>CM048045.1:1200000-1800000 GCA_026259375.1 Verasper variegatus | reverse complement strand
ATTGATAATTACTTGTTTTTCATTAATAGTTATTATTCATTACTCTCAAAATTAATGATTTAATGATCCTTAATTGTTAAACTTGCTTATTTACTCATTAATAGTTTTATTCTTACTTGATTACTGATCATTTTCAATTAATAATCTAATTATTTTTAAATAAATAATCTTTATTATTTTAATAATCATATTCTATGATTATTGAAAATTAGCCAACGTCGAGTCCTCCTCCTATTGCACAACATGGCCCTCAGATGGGCAGCTTCTCTACATATGCCATAGAACGAAGCAGGGCGAGTATCTCGCCAAAGTTGTTACCTCACCAGAGGCGGCAAATGACGCTTGTGGATTTCCATGCGAGTAAGCATGGAGGCCAAGCATGGAGGCCATTGTGGGATGGAGAAAACTGTGGATGCCATTTCCTTGCAGTACTACTGGCCTGGGAAGGAAAAGGACATACGGAAATGGGTGAGCTTGATCTAATTTTGTCAGTAATCTCTGTGCATGGTGGTGTAAGTTAAACACACTCTTTCATATTCAATTTGTTTCTTTTCTCATTTACTGATTTCTCAAATTTGTTTAGGTATTGGAGTGTCCTCAATGCCAGGCCAGAAGGAATGTCCTCAAAATAAAGAAGGCTTACATCACTGAAATGAGTCCCTACCCCAGAATAAGAACACATTTCCATAACATGCTGTCTTCCCTCAGGTAACTGAGCCACTTGAGCTTGTGGGGATGGATCTGGTTGGCAAACTGACACCGACCAAAAAGGGCCACCAGTACATTTGTGTGATGATAGATAATTTCACAAAATGGACAGAGGCCTATCCTTTGAGGACCAAATGTGCTGCTGAGGTCACAGAGTGCATCCTTGACTTTTTTTTATAAGTTTGGTGCCCCCCTGAAAAGGCTTCTCATGGACCAAGGAAGAGAATTTGTTAATGAGGTAAGAACTCCTTGTCCATCTGTATCTTAAATGGTATGGGCTCCATATGAATGTTTCCTTTTCTTTCAGCTCAACTATATTGTCTGTGAGAAGCTGGGAATGAAGAGAAGTCTCTGCTCTCTCTACCACCCCCAGACTAATGGCTTGGTGGAAAAAATGAACGGAACTATTCAAAAAGGTATTGTAAATGTCTATTAAGTGACTTTTTTAACACTGCAATCTTAAGGTCTCAATGTTGTGTATGACCTTACAGGACCTTGACTAAATTGGTGGGTGAAAAACCAAACACCTGGGATGGCCACCTCCAAGCAACACTTTTTGCTCTAAGGACCAAAAAGCAGTTGACAACAAGATACTCCCCGTTTTTTTCCTCATGTTTTGCCGTGAGGCCAAGTACCCTACTGAGGTTCCCGAGGAGTATGTGGTATGTAGGAAAGTACACATGTAATGTGTGTATTGTGTATTGTCCCAGCACTGTGAAGTGTGAACGATGATTCCAGGTTTACGGTTAAATTGTGACTGTCACAAGTTAACCTGGGCATATTCTCTGAAACAATAACACATGGTAGGATGTTCACAGGCTTCACAGTCAGCGGAACATATTTCGGTATTGAAATGTGTATGTGATGATTCTCTCTCTCTCTTACTCTCTCTCTCTCTCTCTCTCTCTCTCTCTCTCTCTCTCTCTCTCTCTCTCTGGGCATGGGTGTGGCAGGGGGCGTG
This sequence comes from Verasper variegatus, assembly GCA_026259375.1. NCBI lineage: Eukaryota > Metazoa > Chordata > Actinopteri > Pleuronectiformes > Pleuronectidae > Verasper > Verasper variegatus. Next base: position 1,798,331 of record CM048045.1, on the reverse strand, counting down.
GCTGGCTTCTCCTGCAGCAGACAAGGCACACCTGCTTCCACTCAGCTCATCAACCAGTCCATAAAGCCTGGTCTTCACTCCACTTCTCTGACAGATAGTTCTGTCTCGTTCGGTAGCTGCTCTGTGTATTTGTTCCTTGTGAATTTTCTGTGGTTTTTCTGTTTTCTTGATGAAGCTCACCAGTGTTTGTTCTCAGTTTACTGAGGTAAACCTGTGCACCTTGCTGTTTGCCTACCATGTGTTCAGCCCTGGGATTCTACCAGCCAGCCTGCTCTCTGCCTCCACTGCCTGCTCTTTGTTGCTCTTTGTTGAGCGTTCAACTTTTTTTTTCTAGCTACCTGTGTCAGTCTGTTTTGGGGTCCAAACAAAACCTAACAGTGTATCTTCTTCACATCAGAGGGCCTACCAAAGCAAGGTTTTTCAGACAACTGTGGTGTACTATCAGTGTTTGTTCTGATACTATTTCTGTGCTTGCAGCATGCATAACACACACTGTTTATTATTCATAGTTCTTGTTTATTATTCTTCTGCACGCTTTTGAGGCCTATCTCCTACAGCTCTTACACTACATACACTATGCCAGCTCATAGGTCCTGGACATCGCTTTGACTTCTTTGGGTTTCATCATGAAATATAATCCTGGGTTGTTGTTGACAACTGACTTCCTCTGAACTTACAGTACACACTGTACATTGTCATGCAAGCATGATGTGATTACACTAAGTATCACCAGTAGATACAAGGTTTCTGTACATGCTGTACCATCTGATGTTGTGTTATTGTTTTTTTTAAGGAAAACATGCTGCAAAATTACACTCCAGTTCAGAAGGTGGTGGTAATGCACCTAAAAGTCGTATGACATCTGCCATTAAAAAATACTTAGAAGAATCATGAAATTGTTGGGTTTGTTTTACAAACTGCAAGTGTATGTGTTCTTGTGATCTGGCCGAATTGTTGACTGTGTGCATTTTAAAGATTATAAGATAAAAAAATCTGTCATTATGTTGTGGTCTCACACTTTTTTTAAATCGGTCAAGAGTTGAAAATCCTCCAGTGTGCAGCAGCCTGAGTGAAATGACTCTGAAGTATTTCAACTGCTGCCTTAATAAGAGCTGTTGAATTATAAGGAAAGGACCTTGATTGCTTCCTAGCTTAGCTCCTTTAACATAGGAAACAGTGAACCAAGGAGGAGAAAATGCCCCCCCCCCCCACCAACATTTAACACATCAAAGTTGCATCTGGACAGAACCATGTAAATATATATACAAATGGAGAGTTGTTTAATTCTTAAATTTGTTGGCAATCGTGGTTGGTTCAGAACTGTGAATCCTCACATCATCGTCTGCGCTCCTGATTTCTTCTGTCATGTCTGTCCAGTCAGTTATTATATCCTTGTTTTTTTTTTTTTTTATTTTCAATAAAATTCCAGCATCTTTCCCTGATCTCCAGCCTGCCCTTCATGTATAGTTTTATAATAAATCACCTTAAGATACCTCTGTCCATGTCTTGCATTTGGGTTCATCAGGCCAATACTTGTAACACTGTAAACTGTTTTGATCTTGTAACATGGTCCAGAAAACCCTCACATGATCGTCTGAGCTCCTGACACATCTGTCTAATCAGGAGTCACAGTCAACAACAAATATAAGTAACTTATAGTTCACAACATCACTATCAGGACTAAATACTAGATACTATATAGATATTATCATCATAACTAAATATGAATATCAATCAGCTTCTGTAGGAGTTCTAGACCGGGTCAGCGCCACCATCAGGCCGGGTGTGGTTCTATTGCTGACGTTGTCCACCGTGGACCCAAGCAGAAGAATATGCTACATAGTGAGACTGTTTGATGTGGGCCGCAGCTCTAGCAGCCATGAATTTTTAACGGAATTCCCTGAGTTTTTATCAAACCTAGTCCTAAAGACCAATAAAATTATTATTGTTGGTGACTTTAATATTCATGTTGACAATAATAAAGATAGCCTTAGCGTAGCATTTATTTTGATATTAGACTCAATTGGTTTCAGTCAGTGTGTACACCAACCTACTCATTGTTGTAACCACACACTTGACCTTTATATTATCATACGGTGTCAAAATTGAACATCTTACAGTACTTCCGCGCAATCCAATTCTATCAGACCATAATTTAATAACCTTCGATTTTTCACTATCAGAATATATGCCACTAATAATGAACTCATCTTCTAGATGTTTACCTGATAGTGCTGTAGCTAAATTTAGGGAAATAATTCCGATTACATTTAAACCCGTATTATCCGTCAATATAAACAACAAATTCATTAAAAACCTTAGCTCCACTGAGATTGACCATCTCGTCGATAGCTCTGTAGACTCATTACGATTAATATTAGACTCAATAGCGCCTCTAAAAAAGAAACATATAAAACATAATAAATTAGCTCCGTGGTATAATTCCAAGACACATGAGTTAAAACAATTATCAAGAAAATTAGAAAGGAAATGGCGTTCCAGCAACCGTGTTGAATATCTCCTAGACTGGAAGAGTAGTGTTAAAGCATATAAGAAGGCCCTCCACAAAGCAATAGCTGCCTACTATTCGAAACTAATAGAGGAGAATAAAAACAACCCCAGGTTTCTTTTCAGCACTGTAGCCAGGCTGAATGAGAGTCACACCTCCACCGAACCCAGTATTCCTCCATCCCTAAATAGCAATATCTTTATGACCTTCTTTAATAATAAAATTCTAACTATTAGAAATCAAATCAAACATCTCCTGCCCTCAATTGGCACTGAAATCTCAGAAACGGCTAAGAATCCTACCAATTATTTAGACACCTTCTCTCTGATCACCCTTGATCAGCTGACCAAACTAATCTCATGTTCTAAACCAACAACTTGTATCTTAGATCCCATTCCTACAAATGCCCCTAATTGATAGCATGTTACTGAACACAATCAATCTGTCATTATCATCAGGATATGTACCACAGTCTTTTAAAATAGCTGTAATCAAACCCCTTCTCAAAAAACCCACCCTAGACCCAGAGGTTTTAGCCAATTACAGACCAATATCTAACCTCCCCTTCCTGTCTAAAATCCTAGAAAAAGTTGTAGCCAATCAGCTGTGTGAGTTTCTCCAGGAAAATAATATATATGAAGACTTTCAGTCGGGGTTTAGACCTAATCATAGCACAGAGACAGCCTTGTCTGTCCTCGTTCTGTTAGATCTTAGTGCAGCATTTGACACAATTGACCATAACATTTTACTACAGAGACTAGAACAGTTAATTAGCATTAAAGGAACCGCCCTAAACTGGTTTAAATCCTATTTCTCTGATCGCTCCCAATTCGTGCAAATTAATGAGTCATCTGTGCGCACCACAGTTAACCATGGTGTTCCACAGGGCTCTGTGCTCGGCCCAATTTTATTCTCATTATATATGCTTCCACTCGGAAACATTATCAGGACACACTCGGTCAATTTCCACTGCTATGCGGATGACACCCAGTTATACTTGTCAATAAAACCTGAACAAAGTAATCAAATAACTAAACTCCAAGCATGTCTCAAGGACATAAAAACCTGGATGACCCGCAATTTTCTCTTATTAAACTCAGATAAAACAGAGGTTCTAATACTTGGCCCTAAACACCTTAGAGATACATTATCTAATGATATAGCTGCGCTAGACGACATTGCCCTTGCTTCCAATGAAACAGTCAGGAACTTGGGAGTGATCTTCGATCCTGATTTCTCCTTTAATTCACACTTAAAACAAATTTCTAGGACCACCTTTTTCCACTTGCGTAATATCTCCAAAATCAGACATGTCCTTTCTCAAAAGGATGCCGAAAAAGTAGTCCACGCCTTTTGTTCCATCCAGACTGGATTATTGTAATTCATTATTATCAGGCTCCAGCAGTAAGTCGTTAAAGACCCTGCAGCTTGTCCAAAATGCCGCAGCACGTGTCCTGACAAGAACAAAGTGACCACATTTCTCCTGTATTAGCTTCGCTACACTGGCTTACGGGGGCGCATGACGTCGCCAAGCAACCAGCGCGCCATGAAAGCAGGTAAAGCGCCTGCAGCGGCAGGGAGGGAGCCTATGGGACTTGCTGAGTTTTGACAGTGGACCTATCATATATCCTTTTTTTTAACCTCTTGATAGGATTTCATCTACCACTTTTACAGACATGGGTCACTTTGGGGAGCCAACATAAACCTGCTAAGAATTCTTGGACTAAGCCAGTAATTAACAAAACCTCTACTCAGGTGTTTCTACAGAGCCTTAAAGAGAGCAGGGACATTCATAGGAGTTGATGGATGCTTCATGTTTATTTCCCCGATTTTGCAGGACAGAGCCTCCTGGGACACAGAACGCGGGTGGCTGTCTACACACCAACTACATACATGCATGAATTTACATTTGGGATATGTACGAACGTTCTCACTGAAATTAATGCAAATTGATGACTTAAAGCCTGAGAATTGTACCTGTCGCTTTAATGGATGGTTTAAAGAATTGGATGCTAGATCTTGAGGAAGACATTTCTTGTAGTGCAGTTCAAAGTGTCAAGTTCCTCTCTGCATTGTGGATCAACCTCACATAAAGTGTCTCTGAAGACACCAAAGGTGATGTTGAATTCAGCCAAGGTGAGTGTTTTTGACAGTCTGGGGTCGCTGTCTTTCAGAACAACGGAAAAGTCCCTGCATCTATTATCAGCAGTTTCCGAACCAAATAATATAATCTTCACGAGATTAACATGGCCTATCAAAAAGAGTGAAATCATTTATTTACTATGTGCACCCCTTTTATTTATTTATTTTATTCTTCTCTTCTCCATATTTATGAATAGGCCAATACAACACTGCTGTGGCTGACCTTCTCCCCCACAGCGAGGCTGAGGTCCTCCACGCTGCAGGGGAAGGTGGCAGAGATCTTAACACCATGTTTGAGGGTTACGTTTTTTAAATTCCCGCTGGCTGCCATGCCACCGGCAAGACGCCAGTTTGGAAAAGATAAAAGAAAACCACACAAACACCAAACTATAAACCACTGTGAACCTTTAACCAATAAACTGTGTGAAAATAATATAATTTATTATAAAGAAAAAACAAATGACCAAAAGTTAGTCACTCTGCCACACGCTCACACGCCACAATCTCCCAGCATGCACTGAGAGAGAGAGGGACAGAGAGAGAGACAGAGTAAGAGCGGGACAGAGAGTGAGAGGGACAGATAGCGAGAGAGGGACAGAGAGGTACAGAGAGAATTGGACAAAGAGAGATTTTCAAAAACCTATTTATAAAAACCCAACATGACAGAACAAAAACATGGATTTCATAATACCAAATAGAAACAATACAATATAAACAATGACTCTTTACCTAATAGGAATGTTGAACCTTAAGTCGTCTCCAGCCACACAACATATTGCATCCTTATAGCACCATATTTCAATAAAAGCATCCATGTTGTTCATACTTTTTAAAATCTAAACTCTGGCCTTGACTAGGTAGATTAAAACAGGAAGTGCATCCTCCTTTGTCTTTCTCTCCACTGTGCTCTTTCTGCTGCTGTATATGGACATTTCGGCTTCTCAGATTATCAGATTGAGCAGCTGCCATTTTGAGGCATCAGCTTTCTTGTAGCAGATTCCTAAGATGAAGGTCATCTGACACCATGTTTCACCATACTGTTTAAAAACAAAACGCAGTGCATTAAAAAGGCTATAGTCTTTTACATTCATTAGAAACAGACGGATTAAAAACAGATAAAAGTGTTGACTGCAATAGCACCATCCTAAAATCCCTCCATCCTGGTTTCACTCCACTGTCCAGATCCAGTTTCCCTGTCCATACTGTGTCAGCTCTCCTGTTTAGTGTTTTTACATATTGTTTATAGACAGTTTTACCTTTAGCCATGTGCATATCCACCTGTTTACTGTCTGTTCCACATAATAAGGGTCCCGAGGCCCCCTGCAGATTTGGAACGAATCCCAGTTCCGGAAATGGATCAGACGCCTCAGGAGTTTCCTCTCCTCTGCCGTACCTCAGTAGCATCTTGACTTCCTCCTCCGTTAGTCTCTCAGTCCACCTGCTCAGGATACTCTTGCTCTGCCGAATGGACTTACGTCCAAGAAGTGAAGCCACCGCAGTTTCATCTGTCAGTCCAGGCCCAGCTACATCCACCACTTTCCGCAGGGTGGTAGTCCCAGAGGTATAAAGCAAGCTGCTGAGACCTGATGTTGTGCTGTCCTGAACATCCAGTTTGGCTCTGTTAACCAGAGGTTCCTCAAGTAGCCAGTGTAGCGAGCAAGTCGGTTCCAGTCTTTTCCATTTAAAACAGCTCCATACTTTAAAAAGTGTTTGGTAATAAGGAGATAGTCCACTCAGCTTTAAAAGATTAAGATCCATTAAAAAGAGTGCCGTGTCTATTCCCAGACCAGCTGCCTTCCTTAAACTGCAGTTTGTTTCTTCTCTCCAAACCACATCTGTTGGACCTGTAGGGTACCTTTTGTATAAACTGAAACCTGAATGTTGCCACTCTGCTCTCAATGTGTATCAGACCATGTCCCCCCTCTTCTGTGGGTAAAAACAGGACACTCTGAGGGACCCAATGCAGTCCCATAAAAAGTCCACTAAGATGTCCTGCAGTCTGCACTGTAAAAATAAATTAGTTGGACCAACTTAATTGAATTTCTTCAATTGGTAACAAGCAATTGAATTAAGTTTAATAAAATCAAACGAAACAGGTTAGACGAACCCAATTGCTTTAAGTCAGTTGTACTTAATAATCTGAGTTATTTCAAATCAGAAATTAGCATTTGTGCAACTTAGATTTAAGGCATATCAACTTAAAATTTTCCAACTCAATTATTTGCTTTACTGAAAAGTAAAATATTGAACCATAATTACCTGATATTTTGCTGTAAGGAAAACTAGTTTTTAAGGTTACCTTTGTGTGTAAATTTAGTTGCAATACAATTAAAATACTTTATAAGCAATATAAATTTAAAGTTGTCTGGAATAAAAGACATACTCAAATGGGACTTTTTTTTACTTTATTTAAGTGTGTACCAACACATATGCATAAAAACGTGTACAATTTAGGTCCTTTTCTCTCAAACAAATTTGCACAAAATGCACAACAGTTATCAGGACCGCAAACGTTGGGATTTATAAAAACAAACTCACTGCTGTCCCGTAAAATCACTCTTCACCTCCACCTCACTAACAAACACCTCGATGTCAGTTTCAGAAAGTTTTGCTTCCTCTTCTCATTGCTTGATGCCGTGACTCTGTCAGGACTCACCGTGGAAACCCATTGGTCAGCAGGATAATTTAATATTCATGACGTGCTTTGCATTGACCATTTATGGTTGAAAGTGGGCGTGTGGAGGGCGGATTTGGAGGCAGATCCACATAGGAACGTTTCCAGGTGGACTGTGATTTATAAAGCGAACATTGCGTTCAGGTGTGCGTGCGCACGGTTTTATAAATCGGAATTTCCTTTGGCGTACGCCATTTCTGGCTTTTGGGCGTACGTACACTTTTAGTATGAATCCTACGCAATTTTTGATAAATGAGACCCCAGGTCCTTCTCAGCACTTTCAGCTCTTGAGTCCTACAGATGGGTACATGATACAAAAACCAAACATCATTGGCAGCACTTTGCACTTTTATACAGTAACTATGCATTAGGTAGGACAAAAAATGCACCAGCATGTGTCCTAACTCAATTGTTCTGATGTTGCATCTTGATTAGAACATAAAAGTATGTCCCACCCCTATTTATGCACAATTACTGTGGACAATGGCTAGGTAATCACAAGCAATGGTATGGATTTGGTACAGGTGCAGCCACATATTCTCTTTTATGGCCAAGTCCACTATTAAGATGATGCAAAAGGGTGAAATTGAAGTTGAAAAGATATTTATGTTGATATTTTACTGTTGAAAGTAATTGAAGTACACTTTATGTCTGGTTTGTTTTGGTAATTTAGACAAATGTGCCTGTTTTTGGTTGGTGTGCAAATGTGCATGTGTACGAGTTAGATGCTGGTCTATTTCTTGGCTCAAGCTTCCACGCACAACAACCAGCTGAGTTCAGTCTAACCATTTAACTGTTTTTCACGACACCCATATCGATATGAAAGTAAGCAGAAGCGTTACCAATGATACTAATTAAGCGAAAGTTCAGATGTTTTTAAGTGCAGTTGTACGAGGTACTTGAATTGGGTCGGCAAAGTCCCAGTTAAAAGAAGCAGCAGGATTATCAGTGTAGAAAGTTACACAACTGCTATGGACAAATCAATATCAGTTTAACTGTACTAGGCATAACATTATGTCAACGATGGCTACTATGTGGAAACAATACAAGACGTCATCTACCTTTTAAAAATGTCTCTTTTACAGCATTAGGTATATAATCTAGGATATTTATGTATGTCCCCTGGACAAGATGTACTGACATGCATATTTGTGTTAAAACTCACAAGATATTCCTTGATCAGGTCATCTGCATCTTCTCCCAGGAATATTATGAGGGCTTTCAGGAGACACTCTCTCTGAAGATGAATATCCTCAGTCTAGGAAAAAATTATCTTGATTAAAATTTTCCAAATCTCTAAAAACAGATGCCTTAACTCTTACAGCTAAACTCTTTCATCTGCTTAAAAGAGGCATTTGTGATTGTGGAGGACGAAAACTGACTTGTCTAAGTCTGAAAGATTGAAAATTCTCATCAAAGCTTTGGCCGCACACAAGAAACTGTAATATTCATTCAGTCTGTGTCTGTTTGTATTCACTTCCTGTTTTATTTTGTTATCTGGGTTCTTGTGTCTTGTGTCTAGTTTTACTTCCTGTTGGTTTCCCCACACACCTGTACCTTGTTTTGTGATTAAGCTTTCCCTATTTATACCCTGTGTTCCCACTCACCCTCTGTCAGATTGTCATCGTCTCCTTCATGTGTTCACGCTCTCCAGCGTTAAGTTCTGTTTGTTTGCGTACCTGGTTTTGGACTCTGCATGGATTTGGATTTTGTGCCTTTTACCTGAATGGACTTGTTTGCTTTCCTGACTGCCTACCCGTGTATGACCCGTGGATTGTTGAAGTAAAGTTTTATTTTGTACTTTATTTTTTGTCTCCCGTGCTTCCTTTTGCAACTGAGTCCCAGCTTTGTACGGAACTGTCACAGAAACATGTTAAGTGAACAGTGTTTCCAATGTACATCTGAAATATAAATAAAATAAAAGCTGTTGTTAAAGCTCAAGTTAATATAGTCATGTTAACCACTGTAGTGGAAAATTGCACTGACCAGTGTCTAAGGTATTGGAAATCCCCTGACCAGGTGTCTCACTGCTGTGTCCTTGACAAACAGGGAGTTTGCTACAGTGGACGGACACACCAGATAGACACAGATGATGATTTCATGTCTTTTTTTCATATTACGTTTTATGAAACTCCTTTGTATAAGTTCTGGCTTTTGTGAACTTGTGGCCAGTTCCATTTTGAGCACCCGTGATTGTTGTGTAAACTCTGCAGAGTTAACTATTAAAAAGACTCAAAGGCAACTCCAGTCAGAGAATTTCATTATTTCAAATCTCAAGATGAATTTCCATCACACCACTACATGACCTCTACGGTTACTGTTGAAAGTATAATTATTTTGCTCACTTCAGAAGACACTGCCCTGTACATACAGTCACATTACATTCTTGGATTTTAACTTATCTTAGGTAAAAAACCTCTGGAACAAAATCATGTTAAGAATATAAAAGTCCATTAATACTACAGGGTGGGTACGTTTCTATTCAGCATCTAGTTAGAGCTGTGTACATTTAAACAGTATTACATGTAGGTTCATTGTAGGCTCTTTACACCAGAAATGCCCCTGTTTATGGACTCAATGGCCACACAGCAGTGACAAGTTGAGAAACCAACACAGCTGCTCATTGGCACATAAATACTGAGCTGGTTACACGTAACAAAAACCGCAGAGTGGGTTATCTGCGGTGCTTTGACACAGTGAGCACTTATCTCCGTCATCTCCATACATCCCAACATTAATACAAAGGATGTCATGTCGCCCTGGCACAGAAATACTGAGCTGAATACGCTTAGCGTAACGAGTTACCTGTGGTGCTTTCACACAGCGAGACTCGTCTCCATACTTCGCAACGTAAATACTGAGGGCTGCCACCATGTTGCCGGTGTTCCAGTTTAACTGGTGATCATGGCAACTGGCGATATGTTTACTTTATTCCAGATGTTGATGGTCGGTCGCAGAGTCGTCATTTTCACAAAGCACCTGTGTGTGAAGTGCGGTGATCTATTGAAGGTCTCGTTGAAATAAAAATCATACAAAAACCCTTCACAAGTTATTGTGTCCGTGTCACGTTGAGACAACAATATAAATCAAATGGTTAAAAAAAAAAGGGATTCGAAACAACGAGCCGAAGCACTATTAGCTTGTGGCCTGATGACGATATCATTATCACCGAGCCGCTGAGATCTTCATCGCCTGTCACATAAATGTTGCTTTCTTTGCTTTTTCAGCTGTATAACACCAGATGTGCTTTAAGGTAACGTCCATGTTATCTGGTGATAGTCCAAACACAGAATAAATGCTGCATACTTAATACCAGGCTTCACAAACCTATGCTCCTCTTCGTGGGAGACACAGGGATTTATGAAGAATACACACGCATGACCAGTTCCACTCAAAGTGCTTTCGTTTGACGCTAGTGATCATTACAACGCGCACACACCAAACAAGTGTCATATGTAAACATCCCTCACATCAACCAGGCGGAAGCTCGTGCAGTGTTTTTGTGAGTAAAGTTGGTGAACATGCTTCTATTGGACGTGTAAAGCTTCATGTGTCCTCCTGTCGCTGGTTAAAGTCAGCAGACGTGATTTTAAAAGATGTAGTTGATGATCAGGTTCAGTCATCGGAGAACGAAAACAACCCAAACGCTCATCAGAAAACGGGTGTGTTTGTTTTTCTTAGTTTCTGTAATGCAAGTGTTGTTTATCTGTGTAATCAACAGATCTATCTGAAGTGTGTTGTCAACATGACATGTGATGAGGCAAATCTGGGATACTGGGTGTAAGGTCTTTTATTTAGTTTGTAGATGCAACACATATGCACATCTGCGCACTCATTACTTTTATAAGTTTGACATTTTATCAATCAATCAAGCTACCTTAAAAGCAAGGAGCCGGTTAAACAGAAATACTACATTAAACATGTTTATGTGCACAGTGAGCAATAAAAGGGTGCATCCACTGGTGGTTGCCCAACACAGCTGCAGTGGAACCATCTGTCACACAGTGTGCAAGCAATCTGGAGGTAGAGAAAATAATCTGTATGGCAGTACCATAAGTAAGACATGCATCAACTGAAAGTGCTTAAAATCTGCCTTACCCATTGCACATCTGTGTAATACGAACCACACACTCGGCATAGGTCGGACAAATCATCTGTTCATGAAACATAGTTATGTTATTTTTTTGCCAAATAAATAGCTCTTGTTTTACAATAACAAAAATAAATAAGGAAACAACCTGTTTCTTGGATCAGCCGTTGATCTATCTGCATTCTCATACGTAAAATTGAAGACTTGTTGAAAATGTTCTCCAAGTCCTCTTCATTTAAAATCATGTCTGCTAACTGGAACAAGAAACAAATGGAAAACACAGGGATGCGTAAACGGTCCAACCATTTATTTCTGAACTGGTTCATTCAAAGCACGTTCATTTACTTTAGACACAATAACACCGCATGAGGTTGCATCCTCTTGATGAGCATGTCAAACTGCTGCCTCATGAAAGCCCTGTGCAGCATAGTAATAATTAATACCACGTTCAAAAATCTATGAACCCCCTCCACACCATGGCCCCCCTTACCTGGTCACTGCACTGCATTTTTTGAATGCGTCCTCATGTGCCCCAAAAGGATCCACTTACACGGAGTGCCTCTGTTTAGGATACATCACCTGGACAAATTACAAAAGGCAAACAGGGAATTATTCTAACAGGAGCTGTATATTGTGATTATAGCCAAAGCCCCTTACAGTAAGTGTCCAGTGTTGGTGCTCGCAGACAGCTCCAACCATGACGTCATAATCCAGGGGATCTACCTGCATTCATGCAATATAGAACACAGAAAATTAAACAGGTTTTCTCAGGAGCTATTTGATCTAATATTAAGATGCAGAATAAACTAGGGCTACGTTGTAGCACTAACGGGCCCGAGCACATTTTGAAGCCTGTTGCGGTCGGTGGAGAGAGCGATCAATGACCAAGCGCACGTCTCTGCATTGCATGCATTTTGCGCACTGTGGCAAGGAGTAACGCTTCACTTCCTGCATCCATCACGTGATGTTGATCCTTGCTTAAAGCTTATTTCCTGTTGCCAGTAGGTGGCGCCATCAGTATTATTACATGCAGACTAATAGATCTGTTCAAGTAGGGGCTCTGATGTAGTGAGCAATTTTGTGAAGGATGAACCTTCGCCGCACCTCAATGTTTACACAGTTTGAGGAAATGTCACAATTCTGACCATGGTCCAATGACTTGACTCAGCTTATTTGAGCTGCATATTGTAAAGCAGCTAATAGCAGTGCATCAAAGTATAAAACTTGTCACTTCCTGTAGCCAGCAGGTGGCGCTGTGATTTTAAGTCATGATTTCTGTGTAGATGTCATCAGGCCGGGACTCTTGTCTTACATGTCTAGTTTGGACTAACTGAGGGGCTTTTCCTCAGATGGCGCTGTTGCGCCATTTTTCCACGCCCATTTCAAATTACTCCAGAATACAATTACATTTTGGGGTTTTGAATTCCCTGCAAACTTTGGTAACAATTTGAGCATGTCTAGGCCCTGAAAAAGCCCCAAAAGGGAAATACAAATCCTTCGAAATACAATAGGGCCTCCCACCGGAGGTGCTCGGGCCCTAATAATCATAGGACAAAAACAAAAAAGGCCTACAAGTGAAGGAGCATGATTAAAAAGATCCTCCCTAATATGCAGTGTATTCACATTTATCACTTACCTTCCTCAGTCCTTTGTTCTTTCCTTGCCAAATGTCAGTCATTTGGAAGGACTCCAGTAGAAAGCCCCTGCCTCTGCCTGCCTCAGTGAAATGCCTCAGTGTAATTGTGAGGTATGCATTTATGATCTGTAATGGAATCAAATTTGAACCCACATGTTAATTCAAATTCCAAATGCTGAAAACTTTGCTGACCTCACTTTCTCAGTTCATCTGGACAAAGATCCTAGAGGTTGTGTGTAAAGACTTTGTAAGGCCCTAATTTGCTCCACAACACCTCTGGCTTTTCCCCAGCCCAAATTTTCTGTACCACTATGTAGAAAAAAGTTGACATATTACTTGCAATAAACATTAGCAAAATAACTTTACTCATAATTAGCTATTACCTGTTTCCAAGGTGTCTGAATCGACTTTCATGCCAACAGTTGAAGGGACACGCACTGCTGGAGATGAGGGTGACGGGGCTGGAGATGAGGGTGAGACGGAGATTGTGGATGGTGATTCTGTCAATCATTTGTGCGGCGTAGGCTCAATATATCTGGTTAGCTGGTCGATGTTTACTTTATGTATAAGTTTGCTTTTTGGCGTGACGAGGTCTGCACTTTTCCCCTCCAGTTTCACGATTGTGAAGGGGCCGAGCATGGAGTTCTCCATTTCCCCCACCTTCTCTGCTCCTGGTGTATATTTGCCCTCATCAGTTTTGACCCATCTCCTCTCTCTCTCTTTTCCCTCATTTTCCCCATGTTGGCTTGAGCCACGGTTTAGTGGGTAGGGAGGCTCTTCATTCAGGGAGATTGGGTCTCCACACCATCATGTCACCTGTGTCAAGAAACACATCAGAATGTTGAGTTACAGCAACCATCATAATTTCACATCATATTATCAGTTTTCAGTTCTTCCTACATACCACATACTCCTCGGGAACCTCAGTAGGGTACTTGGCCTCACAGCAAAACATGAGGAAAAAGGGGGAGTATCTTGTTGTCAACTGCTTTTTGGACAACAAAAAGTGTTGCTTGGAGGTGGCCATCCCAGGTGTTTGGTTTTTCACCCACCAATTTAGTCAAGGTCCTGTAAGGCCATACACACAACATTGAGACCTTAAGATTGCAGTGTTAAAAAAGTCACAAATAGACATTTACAATACCTTTTGAATAGTTCCGTTCATTTTTTCCACCAAGCCATGTTAGTCTGGGGGTGGTAGAGAGAGCAGAGACTTCTCTTCATTCCCAGCTTCTCACAGACAATATAGTTGAGCTGAAAGAAAAGGAAACATTCATATGGAGCCCATACCATTTAAGATACAGATGGACGAGGAGTTCTTACCTCATTAACAAATTCTCTTCCTTGGTCCATGAGAAGCCTTTTCAGGGGGCACCAAACTTATATAAAAAAAGTCGAGGATGCACTCTGTGACCTCAGCAGCACATTTGGTCCTCAAAGGATAGGCCTCTGTCCATTTTGTGAAATTATCTATCATAACACAAATGTACTGGTGGCCCTTTTTGGTCGGTGTCAGTTTGCCAACCAGATCCAAGTCTTTGATTTCCCTGACCATTTTACGGTCCCTTTTTTTTAAAATTGTGTATGTTCAAATAAAAGGGCTTAACTTCAGAAAAATAAAATAAAGGGAGCAAAAGCTATAATTTTTCACATCTTGACTCAAAATTCTCAACCAATTTTACAGATAATAAATCTCAACAAATCTTAATAATTGAATAGTTTTAGAATCACTTTCTTCCCCTCTTATATCCCACTCCCCCACTTTTTTCGTCTGTTTCTCTCCCTTTCTCTGTCTCACTCCTCTGTTTCTCTCCCTTTGTTTTCTCTACCTGTATCGCTATCTTTCTTTTTCTTTCTACCGTCTTTTCATGTGTAACTTGCCTCTAACTCTCTCATTTGTCTACACTGTGGAGTCGCAATGTTAACCGCCTGGAATGCACAGACTTGATTGGCTGAGTAGTATCACATGAGATGGCTTAACTCGCAGGCAATTGGTCTGTGCGTTTCCTCATCCGCCAAACCACTACCGTAAAGACTACAAAAGCTGTGCCGGTTACAAATAGAAGGGCCCCGTCAGGTTTTAAATTTGAAAAGGAAGATGGCGACAACCGGGCGAAGAAATCCCGCTGGAGGAAACAGACGTTGACGTCATGACGTCAGACACAAAATGGTTAACTTAGAGAAAACTAATGAGGCACTTTGACTCCAATAACAAATGTGGATTAAAGGAACAAGCTGTTTTATTAAGTTAATAAAGTACACAAATGTGGACTGCCACCACTCAAGCAGAAAACTAAGTGAGATTTATTCAAAACTTTACATTACTTCACCTCTCCAATTTAACCTGCTCCAGGGGCAGGTCAGCATACTAGTTGAATGTTTGCTTAACCTTGTTCTGCTTTGTTGTCCTTGTTTTTTGCCACAGGGCAACAGGCAGCAGCAGTGGGTCCCACCCTCCCAGGCACTGTGGGGCAGAAACAAAGTACAGCAGGCAGTGAGAGCCCAAAGCAGCGACCCCTGTTGAATTTGTCAATGGTATTTGGAGATTTATTAACATTCACTGTATGATTGTTTTACAATATAACCCTCTCGTGACACAGCCTTTTGCTCTATTGCCTTTCAGTTTACAAAGCCTAGATTTGGTGGCTCCAATGTCACGGCTGCAAAGCCAAATCTTAGTGCTACCAGGAGAGTAACACAGGTAAATAAAGATCAAATTGCAACTGTTTAAATTGTGTTTTTAATACAAATCACTTAGACTGAATGCTTTACAGACCCAAGCCATCAGACAAGTTCTCCGGCCAGCATTGCTATCTTAGTAAGTATTTTACATATAGGTTTTCTATTAACAGTATTAAAAACCATTCATATCTAAAATAAAATTTGAAACCTCAATAATATTGTTTCATGTAGAGCGGCTGTTTGAACTAATAATAAGGTTTGATTGTGTTGTAAATGTATATTCCTTGCTGTGTATTTACAGGCTCCAGACCCTCAGACACATACTCAGGCTTCGGTGCCTGGCCTCAGTACCACAGCAGTGTGTGCCCCTGTGTCAGTGAGTCATTTAACATTTAATTTCATACTGTGGAGCATAAGCAGCGTCTTTCATCATAATAAAATATGTTGATGCATTGTTTTGTTATTGCACAGACTGCTGACTCCAGGACAGAGCTGCCCTGTTTGTGGTCAGAAGGCTTCTTTCCAGCTTCTCATTCCTCTTCTCAATCGTTTTCATGTCTCATCAATACATGTTACTGACTTCACTTCTTCCCCGGAGTCCCTTTGCCTTATTGTCCGCAGATCCAGGGCCGCAGCTATGGCCACATCATGGATTAGGATCTGTGGATTGCGTATCAGAGATCGTAATGGTGGATCCAGTATGGTGGATTCTGTATCGTGCTGGCTGATCGTGACAATAAAGGCGGATCCTTTATCGTTTTGGCATCGGAAAATGGTGGTGGACCACAACCAAGGTGGCAGCTGATGATGGATCCTAATGGCGACAATGAACAATGACTGTGGACTATAGTGGCATCCGATCTTGATGGTGGATCATGATCTTGCTGGCTGCTGACCATAGACTATGATTGCAGAAAGACTGCTTGATACATAGTATTTCTCAGATACTTGACCCTTATTGACATTAATCCACCAATTCACTGACCTTCAGTTATGCTTCAGAAAGGTCTACCCCTATCAGTACTGCTAAAACCTTGATGATGTTTCCCTTCACACTTGACATCTATTGCACTTCTGTCCGTCCTGGGAAAGGGATCCCTCACATGTGGCTCTCTCTGAGGTTTCTACGTTCTTTTTACCCTGTTAAAAGGTTTTTTGTAGTTTTTCCTTACTCTTGTTGAGGGTTAAGGACAGAGGATGTCACACCATGTTAAAGCCCTATGAGACAAACTGTGATTTGTGAATATGGGCTATACAAATAAAATTTGATTGATTGAAGGCTTGCCACCTGAAGACCACAAATGGATTGTGAAGTCTTTGTTCAAGATGGGGCCAAAAGGAAAACTAGAGCTTCAAGACAATCTGAGGCTCTGGTACTTTCCACCACAGCCTAACCGTCTTTACCATCAGGCTCCGGCTCCAGACCGCTTTTTTGTCCATTCGCTTCTGGTCTGGATGCCCTACAAGCTGTGGAAGGTGAAGGTGGTCTGTCCAAACCTTGCCTGTGGACAGCACCAACTAACAGGAGCGGGTCTGCACAAGAGGGCACGCCGAGTCCTGGACGTGGACAGGATGTACAATATGGTGACAGAGACACTAACCTGCACCAAATGTAGATCCAGCCACGTGTCCTGGAGTCAGACTGTCCTGACCCAACTGGACTTGGCACGCAAGTCACAATTTCGGGTCCTCCTCACACAAAAGTGAGTAACGTCTCTTTACTCTCTTGCCTTTTCAAGTAGAAATGCAGTATGTAAAATACACTTAATGATATATCTGTCTATGATCAAGGTTTGCGTGTGACATCCGGGTGATCCGACTTCTGCGGGAGAGAGGCCTGGGTAACAGCCCAACGCAGCTTTTAAAGCAGCTGAAGGAGAACCACACAGAGGAGTGGTTGCATCGTGCAGCGAGGTACACCACAGAGTGTGTGGACTTCCTCCAGCGACCCGCACTGCTGCCCCTGTTGTTCCCTGAGCCTCCAGAGCCTGCTGTGGTGCCGAGCTGTAAGTGGCTCCTGTCAGTTTACAGCCAGGACATTTTGACGAGGCTGGAGGACATCAAGGCCAGGATTACATCCACATATGGCACTGTCCTCAAGATGGATTCCACCAAAAAGGTTAAAGAATCTTTTTCTTTAAAATTTGCTAATTATATTAAGATTAAGAAGTAATTTATTAGTCCCGCAATGGGGAAATTTGCAATGTTACAGCAGCAGAAAGACATCAAATAAGTAGCATGCAGTACTTGGGTGAGGGATATAAAGAAGTATATAGAAATATAGTAGAGTGAATATTGCACCGTTGAGAAGTGTTAAAGTGACAGCCCACAGTGGGGTTGCATGTAGTTTTCCTAGGAGCAGAGCTGGTTGTATAATCTTATACATATATTATTAACTACTGCCTGTATTTCTGAATCATGTTCACAGAGGTCCTCTAAATTGTGTGTGCTTCAGATCACCAAGAAGCTTGCTGGAACAGCCAAAGGGACAGCGCACTGGCTAACCTCTGTGGGTAATGAGTACGGTCAGGTACTCATCAGTGTGCTGACCGCTCAGGAGGGAGCTGGCCTGGACTTGATGGCAGCAGACCTGGTGAAGAGGTACCAGCAGGCTGGTGTGGACCCCCCTGTTGCCCTATATGTGGACTGTGGCTGCTGCACAGAGGCAGGAGAGACCAAGCTGAAGGCCAGATTCAGCGGGTGGCCAGACATTATTATCAGGCTGGATATCTGGCACTTCATGCGCAGACTTGTCCTGGGATGCACAAGAGATGCTCATCAGCTGTACCCAGGATTTATGTCACGCCTTTCAGTGAGCATATTTGAGTGGGATGCAGCTGATTTAGCTATGTTGCGAGAAGCAAAAAGGCAGCAGCTTCGGTCCCAGGGTCTGCCCTCCCTTACTGATGGCGAGATCAATAAACAACTGTCCAGGGAGGAGATGGCTCTCCACTGTCGGAGGAGGACCCGTGGTGAGGAGCGCACCATTCACCTGCTGGAGGAGCTGCTGGGGATGCTGATGGGCAGCAGAGGTAACGACTCCCTTGTTGTTCCCCTGTTAGACAGCGAGAGGATGGAGCACATCTGGCATGTCCAGAGAAAGCACGTCAAGTGCATCCAGGACCCACCAGGTATTGCTCTATACACCAAAACAGGGGAGCTCACAAAGGGAGGTGTGCGGTTACCTGTGTACAGATGTGCCAGAGGCTCTACATCACTGGAGTCTTTTCATCTACACCTCAACCGCTTCATACCAGGTTTGTGTCTGTCAGACATTTAAGTTTATTTGCTGTATAAATCCAAGAATATTTCATAGTTTGATATTTAATATGTATTTAATGTGTTCTTTTAGGGACCAGTGCCAACAGTCTGAACTTTCAGATATATCCTGGAAGGGCTTCATAGATGGAACCAGGACCATGGGGTTGCTGCTCTGTCCACTGGACCATCTTCTTTGCGTAGCTACTCGGGTGACCTGCTTCACTCTGTCAACAACAATTATGAGAAGCTGTTTGGCAGGAAGGTGGTACCAGAGTTCTGTCCACCCTCACAGTACACTGGTGAGCGTTTGTGATTACATTGGTAATTTACCTCTGTTTTTAAACCCTTGATTAACTGTATCAACTTTTGTAAACAATCCAATTTGCTTCTGTTGTTTCAGGAGAGCTCATAGGGATGCAGTATCTGTTCCGGCAGACTGGTCAGGCCCTGCAGGATATGCACCCTGATTCAGAGGAAGCTGCAAAACTAATTGAAGAGCATGACGTGGAGGACAACATGGAGGATGATGAGGGCTTTGCTGACATTGCAGAAGATCCCACAGTGTTGAACCTGGAGGTTCTTCAGGCTTCAGCCTCTCAGACTCCTGATCCCTCCGCCATTTCATCTGCTCTTCTTTCCCTGGCTCCTGGCACATCCACCCTGGCTCCTGGTACTTCCACCCTGGCACCTGGCACATCCTCGGTGGTTCCTGGCACATCATACCTGGCTCCTGGTACATCCACCCTGGCCCCTGGCTCATCCTCTGTGGCTCTTTGCACTCTAGCCTCTAGTTCATCCTCTGAAGATGAAGACATGGTAAGTCTAACTGTGTTCGTTTTAGAATATGTATGTAGATATGAGCATGCTTCTTCACTATTTTTGATAACATATGTTAACATATTTTATCAATAAACAAACAAAGTATTGTGAGTGAAAGTTTTACATCTTCTAAACTGTTAAATCTTTTTTACAGGCTGTTGATGACCAAAATCTCCCCGGATACCAGCATGTGGACAGACTTGCTGAGTATTTGGTGGAGCTTCGGCATCAGACCTCTCTTTGTCTCAGCAACCAACAGGCGAGTGCTATAGTGTCACTTTGGGACAAGCTGGATGAAGGTGACAAGCAGCGGGTGGTTTATGCAGCACGACATCAGGTGAGACTTTTGAGTGGACGGTTCAGAACACCAAAGAAGCCCTCAAAAACACCTGGTGTGGAGAGTACCACCCGCTGCATGTTGGGTGTGAGTAGCTCACCTGCCCAGTGGCCTGACTGCTGTCGGATGGTGGAAAGCATTTTTAACAGATTGTGCATTATTCACCAAAGCCCAGCAAAGAAGGGTAAGAGGGTTGACTCTCGGTGGTCCTTAATTTTGAGGGACTACCATAAGATAAGGCAGCTTATTGTTGGCAACTGCCGGGTGATGCAGGGATCTGAAATTCAGCTGGTGGAGGTGAATCAGAACACGCTCATCCGGTGGCATAATATCCGCCAGAAAAAGCAGGAGCTCTCTGTGCTGCTCCAGGGCACTGCATTGCCTCCAGCCCTCCCAGAATCTGATGAGCCTCTTCAGGAGGCAAGAGTGCTCCCTGCTGCACCCACGCCGGCACGACAGGAACATCAGTACCGGCTGCCGCAGAGTACAGCAGGTCAGGCCAAACAGAGGCAGATGGGATCTGGTCAGCTCGCTGTCAATATAAGGCCAAAGGGACCAGTGAAGAGGCAGTTATATGCCACCCCACCAGCACCAGCACCAGGACCCATCATCACCCCAGCTTCACCTCACATCCTCACACCATCCGGACTGGTTCAGGTAGTCTTTCCTGTGCCAGTAGTTCAGGGCAGCTATCTACAAACAAGTGCGCCTACCAGCACAGTGGAAGCTGGCCCCAACCCTAAAAGGCCATATAAGCGAACTGTGACTGCCAATACATGTAAGAAGTGTGGCCAGTTCCGCACTGCTGACACTGGACACAGCCAGTACCGTGGGAAGGTATATTGCCCTCAATTTGAAGCCTTATCAAAAGACAGATGGTTGGAGGAAATGAGGAAAAAGATGTAAATAGTTCATATTTGTAAATAATAGTTTTATTGTAAATAGTTTTTTTAAATGTTTGTATTTAACTCTGGGGACTACTGTGTTACTTAATTCCATATGCCCTGTTTTTTATCTTGAGTCTGTTTAAATTCAAGTTTCTATAATATTTCTATGAACAAATAAAACTGGTTTACAGCAATGTATGAGTGGGTGTTTTTAATGACATTTAGCAGCACAACAACAACGACATCAATAAGAATAAGAATGGTGATTATTATAAGGATGAAGTAGATGACAACATTCAATAATAGAAACATGGTATGTGATTTACAAGTTGATATGGGAGGTTGTCTCTGATGTACAGTAGAAGAAATGTCCTAATGAAGGTCAGGAATGGAAAGATCCCCAGCTTCCTCCACTCATGTCACGTGATGAGTCCTGTGGAGTGGGAGGTAGTGCAGGTAGGTGTTATTACACAATAAACTATTCTCTATGATGAATGAGCACGCACCTGCGCATTCCCGGAGTCCAGGGTCCAGGGTTCGAGTCCCATTCGCGGATGTCCCAAACTATCAAAAGTGTTATATTTGTGTCTAGGCAGCTAGAAATACATTTATCTAATAGAAATAGATATAAAACCCCACATTGCTCCTTTTTTCCTTCTTTCCCCTTTTCCTCCCTTTTTCTCTTCTTCCCCTTCCTTCCCCCTTCTCCCCCTTCTTTGACGGACTATTGTTCCCCAGCTTGAACGCAGCGCCTTAGACCGCTCGGCCATCCTGACTGTTTTACAGCAGGAAAAGGCTATCTTTTTTTTTTTTCCAGTTTTAACCAGGTTTTGAAGCGTGGTATGTTCACTTACTGTGGCCTGAACACTAAGAAGATTTACTGAAGGCTTCAAGATGCACTGAACTCTGCATAATCTCCTGACATTCTCCGGAGGGGCTGTATGTGAGAACACAAATGCCAACTCAGAGGCTCTGGACTTTCTCCTGAGTTTCTCCTGCCAGCCCCCCAAGTAAAAACTCCAGAAAATGTCTGAATGAGCCCATGCGAGAAAACAGTTTAACTGGAAGATAAACTGCAAGTGAGTTGTTGTGTTTATAATGTTTTGAACACATGACAGACGCAAAAAAAAGAAAAAGAAAACAAGTATCTCAGGATGAAAAAGAGGTGCCATTCGCGTGGACGACACAGACGAAGATCTCAACAAGAATCGAGAGCTTTTGGTGACGCTGGTGTTGATATGACATGTGATAGCCACAGCGACCTTTATACGTTACATTATCCCTCACCTTAATGCTAGAGATTTCTGTGTTGTTGTGAACACAACTGACCACCTGGGGCCTATACGACAAAGCGAGTTCAACAAACCCAGGATATCTTTCCGAGATCCAGCTGAACTTATCCTAACAACAGGAATTCTTTGGGGTTTTTTTGCTCTATAGGATCCTCAAAGAACTGTGATGTCATTTTTCAAAAAAATTGATTGGTCAGTGGGCGGTGCTTTCACAATGTTTCATCTCCAATTTAACCTGCTCCAGGGCAGGTCAGCCGTTCAGCATAAGTTACCATTGGGATTTCCCCACCGATAAGAAGTGAATGAATTATGTAGGTGCAGAAACCCCTAATTTAACAGAAAGTTAACGTGTTATCGGCACCAACCCTGCTTCATAGTACAGGACAGAGACCTTCTGCCAAATCTTCATCCTCTATAATTCCTATAAATTGACCTCAGGTTCCACCGAGACTTGAACTCGGATCACTGGATTCAAAGTCCAGAGTGCTGACCATTACACCATGGAACCGCGACGTAGGGCCACCAAATCATCACCGCCACTCGTTCAGGATTGCTGCAGATACACATTATAGGCCAGGTATCCTTTTACCGTGCTGCTGCATGTCCTCCCTCCTCACTCACCCGCTGACCTGCGCTCACTTTACACATTAATAGACACTAATCAGAAGTAATTAGCAGCCATTGCTGTGTCTTGTGTAGCTCACATGGCAAAGCCATCTCGTCACTGGAGTAAGCATTTACTGTGTCTGCAGAAACTAAAGAAAGACTCAACAGAAACTGTCTGCCCCTGACCACCTACATGAGTTAAATCAAAAGTAAGCAGGAGACAAGTATACAGACCTA
Source organism: Verasper variegatus (assembly GCA_026259375.1). Lineage (NCBI taxonomy): Eukaryota > Metazoa > Chordata > Actinopteri > Pleuronectiformes > Pleuronectidae > Verasper > Verasper variegatus. The sequence continues at coordinate 1,775,159 of CM048045.1, read as the reverse complement.
ATGGAAATTAATACAAGCACTATATTAGAACCAAAACTATAATGATAAAATGTAGTCTATGAAATATGAAGTCACTCAGATCAAAAGCTCTACTGAGCTTGGCTCTGTTGTGTAACAAGTAAGGAGAAAGTTCAAAAAGTGCAGCAGTTGAAAAACTAACGTAAAGTAAACATGGTAATCAGTTATGTCAGTGGTGTCTGTAATGTGTATAAAAATAAGACAAACAATTATCAAGATAGTGCCACTGCTATGTCCACATGGTGGTGGACCTGGTGAAGGAGAGAGTGGAGAGCCCAGTCTTCAGCCCTCTTAAATACTTGTCAGCACAGGTGTTCCACATCCCTGCTGATTACTATGGTCTGTCTCTGCCTACAGGCACTGCAACACAGCAGGACAACTCCAGCTTTGTCACATCCCAAATACAATCTTCAGGGTACATCTGATGATACATCGAAGAGATGTCTTTTTGCTGACACCAAAACACTGTGCTTGACATAAAGCATATCAGCTGTGTCATCGCGTGACAAAGTCCCAAACATTTGTCCTCCCAAACTACTGGCAAACTCAACACCATATTCACATGTCCATGGCATACTAAGCTGTTGACTCTGCTGAAATTGCCTCATAATTTGAACTTCATGTTTCCTACTGTTGTTATTAAACGTTCCCAGTATTCCATTCAAACACTCAACACTTTTATCCAAAGCGACTTACAATAAGTGCATTCAATTATGAGGGTACAAACACAGAACAGCAAAATCATGTAAGTACATTAACTTAACACCAGAAAGAATAAACTGGTCCTCAGTCACATACTCATCCCATATAAATGTAGTACAATTTTAAAACTGTTGTAACCGCTTCCTCAAAAGGGAAAATGTCATTTGTGAAGTTTTACTCTGAAAACATCACACTCAGCTCGTGAATACGTCCATTCCTGAAGATGCCACATCAGTCGTTAACTTCATCACGTTAGAGGGCTCTTCCAATCACAGCCTTGTGAATGAAGCATCTGTCTCCTGCAGACAAGAAACTACCGGCTTGTGTTTTGCGTAGTTCGATGAATGACTCGGTTTTCAATGTAAAAACTGGCTGAAGTCAACACAACACTGTTTCCCTTGAGGAGAGGATGACTGCATTGGAAAGTAAAGCCGTGGGCCCAGTGTGGACGAGTCGAAGCGGAAAAGACAGGCGCACAATGTACCTCGCAGATCTGAATAGCATGTAAACAGCAGTTATAACAGTTTTTAAATTGTACTTTATATTTATATGGGATGAGTATGTGACTGAGGACCAGTTTATTCTTTCTGGTGTTAAGTTAATGTACTTAAATGATTCTTGCTGTTCTGTGTTTGTACCCTCATAGTTGAATGCACTTATTGTAAGTCACTTTGGATACAAGTGTTGAGTGTTTTAATGGAATACTGAGAGTTTGCCAGTATTTTGGGAGGACAAATATTTGTCCTCCCAAAGCAGAAAGACTTATCTTAGAAAATCTATATAAGCTACAATTTCAGATTTTATATTTATTTTAAGCCTGGTGTACTTACGTCAGATATTTTAGTTAGTACCTTTTAGAAAAAGGTGTTACCTCTGCACCACTGAGTGAAACTATCCTTATTTGCATTTGTAAAGCTCACAGCATTTTCATTTACATGTGAACGCCTCCCCTAGGCCTAGGAGCAGGGGGGTCACCTCCCAACATTCTCAGGCTTGTAAAACTGCACAGCTTGCACAGCCGAGTCGCCCCGAACGGACAGCGGGTGCAGTACTTATAATAGTAGGTAGAACTTCATTGGTCAATAACGAGGGGGAGTCGCCGTGGTTTAGTCCTTGGCTTTCCCTTGCTGGTGCGCAGGCGTGGTCCCAACACTTACAGTCCTAACACTACACACCACAGATGTCTACACACTGGAGCAGATTCGGACAGAGTCCCACAAAGAACTTATGACCCAGAGGCGGTAAAGAGACATTTCAAGCTTCAACTGATACGTTTTTCACTGGCTAGGCCAGTTGTAATTTTACATTATTTGTTCTGTATGTAAATAAAGCTTTCACTCAACATATACCTTGTTGATGTTTTTTTCCCTCTACAATATGTTCAACATATAACATCAAGCATCACATGAATAAATGTATTGTCTTCAGTAACGGCAGTGCTTTTGGTATAGGCTTATTAATGATAATAAATGAATTATTAGTAATAATAGCTATGTATTAATTATTATTATTATTGTTAATATTGTGTGGGAGGAGTTTACCCACGTGTGTATTATAATGACCCAGGGTGACCAATAGCAACAGATCTACCAGCCAATCACGGGTGACTTTTCGTTTCAAAGGTCTGTGGTTTCATCCAATGGTGAAGTGAAATAAGTTCTCACCAGCGATTTTGCTGCGATCCATATGCTAATGAGATCACACATTCGCCCAACGACTCCCTGGCGGCACCCCCATGGCTTTTCGTGCAGTGACACACCTGACAACATAGGTGTTATCGGTGGGACCTATTATTGAGAGAGACCAACAGTTGTCCAGTCCATCAGCTGACTCTGTTCAGGAAAGACAAAACTTATTACACATTAATAGATGACCTTTGATTGAGTTTATATATATATATATATGGGCTGCACAATTAATCGAATTTTAATCGTGATCACGATTTTGGCTGCCACAATTAAATGAGCATGATCGTCAGCGATATTGACGTTTAAAATGTGTGCTCTGCTACATATCAAATCAAGCGCTTCCTCAACTAACAGTCAGCCAACCACCATTTGAAAACAGTGCTCTGTTGATTTAATTTTGGGTAAAAAGTGTTGATACTATTTTATTTATATTATCCTTCTATAAGATGCACTGTGATAAGGACCAGTCTGATGCAAAGATTTGTACATTAGCCAGAATGTAGCACAACAATGGAAGTGGAAGCAGTGTTCTTGTTCATTTAAACGTGAAAATGCAATAAAAAGATGTCCCTAAAATGAATGAATAATCGTGATAAATAATCGTGATCTCAATATTGATCAAAATAATCGTGATTATGATTTTGGCCATAATCGTGCAGCCCTAATATATATATGCATAGTGGTGATGCATGTAGTTTTACTAGGAGCAGAGCTGGTTGTATGATCTTATACATATATTATTAACTACAGCCTGTATTTCTGAATCATGTTCCCTTCACTGGTTACCGGTGGCTGCCCGCATACGTTTCAAAACATTAGTACTTGCGTACCTTGCTGCAAATGGATCGGGTCCAGTCTACATCCAGGACATGGTCAAACGTTACACCCCAGCCCGTTCACTCCGCTCTGCTTCGGCCAATCGGCTTGTTGCGCCCTCACTGCGAGCTAAACACTCATCAAATGGTGGAACGAGCTCCCCATTGACATCCGGACAGCAGAAAGTTTACACATCTTCTGCCGCAAACTAAAAACACACCTCTTCCGACTATACCTTGAATAACATTTTTAAACAAACAATTTAGTAGCACTTAAATGGCACTTACTTATAGCACTTTGTAGTTTTGCTTTTTTGAAGAAATTGTACTTTATCAATTCTTGTTGTTCTGGGTTTGTACCCTCATGGTTACTGTAAGTCGCTTTGGATAAAAGCATCAGCTAAATGTAATGTAATGTTCACAGAGGTCCTCTAAATTGTGTGTGCTTCAGATCACCAGGAAGCTCTGGCTAACCTCTGTGGGTAATGAGTACAGTCAGGTACTCATCAGTGTGCTGACCGCTCAGGAGGGAGCTGGCCTTGACTTGATGGCAGCGGACCTGGTGAAGAGGTACCAGCAGGCTGGTGTGGATCCCCCTGTTGCCTTGTATGTGGACTGTGGCTGCTGCACAGAGGCAGGAGAGTAAAAGCTGAAGGCCAGATTATCACCTTATTATCAGGCTGGATATCTGGCACTTCATGCGCAGACTTGCCCTGGGATGCACAACAGATGCTCATCAGCTTATTTGAGTGGGATGCAGCTGATTTAGCTATGTTGCGAGAAGCAAAAAGTCAGCAGCTTCGGTCCCAGGGTCTGCCCTCCCTTACTGATGGCGACATCAGTAAACAAATATCTAGGGAGGAGATGGCTCTCCACTGTCGGAGGAGGACCCGTGGTGAGGAGACCACCATTCACCTGCTGGAGGAGCTGCTGGGGATGCTGATGGGTAGCAGAGGTAACGACTCCCTTGGTGTTCCCCTGTTTGACAGCGAGAGGATGGAGCACATCTGGCGTGTCCAGAGAAAGTACGTCAAATGCATCCAGGACCCACCAGGTGTTGCTTTATACATCAAAACAGGGGAGCTCACAAAGGGAGGTTGGTGCTGTCCACAGGCAAGGTTTGGACAGACCACCTTCACCTTCCACAGCTTGTAGGGCATCCAGACCAGAAGCGAATGGACAAAAAAGCGGTCTGGAGCCGGAGCCTGATGGTAAAGACGGTTAGGCTGTGGTGGAAAGTACCAGAGCCTCAGATTGTCTTGAAGCTCTAGTTTTCCTTTTGGCCCCATCTTGAACAAAGACTTCACAATCCATTTGTGGTCTTCAGGTGGCAAGCCTTCAATCAATCAATCAATCAAATTTTATTTGTATAGCCCATATTCACAAATCACAGTTTGTCTCATAGGGCTTTAACATGGTGTGACATCCTCTGTCCTTAACCCTCAACAAGAGTAAGGAAAAACTACAAAAAAAACTTTTAACAGGGTAAAAAGTACGTAGAAACCTCAGAGAGAGCCACATGTGAGGGATCCCTCTCCCAGGACGGACAGAAGTGCAATAGATGTCAAGTGTGAAGGGAAACATCATCAAGGTTTTAGCAGTACTGATAGGGGTAGACCTTTCTGAAGCATAACTGAAGGTCAGTGATGCCAAAACGATAAAGGATCCGCCTTTATTGTCACGATCAGCCAGCACGATACAGAATCCACCATACTGGATCCACCATTACGATCTCTGATACGCAATCCACAGATCCTAATCCATGATGTGGCCACAGCTGCGGCCCTGGATCTGCGGACAATAAGGCAAAGGGACTCCGGGGAAGAAGTCAAGTCAGTAACATGTATTGATGAGACATGAATTACTTTGATATGATAACGATTGAGAAGAAGAATGAGAAGCTGGAAAGAGAAGCTCCGTGTGTCATGGGTCCCCCGACCTTCTAGACCTATAGCAGCATAACTAAGAGCAGGTCCAAGACAAGCCTGTACCAGCTCTAACTATAAGCTTTATCAAAAAGGAAGGTTTTAAGCCTACTCTTAAATATACAGGTGGTGTCTGCCTCCCGAATTGAAAGTGGGAGATGATTCCATAGGAGAGGAGCTTGATAGCTGAAAGCTCTGGCTCCTACTCTACTTTTAGAGACTTTAGGGACGACTAAAGTCTCTAAAAGTAAGCCTGAATTCTGGGAGCACAGTGCTCTAGTGGGTTGATATGGTACCATCAGCTCTTTAAGGTATAATGGTGCCATATTATTAAGGGCCTTGAAGGTGAGGAGGAGAATTTTAAATTCTATTCTAGATTTAACCGGAAGCCAGTGTAGCGAAGCTAATACAGGAGAAATTTGGTCTCTTTTCTTGGTTCTTGTCAGGACACGTGCTGCAGCATTTTGGACAAGCTGCAGAGTCTTTAACGACTTACTGCTGGAGCCTGATAGTAATGAATTACAATAATCCAGTCTGGATGTAACAAAAGGCGTGGACTACTTTTTCGGCATCCTTTTGAGAAAGGACATGTCTGAATTTGGAGATATTACGCAAGTGGAAAAAGGCGGTCCTAGAAATTTGTTTTAAGTGTGAATTAAAGAATAAATCAGGATCGAAGATCACTCCCAAGTTCCTGACTGTTTCATTGGAAGCAAGGGCAATGTCGTCTAGCGCAGCTATATTATTAGATAATGTATCTCTAAGGTGTTTAGGGCCAAGTATTAGAACCTCTGTTTTATCTGAGTTTAATAAGAGAGAATTGCGGGTCATCCAGGTTTTTATGTCCTTGAGACATGCTTGGAGTTTAGTTATTTGATTACTTTGTTCAGGTTTTATTGACAAGTATAACTGGGTGTCATCCGCATAGCAGTGGAAATTGACCGAGTGTGTCCTGATAATGTTTCCGAGTGGAAGCATATATAATGAGAATAAAATTGGGCCGAGCACAGAGCCCTGTGGAACACCATGGTTAACTTTGGTGCACACAGATGATTCATCATTAATTTGCACAAATTGGGAGCGATCAGAGAAATAGGATTTAAACCAGTTTAGGGCGGCTCCTTTAATGCTAATTAACTGTTCTAGTCTCTGTAGTAAAATGTTATGGTCAATTGTGTCGAATGCTGCACTAAGATCTAACAGAACGAGGACAGACACAAATCCCTGATCTGAAGCTATTAGAAGGTCATTAGTGACTTTTGCCAAGGCTGTCTCTGTGCTATGATTGGCTCTAAACCCTGACTGAAAGTCTTCATATATATCATTTTCCTGGAGAAACTCACACAGCTGATTGGCTACAACTTTTTCTAGGATTTTAGACAGGAAGGGGAGGTTGGATATCGGTCTGTAATTGGCTAAAACCTCTGGGTCCAGGGTGGGTTTTTTGAGAAGGGGTTTGATTACAGCTATTTTAAAAGACTGTGGTACATATCCTGATGATAATGACAGTTTTATTGTGTTCAGTAACGTGCTATCAATTAGGGGCAGAATTTCTTTAAGTAATTTTGTAGGAATGGGATCTAAGATACAAGTTGTTGGTTTAGAACATGAGATTAGTTTGGTCAGCTGATCAAGGGTGATTAGAGAGAAGCTGTCTAAATAATTGGTAGAATTCTTAGCCGTTTCTGAGATTTCTGTTCTTGGTAGGGTATTAGTGCCAATTGAGGGCAGGAGATGTTTGATTTGATTTCTAATAGTTAGAATTTTATTATTAAAGAAGGTCATAAAGATATTGCTATTTAGGGATCGAGGAATACTGGGTTCGGTGGAGGTGTGACTCCTTTCTAATTTTCTTGATAATTGTTTTAACTCATGTGTCTTGGAATTATACCACGGAGCTAATTTATTATGTTTTATATGTTTCTTTTTTAGAGGCGCTATTGAGTCTAATATTAATCGTAATGAGTCTACAGAGCTATCGACGAGATGGTCAATCTCAGTGGAGCTAAGGTTTTTAATGAATTTGTTGTTTATATTGATGGATAATACGGGTTTAAATGTAATCGGAATTATTTCCTTAAATTTAGCTACAGCACTATCAGGTAAACATCTAGAAAATTTGTTTATTATTAGTGGCATATATTCTGATAGTGAAAAATCGAAGGTTATTAAATTATGGTCTGATAGAATTGGATTGCGCGGAAGTACTGTAAGATGTTCAATTTTGACACCGTATGATAATATAAGGTCAAGTGTGTGGTTACAACAATGAGTAGGTTGGTGTACACACTGACTGAAATCAATTGAGTCTAATATCAAAATAAATGCTATGCTAAGGCTATCTTTATTATTGTCAACATGAATATTAAAGTCACCAACAATAATAATTTTATCGGTCTTTAGGACTAGGTTTGATTAAAAACTCAGGGAATTCCGTTAAAAATACAGTATAAGCCGCAACACTGCAACACAATGCTTATACATGGGCTATGACTTGCATATGGCCATAAATGTAACTATTTCCTTGCATGCAAGTAGTCCCTTGTAATCAATGTAAAAGCACTAGTGTTTCACTTTTGAAATCCATTCTTCTGTTCTAAAGATCTAACAGGGCTTTCATTGTTATTGCCAGAAAGCAAATTTGTTGCCTTCATACCATAGCGTACGGATATTTACTTCAGTACATAAACCGACTTGTTTTGAAGGCAATGCCATAGATAAACTAGCAGTTCCACCACCACACATAGTCCAGACAATTCTGGGATCGACAGTGAAGACTGCGAGACCGCAATGGACGGGCCGACGATCACAGAGCAGCTCGAAAACACTGCGTCCTAGCGCCTACAACGACTACAGGCCGACATGTGTTTCACAGTCAGTCACTTTACCCCCAAACCCTTACATTGAATGGAACATTCACCAGCCAGCAAGAATGGCAACATCTGTTTCAACATCACCCGGAGAATAACACTGCTGGACGCAATTGACGATACGCAGCCTCAAAGGAGCACCCACGTCCGGTGTAAATCCGCCGATAACAAATACACTGCAAGATTCTACTGGAGTCACTACCACACTACAACAAGCTTATAACCACAGCCATATTCCCGCAAAAGCAGTCGTTCTCATAACATCGTAAACTACATAACAAATAACAGCCAGCTACAACCTATACAGGCCAGTTACACTCACTATATGTGTAATTCAAAATCATCACCATTGCCTCTCCTCTAGGCACACACTATCCACACTATTAAAGTAAAGCCAACTAGTATAAAGAATCTGCCTTTAACTCACAGCCAGGTTTAAATAGTAATTTGTTAACAGATAATTACTCAAACACGCACACTAACTTTATAACAAAACTCTGCCAATCTACTATCAGTAACATGCTATCAAGCTAGAGCCTTAAACACTTTCAATACATTCAGAATTCACTCACCGTATCCACAGCAAGTCCTTGATGACTACAAAAGCGATGTAGGGTTGTGTTGAGTGAATAAAAGAGTTTGATACTCAAAATAAACCTCTCTCTCAGCCGCTCAATTTGCCTCAGACTTATCGGTAAACGGAAAGGTGGGCATTGCCATGACATGAAATGCAGATGAATGAAAAAACACACACACATTAATTAATTCATCTGCAAATACCTTTTATTACCACTTGTATTAATAACTTGGACTGTTTTACATCTGTAGAATCACAATAAAACACACACACAAACAAAAACACACCAGCAAAAGGAAGTTACTAAATAAGAGCACGCAAGTGTACGCACGGCCCTTCTCCAAACCCTCAACACATATTTCGTCATTCGGCTGGCATCAGTGTAACGTCGAGGTAAGCTGGAAAACTTTTCTCTTCTCTTATGTCTTTTGTGTCAAGACACAGATAGCTTTGGTGTTCATTTTGACAATGCTGGTGAATGCTAACAATGTCCATCTCACTATTTGCATTGTTTCACAGAAAATGGCACACGCTTCACCAACTAAGTTCCAAAAAATGAATGATGCGGACGTCGAAGATGCCCGTCAAAAGCTTCAAGTTTCCTGTGTAAGTTTTCAAAGTGCTTGTTTTGTTAATATTCATGCTGACTGAGTCATGTTACAGACACTATAGGGTCAGTACCTGACAAGTACATGTGCAAGGATCACAAAACATATTGATATAAAATGCTAGGTGACTGTCTTTGAAATACCAACCAATAATGCATCTCACTCCAGGTTTCATTGGACATTTTCAAGCAAAAGTTGTCCTGCACAATGACATTCTGAATATAATTGAACAATACTGTTTAACGTAATATGAATTAATTTAAGTATAAAACCCTTTGCTAATGTGCATAGTTATGTTTCCATTAGTTACCTGATTCTTTCTACTGCATTCTAGATAATATAACAGAAGGAATGACATTACATGCTATCAGTCATTCAGCTAACATAAATTGTACTCATCATAATTTTCTTACACCCACATATACCTCTGTCTTTTTCTTTGTAGTATGCATGTAGTATGCACGCCAAGAGCTATACGAGATAACCAATGAGGCACACATGATGTTTGAATCCAAATAGAATTACATTGCATTCTCTATTACCTCTACAAACTATATTTGGTGTGTGTACTTTATTTACACTGCTTTATAACAAATTCTATCCTATTTCCAATCCAATACAAGAATTATCCAATACATGCATTTCCAGCTCACTGGTAATGTTTTCACAAAGCATTTTACCACAACATGCTAGAACACTGACATCATTTAATATTTTTTTACTTTGAAACAGATAATCACTCACCTACATTGCATATTATATACAATCCACACTGAATAAAACAACTTACATTCTTTCAGATATGATGACATCTTCTACACAGCCAGAGAACAACCCCATCACAGCTGAGGAGTCCAACACTGAACCAAAAGAATAATTTTGTTTGATGACATGTAAATACGTTTCTAAACCTTCACAATCAAACACACACAAACGTTTAGTGTGGTTGTTCAATTTATGTTTTCTCAATAATATAAATAAATCTGTACAGCTTCATTGGTTTCATGTGATTCTTGGTTTTCAAGTCAGTACAATGTTATATTATTTTGCTCTGTGTCAATTCATTTCAATAGTGTAATATCTTTGTTACAAGGATGAAAGACATCTACAAAAATCGATGGGGACATGTGTCTTTTTATAACAAATAAATAAGTCTCTTGGATAGATATGCTAGACCAAACGGGAAGCCTGCCATTTTGGCTTTAGTGGCCATTTTGGCCAAATTCCACATTTTTACTTTGAAGTATTTGTCCCAGGGCTTTCATCAGATCAACTTCAAATTGAGCCAAAGGAGACGATGTTGTCATAACTCCAGTGTGCAGTCTCCTTTCACCATCAAACTTCTGTCACATGATCAGAATCCAAGCCTGAACTGCTCTGTGTCCATATTTCCTCAGGGTCATAGCACCACCTACTGAATTGCCATGAAACAGGAAGTACTTTGTAAATCCACTCTGCATTATCCAACTGGCCCCGAACTACTGACCTATGATCACAATCCTGACCTGAACAGCTCCATATATTAATATTAGTGCAGGGTCATAGCGCCACCTACTGATCAGTGTGAAAATGAAGTTGTTGTAACATTGTCCAATTGAAACAAAATTGCTCACGCTACATCAGAGCCCCTACTTGAACAGATATATTAGTCTGTAGGTAATAATAGTAATGGTGCCACCTACTGGCAACAGGAAGTAAGCTTTGTTTTGCAACTATCATTCGATTTACATAAAATGTTCACAGTATGATCTGCAATTGATAGCGTGGACCGTAATGAGCAATTAGCAGGCAAGGATCGCCATCGCGTGACGGATGCAGGAAGTGACGTGTTTATCCTCGCAAAATGCATGCAACGCAGAGACGTGCGCTTCGTAATCGATCACTCTCTCCACTAACCGCAACAGGCTTCACAATGCCTGTGCTCGGGCCAGTTAGTGCTACAACGTACCCCTAGTATTGGTATTGGTACAGCTCTACTTCACCAGTTAGAATTAATAAAATTAAGAGTTTCGCCAGACTAATGTATGTGCTTTAACATAGAGCTTTATCAAAACTTTTAGAACATTAACAAAACACACTGTCCTGTACATAATGTCTCATTACAGCCTTGTTACTGGTACTGTATCACTCTATCCTAGGTGCATAACCAATGACTATTAGGTCCAGGCTTGAAATAAGCACCATCATTCCAGGACAAAATCATGTCAAGAAAAATGTTTATATTCCATTAATATCTGGGAAAGGTGAAATTTGCAAAGATCTTTCCTAAAGTAATTTAAATATTTACAGAGGAAAAAATCCAAAGGCCCTGTTGCTATGCAGTCAAGGGTTGATAAAAAGCAAGTGGTTTCTCTGTGCTGTATGGCTCTGCTGTGGCAGATGGAGGGACAAATGGAGGAAGGAATGTAGTGCTAAAAGAATAAAGAAAAAAATTTGGAAGTCATCGATTTGCTTTGTCTAAGTCTGAAAGATTGAAAAATTCTCATCAAAGCTTTAGCAGCTTATGGCCACAAAGAAGAAACGTGTTAAGTGAACAGTGTTTCCAATGTACATCTGAAATATAAATAAATACAAATTAAATAAAAACTGTTGTTAAAGCTCAAGTTAAAATAGTCATGTTAAGCACTACAAGACCTCTACGGTTACTGTTGAAAGTATAATTATTTTGCTCACTTCAGAAGACACTGCCCTGTACATACAGTCACATTACATTCTTGTCAATGGAAATGAAGCTCTTCATTCTTGGATTTTAACGTATCTTAGGTAAAAAACCTCTGGAACAAAATCATGTTAAGAATATAAAAGTCCATTAATACTACAGGGTGGGTACGTTTCTATTCAGCATCTAGTTAGAGCTGTGTACATTTAAACAGTATTACATGTAGGTTCATTGTAGGCTCTTTACACCAGAAATGCCCCTGTTTATGGACTCAATGGCCACACAGCAGTGACTAGTTGAGAAACCAACACAGCTGCTCATTGGCACATAAATACTGAGCTGGTTACACGTAACAAAAACCGCCGAGCGGGTTATCTGCGGTGCTTTGACACAGTGAGCACTTATCTCCGTCATCTCCATACATCCCAACATTAATACAAAGGATGTCATGTCGCCCTGGCACAGAAATACTGAGCTGAATACGCTTAGCGTAACGAGTTACCTGTGGTGCTTTCACACAGCGAGACTCGTCTCCATACTTCCCGACGTAAATACAAGGGCCGCCGCTATGTTGCCGGTGCAACAAGCGGCTACCAGCCGAGGCACCCCAGCCCCTCTCCCCCCGACCGTTTCAGCGGGGAAATATACGCGAGCTGTGACATTCGCTATGTCCATTGAACCAACAACAAGAACTCCGGAGACTCCTAACTCAACAAGAAACAAACCGTACACCATCTAAATACAAACTTACTCTAGTTTACTGCGCTAAGACAAGCGTATTTGCCTTGTTAATGTTAACCCACAATAAAACACACATCTTCCAAACTCAATAGAATAGCTTGGCTCTCATGAAAACATAACAACATATTCAGGGGAGAATTTAATACCTTACATGATATATAATTTGATAAGAAAATATGATTTTTATTGTGTATTTGACTTACCTTCTTGTTTGAAAAGGAAGATGGCGGCCACCGGGCGAAGAAATCCCACCGGAGGATGCAAAATGGTTAATTTAGAGAAAACTAAATGAGGCAACATGTCTTTAAAACACTCGAAAGATCTTCACCCATCTTGTTCCAGAACTCTTTGTAAAACTCTGCAGGAATCCCGTCGATACCAGGGGCTTCCCCCCCTCCTCCATGCTCTGCAGGGCCGTGTAGAGTTTCTGTATCACCAGGGTGGCCCTCCAACCCAGTGTTCCCGTCTTCTGGGACCTTGGGCAGTTCTCCACAGAAGGTTTCAAACATTTCATTGTTCTCAATATATTCACTGTGGTAAAGATCAGTATAAAAACTCACAGCTCTCTACCGGATGTCTTTGTTGTTTCTGAGGTCTTTTCCTTCAGGAGAACACAGAGTATGGATGAGTCTGCTTTTTCCTTTTTTCTTCCTTTTGAGATCTTTAATGCGATCTTGATTTCCAGTGGATACTATTAAATTCTGCAATCCAACAATTCAGTCTCTAGATCCTCCATAGATCTGGTAATGTCTCCTGTAACATTGAGAGTGTACTGTTGACAGAGCTGCTTTATCTCAACCTTCCCACAGTCCCACCACAGCCTCAGTGCACATTCTTGTGTATAAGATCATCTTCTGTACAACTCAAATCTCCTCCTAAAAATAAAAAATCTACAATCTTAACTTTGCTTAAAACCATGTCTCAAACCTTTAAAAAACAGACTCAGTCGGGTCCTGAGACAGAAGCCTACACAATTATAAAAACAAAGTGTTAAAATGTTCGACCCCCACCACCAACAGTCTGCCCTCCACCACCTGCTCTACCTCCAAAGAGTCTGGTGGGAAATTGTTAGCAAAGAGGATTGCCAACAACCCCCCCCCCCCACCCCCCCTAGAAATATAAAAAAACACACATAAAAACAGAACTGATTTGTAATCATGATGTAAAAACGTATTCATCATGATCATCATCGTTGTTTTTCTCCTGTGACAGTTTCTCAAAGTTTCCTGTACGTTTGTACACTTCTTGGTCTGTAAAGCCTCCTCTGCCTTTGCTACTCATGTGAAGCCGGGCAGAGTTAGAGAGCTGCTCTTTATCTGAGAAATATTCCTTTACTTTTAAACTGTTCATGTTTTTAGTTTTCTGTAGAAACATTTAGATTTTTCCCACACTGTAGCCTCTTGTGTTCCTACGGCTGTCAGCCCTGAAGTCAGAGGAGTCAGTGTGAGCAGCAGAGTCGGTCTCCATGCTGGACTCAGACTCTGATGCTTGTCTCCTTTCTTTCTTCGCTGTCCCTTTCTTCACCTGTGAGCTTCCACTATTGCTCCTGGTTTTCCTTTTCAGACGAGGAACTTTAAGCTCAATGTGGGTGTGTTCATTTTGACCAAACCCACAGTGGTCACAAAGTATTCAGTTCACAGCGACACAGCTTAGTGATACATAGCTGAACAGCAGACCCAATTTTCAGTGAGTGAAATCCAGATCATACCAGACTGTACATGAATTAATACCAATGGGGCAAATGACCTTTAAAAACACAGTGACCAGCTTGTGTAGATTTGATATGTGCCTGGTGCTGAGGATTCAATCTGGTGAGATACGTATAGATATTCTTTTCACGGCTGCAAGCCGACCATGGCCGTGAACAAGAGGCAGGAGGAGTTCAGTCATGTGTTTTGTACACATCCTGGGTGTTTTTGAGTTGTGTTGAAAGGGAGAAATGTTGTGAGATGATTCGTCCAGTCCCAATGCATCAATATTACTATGCAAATGCTGTGGTATTGTACACCACAGATGAATCTGTGGGGAAAATGTGTGTCACCTCTCTACTTGACATTTACACAGATGAGAAAGAAGGTTTCAACATTATATCACATATCAAAGTTAGGTTCTGACATTTTGAAAGGTTTATAAACCTTAGAAATAAATGTCTCGGTTTGTCTGCTGTCATCCTGCTGTTACAGATGTTGATCTTTTCCTTTTTCTTTCCTCCTCTACTCATTTGATGTTTTGTTCTTATACAGACTTTGTGTGTGTGTGAGAGAGAGAGAGCCACTGCGCCATTGTAAGCATTGCTTGAGTGGGTGCATGAAGCACTAATGAGGAGAGTGGATGATCCAAGTGCGCATCAGCATTTCCAGCCAATATAGTGTGTGTGTGTATATATATATATATATATATATATAATTTGTATACACTGCATATAATCATTTAGTCATCATCATTCTCAACAGTGGGCAGTCAAGCCTTTTTGAAGTTCTCATGAACCTCATGTCTTTAATGGAGCCCAATGAAATATTAAACAGGCTGCAGTCCTGAGCTCAGTAATTGTCTGAGACGTGCTGATGGCCAGGAGGAGCAGTTGAAGGAGGTGGAGGCTGAGGAGGAGGGCTTGGAGTGTTGAGGTTAAAATGTCATTAACCTGCCAGCAGGTATGTACAGTAGCATTTACATTAATAACATGGATCAAACACTCTAAGCCCTCACCATGCTGCGAACCAATGCCTCAGTAGCTCTGCCACTGGTCTCACTTATGTTTATCCAACCTATATGTAAATAGGATTCTGTCACTCACTCAAAAAATCTGGGAAATAATAAAAAATATCAATAATAACAAATATCACTTTGAATTTACAAAATCCCAAACCTTTGTCTCCACGCTAGTTTTTTTGTCACTTGTGTTTTCTAGCATTCCTCTCACATACATATCTCGAGTTTTTATATCTTAGCAGGGATCTCAGCATTAGTGGAGGTACACGAATATTATTTTTGGAAAATAAAATTATTGTGATTTGATAAAATCACAACAGTGGGTACAATCAAATGCAGTTATTTACTTTCCTGTATATAATCTATACATTCTGCATCTTGTCTCTTTTCCCTCTACACCAACCAATTCACATCCCTGGTTAGCTCAGTGATGTGGTAGTCAAATTATGACCTCCTGCTCAACATATCTTAACCATGGAGACTTTTATTTAAGAAACATTGTACAAAACAACATTTTGTGGAAAAACAAAAGCTGCTCTCAGCAACAGCATTTTTTTTAAACATAGGTTATAGACCCAGACCAACCCGTAATGGCAGGTAAATTTAACATAACACTTAATTAAATACAAACATTGTACAAAACATTTTGTGAAAAACAAAAGCTGGCAGTCACTCTTCCCAGGAACCTGGTTGAGGACAATATGTTTCCTCAAATGCTTTTGAACAGCAGCAAACTCATCTGCTATCCAGCTTCTTTTGGCCGTCTGTTTACCTAAGTAAGCATAAAAACAAAACATTAAAGGTTTAAGAACTTTAAATCTTAGGAACAGAAAAACATTGATTGATCACATAGGTCATCAGTCCCAAATAAAGTTAACTTATTGTTCATTATCAAAACTATTATTCCTGTGCTGGCACTCAAAACTTCACTGCATAGTCCCAATAATAGTTTTCAGTTATTACATCTTATTTTCCTGATCGGACAATGTCAGTGACAACCTGAAATTAATTATTACCTATCTGTGTTACACTGCTAAGCTCACTTCTCTAGTCTGCTGACCTCCTCCTTTTTGGGGAAGCCATAGTGGAGGTACATTCCTGAGGGTCATCAACCTCATCCTCATCCCCCTCTTCTGGCACACTGGCATCTGTGTACAGAAAATAGTCACAATACCAACAATTCTGGTCATGAATTTCAATAAGACACTTTTTGATCCTTTTCGTTAAAAAACAGTCGCTCTATCTGAGCACATAATGCAACTAATTCAAAAATAACAAACAAAAAGAAATCTCAAATGAAAAAGAGTTAATATTAATTCAATGAAATTAACAAATGATCACAAGCTAAATAAATGGAATAAACGATTCAAATAATGAGGAGCTCAAACAATTCAGGACAAAAGAAGGGAAGTAACCCCGCAGTCCACTCAAACATATAACATGTGACCCAAGCCGCCGGGGAGTCGCGGAGCGAAGGCGTGATCTAATTAGCATATGAATTGCAGCGAAATCACTGGTGAGAATTTATCTCACTTCACCATTGGATGAAACCACAGAACTTTGAAAGGAAAAGTCACTTGTGATTGGCTTGTAGATCTGTTGCTATTGGTCACCCTGGGTGATTATAATACACATGTGGGTAAACCCCTCCCACACAATATTAATAATAATAATAATTAATATTATTACTAATAATGTATTTATTAATATTAATTATTAGTAAGCCTTTCCCAAAAGCACTGCAGTTACTGAAGACTATACATTCATTCATGTGATGCTTGATGTTAAACATATTGTAGAGGGAAAAAAATATTAACAAGGTATATGTTGAGTCAAAGCTTTATTTACATACAGCACAGATAATGTACAAACACAACTGGCCTAGGCAGTGAAAAACTAATCAGGTGAAGCTTGAAATGTCTCTTTGCCGCCTCTGGGTCAAAAGTTCATTGTGGGACTCTGTCCGAATCTGCTCCAGTGTGGAGACGTCTGTTGTGTGTAGCTGTGAGATTCAGTGTAGCTTCCAGTCTTATTTGAAGTGTGGCACACAGGTCGGTGAGCTCCTGGCTGTGGAAGGATGGCTCCATGTCATCTGTCCTGCTTCAATCAGCTGTAAACACAATCAGTACAATTAGCACAGTTCAATGACAACATACACCTACACATGTAACTGAAAAATGATCTAATCTTACCCTCTTTCTTCTCTGTCGACTCCTGACTTCTCAATGCTGCTGCAAGAGCTGCAAGGTCCGGTTGAATGTACGGGAAGTTCCTTCATACTGGCTCATAGTACGTCATAGTACAGGCAGCTGGAAAACAACATGAGTAACATGAGTATATTATTAATAAACGGAAATAGCCTCGCTACATCACCGTTGGAAATTCCATAGTAAAAAAGAAGGGAAATTACTAAACAGTTACTTACATACCATGGTGTCATTTTCCACACTGCAAATCAGGACTTGAGCTAGAGCCTCTGCCTAATGTGCAGTGACAGCCTCGTTCTGGGGAGGGGGGGCTCAGGCTGTGAAAACACAATGATTAAATAGATCAGATAAAGTACACTTATACAATGTTTTATACAGCACAGCACGTCTCTTCTTTAATCTTCGTTGTGCCGGCCATTTGCCTCAGAGGTGTGAAGACGACGGACAGTTTCCTATAGAATACAACCAGACAAAAAGTCAAGTTAATGGAAAAACTTAACGAGAACAAACTCTTAAGTTTAAGCAGTTCGTACATATTTAAACTTGCACTATTTCTGCTCAAGCACTCAATGCTCTCTTCTCCTTTTAGCAACTTTCTCGCTTATCCCACAGTTGTTAACATGCTATTCAGATCTAAGAGTTACTTAGCAGTTAGCAATGGCTTCTCTCTGTAGCTTAGCTCAGTAATTTGGGGATTGTGCACCCGTCTTTTCCATTTCGACTCATCCACACTGGACACGCAGCTTTACTTTCCAATGCAGTCATCCTCTCCTCAAGGGAAACAGTGTTGTGTTGACTTCAGCCAGTTTTTACACCGAAAACTGAGTCATTCATCTAACCACACAAAACACGAGCCGGTAGTTTCTTGTCTGCAGGAGAAAGCCGCTTCATTCGCGAGGCTGTGATTGGACGAGCCCTCTAACGTGATGATGTTAACGACTGATGTGGCATCTTCAGGAATGAACGTATTCAGAGTAAAACTTCACAAATTACCTTTTCCCTTTTGAGGAAGCAGTTATAACAGTTTTTAAATTGTACTTTATATTTATATGGGATGAGTATGTGACTGAGGACCAGTTTATTCTTTCTGGTGTTAAGTTAATGTACTTACATGATTCTTGCTGTTCTGTGTTTGTAGTCTCATAGTTGAATGCACTTATTGTAAGTCACTTTGGATAAAAGTGTTGAGTGTTTTAATGGAATACTGAGAACGTTTAATAACAATAGGACAATTGAAGTCCAAATTATGAGGCTATTTCAGCAGTCAACAGCTTAGTATGCCATGGACATGTGAATATGGTGTTGAGTTTGCCAGTAGTTTGGGAGGACAAATGTTCGGGACTTTGTCACGCGATGACACAGCTGATAAGCTTTATGTGAAGCACAGTGTTTTGGTGTCAGCAGAAAGACTTCTATTAGATGTATCATCAAATGTACCCTGAAAATTGTATCAACTTCTGGCAGTCAACAGTATACTTTAGTACTACATAAACAGCTGAACTGAGCTTCACCAAAATTGCACAATGCAGATGGAGGGGTGAGTGAAGTGTTTGAGTCCACAAAACACTTTTGGAGTTTCAGGGTTAAACAGCGCTGCAGCTCGGGATGTCGCAATTTTACGATATCCACGGTTTCATAACCGTAACAACACGTAATTTGTGTCTGGATTATTGTTGATGATGATAATGAACATTTTAGGTCATTAGCTATATTATTGGCTATATATTCGCTATATATTTTTTGTTGTGTGTCTTTTTCCTTCTATAGTATCAATTGTGGCACCAAAATTTCCTATCGTGACATCTTTAGTAGCGGCCAAATCCAATTCAATTGAAGTAAATGGTCACAATTCTTCAAACAAAAAAAGCAACAGAAAAAATTACAAATAATGTGCCACAGGAGCAGTATGGAAACATTTTATAATAATTTTTTCTGTTTTTATGTTTCAAAACATGGTCGCCAGTAACTTCAATTGTACTGGGTTAGGCTGCATCTCCCTGAAATGCCAAAAGTGTTTTGTGGACTCACAACACAACACTTCACCCTCCACACGCCATGTACATGGTGGAGTATATAATGGTTGAATTTTCATATTTCTGTAAACTATACCATTAAGGATATATTCTTGAAGAGTTGGAATTACCACATTAAAACAAACAAGTTAACATCGATGTGAATTTCATCCAGACTCTTCACTTTGTCTTCTCCTAGCCATCCCTGTTCCAATGCCAGGAGCACTTTGCTGATCTTAGCTAGCTGGAGGGTTGCCTCTGGAAGGCGGTAGTGCTTTCTGTGGCAACCCAGTCTCATCAGCTACGTTGGTCCACTGGGAAAAACGTAGTAATCTATAATAATTTGGCCTCTCAAATTGTGAGATGCTTACGTTTTTGTCTGCCCATTGTTTTGCATTGGCCTGTGCCCACGTTACGTGAGTCAAGTTCCCGTCTGTGAAAAGATATACCTTTTAATTTTTTGGGCATAAAACTACATTCTGACACCATTTCTAGCAAGAAATGGGCTCTTTGTTTCTACAATCTTCAGTCGGTTGATGCTTATGATCTATGTTTTATTAGTTATCACAAAGATTTTTTTCAGATCTCACCTGAAAATTGTAGGACTGCTACGTTTTTGTCGTTGCTATGGACTCTGCAATCCCCGAAATTACGTAATCGCATGTTGTTTGAAGCATCGTCCATGCGTTGTCATTCAGGAAGCGTGAATGTTATTCCTGTTATTTAATATTACCATTTCATGATAGATTACACCATTAAACCATTCTCCACTTAAAAAAGCACATTCATACCAAACTTGGACAAACTAAATGGGAATTAAAGTGGCATGCGCCCATGTCATCTCTTAAGTGTTTTGTTACGGTATATAAGCCTATTGTGTTTTTGATCAATTTTATATGGACTAATGATAATGAACATGGATTCATTTTCTTGTATTATTAAAATATTTCTCTTTTTACTTTTTTTGGTAACCTGTATTTGTATTATGCAGTTTTGTTTGTACATACTCTTAATACATACATGTGCTCTGTAATAGCAATGATTAAAAAAACTGCTGTTGACATCACAGTTGATAAGCACAACGGCATGTACAATCAACTTCCTATCTGCTGTCTACTTAAAGTTTTTTTAAATTTTGAATTAGATTAGAATTTATTTATCCACACATTGGGGAAATTCACTTGTTACAGCAGCAGGCAGGTCAGAAAGAGGTAGGCAAGATAATAAATAAATATAAAAAGGAAATTAGACATTAAATTAAAGAATTTAAAGTTTAAACATTTTAAATGCTGAGTATGAAACATTCTGTACGATTGTACGTGGCAAGTAAACATCTGTTTGTACATAAGAAAATGAAATGGTTGTGTGTAAAACAGTTGCTTTCTCATTAGAGATTGTGGAAAATAGTACTAAAATGTAACTGTATAACTGTGAAAAAACAGATGATGATATACACTGTATATGACAAAGGCTGTGGGGTAAATAAATTGTATAATACAAATAAAATAAAGGTTTCAGCATTTCACACAATCACAGAAGGCTATGGGGTTTTAAGTTTTTCTTTAATCCACCATATATACAAAACAAATGACATTCCACAAATACAAAGTAAACAGTACACTAAAGCTAAATTATATATAAAAAAAAAATGATAAGCAATATTAACTAACAAAAACAGATGCTCTTGAACAATAAACACAGAACATAGAACATTTTAGGTTACATTTGAGTCTCTGTGTGTGTATGCATGTTGTGTATGCATGTCAAGCCCTAGTGTTCTCCTTTGGCACCCACTGCAATTAAACGAGAAGATTTTTTTTTTTTTTCATTAGCAATGAATGCACTTCAGAACTTGAAAAGGAAGATGGGCAATGAGACGCAGCGAGCTATATATGCCATACCCTTTAAATATGTTAACATGCACACAGTAAGGTGATTAGTGTAGATGACCTGATTATTGTAATAGTCTGAATAAGGTGTCTACATTACCTTAAAAATATCTTTCAAAATAAATAAATAGCACCACATTAGCATTTAACAATTTAAACAAAAGTAAGACACTTGTATATGTTTGGTAAAAAAAACGATATATAATAGAGCAATTTCTTATTTGTAATATTGTAGTAAAAATCCAGTAGTTTTAGAGACAATTAAATCAAATTAAGAGAAATTCTACATACCATATTGAACAGGACTCCCACTCCACTACATTCCCCTGAAAAACATTAAAACATGTTTACCATTACAAGCAAACCTATGGTCAGATGACTATGTTGTGCAATAGTAGGTAGACTTGATGTTGGCTAATTAGTAATAATCATATTTTATGATTATTAAATAATAAAATTATTTATTAAAAACAATAAAGTTCAATCAAGAATAATGAAATTATTAATGAAGAACAATAAAATGATCAATTAAGAATAATACATTTGTAATTATAATTTATAAAAGACAGGGCACCACCCTGGTATCAGGGACCAACAATCAATCTGTAAAGATCAGTCTCATAATCAGAAAAAGTTCAATTAGAAAATCTCAATATTTTACTAGTAATGATTATATAACGAACAGTGAAGGTTTAAGTTTGAGCACTGACTATCATAATCCAGCTGTATTCACATATATATGCACAAATAATCACAAAATACCAGTACTTTAAATACAATAGAATTTATTAAAGATAATAATATCAATGTTAATCAATGACTAATATCCTAACAAGAATCCACTATATCAAAGATAAACCACAAGCACTGATCAGGATGTATAACACACAAATACCTATGGTATGTCTATGTGTGCCTGTTTGTGTGCGAGAGAGAGAAGACGAAATCAAAATGACGGTATAAAGTCACGTGTGTGATGTAGGGTCGAATTCAAGATGGCGGTCTAACCTCGTGTGTCATGTAGGGTCAAATTTAAGATGGCGGTATAACCTCGTGGTTTGAACAACGGGAAGTGGAGAACAAAGGGATACTTTGGTCTACCTCGTGGTTCAAAGTGCCGAATGGCGTCGAGATGCGATCACACTATCTAAGTCCCAGAAACGTGTATAAAACGTGAATTGTGTGGATGTAGGTTGGAACGTGTGTGCAGGCGGGTTTAGGAGAAGAGAGAGAGAAGAGTAAATCAAAACATTCAATGAATGATCAGAGGAGATCTCAAACACCGCCAGAGATAATTTTGTGGAGACTATACCACTCGGTACCCAAGCGGACAAACTAACATCCGTCCAGCTGTGTACCGTTCTTTAAATGGGTAAAAGTCTCCGCAAAATTGGGTCTGACGATCATACAGTGCCGCGACGCGGCCGGAGTGTGCAGTTACGTCATGACGCGCTGGCACTGAAACAATTATGGACACGGCGGTCCTATACAAATACACACTCAAATAATAATAGGCTAATTATTAAACTAGTCTCTGCCCAGACATAAGCCTCTTACTTGTTGCTGATCCACGGTTCGTTGATGCGCGAGCAGCGCATTCCGGGAAGACAAGTGAATGTGTGCATGGCCTCGAGAGCAGCTGATTCGCATGGTGGCAGCGGGGATCGCGCTGGGGCCGGTGTTCCAGTTTACCTGGCGAGCATGGCAACTGGCGATATGTTTACTTTATTCCAGATGTTGATGGTCGGTTGCAGAGCCGGTCGCAGATTTGTCATGTTCACAAAGCGCCTGTGTGTGAAGTGCGGTGATCTACTGAAGGTCTCGTTGAAATAAAAATCATACAAAAACCCTTCACGAGTTAATGTAATGTGTCTGCATCACGTTGAGACAACAATATAAATCAAATGGTTAAAAAATAAAGAAAATAGTATAAAAATCTTGAACGGGATTCGAAACAATGAGCTGAAGTGCTATTAGCTTCTGGCCTGATGACGATCTCATTACGCCACCGAGCCGCCGACATCTTCATCGCGTGTTACATAAATGTTGCGTTCTTTGCTTTGTCAGCGGTATAACACCAGATGTGCTTTAAGGTAACGCCCATGTCATCTGGTGATAGTCCGAACACAGAATAAACGCTGCATACTTAATACCAGGCTTCACAAACTGATGCTCCTCTTCGTAGGAGACACGGGGAGTTATGAAGAATACACACGCGTGGCCAGCTCCATGCAAAGTGCTTTTGTTTGACGATAGTGATCATTACAACGCGCACACACCAAACAAGTGTCATATGTAAACATCCCTCACATCAACCAGGCGGAAGCTCGTGCAGTGTTTTTGTGAGTAAAGTTGGTGAACATGCTTCTATTGGACGTGTAAAGCTTCATGTGTCCTCCTGTCGCTGGTTAAAGTCAGCAGACGTGATTTTAAAAGATGTTCTCGATGATGAGGTTCAGTCATCGGAGAACGAAAACAACCCAAACGCTCATCAGAAAACTCATCATATATTTAGTTTGTTTTTCGTAGTTTCTGTAATGCAAGTGTTGTTTATCTGTGTAATCAACAGATGATCTATCTGAAGTGGGTCAAGTGTGTTGTCAACATGACACGTGTGAAGAGGCAAATCTGGAAAACTAATTTAACGTCTTCATTGTGGAACAACGTGTTGTGTATTTATTCTCTTCTGTCAGATGGCTGCATGCTTTGTTGGAGCTGTGTCAGTCAAAGGAGTAAATATTTTTTTCTGTGTAACTATGACAACTCTGGCAAATTATAATAGTGATAAATAATAATAATAAAATTATTTATATTTTGTTGTATTTTCACGAACAATGGTGTGGTGATACAGGCAATTGAGGACGCTTCATGAAACATCATCATTAAAACTGCCCACCACGCCATTGATCGGAATGATGTAGAGCGTCACCTCTATGTTCCGATGACTGTGAAGCCTGTGCACATCTTACCATGCGTTATTGTTTCAGGGAACACGCCCAGGTTAACTTGTGACAGTCACAATTTAACCGTAAACTCGGAATTATCGTTCACACTTCACACATTTGGACACCGCTGCGCCCTGTGTGCTAACCACACGTACGACATCATCAAAAACTGCTATATCCTGCGCACATACAAAGCATACAAACATCTGAATTGCTCCCTTTGAGCGGCTGGATCATCTGGAGGAACCGGGAGAGGTTCTGGTCCTATCTTCAGCGCACGGGAAAAAAAGCAAAGAGCTAAAGGAAGCTCTACTATTTATTACCTAAGGAGGTGTCTAGCCTCCCTCCAGGGGGAGCCGTGGGGTCTGTTGGCTCTCAGCCAATGGAAGGCCAGAGGTTAACCACGGGGGTTCCAAAAGGTAACTGGGTGTGTTCCAGAGAAAAACTCTAGTCAGGCCTCTAAAGTCTCCGCTAGGCCTCGCCATTTCCTTTGTTTAGCTTCGATCCCAACAACTATATACTTTGAAGTTGTGATGAATTTAAATCAAGTTAGTAGCTCTGTAATAATGGTTTATATGTACATTACAACTGACATTTTTGACATTGAATTACAACAAAACAAACCTTCAGCGTTTAATTACCCTCTTCACTGGGTAACATTTCTCTCCTCCGGTAATTGAATGGTTGCTTCTGACAGTGTACACTTACTCTCAGTCTGACCTCATATATTAATATTATTATTGTGGCACAATTTGATAATCATTTGTCAGTGAACATCCTACTACTCCTAAACCTAAGCTATGCATTCGGCACGTGCATCATGAAGATCATGGGACCCTACTGGAAACGCTATGAAACTGGGTGGGTCAATCATTGACACACCCATCATTGACTATATATATGAACTGCATAGCTTCTTTAATATAGTCCTGCAACCTGAGCACACACACACAAACACTGACTCTGCTTCTCTCTCTCTTTCTCTCTCTCGCTACAGCGACCAACTTTGAAAGATTTCAAATATCTTGGGCTTTCTTTTCAATATGAAATATTGAAATGCAAATATAGGATAGCTAAATTACCTTCAGTTTTGCATGAAAGATTATTGCCCTGTGCCCCAATGTGTACAGTTTTTCATTACCAGAAGTCATACAGGAACATCACAAGACTTAATTTTGTGAACTTCAACTACAGAAGTTAAACACTTACCAAAGCAGATGCCTCGTCCATAAAATGTGAGGTGTTTTTTTAATTTATTTTTGGGGTTTTCCAACCAGGTTTTTTGCTTCAAACGTTTGAAGTTTGTTGGCCAGTCTTTGTTTTCTTGGCTGCATTGTCTGGAATAAAAACACAAGACATAAACAACCAAACTGACAAAAGGTTAGCAGAGGCATACAACCGCAGTGCAGTAACTGTAGTTTATTTTTAAATCATGGGTTAGCTATTTTTTCCATCTATAAATAGTAATTAATACATTTTGTCACAGCATGTTACATGAAAAAATCTGTATTAATGGTGGCATATTGTTGTCTCACCAGACGATAAAGCTGAAATTTCCGCTGCTTAATGCTCAGATTGTTCAGATAATGCTCAGTCATTCAAAGGTCTTCTGCATGTCCTTTTGGCTGGTTGATCCTTGTGAAGAGGAGAACAAATTAATTCTTGGCAATATCAGTTTACAGTCAAACCTTTTGAGTAGACCTTGTGTAAACAGTCAAAGGACATTGTGCAAGAATAAAATCATTTATTTTTCCACAGTACCTGTCGTCCACTGCTCAACATCTGACACCCATTGCTGGACTGTATCTTCCTGTAGAGACAACACAGTGTTGATGTTCTCAAGGACCTTGAGAACATCAACACTGTGTGGCTTCTGTAATCCTTTGCATAGTCTGTCAAAACAAAAACAGAATTCTGTAAACAATGTTTACAGAATTCATTAACCTTTGTCGTAACATAAGGAACAATGTATATTAACTTACATGTTTTGTCGTCCCATGGATGTAGTCAACAAAGGAAGACACCTCAGAATCTGGCTCTTAAAGCGGTATACTTTACGGTTCCCATCCACCACAACAGCCAACATAGAGGGTGTGCATGCAGGGCACAGAAAATGCTGCACCTGAGACAGCCTCAAAACCTCAAATTTGGCATAGGTCCATTCCAGAAATGCTTTCTGCATGGTATCCCCACATATCTTTTCACTCTGATTGCAAAAGACATAAAAATCCAACATTATACAATAATAAATATGGAAAATTACTACCAACTTATTCTCACACGACCAAAGACTTTTGTCAGATTTTTAAGCTTGCCAACAAAAGCTTGCTGTGACAATCCCGGAGCGGCAATCTTGAAACCCTCAAATGTAGAGAACAAATCCACTGCATTCAGTGTTTCAAAATTGACTGTGGCTGGCCAGTACCGACTTCAACGTCCACTGAACAAGTCTTTCCACAGGAGCAGCTACCATGTGAGAGGGACAGATTGTATCGCCCTGAAAAACCAAGACAAGTTTTTACTTAGATACACAAGCAATTTAAAATGACATAACTGTATGAAAGATATTTAAAAAAAACATTACCATTCATTCCACTCAAAATGACTTGCTTTCCCAGATGAACAATCACAGCAGGGAAGCATGATTGGTGAAAAACATTCTAGGAAACAAAATGAAAGGAAAAATAATTTTATATAGTAAATTCCAGTAGCATCCATCTTTAATGTGTGGAGGTATTATTTTATTGCGACAATAACTTATTTCACCCAGCGTATTTTTGGATTTAATCAAATTTACTATATTATAGAAAATGGCCTATGTGTTTGGTAACTTAGAAGTACCTCTTTCATGGTAGGAGAATTTACCTATCTCATCTCCCTTGATGTAAGTGGCCTGAAGAACCCCTCTGCCATGGATGCTCTATTATGGAGCACCATAGACCTGTGTATGGCAAAATCTCAGGTTAAGCAGTAAAGTGGTCTTGGTAAACAATCTTGATACCTCACTACTGCAACCGTTTGTCTGCAGTGCTGGCAAAGTCCCTCTTTAGGCTTCTCAGATAATAACATCTGATTAACCATAAAAGGCCTTAACAAAGTCCACTTTTCCAAGGTAGATGTTTGCCTGTCCTTCCAATGTGAAGAGAGAGGTTCTGCGGTAGGATATCCCATGAGGTTTTGCACTTCCTGGATGAGGGAGTCTTGACACGGGAAAATTAAGGGGTGGAGGTTAGGGGTATAACAGATGTAAAGCAGGGGTAAATCTAGCTAGTGTATCACTTCATTACACAAAAAAAAAGTTTGGGATTGTCCCAGTCTCCGTCTCTTGTCCACTAGTAGATGGAGCACATGAAGGGTCTGTGCTTCCTGAGGCATCTGCAGAAGTATGAATATGCATTTTATATCTTGCTTGAGGAGAAATAAAGTATGGTTTGAAATGAACAAAAGAAAAAACTACTAACAGTGGCTGAACACCGCTTTCGTTTCTCTCCTGTTCTCCTCCTTTTTGGGAGAGGTTGCCCTTCCTGGTCCTCATCAAACCAAACAAACTGTTCTGTCCCAGATTTTTACATTGCTGCAACTCCTGTAGCTTCATTTGGATTCTCCTTGATTAAAGAATTGAGACACAGAACATACCATTTGTTACTTAAAACTTTCTTACAACGTACAAACATCTTGTTTTAAAAAGCACATCATTGTCATATTGCGTACTACAAATTCGACCAAACTGTATAGTCCAGTAACGGTAGTGTAGTGGCAATTTTCTGTAAATCAAACACAAAGTCATGCAGTTGTCTTTCGGTAAGTTTAATTCTACATCTGCAGATGGACTCACCATACACACCACCTGGTGTGATATGTACAATGAGCAACGGACACAGTAGAATTGGAATACTTATAGCTCATAGCCCCCTCCCACAAGTAATTCATCAGCTTCTTTGATGTTTCATTAGGGTTGGGGACATCCTGGCTTCATCTCTGTCCCAGACCCCTGGAGTGACCTCTTGTGTGAACCATTTGCTCAGAGACCCCTTAGCTTTGTTTACAAGACAAAGAACCCCTTTTAGATTACAATTCGGTGACTTCCTTCACAAGTCTGTTCCTGAGATCTCTCTCAGCCCTTTAATGTAACGTTACAATAATACAAACCACACTAAAGGAAACTTCTTACCTGACACTCTTCCAAAAGTGCATCAGCAAGCAATATCGCATAGTTGTCTTCCAAGCGTTATATGCTCATCACGTAGCTTTGTGTTGAATGGAACAGAGAGTCCAGGTGTGGCAGTATTTATCAGCCGAAAGATCCGTTCATGCATGCGCAATCGGGTCCGGCTCGGTATAACTGTGGCTACGTAATTTCCGGGATTGCAGAGTCTATAGCAACATCATAGCAATGACAAAAATGTAGCAGTCCTACAATTTTCTGGCAAGATCTGAAAAAAACTTTATGATAACTAATAAAACATAGATCATAAGCATCAACTGGCTGAAGATTGTGGAAGCAAAGAGCACATTTCTTGGAAGAAATGGTGTCGGAATGTATTGTAATGCCCAAACTATTTTATCAATCAATCAAATTTTATTTGTATAGCCCATATTCACAAATCACAATTTGTCTCATAGGGCTTTAACATGGTGTGACATCCTCTGCTCTTAACCCTCAACAAGAGTGAGGAAAAACTACTAAAAAAACAGTTCAACAGGGTAAAAAGAACGTAGAAACCTCAGAGAGCCACATGTGAGGGATCCCTCTCCCAGGATGGACAGAAGTGCAATAGATGTCAAGTGTGAAGGAGAACATCATCAAGGTTTTAGCAGCATTGATAAGGGTAGACCTTTTTGAAGCATAACTGAAGGTCAGTGAATTGGTGGATTAATGTCATTAATGGTCAAGTATCTGAGAAATACTATGTATCAAGCAGTCCTGCTGCAATCATAGTCTATGGTCAGCTGCCAGCAAGATCATGATCCACCATCAAGATCGGATGCCACTATAGTCCACAGTCATTGTCCACTGCCTCCATTAGGATCCATCATTAGCTGCCACCTCGGTCGTGGTCCACCACCATTATCAGATGCCAACACGATAAAGGATCCGCCTTTATTATCACGATCAGCCAGCACAATACAGGATCCACCATTACGATCTCTGATACGCAATCCACAGATCCTAATCCATGATGTGGCCACAGCTGCGGCCCTGGATCTGCAGACGATAAGGCAAAGGGACTCCAGGGAAGAAGTCAAGTCAGTAACATGTATTGATGAGATATGAATTACATTGATGTGATAACGATTGAGAAGAGGAAGGAGAAGCCGCAAAGAGAAGCTCCGTGTGTCATGTGTCCCCCGACCTTCTAGACTTATAGCAGCATATCTAAGAGCAGGTCTAAGACAAACCTGGACCGGCTCTAACTATAAGCTTTATCAAAAAGGAAGGTTTTAAGCCAACTCTTAAATATACAGGTGGTGTCTGCCTCCCGAATTGAAAGTGGGAGATGATTCCATAGGAGAGGTGCTTGATATATTAAAATGACATTTTTATCTGAAAGTACGAGGAATGTCTGCCATGTTTTCCTTTTCGCAGATGGGAACTTGAGTCATGTGACGTGGGCACAGGCCAATGCAAAACAATGGGCGGACAAAAACATAGGCAGATTACTACGTTTTTCCCAGTGGACCAACGTAGCTTCTACACGTTTTCTGATGAGACTGAGTTGTCTGTGGACAACGATATTATGCCCAGGGAAATCTGCCAACTGGTCAAGTTCTGTATTTTTTGGGTTCTGTCGTGTTCTTTTGTCCCGAGGTATGAGAAGAGCCGGTCTCGGTTTGGTTCAACAAGTATTTATTGTGCTGTAGTTCTTAGGCAGTCTCTCGTTTCGCTGCCTTTTGGAAGGTTTTAGCAGTCTGCTCCTGGCAGGCCTGCTTGAAGGTTGGGTAGGGAGGACGTTTTTTGCTGGGTGAGCTGGAGAGCTACACCTCTCCTCCCATAGGGTTGAGTAGAAAGAGAGGTGAGCTGGAGAGACACACTTCTCCTCCGGAGAGTTGAGTAGAAAGAGGAATAGGAGAGGGGGAACTGGGCTTATATTGGCCTGGCGACCTCATGGGCTACTGGTCCCAGAGGGACCAATAGTGGTTGAAAGTTGTGTCCACGGTCAGTTTTCACACCTCGTGTGAAGTTGAAGCACCCTGGGAGACTGAGTTCTGGAGGCTCTGGATTGTCTCCAGAACAAAGAAACGTGGTCAGGGTTTGACTAAACATGTAGGCTGAACTGTAGTTCACAAATACCAGGTCCCAACATACTGGTGTTGGCTGGTTACCTTCTCATTTTCTTGAACAGTCTGTAACCATACGTGGTCTTGCTTGATGGCAATTGCAATCTTGTCTGGATTCATATCACATCACTTAAGAATTTCCAGTATGCATCGTTAAAACCAACTGGAGCAGGTTCAGCAAAGGCACACAATCCTTGGACTCCTGTTTTAACTGGTTTAGATGTCTTATCCTTAGGTTTGAATTTGCAGACCTGAAAGGTGCGCCACATCACTTTTGTTGTGAACAATCCACAGCAGTGCAGACAATGCATAAATTCTTGTCCATCAGTTTTTTCCTTCGATTGCTTGCATGGGATGAGTTTGCCTTTTTTGTTATCCAAAACGTCAATGTTATGTTCAAAGTTCCCCTTGTTTCGGATATAGTCGCCTTTCCTGTGAATTATTTTTGAAAGAAAAAGCTTTTGCAACTTCAATCTTATCGCTGTCTTTACATTTTCTGAACTATATGTCCACAATACTAGCAGTGGTGTTTCTTGTTATAATTTCTTGAACAATCCATCTTCTTCAAAACTGGATTCACATCAACAGATGCCTCTCCCTCAAGGTGCATTGACACCCTCACTTCTTTGTTACTATATGATTGTGCCATTTGCTCTTCGTTCACATCATCTCTGGTAGCGGAACATCTTTGTATGGAGTCATGGCTTTCTTCAAATCTTCTGTTCTGACTGAACTAAAAGTAGAGTAGGAGCCAGAGCTTTCAGCTATCAAGCTCCTCTCCTGTGGAATCATCTCCCACTTTCAATTCGGGAGGCAGACACCACCTGTATATTTAAGAGTAGGCTTAAAACCTTCCTTTTTGATAAAGCTTATAGTTAGAGCTGGTACAGGCTTGTCTTGGACCTGCTCTTAGTTATGCTGCTATAGGCTTAGAAGGTCGGGGGACACATGACACACGGAGCTTCTCTTTCCAGCTTTTCATTCCCCTTCTCAATCGTTATCATATCAAAGTAATTCATGTCTCATCAATACATGTTACTGACTTCACTTCTTCCCCGGAGTCCCTTTGCCTTATTGTCCGCAGATCCAGGGCCGCAGCTATGGCCACATCATGGATTAGGATCTGTGGATTGCGTATCAGAGATCGTAATGGTGGATCCAGTATGGTGGATTCTGTATCGTGCTGGCTGATCGTGACAATAAAGGCGGATCCTTTATCGTTTTGGCATCGGAAAATGGTGGTGGACCACGACCAAGGTGGCAGCTGATGATGGATCCTAATGGCGACAATGAACAATGACTGTGGACTATAGTGGCATCCGATCTTGATGGTGGATCATGGTCTTGCTGGCGGCTGACCAATGACTATGATTGCAGAAAGACTGCTTGACACATAGTATTTCTCAGATACTTTACCCTTATTGACATTAATCCACCAATTCACTGACCTTCAGTTATGCTTCAGAAAGGTCTACTTCTATCAATACTGCTAAAACCTTGATGATGTTTCCCTTCACACTTGACATCTATTGCACTTCTGTCCGTCCTGGGAGAGGGATCCCTCACATGTGGCTCTCTCTGAGGTTTCTACGTTCTTTTTACCCTGTTAAAAGGGTTTTTAGTAGTTTTTCCTCACTCTTGTTGAGGGTTAAGGGCAGAGGATGTCACACCATGTTAAAGCCCTATGAGACAAACTGTGATTTGTGAATATGGGCTATACAAATAAAATTTGATTGAATTTGAACTTGAATTGGCTCTTTCTAGAAGACTTGAAGCTGTTCTGCACATCCATGAATTGCTAGAATTGCTGTCACTCTCTGTTACATGTAGGTGTTTGCATCCTATTGGATAGTTAAGCCAAAATATGCATTCCTAAATCATGTTATGTCCTTAAGTATTGCCACTGGTGAAACACGCAAAAGAGTTTAAGTTGGTGAGAGTTGAAGTTGGTGCCTCTCTGTCTGGGGCATCCGAGTTAAATATAAAAGGTCCCTAATGGTAGACACTACAATGTACTGTTGGTTAGCCCTTTATCTATAACCTGACCTTGGGTACTCCTTAGAGAGAGAAGGGAGTTTCTAAGGAATTTAGACAGGCACTATTCTCCTGTACAGATATGTGTAATATACAATATACATAATATATAGTGGCATATACAGTAATGTGTGAAGATAGTCAAAAATTACTCAACACTATCTACACTTGAGTCGTCTGATCCAACCGGATTCATTTGAATCTTTAGAAGACACAAAAACCTAAGTTAATAACTGTTAAGATTCAGTAGGAGGTTTGTTTATTTATTTATTCTTGGGTTTAGGTGTACTGTTAGGTGTAAAGCGAGGTTGTTCTGTCCGTCAAATGTGTGTTCTGTTTGGTTGTACAGCAGCACCCTCTTGGGGCAGTTCGGGTGCATGGCATTACCAGTGGTCAAGGTGTGGATCTCCCGGAAGTAATTTAGGGTTAGTTTGTTTGTAGACATCAGCTCTTCTCATAAGTTGTGTTATTCTTCTGCGGGCTAACACATGGTCGTTTCACCAACTCATTAAACTTTGTGAAAGTTGACATCTCTGACGTGGAGTTTTTTTGAGAGCGTTAAGCTGGTTGGATAGCTAGCATCCGCGCTAGCGAGACCTTCACAGAGGTCATAGGGAAAGACTGACATTCCACACGGGGGTGTAGTTAACTCCCTTTTAGTGGACAACTCGACACACCTGGCAGTGACTGCAACGGACGGGTGCTGATGCGACAAACCTTCCTTTGCACGGATTATTTTTTTAACGACATTTATTCACTTTGCATGGGGACACTTCCCGATCACTGAAATAAAACGATACGGCAGCGTTTGAGCTAGCTGAGCTCGGAGCCTGGCGTGGCCACAGGAGACGCCCAACAGACTGGGTCGTGGTTCACGAGCCTGCTGGTAGAAGACATCGGGAAGTTCGGCTGAAGAGCGTGAGTACTCCATGACCTCCCTAGTCAGTTAGTCTGTCTACAAATAGGAAAGTGAGGCAGACAATACAAGTAAACTGCCTACACCACAGGGAATAAATTAAATGTTACAGGGCGAATGTGAAGGACCTAGCATTGAGCGTAGGACTAGCAGGTAATAACGAGCCAAGTCACGTCGCCTCGTAACAATAACTAGAAAATT
Source organism: Verasper variegatus (assembly GCA_026259375.1). Taxonomy (NCBI): domain Eukaryota; kingdom Metazoa; phylum Chordata; class Actinopteri; order Pleuronectiformes; family Pleuronectidae; genus Verasper; species Verasper variegatus. Next base: position 1,741,364 of record CM048045.1, on the reverse strand, counting down.
CCTCCTGCCGAGAAATTTTGAATGGATGCCTTGCTTGCTGCCGGCGCAACAGAGACTCTTCTTTTTTTGGGGGGGGGGGAGACAGACTTGCTGCTTTAAGAGAGAGACAGAAAATGTACCAGTCTAAGAGAGAGAGAGAAAGAAGTATGTCTCACAGTCACTTAGTACAAGATAATTCATAAATCAAACAAAAATATAAAGTAACCAAAAAAGGTTTTAATGTTGCAGGAAATTAGATTTGTTTTACAGAATGAATAATAATGTAGACAGTTTGTACACTCTTGTTTTAAAACTACTTTCATAACTTACACATTGAATTAGAAAACTATAAACTCAGATATGCAGTGACAATATTTCATAGAATACAACATCAATACATTTGAAAACATACTAAATTATATGCTTAATTGGGTTGTTGAAAAATATGTTTTAAATCACTACACCGAGCACAATGTTAAACGAGATAGTATGCAACATACAACAAGGTTAAGACTCCATGAGTTTGCTGGAACCATTCTGGTGGATAGAGTGGCTTTGATTTCTGGCAGAGGGACATTTGGGTACAATCCAGTAATCTTCCTCTTTTCCTGAAAGGACACAAAAGCAAACACATCAGTAATGGCAATCTTACATTGCAGTGTGACTCAACTGTATTTTAATTCAGTTAGGAATTTAAAGAAAATAGTAGTCCTTAAAAAGACAAAATGCCAGTTGTCAGTCACATTGTTTACCCCTGTATTTTGTGTTGTGATGTTGCCTCTTCACTCGAGTTCTCTCGAAAGTTGCAGTTGTTACTTGGGTTCTCGCTGATGATCCTCTTGTCCGTCATTACCGCTATTGTTGTACCCGTTTTACTGATCATTGATTGAAAACTTCTAAATTGAAAACTTCCCAAGAGCTACTGTTGGCATCACTTGGGTAATTATTGTTGTTTCTGCTTTCCCTTACTTGAAAGTGCTGCTGTCCTATGACATGTCAATCTGGAGTCTCCCTCCTGTTCTGGTTTCTAGTGTGAGAAAAACACAATCTTTGGCAAGTAGAACATCTGATTACCGGTAATGAAACCACAGTCTTCAGAAAAGTTTAATGTGTCAACTAATACCTTGTGTGGAACTGCTGATTCTTCACTGGAGCTGTCTTCTGTCCTCACTGACGAACCTGGTTCTTCTCCTTGCCAGCCTCATTTGGGTCCCTCACTGGAACTGTTGCTGTCCTCATTACAGTCTCTCACCATTGTCACGGTTATGGCAGTGATTTGACAGAAAAGACAGGGAAAACAAAACTGCATTAATGTAATGTTTCAGACCAAAGAGAAAAAACACATTTCTATTACGTTGAAGAAAAAGAGAACTTAACTTTATGGTGTTGATCTGCATACAATAATGATGTAGTCAGGCAGGACCTCATGTGGGTGTCATGTTGTGAGAAAACCAAAGCACGATTAGGCATTGGGCATAATTTGAGCAACTAACTTAAAAAAAAATATTAAAAGGCATAATGATCATAGAAAAAAAAGGGAAAAGTTGAATGTCATTACCAACACTTCTGTGTAGTGCAACATTTACCAAATTTCTTCCCTCTGACATGCTGAAACCTTTCGGACTGCGTCTTCATTGCTGTAACCGTCTTCACTGTGGGTGGCTATGAAAAAACTATACAAACATCAGCATACTGAGCATAAGCTGCAGAACATCTAGATCTGTCTGAATGAATTCCAAACAATACATGGATGATCATTAGACTGCATGAACACCTACATAGAGTCAAAACACTTACAAAGGTTAAGAGATGAATCGGTCTGACTACTGGCTTGTATGGCTGTCTACAGACTGCCATTTAGCCCGCTCAGCAGTCCTCCGCATTACCTCGTCGCCTTCTAAAAACGTGCTGCTGCCTGAATCGCACCCTTGGGAGCCAATCCAGACAGCCAGCAAAACAACAAACAAAAATAATAATCGAACACAAAAGGCTAAAAGATAAATCCGATGACTACTGGCTTGTATGGCTGTCGAGAGTGCCATGTAGCCCGCTCAGCAGTCATCCTCATTACCTTGTCGCCTTCGATGAACAACAAAACAGTACTATCTATGCACCCAGAGAAAATAGACTTAAAGAATGTGATGAACCCAGAATCGCAAATGAAAGCATCAGTTATGCTGCTGCTTTGTAAACCTGACAGTATGCTAACACAATATAAATAAGTCAGAGGAATTACCCCTTCAGAACATTGTGACAACTTTATTAGCTGTATGTATTGGCTGGTAAAGTTATCACAGTGTTAAAACACAGTAAACTGGACTGTGATAACTGTAATACGTTTGGAGGACACCAGATTGGAGGCAGGTATGTGGCTGAGATATGTAAATGTGATCTAGGAGTGTCTGACCTTCAGTTGTTGCAGCTGTGATAACTTGTTCATAGCCTCTGGACTGAAACAGGTCACGAATGGCCTTCTTTCCTTTGCAAAGGAGGTCTTCGTAGTCTCCACACACAATGACAGGCTGGTGATTCATTATGGTGAGAGAGTCCAGGAGGTTGGTCAAGTTTGGCAAAAACCTCTCGAGGCTGAACTGTGGTGGTCTGTACACTGCTGCAATCAGTGCTTGGAATGGGTTCTCCACTTTGACAACTACAAACTCCAGATCCATCACATTTTGAATGAACCTTCGGGCCTCTGCTTGAATGTGGCTCTTACAGTACACTGCAACCCCACCTCCATCTTTTTTTGGCATGTCTGGATAGTTTGTGTAGGATGTCTGCTGCGTGAAAACATGTTGTATCCTTCCAACTGGAACTGTGGGGAATCAACTGATCCAGACAAATGCGTTTCTGTTATGCACAAAACATCGGCAAGTCTCAGTTCATGGTGGCACTTCACATCCTTGATGTGAGAAGGAAGTCCTTGTGCATTGTGGTGGATTAGGGTCATCGTTTGAGCCATTTCATCTGCTACTTTGACGTTTTGCAACAGTGGCCTTGTGCTTTGGAACGATGCTTGTGTCATTTCTTGCATTGAAGCAGTGATTTGAGGAGCAGCATAGATTTTCTTTTCATTGAGGTCAGTGATGTAAAGTCCTTGCAGTGAGGTTGTCCGGCTGAGGGCAACATAGGACATTCTAGGCTCAAACACACACTTCAAGCCCACCACTTGCAGACTGCATTGTCATGCCCTGCACTTTGTGAGCTGTGCAGGCAAAGGCCAGCTTCATTGGGAACTGCCTTCGAACCATTCCTTTTCTGCTGCTGCTTTCCTCACGCGTCTCTATGTACACCAAGTCATCTGATGCCCCTTTTAGCTTTTTGTGGAATTTGCGTCTGGCGGTTGAATTGTTGGTCGAGCCCATCCTCCACATCCAGATTCCTGATGAGCATAACACGTACGCCGTGCACAGCTTGTATGTTGTCAGGTAACTCTCTTTTGCTTCCTTTGATGGTTCCTATCTGGATAATTTGACCGGTGGTGGGGTCCTTTAGATAGTCCTCTGCCTTAATGTTAGAAGTCAGGGTGGAGGGCAGTTACGGTTGCACAATTGTGGGCATCAATCTCTTTGTTTGTGGCAAATATATGTAGGACATTGGGTGGACAGTCTTTGATGTCGGTGACAGCCTGGTAGAGCAAAGCTTTGTCGCTGTCACAGAGTTCTTCTGTCTTTTGCTTAACCCGTATCCTGTTCAGGAGCTCTGCAAACACGAGATCATCTTTTTGACGCATGATCTGTGTCAGGTTGACCATTTGAAACTGGTCTTTCCAGAGGTCAAGCACAGACCCCTCGTAGACAGAGTGGTTTGGCTCTACCGAGGGGCGGCAGTTGGTAGAGGTCTCCTACTGCCAGGACAGACATCCCGCCGAAAGGTTTCTTGTTTCCTTTGATCTGCTGAAATCTCCAGTGGACATAGGAAAACAGCTCTTTTTAAACCATGGATATTTCATCTATTATGATAATGTCTGCATTGGATAGCGTGCATTTCCAAGTCCTTGATATGGTGGTTTCAAAGATCTTGGCAGTTTGAGGATGGAGTGCAAGGTTTTTCCAGAGATGTTGAAAGCTGAATGGAGTTGAATGCAGTCAGTAGCACTGCAGGCATGGACATGTCTGCCTGGTCGCGGAATCTGGGGAGTTGGTGCAGAATCTTGGTGGCCTCCTCATATATGCACTTGTTGCCATGGGATTATCCACAGCCAGCTCCACCGGTGACAAAGTAGAAGAACTGTTCTGGATTGTGGCCCCAGACACGCTTGAGGCACCACTCACGCACAGTGTAGAATATTGATGCCTGTGTTTCATTGAGACTTTGGTTCAACTTTCTCACAAAGTCTGGGCTCAGCTTTGGTGCCTCTATTGCTGGTACAGCTCCACTGCTGTCACGTGAGACTTCGTAGTCTGGCACATTGTCTCTCTCTTTCTCCTCGGCCATGCACTCCAAACATTCCAGTTCGACCTCTGGTGCAAAAGTCCTCCATGCATTAGAAAGTGGACCTTTTTCAGACACCTTTACCAGGGCCTGCTGCATTTTTTTGTCTGAGTCGTCTCATGTTCCGGCTTGGAAATGTATGACAACATGTATGTGATGCAGCAGTACTCGTCAAGAACAAACTGAATGTCCATGTTAGCGTTCCATACCCTCAGCAAATGGATATTGTATTCATTGACCCAACAGTCGATTGGACGACGCTTCATCACAATGACATTGCCAGTGGTTAGATTCTCAACAATTGTCCTGTATTCTTGGTAGGTCAGTTTGAATTTCACCAGCAGCTCTTCCAAAGACATGGGTGGGTTCTTTGATTCGTTGAGGAAAGCCCACAGTGGTCTGATTTTGTCCATGGCCTCCATTTGTATCTTTCGAAGAGGTCTGATTTTAGAGTTGGACTTTTTGCCTGTGTGTTTTTCCCCACTTTCAGTTTGTTTCTTCACTTCACCATCAACCTCATGATCTTTACGGCCGTCTGGGAAAGTGAGGACAGTTTTGTCCATGGGTGTGCTAGGAAAATCAAATCTGCACACGTTGTTGCCTTTTTTGCACGATTTGGAATGATTTCGGATGTGAACCTGAACCTCACACACGATTTTGTGGAGCTCGGGGTCCACATCTGGGTCAGGCATCTGGCATGTTATATACTGGTCGATGAACTCACACACTTCATCGTCCTCCTCCTCTCCAAACTTGGGTGCATCCTTAATCCAAACCACCAAGTGGATATGTGGGCTTCCTCTAGCTTGAAACTCCACTCGATAGAAGAAATCCTCTACTTCACCAATGGGCTGTCCATCTGACAGGATCAGATTGTTCATTAGTGTGTCAACCCTTTTTGCAAACATCCGCATTACAGTGACAGGGTTGCTTCGTAGAATGTCACATTTTGCATTCCAGTCGAGCTGTGAAAAGTCAACACTTTCACCTTGTTGAGCTTTTATTATCTCTATGAACTCAGGCCATCTCATCTCAGCAGCAGAAAACATGATGAAGAATGTGGGCTTGCCCACCTACCTGACCATGGCATAGAGATCTTTCAGTGCCTTTTCCCAAGAAGCTGGAGTGCCTCGGAAGAGGTTGCATGAATCGAGTTGCGTCCTTGTTCGTTATCAGTTTTTGCACCTCTTGATTATCTTGAAGCATCCGGTTGGGAATTTTGCGTCCATCTCTGGTGAATGGTTTACCTTTACGCAGTTGTATTGACATGCTACTTTTGGCCATGTTTGTTTCTGTCACAAACTGCGAAAGGAACAGGTAGGTCTGGTCCATCGCAAATCGATTATCTGCTGAGAAAGAGCCTTGCATTAAAGTACATGCTTGGGGACAGTTGAATTGGCCGGATCTCATCTAATGTGTTCTGTCCAGTTGGGAACAGAACAGGGAATGCCAAGGCTTCTAGTTTTGGAATAGAGAAGAAGCCAACGGGTTTGTTACCTTGGGCGGGTGCAATGCTAAATATGCCCTCGCCATATGATAAAAGTTCCTGGGCTATGTCAGGTGGCTGCATGCAGGTGTCCAGGGCCAGACCAGGTCTAAGTTCCTCCTTTTCCTTCTCTGGGTCTGATTTAGACTGATCGGCCTGTTCACCGTTTGCATCTTTATTTGTTTCCATTTCTGGGTTCCTGGGCTGCTCAGCCCATTGGGTGTCATCTATAGATCTAACTTCCTCTGGGTCTAATTTGGATTTATCAGCCTCCACTGGCTGATCATCTGTGTTGAATGTAGCACTCTCATCAATTGTAATGTCTTTATATTCTGAGTGCATCTCTTTGAGTGTTGCTAGTCCTGCTAGCACATTTTTCATGTTAACAGTATAGAAGTACTGATGCCCTTTGTACTTGATGTTCCTTTTTAGTTTGACCTGCAATAGCTGGGCTTCACCACTGGGTCTTGGGAGACAGTTCACTGTTGCATTTACCTCTGATGACACACACACAACTGCACCATGTACTGCTCTTTGCTGTCCTTTGGGTAATTTTGGCAAAAGGCAACACTTTGGCAATCAGCTGCCTTTCAAGCACATTTAATTCACTTAACTTTGCTGGGATGGGTGAAAGCTCTAATTCATTTGCCACTGCAATGGGTGGCATGCTTCCTCTTCTCAGGTGGCTGTTGCACATGTGGCAAATCCATTCCTGCTGTCTTTCTTTTGGGACAGTACAGGTAGGCAAACATTCAGAGTCACAAACATGAACATATTTTCCTGTTAAGCAAGCTGCTACCACATGAGTTTTTTTTACAAATCTGTGGACCTGTGGCAACGCACAACTTGATTAGGAAAAAGTGCCCTGTGGCACACAGTACAGATATAGGTGGGGCCATGCCGGATGTTTTCACGGAACAAAGTCATTGCAGCTTGCATCACTGGGTTTATCTCGGGCTGTGGTTTGACTACAGGCAGTGGAGTTTGGTGGATTACAATCCGTCTGTATTTTCTGCTTATTCTCAGTGCACACTGCAACTTGCGATGGATATGAATGGCAGCATTTGTAGCCAGCGTTTGTCTTTCCTGCCAAGTACAGCGCAGCAGGTGAAGCAGTCTAAATTCTGGGTCTTTGTGATACCTGGTTTGAATATGCCGTATTTGTTTTTTCCTGTAGTCCTCATGTGCATATCTTGATTTGAAAGATGCTTTATGTTTTTTCCTGTACTCCTGGTCACATGCATATCTTGATTTGATGTACATCTTCTTAGTCTCTCTAACATCAGAGTCTGTGTTATATCTCTGGGCCATGTATTTTTTCCATCTGCACTGAACGTCAGGATTTGTCTTGTATCTTTTGACAATGTATGATATCTTCTTGCCTTTAACACAAGGATCTACATAATGCTGTTTGGATGATAACAGCTTTTGTTTCCGGTAATGGTAGTCTTGGGTATATTTTGTTCTCATAGCCTGCAGTTTCTTGATCTGAGATTCTGAACGGCTGGCAGATTTGATGCTTTTCCTTTTGGTTTCTGGTAATGCTTGCTAGTTGCTAGACAGGTAGTAGATTTACTTGCACGCATTTCTTTTCTTCTACGTTGTTTGTTTAGTTTTGAGATATTTCTTCTTGCTTTCAGATTCAAGTCCAGATATTTAGGTTTGGCTTTGCATGCTTTGTATTCTGGGCTTTGAGCATCCACAGTTAGTTGTGCTTGGGGGACAGGTGAAGAAATGTTCAGCATATGCACATTTTTATTAGAGATCTCAGCAGTAACTGCTTCTGGTATGTTGAAAGAGTTTGTGCATGTGTGTCTGGACGCGGTACAGCTGTAGCACCTTTCTGGGATCTCCACATCAGCTGCCTGCCCAGGACATTCACTGGAATTGACAGACTGAAAGGAAATGGGCACAAACTCATAGCCAGCATAACAACCACGGTCGTGAAACAGCTTGTGCAGGTGGTTGATCAAGTCACTCAGCTGATTGAAAGTCAGCATTACTGCAGTTCCTTCCAGGTGGGGAAAACCTCGTCCACTTCTTGAGTGAGAGTCAAAGAGTCCAAAGCGCCCTGATCTGTCGCGGTACACTGCAAAGCACTCCGGAGATACTAGGAGTACAGCATGGCTGACTTCTGCTGTCAGAGCCTCAAGTTGCTCTGCAAGAGGCAACCAACCAACAGGGCTGTGTTCTGGGGCCTTCAGGCATCCACATCTCACTGAAAACATATGAACGTTGTAGATATTTGTGTCCGTTAGAACTTGCTTTGGCATTTCCTCAACCGTCAGATGGTCATCAACGTAGCTTTGATCCAATAGAAGTTGGTTTTTGATTCCACCATAGAGTGAATATCCCTGTTCAAGCACTCTGTCAAGGTGGGTTGTGTTGAACCGTAATCCCTCATTGTGGTAGGCCAAAAACGTGAGAGCCATACAGGTGCACTGATGGTTTCTTGAGAATGCACTGTATCTGTCATTATTCTGACTGTGACTGGCCCTCACTGACCAAATGGCTCCTCTTCGTCTGCTTGGCATCTCAAACTTTGGGTCTTTGTCTGTCCAGTGGTCAACCTGATCAAAGTATGAAATGAAGGATTATTATTTAATTTGATTTAATTTAATTTAAATATTTAATTATTTAATTTATTTAAATTTGAGATGGTGTGCTGTTAAGACTACAATTTAGGGGGTGTCATCTTTTTTTTCTCTTCAGTAGAAAAATACTTTTGAAAGTCATGATAGTTATGTTTTAGAATAACGATAATGATTTCCACTATAAGTGTGGCCCTGAAAACCTACACCAATGACCTTCTGGTGACAAACACTAGTCTCCTACATGAACATTTTACCAAATTGTACCAGAATTTGAAAAATGGTGAAGTCACAAACTTGCTTTTCATGACAGCTGTTGTGATGTTAGATTATGTTTCCAAAAAGACATCAATGTCAATCAATTTATAAGTAACCACAATCAGTGTACAGTTCAAGACAAGAACATAGATTTGAGAATTTTTTAGGGGAAACTTTGGTGTGTTTTTTTTTTAAAGTCATTAATATTTAGAATGTTTTTGTATATTTAGGTATTTCTGTGTCTATTAATTGTGGAGAGAAAAAAAAGAAAGCCTACCTTTACAGCTTGAGAACAGGAGCCTGTGGGTGCATCTGTCCTCCAAAAATGTCTTGGTTGTGGAGGGGTCTGTATTTTGATAACCTGATGGCATGAATTTAATCTATTAATGTTTGGCATTTTGTCAAACATAGCACTACTTGTATTTTATAAAACATACATAATGGCTTCTGCAAATCAAATATTTAGGATTAATTGACTAAGTAAAAGTCCATACCTTTGGAGGTGGAGAATTCACAGGGGTGTGTGACTGGTCCGTTGTCCAGAATGGTCGGGCTGGTGGAGGGGTCTTGGGCCATCTGATAAGACACAATACCAAGTTTGTGAAACTCAAGATATTGTTTATTGTGTAGTTATACCTGAGAGAGAGTCTGAGAGAGACAGAGAGTGTGTGTCTTGTGACAGTGATGGGGACTTTGTTTCAGCCATCTGGTAACACAATACCAAGTTCATGACACTGTATGTATAGATATGCTTCAGCGTGGTGAATTTAATTTATTAATGTTTGACATTTTGTCAAACATAGCAGTCACTTGATAATTATAAAACATTTGTTTCTGCAAATCAAGTATTTATGAGTAATTGACTTAGTAAAAGACCATACCTATGCATTACCTAGGAGTGCCGGCCACTAGGCACCCATAACTAATACTGGATAACATCTAAAGAGTCCACTGCATGTTGGAATGATGCACTTTCTATCTATAACTAAATGTACAAATTAGAAAGATATATTGTTGAGTTAACCTAAGGGACAATACGATATGATTGTGTCAAATGTAGAGTAAAGCATGAAATGGCACATGCACAAACCTAAATATAAGTAAACACAAAATAATCCATGCCAATTAGGAACCGATAGTAATCATGCTATGTAGAGGTCTACACAATTTATAAAAGTGAAAACCATTTCTAAAACAGCACACATAAAACTAAAGCTAAGTGTAAAGTGAAAGCTAAGTGAATGGCACAGTTTTTTCTGAAGATCTGAACTAGTGTCTCAACAACATATGAGGGGCTGCAGCGGATGACATTCAAAATACCCCTTTTAAACATAACAGTTCAGAAAGTGTAATATTATGCCTGTAATAACTTGGTTTAGATACTGAGAAGTGTTGCTTAAATGATGCAAAATCTCTTTAAGTGAGATCCAAATGGGAGGGCCCAATTAGAGCACAACTAGAAACATTTATGAGTGTGTGTGTGTGTGTGAGATGAATTGGGCCCCATAAGTACAAGACTAGAGGTGTGTGTGTGTATGTTTGTGTTAGTGAGGTTCACTGGTCTCCACAAGTACTTGACTAGAAAGGTGTTAAACTCTGTTCCTTCAATCAGAAGTCTACCTCATCAACCAATGAGTAACCCTGAATGAAAAGCTGTGTCAGAAAAGCAATATCAACACCATACTATCTTTGTAAATGAACAAGATAGTGTAGAGGTCAACATACAGTTTGTGATGACAGTGTCTTTGTATAGTGGACTCTTTAATGATTAGTGAGTGATTCTGTACTCAGCCCAGGGTCCTTATACTTCAATAGGTACCATACCAATCACACACAAACACACACACACACACACCTCATCAATTCAAACATTCATTCAGGACACTTTACATTCGCAGTCTGAATTCTGCACGTACAGAAGCCAATAGATCTACACTCTAATCTGTATCTATACTGTTCAGCCATACTGGTTGAAGCTGAGGTTCCTGCTTGAACTATTCAGTCAGACAATGGCTGCTGCTGTGGTGAAATCTATGGTGCTATGGATAAACTGCACTGTGACTACTCTTAACTGCTCATATTAACATTGGCCAAGAGATTGTGGCAGAATAGTGCTTGGCTCTCTGATGATCATTGGCTGTTCTGGTGTGAGGCATTTATTTCCTTTATTAATTTGTTTTGATTTGGGTTAGAACATGTCCGCTCAACCTATGTGGGTCTCTTATTTCCTATTTATTTTTGTTTATTGTATTTAATCTGCACCCACGTTATGACTTATGACGTTATTTAGACTTTATTTTGTTTCGATTAATTGTGTAGATTAGGTTGTTATTTTTACTGATATAAATTAATCTTGTTTTGGGACTGTTTCTTTACTTTTGCTTCTTGATTGAATTGTGTGGAGCCTTACTGATGCGTGTGTCTTTTATATGTTGCAGGAGTTGAGAGCCTAAGGTGGTGGAGGCTGGTGTCTTTGGTGGCGGTGTCTCCTTCCTGTGTGCTGTGCCATACACCCCTGGTCTGTTTTTTCTCTTGCATGTGTGTGTGCACATGTGATCGGGGTGACTCTCCCTGTGACTCTACCTTCCCTCAGTAGCTCACATCTCCACTAGTAAGCTTCAGCCCTGGATCATTCTCCCTGTCCTGTACGTGTGAATGGTGTGTGTGAAACCTTTTTTCATGATTTAAATTGTCATTGTTAAAAGTATTATTTTTGGATGGAACCACGTCTCCTGCTCCTTTAGTATACTGAACCTGAATGCCTTATGGTTATTAGTATTGGTCTGAGGTAATTAATATTCCCTGGGTTAATATCCCGGGCTGGCATTGTTGGATTTTCCTTGATTACACTGGTTAATGCTCATCTAACAACTCACACTACCCTACATTGCCACAATCGATTTCAACTACAAACACACAAACCTTGCATACAGTTAGTGTTACACCCAATATATTAAATAATATGTTGCAGCCAAAATCATAACAACCAACAGCAGACAGTCCCAGTGACAGCAATGACCACAGCTCTTTTATCCCATGGCTCGACTATGTCTCAAGGAGTGTTTGCAGCACTGTGGTCAGTCAGTGGTGGTCTACAATATAATACATCGTACTACATATATCATAATACAGATCAGTCTTTACCACACATACTTTTTCACCGGCAACATAACAAATTCAAACCTTATGGTGAGGCAAAGCTATAGAACTTCAGAAAAAAACTCCTACTGTGACCCGACAAGAACTTCACAGATTGCTGAGATCTGTTTCCTACATAACATGTTGAAAACATCATCCCACATTAAATATGTTGGTGATTTCGTCACATGTTGGGGATTTGTGCATTTCTTAGTTACGAGTATTAGGGTCATATTACATTTAAAAAAAACGGAGGTTTTGTGAACAAAGTCGTAATATTACTTTATTCTCCTAATTTTAGAGTACATGTCATTTAAGGGGAGGTGTATCAGAATATCAGTATCTCTTGCATCACAATGAGGAATGTGAGGCATCATGGTACATTATACTTAGTATATATTTCACAGTAAACAAAATACTTTACCTTTTAGCTAATTGGTACCACATTATAATAAGGGTTAGGGCAAGAAAGAAACTAAGTCTATTCTGAAGAAAGAAACAGATTTGGAGGAGGAAGAAATGTTTGGCTGTGGTTGACTGCAAGACTGTTGTTGATTACATCGGTGAGCTTTTCAAAGGGGTTTGTTTCTTAAGAAGAGAGATTGTTAAAGAAGATTCTGGATCCACATCAACTGGAAACTCATTCCAGTTGAATACTTGCATTAAAAAAATAAATTGTTCTGATGTTTTCGCCTCTTGCTCCCACCATTCCTTTTTTGAAAAACAGTTTGTCACAGAAGCGCAATGAATCATGGGATTTGTTGGGCTGGGAAGGATCGACCTGGTGAAGCCATTGTTGCTCGGGGATAGAAGGACGTATTTGTCGGCTATATTTGGAGGAGCTTTTGAATTGAGACAGTCTAGTTGCGCCGTTGTGAAGCAATTGATCCTCAAATGCAGCCTTCAAAGGAAGCAACCCCTGAATTGAAACATAGTTAAAGAAAGAAAGTGATTAAACTTATTTGTCAAAATGCTTAACCTTCAAGTTCAAGGTCTCTGTTGGGATCTCCAATTCTTCTACTCTTATTTTCTCTTCCCCGTGTCCCGTCTTTCTGTCCCTCTGTCTGTGAGTCTGCTCCATCTACACCAGTTGTACAACGTTGTTCAATAATGATCCATGCACCTGCTGCTGTACCAATGCCATTTATACAGTGGTATTATGTGTCACAGAATCCAATATGCATTTTTATCTCTTAATTTGATTGTTACAATTACACAACATATTTGTACATAGTTATTAGCTGGAATGCGTAGTCTTGCAGTGTCAATGTGAAACACTGTCAATGTCTTCCTTATGAAGGTGAGATCGGTCATTCAACATTTTTTACATTAGCTTCTCTGCCATAGTGATTTTAGGTTTACATTACATTACATTTAATTTAGCTGATGCTTTTATCCAAAGTGACTTACAATAAGTGCATTCAACCATGAGGGTACAAACCCAGAACAACAAGAATCAAGAAATTAAAATTTTCTTCAAGAAAGCCAAACTACAAAATGCTATAAGTAAGTGCCATATAAGTGCTACTAAAGTGTGTTTTTTAAAATGTTCTTATTATTCGAGGTATAGTTGGAAGAGAGGTGATTTTAGTTTGCGGCAGGAAGATTTGTGAGGCAGCAACAAGCCGATTGGCAGATGCAGAGCTGAGTGAACGGGCTGGGGTGTAACGTTTGACCATGTCCTGGACGTAGACTGGACCCGATCCGTTCACAGCACAGTACGCAAGTACTAATGTTTTGAAACAGATGCGGGCAGCCACTGGTAACCAGTAAATGGAGCGGAGTAGTGTGAGTGAATTTAGTTTTAGTAGTTCAGTCCTTATCAAGGTTAATTTTCAGGTGGTGTGCGCACATCCACTGAGAGATATCAGTCAGACACGCAAAGATTAATGCTGCTACCTGTGTTTCAGATTGAGGAAAAGAGAGGATTAGTTGTGTGTCATCAGCATAGCTGTGGTAGCCATGTGAGTGAATGACAGAGCCGAGAGAGTTGGTGTACAGAGAGAAGAGGAGGGGACCCAGGACGGAACCTTGAGGGACCCCAGTAGTGAGAGGACAAGGTTCAGACACAGATCCTCTCCAAGTTACCCAGTAAGTGTGGTCATTGAGGTAGGATGAGAGCAGGGAGAGAGCAGAGCCTGAGACACCCAGGTCCTGAAGAGAGGAAATAAGGATCTGGTGGTTCACTGTGTCAAATGCCATTTCCTTTTTGATGCTCGCATAGTGGCTCTGTCAGCGTGCACCGAGTCAGACAACCACGGAGCGGGGGAGGACTTGCGTACCTGTCATGACGTAAGAGGACAGACAGAATCAAGAGAGGAGGACAGAGTAGAAAGGAGAGTGTCTGTGGCAGAGTTAGGGTGGAAGGGAGGGCTGATAAAACAGGAGGCCAGAGAGGGGGAGCGAATGTTGCGACAGACAGGTACAGAGTCTGTTGATCTGGTAGGGTTGTCAGTTTGAGATAGTGGGAGAGAGTAAGAGATAAAGAAATGGTCAGAGACATGAAGTGGGGTTACAGTGAGGTTAGATGTTGAACAGTTTCTGGTGAAAATATAGTCAAGGTGGTTACCGGCTTTGTAGGAGGGAAAGGACTGAGTGAGAGAGCAAAGGAAGACAGTAAAAGTAATAGGGCCATTTTCTGGGAAGTTTGATAGGAGGACGTCTAATTCTTCCAAGAAATCTCTCAAAGGACCTGGTGAATGGTAGAGAACAATGGTTAATTGTACCAGATGAGTAACTGTCACAGCATGAAATTCAAAAGACAGTGTGGTAAAATGTGGCATCTCCATTTGGGGGAGATGAGTTAACCATTACCACCACCCCTACCAGTGGGTCTGGGTGTGTGGGTGAAAGAGAAGGCAGAGAAGAGAGCAGCTTGGGTGGATGTGTTGGCTGGTGTGATAAAAGTCTCAGTGAGAGCAAGGGAGTCAAGCGATTGCTGGGTAGCAAAGCCAGAGATGAAGTCCATCTTGCAGGTAGCTGACTGGCAGTTCCAGAGGCCCCCTGTGACAAGGTATTGGGATAGATAATCCCACCCGTTACTTCCAATTGACTAGTTGGAAGTAACGGGTGGGATTATCTATCCCAATACCATATTTAAAAAACAGACAGAAGGATTTATTATTCATTTGGTTTGTCAGAATAAACAGAGACATTCATTTGTTCAGCTGTGTCAGTCAGGTTTTTGTAATGTTCCATCTGGATTGGATTCATCACCTGCCTCTCCGATCTCTGCTTGTTCACCTGCTATCTGTTAGATCATCTGGATTCTTCTGTTGCTCATTCTAACGTGAATGATAACGTGCCAGATTATACACGAGTTATTACCTTGAGTAGCTAAATACACTGCTTGTCCACCTGCTTGTGTAGGTGCACATTACTATCTTAACATTAAGCATTGAGATTTACTAAAATACTGCAAAATTTACTTCAGACAAGTTTTTGTTGGTCAAAGGCTCAATTACTATCTGTTTTGTAAAGATAGCAATTCACTTACAATGCTCCAGAACAAACCAAATAAAAACAAACACACATGGGCATTCAGATGGGTGCATATATGCATTCATTTAAACAATGCGGGTGCCGGAAGGAAAATAACTCCGTCTGAAACTAGCAGAGACTTGTTGTGGTTGGCACTGCTTTGTGCCTCTAATTCCTCTATTTGGTTCTCAGTCATTTTGTTCTAAAAATTGTGTTATGGTGCTTGAACTTTGTCATCATCCACTTCACGTTCATTAACCAGTCCACTGGCTCCTAACTCCACACAGCTTTGGTATCCTGCGCTGCGAGGCCCTACCCTCCTCAACTAATTGATATGTCTGCAAATGCTGATAGAGTCACATCTTCCCCCCAAAACTCCTGGGATATTTGAGTGAAATCCTATAAGTGTATAAGCAGCCTTTTAAGTTAAGTACAGAATAAAAAAAGCCGGTGGCACTCTAGGCACTTTCTGATTTTCACAACAGACAGCCGCAGGCTCACACAGCGGTTGGCCCTGTGAAATTCTCTGGTCTCCCTAAAATTACCCCCTCAGGGGGTGAGAGAGGGAGACAGAGACATCTGTTTGCTGCCTTTTTCATTTTACAGATTTTTTTCTTACTTTCATATTTATTTCTTTTTTATTCTTCCTTGATATCATTATTATTGTCCTTTGACAGTATGGTCAACCTGACATTCATGCCAAGAAAGCATACTGACTTAGAGAGAATTAATTGATGACCTAGCTAAAAATACTGTACACAGGCATATGGCAATAATTAGGATCAGGATACCACAATTTGAAACTTTTCCCTTTAATACATTTGTGACAACTTACAGATCACACCAGACCTTCAAGAAAAGTTGTGTGTAGTGTTTTTCAAGAATTACTTAGATGACCTACCATGGTCTCAACATATTGTTTTGCAATGTTGCTTCATTGCAGAGCTGTGTGCAGCACTCTCTCCCACTGTGGCTATTCCTCTCTCTTACACACAAAGGCCTCTCTAATAATCGGACTGGACATCGGCAACACTGGAACGTCAGAACCTCCATCATTTCACTTTACGCTGCAGACATTTTCTATGTGTATGGCTCTTCTTTTCATCCTGAGATATTTGTAAAAGACAAAGTGTTATACATTAACATGAAGTAGGTGCAAATGGGCTTGTTCTATATCATGTAACAAGGAGTTTGTCAATAATAGTTGATTGAATAAATGTATCTTCCTTAAGTGCAGGATGAATCCTCAACATTTTAACATTGGACAGAGAGGAAAAGGGAATTTTGAGGTATGGATACTCATTCAAAAAGAGGAAACAGAACTTTATAATTAGAATTTATATTGACTGAATTTACTACAAAACAAAGTATAAAAATATAAAAAGAAAAGGAGAATGATAAATAGGATGATGTAAGTCAAATCCAGAATGAGCTGTATTAATGCAAGAACGGAGGTGATTGAATCCCTATGAGTCAGTGTGACTAAAGGGCTTGCTGCCATATGCACCACTATCTCCCCTCAGCGTCCAGGTAGCTGGAGGTGGCAGCTCCTCCGCCCCCGAGCGCCAGGCTTGTCTGATCAGCTTCCAGACGCCCACTCCTCCCCCAGGAGCGACGAGTCAGCCTCCGCCACCGTGCCTGATTTAGCCAACGCTGGCGTAGTGGGGGAGAGCAGCCGGTCCTCTGGAGCTTTTACAGGCTTTCTCCATCAAAGGCTGGATGACAACCTGAAAGCCACAGAAGAGTGTATGTGTGTGAATGTGTGCGCGGAGATTGTGGGAGAGGACCAATGTATGTATGGGTGAGAGAAGGAGATGGAAATGTGGAGGACAAGGGACTGTGGAGGAAAGAGATTTGTCTCTGCCATTACAAGAGCAAATGTGACTAATGCAGTTTTGTTTTTGTTTTTTTAAAAAAGGTAGACAGAAAAAGCTGGAATTTCCCCCCAGACTCTGAAAGTGACTGTTTTTACCAGAGATGTGTCACTGTCAATGCAGGGAGGCTTTACAAGTGACATTTGGACACTAAAACTCTTCATTGGAAGTCAAACAAGATTCCTTTTAGGTTGGCAGCCTCCAGATGTGATGATGCATTTTGGGAGACATTATTAAACATATTTTAGATTTGTACCATTCTCCTGCCACTTTAACATATTTTTTAAGTTTCTCTTTGTTGTTTTGTAACTCTCCATGACAATTATTTTCACTTTGGTGCAAAACCATAACTGAACTTACAGTTTGATTATTATTGACAAACTCATCAATTTTGAAGACAGTTGTTACTGCAGCAGAAATACCAAAATTAATTTCAATTAGATCTTTTAGTAAAGATGCAGTTTGATCTGGCCCAAGAAGGCAATTCATATTATGAAAACTGGTAACTCAAATACAAAAACTCAGAAATAAAAGTTCTGGTGGTGTAGTGAGTGAAAACACCAATCTCAGCATCATCACAGATGGAAACATGCAGCTAAACTGGACGCTTCAAGGACAAGTACTCTTGAATAAAGTTTACACCCTGAGGTGGAGTTTGATGCAGCTTTTACAACACCACATTCTGACAGACATTATAGTTTTGTGGTGAATTAGCTAATAACACTGAAACCTCATTCAGAAGTTAAATATGTGTAGGAACCTTGTTGTCGCTACAGATTTGTTAACACATCTTAACCAACTACGCTATACAGAGGTGTCAACAACTATGACCCTCTTTTATATTCTTTTCAGCTGTGTGAATGCAAATGCGTCCTGGGGTGCTCTCTTCTCTCTCCACTGACACACACAAACATTGCTATCAGACACATCTGTAAACTCAGACTGGGGGACAAACATCATTTGGTCATCAATAACACATGATGTATGTGATTATTTGCATATAAAGCAGGCCAGTGTGACACATTCAGGACGCATTGAAATGTCAGTTGCCAACAGACAAACTTAGCGTCCACTTGTTATCACATATATACTAGGTATGAAAAGGGTCTACATTACTCTACAGAAGTTAATACCAACAAGCATAGAACATGCAGGGCACAGGACATTGCTGTCCCTGGACTTTGACACTCAGACTGTGGATGTAACCAAACCACCTGGAGGATACAACATTTGTGCAGTACAAAAACAAACATTTCTAGGACTGCAACATTGACACTCATTTGTCACTGAAAATCATTCACACAATTCTTCAACCACTGTTGCACAGGATGTGAGGCATTTCAAATAATCCTGGGTTTAGTTACTATTTGAGAATCCACATTTTTTGAAAGGGAAGACATGGATGAAAGCATAAAAAATGTTCTATTATTATTGGTAAATGCCCTGTGAATAGACAAGTATTGGTCAAAGCTGAAGTTGGATGGAGCTCTGCAATAGATGTGAATAACTACTATAACACTTCCCTTATTTCCATATACTGTCAGGATTTGGTTAAGCAGTGAGGCAGATGGACCCAGGATGCAGAGTTTAACAAAAGAGGTTTTTTAATGGAAATGTCCAACAGAAAAATAAGAATAAACGCAGGAATCTCAAAAAGGTAAAAACTGAAAAACACAGAGCACATGGGGGAAGCTTACAAGAGATGCAGCGGAACGGGAGCTCAGGAGACACAAGAAGCACTGGAGATCGGGACAGGACATAACCACAGTTAGACAACGATCCAACAAGGACAAAGGGAAGCACAGAGGCTTATATACACACACACAGGGAAGGTAGGGGCAATTGGACACAGGTGTAACACATGAGGACTGGTGCAGACAATCACGGACAGGAAGTGAAGAAAGAAAACACAAGGAACAGAAACTACAAAATAAAACAGGAAACGGAACACAGGGACACCGAAACAACTCTGACAAACATAAACACAAGGAAGTCTAGAAACACGAGGTAATAATAAAACAGAAGACACTCTTAATAAAGGGGCAGAAAAAACACAAACAAAACACTCAAAAATACTAAACCATGACATATATAAGTGCTTAAGATGACTGAAGTGTGGATTTGTGCGGGAAAGTAATATATAAGTCCAACCTGCACTAAATCACAAACATTTACAGCCAACATTTCTGTCTAGGTTCTGTTGAAATCCCTCCGGCAAACTTGACAGGAGAGACACAGAAAATGTAATTTGAGCCTGAGTACATCCTACTCTGTGAGAAGTGTTCAGAACAGAATGGGGTCAAAAACAGGATTAAAGTCAAGCCGCCATGTCTGAACAGCTAAAAGAAGATGGCATTACAGACATACTGGCATGAGTGGTTATTTCCTAAAGGGATGTTGTCGCTGCTTTTTAGTCATCAACAAACATGACTAGAGCGTAGGAGCAAACAGGTTGGCAGACAATCAAACCAATGTCCTTTCTCTCCTGACATATACATTTGTTCTACACCTCTCATGGATTTAGAAGCACTGGATCAGTTTGAGTGTGGGCTCGGAACAATGCACCAATCCACCGTTTTTTTTTAAATCCATAATGAACAGACTGAAGGGATTGTGTTAGGTACCCAATTCAGATGGTTGTGTCATTTTAGCTGGCAAATCCAAAGCTGGCATCGTCTGCGAGGGTGTCTGGATAGCAAATTCTTTGATGTCCTTGGTTATCTTCAGCAGGCTGACACACTGTGTCAATGTTTGAGAGACATCAGGCATTTGGATGCCAACTGATATCTGCAGGACCCTTCTCCTTTCACCCAAAAACATCCAAGCCCATTTATACATCGTGTACACACAAGTACTGCTTATTGGATTATTTTGGTTTGCTACAATTTTCAGTTCTATCAGTAGGTATCCTTGAACCCTCCAGGTTTGCACCTGAAAGAATAAAACTGTCATACTTACAATGAGAATACATATAAATTTCACATTACATATATAATGGAAACATGAGAGAACAGTTTTACCATAAAAAACATTGACTTATACACATTCACACAATTTAGCAGCTGTAAATATGTTTCTTTTAGCCTGGATAAGGTGTTTTAACGGTACATTTTGGTTTGCTACAATTTTCAGTTCTATCAGTTGGTTTAACATTGTTAGCTGATATAACATCTGTCTGATCATCAGACAAGTTATAAAAAAGACACTAGCCAACAGCAAAATGATCAAAAACACATTTCAGAGGAAAAACTATAATGTCAGAGGAAATATTTGTGTCCAAAAAGTTGAAACAGGAAGTGGTAATACAGTGGAAACCATTTATGGTGATCATGTTTGAAAAATGATCACTATCCATATTAACTGTTGATCACTATATATGTGATCACTATAAGCAACTGCAATTGTTTACAGCAACAATTTGCGTAATTTATTTTTAGCTTGTCTTTTCACTCACGTAAATTGGCACCAATTTCCTTTCCATGTGCCACTCTTGGAAACAAATTTGAAAGATGAGTGTCAGCGCAGGGGACATACTATTAGTGCTGTGTCAATGCCTCGTGAGTGTAAGTACTAGGATCCTGTATAAAAGACTGAACAAATGATGTAATCAGACAATATCAGCTGTCTGTGAAGAGCAGAACAAAAAACACTCAGTGTTGACTTTAATGAGGTCAAATGTCATCTAGCCAGAGATATCAAGGGAGATTCACATTTGATCATGCCAGAGATCCTGTTCAAAGACAAGGGCTAATATTTCCCCCATGAATGCCCACCTGTCATGTGGCCAAAGTTTATATTCTCATTGCCCTGACAACTGAACATATTCCAACTGCTGATAAAGACCATGACATGGGGTTAAGAGTTAGAGGTAAAGTAAGAGGACTTAGAGGTAAAGATTGTATGCAAATTACTCTTCGACAGAATCAAGTAAATCATGGTTTAACATGTTCAGATGTCATCTGTGGGCTGTAGTATGAAGCAGGGTTTTAACTCAGAGTTTTCAGTCTTACGAAGCTCTTTCACTTTTTATCAGGGTAAATCACCATGGTAACTTATGCTGACCAGCTAACCTGCTCTGGGGCAGGTTAAGGTCCAGATAAGACATCAACCCGTACAAAACCACTGCCCACTGAACAATCAAAGCACGTCATCACCATTCTTAGAGGATCACGTTTAGCTCAGTGTGGATAGTTAAAGGGTCTCTGAGGAGGGCAAGGGTCTTCAGAGACCGACAAAATCCTTTTGCCTGCCCCGAAAGGGAATTGTCTACCTTTGTCAGCTGCTGGAGCTGAACATGATGAACCCAACACATAGGATCAATGCACTCACAGTACCACAGACTAACTTGTTACCTGTTTACTGTGGGGGATGCAGAGAAGCTCAACAAAAACACTGTATGCGTTGAATTTCTTTTCCATTATACACGTTAATAGCAATGTCTTTTCTTAACTTTTAATTTTTTATAGTTATTTTTATTAATTTATTTGTTCTCATTTGGCATCTGACTTGATAACAAACCTGTACTGGTTGTATTCTAAAGTTATGAAAATCAGCCTAGTTACTTCTTAACAGTATATTTTTATGTTTATTTTTTATTTTCTCCTATAGGTATCCTTGAACCCTCCAGGTTTGCACCTGAAAGAATAAAACTGTCATACTTACAATGAGAATACATATAAATTTCACATTAATATAATGGAAACATGAGAGAACAGTTTTACAATAAAAACATTGACTTATACACATTCACACAATTTAGCAGCTGTAAACATGTTTCTTTTAGCCTGGATAAGGTGTTTTAACTTCTCCTAATTTTGTAATATAGTAATGTGATCCTTGTGAAATATGCTGCTCTGCTGCCAGTTCACATGTTGATGTTGGCGATTGGTCAAATGAAGTAAACACCGCCCCTTTGGTTGACTTTCTCCGTTGGTTGGATAACGGAAAGATGTCCAGGGTAAGTGGAACTTGCTTCATCGTACAGACCCATGGTTGTTGTGTGCTTCTTCTTTTGTATCCATTTCCAATCATTACCCTGCAGACGGGATTCTCTTTTGTCTGTCACCTGTTGTCTTCTTCTCTTCCTCTGACTGCAGTCATGCTTCAGCTCCAAATACAGAGTCCTGAATGACCTCCAAGATGTCACCTCCCTCCACCATTACTGATGCGCCACCTGTCATAGACAAACAGAATTCAATGTCTAATCAAGACCATTCACTGTCTCCCCCGTGCCTCATACTGAAAAAAAAAACACATTTCAAACCCCCCTTTTTTCTACACTGACTGTGAATTTCATAAAACCCCTCATTAACAGCCCTCGAGTGCAAGCTGGAAACTCAGCAGATCGGGTCAAAGCATTTGGATGAGAGAAGACAGCTCGCTCTTGCTCTCTCTCTCTCCTTGGCTTTCAGTCAGGGCACTCTCAAGGTTAGCAGATTAGCATACAACATCAGATGTGGGAATTCAGAGGCGTCCAGGAGACTGCTCTGGTCCCATCTCGTGCATTCACTGTACAGGTGCTATTAGCATGCGAGGCAGTTATCCACCTGACAAAATGGGTTATGTCATGTTGTGTCATGCTGCGGTACGAAGTTATCACATCATGATACACTGTGTAGCTGCCAGTGAGAATCAGAGTCAATGTAGTGTCACTCTGTGTCAGGAAGGAAAAATGTATGCACTTTATTCAGAGCATTGTTACACATGATGATGAAGCTGAGAGGAAACCCAACAAGCTGTGTAAGGTGACCTTGAGTGCTCTTAAAAAGTGCTTTTAAATTTTGGTTTTCTACCACACAGTCAAATCACAGACTTCAAAGTGGAATTAATGTTTTGGGGGTTTTTGGGAGACCCAAATGTTTCTTCTAGGGATTTGGTGTGACATGGTGTTAGAGGGTCTGTTGGCGTCACCATGAATTAAATTGCCATTAAATGTTATTCAGTAATGAAGTCACCTGCAGTGTCGGGTCCTGACTCCACTCCTATAAGAAAGAACTCAGCTGATTTTCAGCTTTAGAGGAAGGAATATTTGCGGTAAAATGTATCAACTGGGAAACAGGTCAGGGGAGCGTGGCTGGGTAATAATGGTGGGGCTGGGGATGAATATCTGCTATTGCAAAATAAAACGTCATCTGTTCAGAGCACATTATCAGTGCATTTCATGTACAGCCTTTGTGGATGACAAAGTCGAGAAGCACAAGTCTTGTAGATCAGCAGAAAAACTATGTGCACGGTGAAGAAAACCTTTTCATGACTGCACAGCAAGGCCAGGCTGCAGTTCACAAAAACACACTTCTCTGTTGCTAGGTTTTATGTTTAGTCTCCACTTTGCCACTTCGCAATTTGAAAAGCATCCTCCCTCTCTCCCTCTTGTGACAGTCACACTGACCATCGATACCACCAGCAGAAATCCCGACCATGTTAGTGCCTCATTAAAACATCTGTAAGGTTTTTAGTGTCCTGGCTATGTCGGTGTGCAGGGTACAAATTGTAAATCTAGAGTGTCTTGCACTGTTCAGGAGACACACAGCTGTATAACCAAAGCATAGCTGGTTCTGCTTAACAGTGTATAATGTCCATACTGTTGTGTACAGTCTTTATAGACTGAGCTCTGTTGTATAGGTAATATTTTGTCACCACCACATCTGTCAAACATGGTGCTGACAGAAACAACAGGATGAATGCAGATGGCTTCAGGAGCATTCTGTGCTCATGTTCAGTCAAATGCATCTCATCATTCAGCAGAACAATGGTCCTCAACATACAACCAAAGCAACCAAGGATCTTTTCATGGTGACAGAGAGGGATATCCATGACTGGCTGAGTCAGTCACCTTATCTAAGTCTGTTTGAGCAGTGTTCCACTTGGTGAAGTCTAGACTAAAAGGCAGAGAGAGTCCACAACAACAGGGGCTGAAGAAGACTGGGAGAGCATCACAAGGGAAGTTGCTGTATCTGCTGATGTTTGTGGACCAGCAGATTTATCTTTTTTATGTTTAAATTAAAGTTATATGAAAACACTGATAATTTCAATGCTACACCATGAGATGTCGGCAGCTGCAGTGACAGTATCTCACAGAGACACCCTCATGTCTCACTTCTTTCAGAGAAAAAAAACTGAGATTTCATCATATCTGTATCATACAGGAGCAGGCCCACAATGGAAAATCCAGGTTATACTGATTGGTCTTAAGCATAAACCTACAGCTTACATACAGTACACTCATGTCCTATGGGCATACTCATGTTATACTGTAGTTTTTGAAGTACAATTAACAGCATGAAAAGTCCAGAGTTGATGACGCTGCAATTTCTCTGCAGTGAGCAGATGAGCACAGGTGCTGCAGACATTAGCACTCATGATAAGCAATGATGATCCGAGGAGGAGACTGTAAAACAATAGGGGCTGAAGAAACGAGAGGGAAGATCGATAACCAAGGCATGGGAGGGCCTGGGATGGGGGGTTGTGTCCTTGCTGACAGCAGTCATTACCATGAAGCGCCAACAGAATGAAGTGTCAACGGCTGCCAGAAGCCTAATTTGGGCAATTTACACCCTTGTCAAGTCTGTGCAGGTTCCAACGAATGAGGCAGTGCAGAACTACCCACCTGACACCTTCCATGTGCACATGTACCCCTAACTGCACAGTGTAGCACATACACATCCATACACACAGATAAATATATGCTCTATATTAACATACTGTTGGCAGGCAAACACTCAGTCATTCAAACTCTCTACAATACTGTATTACCCCTATGGGCATACAGCACATGCATGTACCCACAATGCAAACAGTATCCATTCCCCCGATAGCACATATCCTCAGCGGGGAATGAGCACAACTTCTTTTTATTAAGGGTTCAGTCATCCATTTTACCGAGGCTGTGGACGAGGCCTGTCCCAGCATGTATTAAGCACAGGACAGATGGACAGGTTGTTAATCTACAGCAAACATCCCTGATATCTTGTATTGTATAGGCCTAACTAGCAGAATGTGGTCCAGGTCCAGATAAGATGGGCAGCTGGGTCTGGATCCAGACGACGGTCTGCCTATCAGTGACCGCCATAATAAGTTCCAGTGGTTCATATTCTCTAAATGCTTCCTATCTTATCTCCTTAAGCAAAGGAAACACTGGACCATCCATTACAAAAGTAAAGGAGAGTGCTGTCCCATAATTCATTGCAGCAGCAACATTTAAAGCAATATAACATCATTGTTGCACCTGGGCAGACACATATAAATATATAAAACAGAACAGCTGTTCTATTCTGGTGACAAGATCCAAAACTGATGTAAATCCTCAGAGAAGAAATCAGTAGCTCAGACGATCATCTGTCACATCTGTCCAGTCACAATATCATCATCAGAACTAAATATAAATATAAATAAGAACGTTCAAAAGTAAATACAAATTGCAATCCCCTGATTGTGGAATGCACATTAAATAATTTCAATCCTGTTTGCTTTTTCGAATTTTTGTTTTCAATAAAATCTATTTAGCTGTTACTTATTGTGAGTAAATGATGGTTAAATGTTCCTTATGTATAAACTGAAAATATATTTTATTAGGATGTGTCATTCTGTTTAAAACTTTTCTTGAATTGCAGACGCACAGCAAAGAGTTCATCACTTTATCGAAAGCATGGTGCTGGTATCTGTATCTTCTCTTATAAATGGAGTTGGTTTAAAAAAAAAATTACTTCAGGTGAGGATTTGTTGGAGGAGGTTGTTTTGGCTAAAATCAGCTGTGAGCATGATGATGATGATGATCATCATCATCACAACCATCTGACATCACCAAAGAGAAGCAGTTTCACTCATCATATCAAAGAGGTTATTGTGATTTGTGTGTTAAATAACTTGGTATGGCTCCTTAATGTTATACAAATGTAATTGGACCTTGATAGGGAAAAGGCTTCCCACCCCTAGCATCACCTGGCTTGAGATCTGATATCTGTGAACGCAATGATTTACATTGTTTTCATCTTCATCAAATAAATTATGCACAGCCAGAAGAATCCAAATTCATGTTTCTTTCTTATCCAGGGGTTTCCTTTAATTTTTTATTTCCTCTGTTATGTTATAGATAGAAGAAAGTATAGCATTATGTCCCTCAGTCTAACCCTATTCTATCACATCAGTTCATCCACAACCTGCCAAGAAGATGTCACATCAATTGACATCCCAGAGCCCTCCTCCCTCCTCCTCCCATTTATCCACCTGCCCCAGTGTCCTCCAGGGACCTCACCTATCAGCATTAGATTCTATCCAAACCTATAGATGTCCCTAGATGTGGATGTCAATGCATAGTGGTTCTACCCAATGCATTCAGGCACTATGATATCTGTCTCCAGCCACTCCCACCTCCTCCTCCCCATCCTCCTCCCCCTCGCTGCCACTCTTCACACTTTCATCACTCCCAGGGGGCCATCAATAATGCAATGTGGAGATCCTTGAGCAGCATATGCACACAGCCAAAGCAAGAAGACGCATAAACAAGGTCCAAATACACAGTCTTGAAAATACATGCACACATATAGAAGGTTCGCTTGGTGTCCCCTGTGTGATTTATAGAAGGGCACTATAAGGGGCTCCTCTCCAGTGGAGGCTATTATCATGCAGGCAGGCACATCTGCAGACATCAATAAGTAAGGCAGGGGGCCGAGGGGTTCCCAGGGTCAACCCTGTAGGATGCCCCTAGTGTCACAGCCTTTCACGAGGGGCTTCAACAACAAACAGCGTCTCCTCCTTGTTGTTCCACCACGCCTGTCAGTCAGACTGTTGGCAGTTGTGAAAAAGAGCAAGGGGCCTCTGTAGGACATGTGTATTAACAGGGAGCAGCAAGACATATGCACGGAGGCTAAGTCCAAGAACATAGTGAGGACCAATCTGTTTCCTGCCATATGACCACAAACCTCACCTTAGAGAAAAGCTGAAAGCCACATGTTTCATGGATCTTCAAGGTGGGAAACAGATTGAGAAAAGTTGAACTTGGTCAGTGGAAAACCTTGATCCTAAATCGTAAAACATGATGCAACTATCAGCAGTCCATGATGTTCAAGCTTGACTTTGAAACCAGCATTGGCCTGGCATCAAAGAGGTGCTGAGAATGGAGGGATTGAACATCTACAACTCTGATTTAAACAGGCCCATATTTGCAGATTGTTTTTAGATTTTTTTTAAATAAAACATTTTTTATTTATGTGAATTTCACAATTTTGCCTTTTATGAGATTTTCTGCAGGAATTTGAGCCTAGTAAAGTTTACACAGGTCCATTCTTTGAATAGGCCTCAATTGTGAAGTTGTGAATTATGGGTAAATGACATTCACTGCTGCTCTTTATTGGGAGAGAATCAAGCTGCTCTCTATCTACTTTTATCACTTTTTGCGCATGTGCACACAAAAACAAGAGCAAATCTCTCAAAGTATTTGAGGGAATATTGTCCTGAAGTGTGAGCCATTACTCCCATTTGTACAATTCATCACGTCCTGTCCCTCGTTATAAGAGGAGGCTTTTCTTCCCACCTTTGAGTGTGGCAGTTTGGACCAGCTATAAACAGTTGCGGCTTCAGATGTGTTTGTGGACAAACATCAAACTAGTTTGTTTCAAGCAGCTCCTCCGTATTCTGTTTTTGGTTCTCGCCCCTTGTGTTAAAAAAGCGAGCACTCCACTGAAATGTCCTTGAGCAAATCCCTGAATCCCTTACCAGCTTCAGAGCTGTTGACCTCTAACCTCCCTGTAGAGGAATAAAACCCCATCATCATTATATATGCACATACCTGTTGAAGATCTAACACAGATCATATTATTCATTTTCATATAAAAATTATATTCTGTGGTTATTAAGAAGCAAAATACCAACTGCACGTCCATTAAGAAGTTTGGAGTCAAAGGGAGTCCATTGAAAAGCAGGAAGCAACTTCCCTGAATGACTAAGTGAGAGCTGTACTTCAGTTAAACTGCTGTAGTCTGCACATCATTTGTACTGTAAGTGAACCATGCGTGTGTGTTCACGCCTTTTTCCGCTCCCGTGTGAAGCAGAGAGTAAAAAATGGGTGTTGCGGAAAGATGAGAAGAAAGAGAATGAGACGGCATGCAGGAAAATGAATGGGGGGGTTAGAAAGAAAGAGACTGTCAAAGTCAAACAAATTCAGAGGGATCAATGTGCAGACTTCGCCTGGCATATCCAAGGGAGCGCCAGACTCAAAGCTCTTCAAGCCTGCAGTTCAAAGTGGTGACACGTCCATTAGAATTTATAATTCTGATCGCATCGACAGGCCTACGGCTACAGCGCAGGCAGAGGACGCGCTGAAAGGAATCTAGGCCAGTGCTCAGAGAGAGAGGGAAGGAGAGAGATTAGTGTATACTGTTCTTTCTTTATTCCTTTGTTATTTAAAAACCTACACGCTTTATCAGTGAATCCTAAAAAGTTCAAGCATACCCTGGAAATATAATTTAATTATTCCTTAACATCAATTCATCAGTTCATCAATTATTAATTCATTCACATCTTTTCTGAAACAGCATAAGTCAGTCTATGACCAAATGGAGGCTTTCTTGCTTTAGAGTTATATTTAGATTTGTTTCCATTATATTCAACTGTTTTAATTTCAAAGCATCTTAAAACAAAACATGGACAGAGTTTTCCATCTGGTGGAAACTTTGCTCTACTATTAATGATAATGAACGGTGGGATATTTATGCATCAAGTTATTCTCAGTGTTATAGTAGATGGTTAAACTTGCATTTCAATGTGGCAAATGAGGAATTCAGATGTATATCACAGATACAGACAGACAAGCCATGTAAAAGCAAGGTTTATTGTGTAAATAATTCAAGGCATTGATTGGGAACAAAACATGAGTAATGGTGTGTTCACTCCCAACGCGATGCCAATTTGTCTCACCTCCAGATTACATACAAAATCAATGCAAAGACCCGATCAGACGGGAATTTTGCGTCTCTTGTCCTGGGCAATGTGAATGATATGTTTGGTATGGCATGTTGGATGTGATTCTCTGCATCTATCGAAAAACTTTTTTAATTTGCTTTGCGAAAGCCAATCAGCGTTGAGAACGAAGCTTACCGGACTCAGTCCTGGCACTGACCTGCGCTAGAGGAGGATCAAACCAGTCAAAGTTCATGAGCTGTGTGCTCCTCTGAATGGGCTTGTGGACCCACACACTTCTCTGTTTCCATAACTCATACACCACAGCAGTTGTAGTAAATTCAGCCTGTACTTTTCCTCTCTTCCACTGGCTTCCCCGGTGTTTCCACAACATGTTTAACACAGCAAGTAGTCACTTCAGCCTGTAATCCTCCTCTTTTCCTGAGGAGAACAGGCGATTACTCACCAATAATGCCCAAGTAACACCAATAAGCACAAATGATCCCTTGGCGCGGATCACATATTCATTGATGAACGCAGACTTAGAACAGGCTAAGCAAACAGCGGAGCAAGGCTGATATCAACCAATATTAGCTTGTTGCAGATATATCAATGTATGTTTATGTGTTGACCAACAGTGTGCTGCAGGGATGAGGTGGATGATGACGTACGCCAACCTCGAAGTTAGTGTCACCCTGGTTCCCTCGACAAAAAGCGAATGGGATTTTCTGTTGGCTTTTGGAATATTGCAGTTCTGTGGCCCTAAATATAATCATCTGAAGTAAAAAGCTTAGATCATCTACAAACAACACCACAACTTCACACAACTTCAGCATCTCCATCACCAAGTTTCCAGCCTATAATTGAATTTGTTGCTTTGTGCCAACCTCTTCTACAAAAGCATCACCTCTCAGAAATGTATAAAGTTTGTAAGAGCGTTTGTAAAAAACACAACAAGGCTGTAAAGGTGACTTTGCGGACTCTGTAGTCTCCTCCAGCAACTTTTTAGCAACTGTCTAAAAACATAAAATGAAGAGTAATAATTTGAACTCCTTTCCAGGTTTTAGGACCTGTTACAAGAAAATGCAGTACAGAAATACCAGGTCTGAAACACCTTGAGACCCACTGCCGTAAAATATCCTGCTCCCTCTGCAACAGCTGACCAGGCTGAAAATAGGGGAGTGAGAGGAAAGTGCAGGTCTATATACTGTGTGCACAATTATTAGGCAAGTTGTATTTTTGAGGATTCATTTTATTGAACAACTACAGTGCTCTCGGTCAATCCAAAATGTTAATAAACCTCAAACCTCAATATTTAAGAAAGTAAAAGTGAGGTTTTGGCTTTCTTAGGAGAATATCTATGTGTGCACAATTATTGGCCAACTATTAGTGTGCAGAATTATGATGCAACTAAAAGAAAAACGATTTTCCCATCTCACTTGTTTATTTTCATCTGTTAAAGTGAGAATAATAAACAAACAGCTCAAAATTTACAAATAAACATTTCTGACATTTAAAAAAATAAAAATCAGTTACTAATATAGCCACCCTTCTTTTCAATAACAGTAATAAGCCTTTCATTCATGGATTCTGTCAGTTTCTTGATCTGTTGACGATCAACTTTTTGTGCAGCAGCCTCCCAGACACTGTTCAGAGAGGTGTACTGTTTTCCTTCACCGTAAATCTCCCGTTTAAGAAGGGCCCACAAGTGTCTTCTAAAAACTAGCAGTAGGTTTGGGAATTGATTTTGAGTCCATCTTCAACCCGAAAAGGTCCAACTAGCTCATCTTTAATAATACCAGCCCATACCAGTACCCCACCTCCAAAATGATGATGACATGGTCAAAATACTCACTTGCCTAATAATTGTGTACACAGTGTATGTTGAAGAGCTGTATGAACAGATGTGCATGTGGAAGTCAACAAACCTTTTCCCCAGCAGACATTTTGACTTTTCACAGCAGGAAAAGCACAGGTGAGACACGTTTTCTATGGCTCAAGAGTCCCAGTGACGCAATTCCTCATCTCCTCATCTTGATAACATACTTCAAGAAAATGCCATTTTGTGACCTTTGTTCTTTTTATTATCAAACTGTGTAGTAGTGGTGTATTCAGGTCCATAAAAGTCAATTGGCTGTCCTGTGTGTTGCCTTTAATGAATTCTAATGAAATTCTCTTTAATACAGGGACACTGTCTGGTACTCAGTGGGGGATCCACAGAAAATGTACTGAAATTAAACCATTCTCACAACCAACAGCAACCTGTTTTGTTGCTTATTTAAATTGGAACCAAATTCCCAGAATTTCAAGTTTCATCCAGGAATCTAGAGGATACCTGTCCTGATTTAGGAAAAAAACAGGATCTAGAAGCAAATATTTCAAACTGCAGCTGAATGTGCCCATCAGGCCTCTGGAACCCCCCAAAAAACAAAACCTTTTTGTGTCTTAATATTAGGGTTCAGACTTCACGACTGACTGACAGACTGAATTAATAAACGTCATCCACACCCTCATGTCAGCGTTCAGATACATTAATATGCTTTTAATTGTGGAGGAGAGACGGTGTGTCTGCTGGTGTGTGGATGGGGTGGTGGGGATACAGAGGCGGGGGGGATGTTGCAGGAAATCTGTGGGATATAAAGCCTAATCTGCTTAGGCACTTCCCCGTCAGCCGAGCTGCAGACTGTGACTGAGAGGAGTATGTGCTGGCTTAGTGCAGCTGTCAGGAGCTGCCTGCCACCAAATCAATACCGGTCTTTTTCTCCTCCACCTTCCTGCGTCTCTCTCATGCCTCCACCCCCTGCCGCCTCAGTCCCAGCCTCAGCCGTCAGCTTCTCCTGCCAGGGCTGAAATCAATGACTCCTGAAGCTGATTAGCAGGTTCAAGTACAGGTCGTTTCACACTGTTTTTTTACCAATGAACATACTAATAGTAACTGTTTGTACACTGTAAACCCGAATGCTCAAATTAATCAACTGGATTAAGTAGTGGAAACTTAAAATCTGTTTAAAAGTTCTACTTACTTAAACATACCAAAACAATATTCCCTCAGCGTATGTGTAACTCATAATTTTTGATTTACATGAACTCTTTTTGTAGATTGTGTAAGCACTACTTAAAATTAAAAATGTGCAGAGACTCATAAATCTACAGTTTCCCAGATCACTTTTTATCTCCAAATGTAAGCTGAGATCTATGATCTCGATAGCTTTAAAAAAAAAATGTATGAGGATCATATTTATCATTTTTGCAATATCTGTTAAAACAGGCTCAATGTACGAGCTTACATACACACAAAGAGATAGTTTTGCAGCTGTATCTATTCAATGCACAATGTTCACCTAGATATCTATTCAAATATACAGCATCTGTTCAATACACAATATATAGCTTCTCTGTTCCACAATATGTTTTGCAGAGGAGCTGCTACTGCAGCACAATGTTCTTATATTGACTTTGCCTTGAAAATGGCCCCAAATATGACAATTCCCAGGTATAAACGTAGTCCTATGTACTAAACAAACACCAGTATAGGTTGTGCATTTTCCTCTCCTGCAAATATTTCACAATAAAACCATTTTGGTGAATGGAGGATTCGGTCAACAGAAACGCTGGACTGCTTTTATTTTGAAACGGGTACAGGAAGTGTTGAAAATAATTATGTTCGTGACATTAAAATGTGAAAGATCATTAAGGGTTTATTCTGCTTTGAACGGCGACCAATTTTTATCTGTCGAATATGTCATAAACACTCACAAACACTTCCTGAACCCGTTTCAAAATGAAAAGCACTCCAGCGTTTCTATTCACTGAATCTTGATTTGTTTTAACAGGGTGTCCTGGCATTTCGTTAAGCACATAAATCGCCATTTATTCAAGGAAATGCAGTAGATGCACCAGCAGCTCCGCTGCACAACTGCCACCAGCAGCGGACTTGCTGCCAGAGACTGCCGCGAAGCACAGCCGGTTTGCGGCGCATCCGCAGAGAGTGTTTCCCGATCTTTACGGGAATCAACAGTGAAGAGTGTTTGAGAGATCGACCAGTCAATCACGATTTACAAGTTGGTGCCCTCATATTTACAGAATAAGCATTAGTGAATTTAAGAAATAAACAGTCCGATGGTACGGTGTAAATTTAGCTATTAAATATTAATAAACTACAAAATCGTCTCCACAGGTAGTACCGACACGATTTTACTTTTCAAGGGTTAATTTCCTGTTCTGTTAGGTTTCCGTTTGAGCGGGCTTTGACCAGAGGTTAATCTACAGAGGGCGCACATCGAACTTGTACCTAGAGATAGTGTTCCCCACCGGTACTGACAGAAAACGACAAAGAAGACCTGCAGACCTGTCTTGTGTGCTTCTGGTTCTCAGTAATCAGCACCAATGGAATAATTGTAAGTAGTCAATTTGAAGTTAAGAATGTGAGCCACTTTAGCTACACAGCTAAGCTAGCAAGACTTGTCGGGAACTTACTGAAATGATGTGATGTAAAGTGTTGATGATACATAGCAGTGTGTTCTTTTTTTAGTGTGTTCATAATGGAAACTCTAATTTCAACATCCAGGTGTTGGAGCATGCTCATCCTCCTGGGCAAGCCAAAAGCGAATCTTAGCCTACGCCACTTGTATATCATCTTCTAGTTTTGCTAGGTAAGTTAAGAGGTTAAATGTATGTAACTCATTTTATAATTTTGTGACTGCAACAACCAAAATGCTCGATTTGACAGTGGGTTTATTAATAACAAGAATAGAACTTTGTGAATGCCAGTTTTTCTGTAAAATTGTGGGGAAAGCAGGGAGGGGGGGGGAATTCTTGTTTGATGCTCAGGACACACTGCCTATGCATGTCCACACAGAGCACTGCTGCTGTTGAGCTGATACTCTCAGCCCTGTCTTTCTACATTGAGTTTGCCTTTTTACTATTACTTGAGGTGACAAATGGAATACAATTATTACATTTTGTGTTTTCAGGTAGCTGCTCCTAATATGACTTGGAACTGTAAGTTGTATTCAGCTTATTTCACCACCAGGACACAATTATTTAAACATTGTAGACTGT
The DNA here is from genome assembly GCA_026259375.1 of Verasper variegatus. NCBI lineage: Eukaryota > Metazoa > Chordata > Actinopteri > Pleuronectiformes > Pleuronectidae > Verasper > Verasper variegatus. Next base: position 1,707,171 of record CM048045.1, on the reverse strand, counting down.
TCACTTTTGCCACTTTTCAAGAGTTAGCCCACTACCATGCCTCCATGATGATTGCATGTGCACATTTCTAACACTTAGTGCACTGGGAACTCATTTGTCAAGATACCATACTCCAGAACATAGTACCAGTGCAGGGCAGAGTCAGGAACCTGTGACATTCAGGTGCCCTTTATGCACATATCAGCACCCTTTTTCTGAGTCTGTACTCCTCAGTCATATAACATCACACTTAAAAAAACACGAAATGGTACTTTGCCCATACAAAGACTGTAACTATAGCACAAATGTGTACTCTTCATTCAACTCCCATAAAAGCAGAGTGCATCAAGCAAATCTTGCATCAGACTTTCGGAATGACATTGTCTCTGAGCATACTCAGAATCCTCAGGCCAGCTCCGTTGTCACTTGTGATTTGAATGAGGAGTGTCCAGGTAATAGCACTGACATACAGGACAAAGAGCTGCGTGATAGCTTTGAACTAAAAAATCAGCTCAAACTTAATTTAGGTTTTTTATTTTTAAAGATGCAGGCTATCCTGTGTCAAACACAGTCACACAGGAAATAGTCGACCACTTGAATCAGATCTTCTCTTTATCCCAGCCATTGATCAAGGGGGCACTTAGTGATATATTGCAGAGACATGGTCACAATATCACAGATTCCACACTCAATGAAGTTGTCAGTGCTGTCATGGACTCTAATGTTGTACATAGTGCTACCTCCAAAGGTGCAGAGCTGTCCTCTTCCAAGCGAAGAAAGACATTTGTCGAGCACAGCTATCCAATGGTCATCCCAGTATAGTACCATTTAGAAGCATCTGGTCATACCATCATGTATGTTCCAATCCTTCAAATGATTCAGGAGTTGTTTAAAAACACAGATATTCTCAAAAAGATTCAAGAACCAAATTCTGTGTCATATCGTGATGGCTCTTATTTCCATGAAAATAAGTTACTCTCAAAAGAAGAACTAAACCTAGCAATCCAGCTATATATTGATGACCTTGAAATTGCTAACCCTCTTGGCACATCACATAAAATTTACAAACTTTGTGCATTATACTGGGTCATTGCCAATCTGTCGCCCCAATTACAGATCAGCAATGCACACTATACAACTGGCTGTGCTTGCTAAAGTAACAGACCTTCAGAAGTATGGGTATGCAGCTATACTTGCTCCATTTGTGCATGATGTTCACACTCTTGAACAAGATGGTGTGTTCATTGAATCGTTAGGTCAAAATGTGAAAGGCACCATCTTTTGTGTTTCTGCCTTCCCATGGATTAGGTGGCTTTATAGAGTTATTCAAAGCAGAGTATGTTTGCAGATTCTGTATGGCCACAAGTGAACAGTTTCAACAAACTGAAGTTAGAGTGGAAAAGTTTGTTCCAAGATCCAAAGCCAGTCATGTACAAAACGTCCTAGAAAGTGACATTCTGAGCAGCCAATTTGGTGTCAAAGGTGATTGTGTCCTGCATGAGTCCCTGAACTACTTCCATCAAATCACGGGTCTTCCTCCAGATATACTTCATGATCTTCTGGAAGGTATTGTTCCCGTTGAGCTTTCTCTTTGTATTAAAGAAATGATTCGGCTGAAGTACTTCACTTTCGAGTATTTGAGCCAAAATATATCTTCCTTTCCATATCAGCACACTGATAAAGTAAACAAATCTAAGCCTATTTCTAAGACATTCATGACTCGGAGAACAATTGGAGGTAATGCGCATGAAAATGCCACTCTGCTCAGACTACTTCCATTACTTGTAGGTAGTAAAGTGCCATCTTTTACTGATGAAACCTTGGATTATTTTGTGTGCAAAATCAGTGATCACAGACAGATACTGCAAGAGGTTTTCCCTGACTTTAGGCTTCGTCCTAAACATCACTATGTGGAACATTACCCCAACCTTGTTAAGTGCTTTGGGCCCCTAGTACATGTTTGGACGATGCGATTTGAGGCCAAACATCGCTTCTTCAAAAGAGTGGTCCATGACTCTCAAAACTTCAAAAATATATTGAAGACACTCGCAATCAGACACCAGCACATGATGGCATATCATCTTGGTGCACCATAATTTTTCAAGCCAAAAACACAAACATCCAGTATTGAAACTGTTTTGGTTTCTGCTCTACCAGAGGTAGCTCAGGCTCACATTAGAGGACTAACTGCTAATGATACTGTCTACCATACATCAAAGGTGACCATTGATGGCATCGACTATATCAGTGGAATGTTTGTGTCAGTTGGAGTTAGTGGGGGACTGTCTAAATTTTGCAAACTACCACAGATCTACCTTGTGAGTCAGAATGTTTCTTTTCTCTGTTGTGATTTTGACTCCTGGTATGTAGAACACCTTCGGGCTTATGAGCTTTCAGCCACACAGACAAGCCTGTCCATCCACCAGCAATCTGACTTCAATGATTCAGTCCCACTCTCTGCATACAAGATAGATGGATTGCTGCTGTTGACTCCAAAGAGGTTCATACAAGTGAGACAGAATTGAGACTACTCATTGGTAAGTAATTATCTATTAATAATACCTTTTTTAAATACAAAAATGTGTGCATCAATCAGTGCATATTCTGTATTTTGTAAGCGCAATCTTTTAATCCCTCAATGTTTCTTAATTTTTTTTGTGCAATGGCATGTTTCCAGAAATGATCCTTTGTGTCATTGAGGCAGACCATGTTAGAAAATTGAAACTCAGTTCCCGGCCAAGCTCTGTTGACGAACTAATCAACATTTTGAAAGACAAACTAAAATTGGACCATGACTTTAGCTTACACTACGAAGATCCAGACTTTGATGGAAAACTTACTTCCCTAGTTGACATTAACGGGTTGCCAAAAAAAGCTGTTCTGCATATTTCACTTTCACATGATTCCAGTTCTGTTGCATCAACTGAAACACTCTCAGATGTGTCAACCCCAGAACGTCTAAGCAGATGGCCTTCAGTTCCTTTTCCGATTCCCACATTTTCATTTGTTGTTGAGCTAATGCTTAGAGAAGGCAATAATGAATTTGAGAAGAATGGAACCCCTCTTCGGCTGGCTAGGGACCAAAAGCATGATATTCTGGAGAAACTTGCTTCTGCTATATATGGTTTTAAGGCTTACCCAAGTGATAAAGAGTTAGCTAGGGCAGCTGAAGCTCTTGTGGCCAAACATCCCTGTTTAAAGGAAGCAGGATCTGACACTGGATGGAATGGCTGGAAAAACAGCATCAAGTTTAAAATGGGCAATTACAGGACCAAGATGAGAAAGGTCGGCTGTCAAGAGGTCACTGTAAATGCTGGAAAAAGAAGCCGAAGAAACCCTGACAATGAACCTTCACACTCTAACATCAAAAGGCCCAAGCGGGCAGAAGTTAACTTTCTGCCCAACTTTCCCCAAGGAGAAGATCCCTCAAGTCTTGAACATTTGAGGGTAGTCATTGTTGAAGAAGTAAAGAAGACTGAGAGAAACCTTCCTCTCATTAGTAAGATGATGCAGACCACATTTGCCTTGTGGCGACAGACCATAGTGATGTCCTGCCCACCAGTGAAACAGCTCTTGGACCTGTGGCCTGCTCTTCGCATGCAGTCTGAGGTAATATGGATTGATTTTTTCACCTGTTCTGCTTTGCCAATAATGTCAAATTGCATTCACTGGTTACATCATCGGGAAAACTTGCACAATCTTATTTGATCCAATACATCAGCACTGCCAAACATTCTGTCTTTACAAAAACATTGTCACAGAGGTATTAACTTAACAACATTTTGTGTATTGAGTTTGCAGAGGTGCTGAACTGGATGTCATTAAATTGAGAGGTGTTTCCAATATTTGGGCCACCACATTTAAATACATGAGGGGCAGAATATTAGAAACATAAGAAACATCTTACAGTATAATGCACTCAAGCACAACACCACTGCAAACTACAAACTCAAAATAATTAACCTTAATAGTGTGCACCCCAAGGCCAGGTCCTTGCTACAGTGGTCTGTTGTCAATTCCAACCTACCGCCCTAACCTATCCAATCCAAATGAAGGCAAAAAAATCTTAATATGTACTATTTGGTGGCCAATGATTCTATGTGTAGTTTTGCCTTATAATCAACTAATCAACATTACTGTGCTGTGTGTACTGCCCCTTTTCCTCTTCTAAATTGTAGGTGTTCGCAGAGTTCCAGCGGATAACTAACCAGAACCACATTCTATGCCGAACTTGATCGCCACACTCCTCGTTTGATGGCTTTTTCAGACAAAAGGCTTCTAGAACTGGAATGAATGCAGATGCTTTGGCTGAAATTTTCAAAGTCCATGATGAACAGGTGATTATATATATCACAAATTAATATTTTGTAATGCTGGTAATAGGTTCCATGATCAAAGATTTGTCACAACATTAATTTTAATCTCCATCGGTATTACATGATATCCACTCAAGGCGTAACACTGTTCTCCATGCCCTTCCTGTGTATCTGCGTGAAGATACCTCCGGATTTTTCCAAACATGTGTGGTAAGTCTAATTATATAAATATCAGGCCCATTCTATATTAACCATTCATATTTTTATTTTTGTTTATATTTATTTATAAAACAACACATTTGTCAAAATTTCTATTAACGTGCCAAAGGGTTTTGCTTGCAACACCCTTATTGCCCATGGTGTTTCAGTGGATGTAATTAGTATATGATCTCTCTCTCTCAAATTTTTTCAGGATGATTTGGATGAGCCAGATATTGGGGATGCGTCAGTTGCTCTCCTTACAACCATCAGCGACAATGCAATGAGTCGAGTTCACTACCAACCAGTGAAAATCTCAGTTGTCCTAGAGGGTGATGTGGTGGCCACCCTCCCAAGACTCGCTGATGCCTTTCTGGTAATGTTCGGCCTAACCTATGCACTACATCTCAGCTATCCCAAAGGACTGACCAACACCTTTGAATTCACTCAGAAAATGTTACTTGGTGTGGAAGAATGTAAATTTTCACCCAGACTGCAGTCTCTGAAGAATGACTTGATGGGACATGTGTAGAACTGAAAGATCTAAAAAGCAATAATGGAATCAGCTGGCTCATTCAGTCAAGAGCCTGATCCATAACATAAATATTTTACTGTCTGTGTTAACTGTTGTTCAACTGTTAATGTTCAAATTGCTGCTCTATAAGTTGTCAACCACTTGTTGCTACCTCACTGGTTTGCAGCTAGATGGCACAGCATGTGCATATGCAATTGTTGTGTTTACTTTAATTGTTAATTGTTAATTTTTCTTTTTGATATTGAAATATTTTTGTCACAGTCTGTGATGAAAATGCAGAGCATGAACGAAAAACATGCTGATGCCTTCCTGGTTACTTTTGGCCTCATCTATGCACCCCACATTTCAGATATTCCAAAGAATTGACCAAGACATTTGAGTTCACTCTGAAATTGTTATTTTGTGTGCCTGAGTGCCTTAAAGAATAAAGGACTCTGGAGTCTCACTGTTAAGAGCCACAACATGAAAATCTTAATTGTCTGTGTTGACTGTACGGTTCTACTGTTGATGTTCAAATTGCTGCTGTACTCTAGGCTTTCAGCCACCTTACACAAATTACACACTGCCTTTGTAATTTTACATTTTAAAGTGAAACATTGCCATTTTTTTTACGTAGATGTTAACTCAGTATTGATGGTCAATGTTGTCCATTCAAGCAATAATTTCCTCAGTGCTGTTATATTGATCAAGAAAAAAGGAAACGTTAGTTCTTCCGCTCACAGAGCTATGTAGGCTATGCACATGTCAACAACATCACTGTGACATCACTGATGCAGGAACAACAGATTTAGCAGTTAGAGCGATATGGCACACACTGAGGAATTTATTGTGCCAATTGGCTATATTTACCATCACCACTAAAAAATACCAGGTTTGCAGGGGGAAAAGAAAAGAGGTAATTTTCTGTTGAATATTTAATATGTAACATAAAATAAAACAGGATTCTACATTAGTAGACAAGACAGGAGATATAAGACGGCATCTGCCTAAGCACCCTCATCAGTTTATATAACATTGAGCTTTCATGCATTTTCCAAACTGATTTTTTATTTAATCAACTTACTAGAAACAAACTCACAAATGAGTCTGGGGGCTTCAGGGCCCCTGAGGGTGAGACCGTGGCATTCTCCTGCGCTCTCTGGATGTCAAGTCAGCCTTGTACTCTTATCTTATTTACTGCACCATCACTGGTGTCAACAACTACTGAATTATATCAGCACAGCAACTTATATGCAGCAGCCTTTAACTCAAGTATATGTAAATAATTAACCCAATCTAATAATGGAGGTGGTGCAGCTTCTGTTAGTTCACTTGATGCATATGGAGAGGGAAGGTTTTCACTCCTCATATATTATCAATGAAGTGGCCATGGGACACACGATCTTCAGGCCAAAATAAATCCAACAGCACCTCCAAGTGGTCACATGGGTGTATTGCAAGCTGTGCAATGGAATGTGACCCATGCATAGTGGAACATACAACAGATGTATATTGAGTGTGTATTCATACAGGAGCGAGTACATTTATATGTGAAAATAATTTATGCACAGCCCAATATCAAAATCACAAGGGGTTTAACAATCTGTACAGCAGCATTATCCTCTCCACTTCAAATCAGACAGAAATGACCCCCTCAAAAACAAATCAAGATATATATGGTAATATTTTGTTTGTTTTTAAAATTTCAGCTGCAATACAGAGGTATTTAAGGACTTTTACCATTAGCACCTGGAAGCCTGAAACAAAAGGTTACAAAAATCCAGGCTAGAGGTCACAAAGGTGTGAATTGGGTCCTTACGAAGGACAGACTGAGACTGGGACCACAAACATAACAGTGAGATTCTTGGTCTTGAAACTGCGACTTTTAAAGTTGATAGACCAGGTAAATACGTCAGAGCAAATGTTGCAGGCACAGGCTAGTATACCCTCAAGAACACAATCTGACATTTGTAACAAAGGAAAACATCAACCTATGACAAGAATCATGTCAGGGGTGATACCACTGCTACAAGTAGGTCCACACCCTAGACTGTAAATAAAGATGTAAGAGGCATCTACACTCCTTATCACTAGAAAATTAGGCCAATATATCTCAGATGCAAACAAATCTCTGCTCTCAATCATTACGTTTTACCTCATTTTAAAGAATTACCTAAAATGATATAAACCATCTTTGAGAAAAATCAATCCACTAACATGGAGGAGGCAGGGTTTATAACCTATACTGAAGCCAGCCACCAGGGGCTGATGGAGATACTGTGGCTTCCCTTTTGGGGATCGGTCGGTCATGTCATCCATCATTATATGGGGAGGGGTATCAGGAGTATCTGTGAACCAAAAAGGTTTCAAGGATCACAGGCTCTAATCATGTAAATAATAAAATCAGAATGAATTCTTCAGATTCTTCAAAACAACTGTGAGTAAAGGCCCAGTGGATTCAAGCAATTCATTCTTACTTTCTACGTAATATAAGAATCACAACAGAAAATACATTTGTAGATTGAGGTAACACTCTCAAGTTTTTAGTCATAGTGTGGTCATTGGTTAAAGGTTCAGTGTGAACAGCTGAATACCCCTTACCTCACCCTCCCCTTCCAAACATTAAAGAGAACCTATGGTAGCCTTCAGTTGTAATAAAAACTCAAAAGGTGGTTCGGCTGTTTGATTGTCTCACACTGAGAATTTCCCCGAGTAGATAGCATATATTAAGTACACTTGCAGACTCATGTTCATTCTGGCTTTCTTTTTAGCTTCTTTTGTCATCTCAGACTGGCTTTGTCGGAGCTTGATGATTTTGTGGATTCTTGACCGGCAAAACCAAAACAATGTGCAAAATATGCCAAACAGCTAGAAGCCAGGGGAATTACAGTTGCTGATAATTCTGTGTGGGTTCAATGAGCAACACCTTTCACGTTACACAGTATTCCATCAATGCTCATATGAAAATATAGCTTTAGATGTGAAATCTGAGGGTTTTTTTAACATTTTTTGGGAAATATATCTCATAGCTTGCATATCAGTCTTCTTGTCTTTCATATTGTTGTCTCTAAAGTTTAACTGAAAAGAAAAGGAAACCAAAGTATTTTGGGGATTTATTTGTAACATAGAAGCAAATACAAACAGTAAAAGACTCAATCTCAAGAAGAGATGTATGTTTATTAGTCAGTGAGAAGTCGACATCTAACAAGAAGTATGTTGACTAATATGTAGAGCTGTTAGTTGATAATGTGTCCTATTTGGTCACTGAGCCTTTCCGAAAAAGTACAAAACAAACTGAATGGCCACACAACATGAAGCTGTTACTACAGAAACTCTGCCGCTGTCTTATCAAAAGCTAACGTGTACACTTTTCCTTTAAGCTTTGCTTTTGTCAGGGCTGTCTTGCTCTGTGCTTGCTTCTCCGCTGCCAAACCTCCGGTTCAGCTCTGCTGTCAGCTCCGAGCAGCATGATTTCTGTGAAAGAAAAGGCAAAAAAAGTAAGCAATACAATTAGTCCATGGTGTGATCACGCTGTGGGATACCCTTCCCTACCTTGCCATCCTTAGCTTGGTTGTGGGCCCTGGACAAGAGTTCCAGCAGGGCCAGCAATAGCCCCACACCCAGTCCTAGGCCCAGGAGGAGGAAGACGCCTCTCAAATCATGGGGCTGCAGGGCCTCTGAGGTGTGGGCCCTGTCGGCCCCCATGCAGCTGCTGGCCCACCACTTTTGCTGCAGGAACGTTAATGTGCCAGACTCGCTGAGCAAGTGGATAGCCACAGATAGGTTTTTGGCAAGCGAGGAACCTGGGGGAGTAAAGAGAGGTGATGTGGTAAAATGTAAGCAGTTGAACAAACTCCCTCCAGAACCATTAACCTGCTGCTCCAACAGCCTCCACTCTTTTGGTTTTTCATCCAATGCTAAACCAGCTGCAGGGATTTGCATTCAGCTAAAAGAGCACAGATGCTGGCTAATAAGGTTGGGCTCACAGTCTGGATTGTTGTTAGTTTTGTTATATTAACTAGGTAACAAAACTTTATTTACATTTTCTTTTTTGCACTGACTTTTGTCTTTCAGGCAACTTACGAGCTTCTCCTGTTGCTGGTCCTTCGAAGCCTGTGAGGAAAACCTAAAAAGATCCCAACTCTGGATTGTAAGGTAAATTATCTTTAGCTTTTTTATGTTTTTACAGAAACCAATAACATGTAGGCAAGATTTTCTTTATGGCTATTTTTAGTCTCACTGTGATGAAGGTACAAAAGGGGGGAACTGTTCTCTCCTGGAAGCACTGGTGGTGGTTAAGAATAATAATTAAAAAAGAGCTTGACAAAGAATTTCAAAGCAGTTTTTAACAATCCATAGAAACTGCCTGAAGCAGCCATACCCCCTGGTTCAAGTAAAGAGTTTTGATGGAGGTGGTTCAGAGGCAATTTGGATTCTGACAAGTGCTTAATTTGAAGCACATAGAAACATCTGCAGAAAAGGGTTACAACTGATCTATTTGACTATGGAGCAAAAGGCTGGAAGCAACACATGAGGTGAATCAATTAAATTCACCTCATCCTTATCCCTAGAATCTGCAATGGAAATGTAACCCAAAGCACATAACACTTTCAGTGAGGTGACACACATCTTCCCAAATAAAAGAAAACATCCTTATATGGCCAAAGGACTCACCCAGTGGTGCTGCGATGGCGTAGCCTCTCATACCGATGGCCTCCTCTGATCGGACCAGTTTACAGTAACGAGCCACTGCCAAGTCCAAGGACACTGCTTCACCAATGAAGGCAAAGTTTCCCTCCTGGGCACGGCGGAGACCTTCCTCCATGTTGGACACGAAGCTCTTCTTACGCTCCATGTTCTGGTAGATACGTTCGAACAGAGGATTCTTGGAATTCTGGGAAAGAAAAGAATGAAAGATCAAACATACTAATCCTGTTGTGCTCTACAAATATGCAGTGCACAAGATTTCAGCAGCACACGTTATTGGCTGGACTGACAATGGTGCAGCATGACGTTTATTGTGGGAACTGTTTGGTTTCTCTTTCATTCTTAACCCTGGGTCGGATTGACCCAGAGAGTGTGTGTGTGTGTGTGTGTGTGTGTGTGTGTGTGTGTGTGTGTGTGTGATCATCCGCAAGCCCTGGCCGGTCAGGGTTAGGGTGACCCAAGGATTGTCATTATCCAATTCTCCTGGGGTAATTGAGACTAATGGATTGTCATTCTCGATTCTCCTGGGGGGTCATTTAGACCCCCAGAGAGGGTGCTGTGGTGCTCTGTGTGGTCATTTAGACCCACACCTGATTCCAATTGTAATCTAGGGGGGTACATTAGACCCACAAAGAAGCCGGCACGTCATTCTCCACGTGCCCCCCTCCCAGACCATAGCACGATGTCGGGAGCGTTTCACCAGAGAACAGGTTCTCCAACAGCTATTCTCCCAGCAACCATCCTCTGAACCCGAAGACGACGAGAAAGAGCCAGACCGAGAAGCGGACGGACAAGGAGATGGAGAAGCAGACAGAAAAGCAGACCGAGAAGAACGACGCAAAAGACGAGCCACGGACAAATTGGCAGCCGTTCCAGAGGTCTGGGACGCTTGGGTGGCGCGGCTACTGCGCCTCTACAACCCGGGGCCCGAAGTGGCCGTGGATGAGCAATTGGTTCCGTTCAGAGGTTAGTCTTTTTTTTCGTTTTATATTGTTATGTTATGTAGATAGCGGCTGCTAGTCCTTGTCCTCATCTCATCTCATATCTTCTCCTCCTCTTTTTCTCCCTAGGCCGGTGTCCGTTCCTTCAGTACATGCCCAGCAAGCCGCCAAAATACGGGATCAGGTCGTGGGTGGCCTGCGATGCGAAATCCAGCTACGCTTGGAAGATGCAAGTGTACACCGGAAAGCCGAGCGGCGGACACACAGAACGGAACCAGGGGTTGCGGGTAGTCCTCGATGTAACGGAGGGACTGCATGGTCATAACGTCATGTGCGACAATTACTTCATACAGCTGCAGGAGGATGACCGCGCGCTGACCCCTGGTCGTCTTTCACAACATTCTCGACGTCTCTTCCTACAACGCCTTCGTGATATGGAGAGAGATCAACCCAGACTGGATGCCAGGCAAGCGGAACAAGCAGAGGGTGTTCCTAGAGCAGCTGGGAAAGGCTCTTGTGACTCCGTTCATCGCACGAAGGGAGCGCATCCCCCGCACGGAACGTCTGCCACGGTTGTGAAGGCTGTAAAAGCCGCCACCGCCGCCACACAGAGAGCTCTTGACCACGACAACTACGACGCTCGACCCGGCCTCCTCCATAGTCCTAGCAGCAGCCCCGCTCGGGGCGAGTAAGAGGAAGAGGTGTCAGATGTGCCCCAGGAAGAAGGACCGTAAAACTCACACCGCGTTCCGCGGGTGTAACAAATACATCTGCAAGGGCTGCTCACTTGTCTATTGCCCTACGTGTGCATCCTAATATGGGGTGGGCTATGTGAGGGGGCCAACAGCCGGGGGAAGCAGGGACAACACAAGGGTTATGGTCTCGAACTTAGTATGTAAAGTGCCTTGAGATAATCTATGTTATGATTTGGCACCGTACAAATTTTATTGAATTGAATTTTTAAAAAGCATCTGGAGAAAAATAATTTGTCCCCTTAGATTTCACAAACATTGGCTATTTCATGTAAGACAATTGCAGCACTGAAAAAGTCCCACCTCCATCTACCAGAGGTTGTGTGCTGTGACATCTGACATTATGAATATACTAATTAAGGTAATGTGGTTCCACAACAGTTTTAAACTATTTTGCACATTGACCATACACAGTCCAGCCAAATACTAGGTTTAGACGTGGTCCATTCATCAAACTATCTCAGTGTAGCTGAATGACTCAGATCATTTGGAAAGTTCAGAGTAACTGAATGTACCTTAAAGAAAAACATGGTGGATCCAGATTCAATTGTGCCATAATCGATCACATCCTGGTTGGCGAGGTCTTCAAAGCTCCTGATGGAACCGTGTTTGCTGTTGGAGTGCAACATGGAGTTGAAGTTGCCAAAATAGCAAGCCAGCAGCATTAGAGCAAATAGCCACCAGATGGCGCTGACTACACGTCCAGAGAGGCCTTTAGGGTGAGGACCAGCACCTAAGAGGACACAGGCAGCGGTTGGTGAGAAGAGCCCACTCTGTTAAAGGAATAGTTTGAACTATCCCTTTAAAGCCAAAATATAATATTCATGCTCCGTTCTAAACAATCCAGACAGACATAGTTGCGTCATGATAACACCTCCCTGAATGATGTATAATGTCAACAGGATACAGTATTGTATTATTTTAAGATGGCTCAGACTCAGTTCATGATATAGTACTCAGCTCAGCTCATACAGAATAATAAAAAAAAGACAACTGGATCAAAGGCAGTGATACATTATGCTTCATCTTTATCAAAGCAACACAACACTGTATATGTTCAGCACTGGATTCCAATTATTGTTGCATCTTTTTTAATAATGTTGTCAAGAAGGTATTTTCTTTTAGATTGCAGCTCTGAAACCAAAATGTATGCAGTTTTATTAATATATATACAGTATGTACTTTAAGGTTAAATTACATTTTTCTGTTCTGTACCTCACACAAATAATGAGTTTTTAACCATCTCATCACCACCATTGTAACACTCTGTCCAACAATATGTTAGCAGAGTAGTGTGTGTGTTCAGACAGATGCAGCCAGCAGCAGTGGGTTTCTGAGGCTGTGGATGTGTTTAGCTGGCTGCTGGGTTACCTTGTAAGGTGAGAGCTCCTGTGATGTACCAGAAGCTGTGCAGCAAAGTGAAGTCGTGCTGCTCTGTGTCTGGCTCGGCCCATTCACTGGGACTGATCCTGCACAATGATAGAAGACATCATAACCAGCACCGTTAAAGCAGCAGGAATTATGTGCGAAGAGGGTGGCAGTTAAGGAGCTTTTACCAAAGCCAAGAAATCTTGTACATTTGTTGTTATCTAGTCATGATAATAAACAAGACACAAGAAGACAAGACACAAGAGGGCAAGACATGACAACATGAAAGGACACATCAAGACACGACAACACATGACAAAAGAAGACAAGACATGACACAAGCAGACAAGACATGAGGACATGTCAAGATTTGACAACATGCGACATGAGAAGATAAGACCCTCTGTGTTGACCCTCTGAAACATACCTGCCCACCAGGAATATGCAGAGACCTGTTAGCAGGAAGGCAACGAGGATGCCTATCCACATGTTGGTGGAGAAGGGCGCCAGCAGGCTGAGGGTGCTCTCCTCAGAGGCCACGTCCTTACTCAGGATGAAGCCGATTCCTGTCTGCATGAAGGGGGTGGTCATATCCACATGTTGCTCTCTGACAGCAGTGAGGGTCAGCGGGGCCACAGCCAGGTCAGCCTCCTGATGGACCACGGAGGCACACACATTCACATGTACTTAACATGGTTACACAATACTGTAGTGTTAAGCAGCAGATCCATTTCACTGTTGTTTTGATATAATTTATACATTATTTGTTATATAATAAAAACTAACCCACAAAGCATGTCATTATTTGATTGTTAAACCTCAACTAATTATTTATTATCTTTATACAATATGTGAGATATGGCAATAGTGAGCTAAGATTCAATAATTTATAGAAGTATAACAAAATATTGTTTCATTGAAATATATATATATATATATATACACACAGTTATTTTACAAATAAATGTGTTATTGAATTTCCAACACTTTGGGTTGGAGCACCTAGATATACAATTTCAGATCTTTGTTTTTACTGATCTCAGCTTTGTTAATATAAAGCGGCTTAAAATTGTTTAACTTATTATTTTTTTACCTAATAGTATATCACACAATTTTTACTCTAACATGCTGTACATGAACTGATGTGACAGGCCTCTGACTTACCCCTCTGATGATCTCACCGATCATTCCGTTCCAGTTGCCGCTGGCGTCCATGACTCCGTAGCGGTTATCCTTCACCAGGTGCACATTGTACTTGAGGCCCAGTGTCTTCGACAGTTCTGCGAGCAGGTCCATGCAGAAGCCCTCCAGCTCAGAGCCTCTGCTCATGGTGTACGGGGCCTCCTGGACAAACAACGCAAACAGCCTCATTTTACTGGGTGTGATGGATCACTGAGGGAGAACTGGTGATACAATGGCATCTCTTTGCAAAGCTTTGATTAAAATAAGAAAATCTCAGGATGTGAACGATTATTTGAGGATTACACTGCAGTCTTCAGAGGATGACTGGTGCAACTCATGCGAGGTGATAAGAGGTGACAAATGTAATTCTGCAACAAATAAGTCAGCAAGGACAAGAAACACAGGGAGTCAGACAACCACTTATAATCAAACCAAGTGTTTATTCACATGATCGGAATCACTTTATTAAGTTATTGAACTGAAAGTGAGCCCACCTAATGTCTTGATGATGATGTTACAGTATAGGATGAAAGTAGAATTTGAAAGTCAGACTGTAAACCTTTAGCTGAGGGGGATTAAAAAGTACATCCACTAGACAGGATGTCCATCTGGAAACAGGGAGAGATTGAGATATACTGGGTGTGTTGGCGGCGGAGATCGACTTAACCAACCAGACACTGTTTTTAAACTTCCCTTATCCTTCCCTTTAAGGAGAGAGCGCACCGCACAACAGTGTAGTGTTACTGATAAAAATGCTGTTAAAACTACAAAAGTAAGAGATTGTGGGTAGTAGAGAAGAGTGATTCTATTTACATCTGCACAGCCCCACTTTGGCTTTTCTCATCCAGAGAGTACAAGAAAGAAACAATACCTTTATAGTGGTGATGGATAACTCCTTGGCATCTAAATGGAAACAAAAAAAAAACAAGCAGCACAATAAATTCTGGATCGTAATGAAGCAAGTCAACGTAATCAAGCATCAGCACAGAGATGAGAGGATTTAGTCTGAGCCACTTGTTTGGCCGATTAGTGGTTTGGTTCCATGTCCACAGGCTTATAGACAGAGCAGCTCCTGATTCTTAATGAGGCATATTGTTGCTTTGAGTCCCCTTCATGTGTTTTTCTCTCAGCCGCGGCAGTGAATAACCAGACAGCCACTGGAGGACAATGGCCGGCTTGTTTTTCAGGAGATCTGAGAAAAGGCCTCCACACTGAGTGGACAGTATCTTGGCCCCTGTGGGGGGGGGATCAAGGATGTTTTTCTTTTGCCGTTGTTTTTTTTACCATCCACCCCCCCACCAGAGTCTCTGACTCTGCCCATGACACTTGGAGTTGTTTTCCTTGTGCGGTAACTGTGACCAATGGCATTCGCAGCGTTCCTAACATGCCCTGCCAGGGTCCATCAGAGAAGGGGGGTGGGGGTGAGCGGAGGTGCCAGGGGTGCTAGTTTTTCATTATTGCATATGATAACAAAAACAGGGTCCAGTTTGTTCACATAAAGCCAATGACACCCTGTCAGTCTCCCCTAGAGACGATGGCAGGACCTACGATCTGCGGAGATGCCTGTCAGTTCAGTGCCTGCCTGCAGAGCCCCCCCCCCCCCCCATACGATTAATTGATTTATCACAGTGCTTTCTGGACCACAGCAAGGCAGTGGCCCCTCCACTGGTGAGAAATGGTGCGGCTGCCACAGTGGATGATGCCCCCTCTATGGTTTGATAGGACTCCAGCAGTGTAGAGGGGCAAGCGGGGGAAAGTGTCAAGTGTGAGGTTTGATTTGGGAGCGTGACCCTCGTTGGCCAGAGCTGACAGAGCTGAGCATCAACTTCGCAGACCGAGGCTGGCTCTGGAGGAGGAGATGATCTCATTGGCTGAGTGAAACCTTAGTGGGTGGAGCCACAAAGCACCCAGCTTTACAGAATGTAATGTAAAAAATGACAGAAACATAATTTAGTCAACACATTGAAATAGAACTGTGAAGTATAAATGTGCAGCTTCTGTCGACCCTGTCTCCCTGAAATGCTCCAACAGAAAATACATAAGGAACGCAACAACATTACGTTTTCTCAGAATGTGTTGAGGATATATGCTGCTTATTCAAACATTTGTCAAGTATTTAGCAAATATGTTCAGAATGAATGTATCACTAAAATGTTGAAAGAGAACATCTTTAATTAGGTTGGGGAAAGGCTGTGTTCTGTTTTGATACAGAAAAGAACGTTCAGAGTGAATAAGACACAAACTGTTTAAATTTGAAAACTTATTTTACATCTATCCAAAGATCCATCCACATATCCATCTATCTTTATTTATTTAACCTGAGTCAATCGTGACTCTGGACTTGAACTCTAATATAAAAGTCATGTGCCTTGTACCCTTGCGTTGTTCACCGCTGCCATTCATAGAGTTGCCCGTCAGCAAAATCCAGCCACAGTATATGTTTCTTTGCTGTTGCAGTTTAGTTTTTTTTGCATAGAAATGGAATTACATGGAGAGAGGGTTGTGACAGCTGGTGGGATGCAAAAGAAGATACGTTTTTTAAAAGGTAAAAAATCCCATTTGACACTGAACAAGCCCTATGACTGAAACAACCTGCTTGGCACTACTATTAAATGCAACCCACAGAGGTGTCGGCATACCCGGCCATCATTGTCATACTAACAATGATAGACCTGTGGTTACGGTTGTGGTAAAGTCACAGGTTTGTTTGGTTTTAGGAAAAGAACTAGGTTTGGGTTAAAATACAATTTCTTTTAAGCATAGAGGTCGTTTGTTTGTCGTAAAAATCATGAACTGGCGACTGAGGTTGTTGAACGACCTTGGATGAAAGAAACAATGGAAACTGGTTGTCCTCAGAAAAGGAACAAGTGATACACACACTTATCAATTATGATCATACGTAATCAAATTTTTCATTTTTAGATCATTACATTCATATTTGTTACTATTTCGGATCTAGTTTCTCTCCATAAAAAAGGTCCACTTTGCCTGGAGGGAACAGAGGCAACACAAAGCAAGGGTATGTTTCCCTCATATTCCTTTTAGACCACTCCAAGGCAGCCAGTTCAAATAGGTTCACGATTTTCTTTTTCTCTTTGGCAAACAACACTGAGCAATGCAGTGAACAATGAGCCGTTTTTCCATGAAGAGATGAGAAAGAAAAGGTCAACATGAAGAGCATCATGGGCCACTCTTTGGATTTTCATCCATCCCATCAAGTCGGGCAATGACTACTGAATGAGAACTGTGCTCTGCCTCAAAAACATTTATGTCCTGTGACCCTGCTCTAAACTAACCAACACTACGCCCACTCACATATTCTACCATAACTGGCAATAACTCCTCCATTTCAATTGTCATTGCTGCCCCCTTAATCTCTATCAGACATTTTCTTATGTACAAATACTTTAAACATTGACACACCTTTTCATTATGCTAAAAACAGTTTATTCTAATCAATGTTGTAAATACTCTTATTTTGTTGATGTGTTGAGCTACGTGCTACATCTATTTCAATTCTGTCCATCCTGGGATGTGGCTCTCTGAGGTTTCTATGTTTTTTTCCCCCTGTTAATGTTTTTTTTGGTAGTTTTTCCTTACTCTTGTTGAGGGTTAAGGACAGAGGATGTCACACTTAGTTAAGCCCTGTGAGACAAATTCAAATGTGTGAATATGGGCAATACAAATACAATTTGATGATTGATTGAACACTCCAACATGTTTTGCAGTGCAAGGTTGTGTGTTTGTCTCACCTGCAGTGACTGTCCCTGCACTGATGGCTGCCACACAGAGGAGCAAAACTCTGAAGCCTTTCATGTTGCCACAACCTGAAAATGACACAAATTTAAATATTTCTTCAAACACAATTTACCCAAACCATAACATTTATAATGAGAAATGCTTGATATCAAATACATTCTACCTTGAAACACCAGTCAGATAATAGAAAAACACTGTAGACATGTATGTTTAAAAAAACTCCTTACCCCCGTTATCTGCAGTGTGGAATAAAACCTTGACTTCAACGCAAGGGACGACTCCACAAAAAAACGTGTACAGAAATTCACAAGTTTTGCAAATGGGCCATTGGCAGGGTTGTGTGCTGCAGAATGTAGTGGGGGTTTATATGGGGGAGCACAGGGAGGGAGGGAGGAGATATGAGCTCAGAGGGGGAATAGACCTGTGACTGCTGGACAAAGGTTTTGGCAGACTGAAAACTTAAGTGGGGGTGGGATTGTGGGGTGGTGGTTTACAGATGGATGGAGGTCCCAGAGAGTCAGAGGAAGGAGTTTAACTCCTGACCAACCTTGAGGGACTCTTCAACGTGAGCACAATGTCTGCTTTACTACAGTGCTGACAACACCCGATCATGTGAAGTAGCCTTCACACATTTAGAGCTAAAAGGTGCTTAAATCAAAAAGGAATTCACACCACCTCTGATATCTAACCCCCCACATTTAAAAATAACATTGATTCCATCAATATTCATTCAAATTCATATTTTAGTTTCCACAAAACCCCATCCCATTTCATAGCCTAAAAAACGACACAAACAAGATTTATCTGCACAAAACCTTTTTCAAAAACACTTATCTTGAAAGGAGGAACTGAATCACTCTCAGACAAAAACATTCTCTCCATGTCTGTAGTGCTAGACAGAGCTCGGAGGTTTCATTTGAGAGGCCAGGCCGTGCCAAATTGTGTAGATAAATACAGCTTTAGAAGGAGGTTTTCTTGGAATCCCAATGAAGCCGTCTTTTGTGTTTGTGTGCTGGCTGAAGCAGAGTCTGTGGTGCTAAAATGAGCATGTCGCGCTTCACAAAGTCTGACAGAGCTGAGGAAGAGGCCTGGCAGCGTCTGACAGCTCGCCAGAGGTGGCTGTCAGCTTTGGAAACCAGAATTGACAGTGGACAAACCTCTGAGTGAAAAATCTGTGTCCATGGAGGGGTTGCATGGATTCTCAGATATGACTTGGGGTTTGGCTTTCAAGCCCAAAGCACTTTTACGTTTAGGTCAATTTCAGCCAGTCAAGTTGTCCACATTAGATTGCGTATTTCAATATTGACCAGTATCCAAGAGGTTGTCAAAGTAAATGGATTATAACACATTTTCTTTTGCGCCAGCAAAGGTAGACAATCCAAATCCATTTCCTGCATACTGCCAGGGTCTAAATACATTTTATTCCATGAACAGCGTCACATTTGTGGGTGAAAAAATGTCTGGGTAATAGTTTTGTAGCCTTAAAAAAATCTGAACTTGTTTGGCAAGCGATACTAAAAAGATGTTTTTCTCTCCTTTAATGACTGGTTGGGCTTGTAGTCTCTTGTGCAGCCTCAAGTCTTTGTTCTGGAACATTCTCCCTTCCTACAGGGGGTCTGGGCTCTCTGCCAGAGAGGTTGAGAGAGGTGAGGTCTGGTAAACACAGAACAAAGCGGAGCCCATAATTAGAGCAGCAAGCAGACCCTGCCAAAACCAAGACCAAAGGCTTTTACATGTCAGCTTGTATAAGGCTCAGTTTAAATGGTCTGTTAATGACTTGTCTTTGTCTCTGAACAGAGGCAGCTGTGGATGGATAAAGTGTAAATAAAATAAATGAGCTGTGAAACTTTCAATAATATTAATTTGAGATTTATTTGGGTCTTAATTACACAATTGTTTGAATTAAATATTATCCCTAAGATTTTGCACAAAGAACTGTCATGGCAGTGCAAACAATACAGCAGGTCGAAAAATAAACATGCTTTTATACAGATCATTTCCATCTTGTTATAGTGCTACAGACTGATGAGAACACAGGGTTTTGGACATTATGCTCTTGTGACCACCATCATACCGTCAAAACAAATGAGTTTGGAATATTACCAAATCTTTAAAAAAAACTTAAAATAAAAAAGTAAAATAAAGCACAGCCTTAGATTAAACATTACAGTGCATATAAGACATGCAGTCAACTAAAAAAGGGCTAAACTCTGTGTCTACCACTGCTTTAAAGTACAGGAGCTCAGTGCTGTGACATGCCACAGATCAGAAAAGTTAGCAAAATATTGGCAGCTGAGTCAAATTACAATGTAACTACTACACAAAGATACTTAAAAGACTTTCGTCCTGCATTGTAGGGATGATTCCTTACCATTTTTTCAAATACATGAGACAAGCCTCAGCTTTTAGCATCGAACTGTACATTATCTCTTAAATATGATACCATGCCATTATTTTCAAAATATTGCAAGTGGATGCATGGGCTGATAAACTGTTTGACATCGACTATTAATCTTCAGCTTAAAGTATATCATACCATTCAAGTAAATAAAAAAAGTATTTAAAATTGTCTCCTCTGATTATGATCTGTTGGTGCTGGATGTATGTAATGTTAATAAAAAATCTCAAACATGAGAGTAGATCACAGTCAACATAAACAGACACAAAAACTTCTGGTAGTTTTTCACAAAATACATTCTGACAATTATCTAATATTTGGTGCAAACAGATGAGAGAGCTGCAGTAGTTGCTTGTAAATTAACCCCCCCACTATCATCAAGACAGGGATTTTTGACTGCACAGGTAAAAAAAAAAAAGACGCACAAAGTCAAGGCGAGGGATTGATGGGTCACTAACATAGGAGATTCCATTTTTCTGTGAGATGCTGAAATGATCTGCATTACCAGTTTTCTGCAAGACATGCTGCAAGAAACGCAACTTTCTCTAAAAAAAGATATTAAAATGAGAAAAACTGGACTGTATTCCAAAAAAGTTTCTAACTGTGTGTCACACTCAGTTCCAAGTCAGCCAGTTCAGAGTTTGAGCATAAAAAAGACTTCACTGTTTTCAGGGTTTGGGGAGGACTCGGGCTGTCTTGAAGAGGGCGATCCTAGGGGGGTAAGTTGACTCAGCAGGTCCAGGCTGGTGCAGGGACTGCGGGCCACGCAACACGCCCCTTCGGGATTTCCCCGCTCCTCAATGGGGCTAGCACTACTTCCACTGCCAATGTTACCAGCAAGGCTAAAACTTGCACTTCTGCCCTGGACCAGGCCCCTGGAGCCTCTGCCTTTCCTGGGCCTTCTTGGCCCTGTTTGCAATGTACCGCACTCTGCTTTGGCTCCTTGAGGAGGTCCTTCGCACCAAGGTCTCATCCACAGTCTCCTCGTGTGACTCTCTAGGCCTGTTTTCTGAGGCAAAGTCACTTGCAGTCAGTGGCTCCACATCAGTCAATTTCCGTAGTTGCTCTGTCAGGTTGTTGGATGGACGAGACTTCTGTGGGCTGCCCTTGCGCAGCTGATCCCTAGTTGGCCTAACAATAAAGCTGCGGCTGATGCTGCGGTACTTGCTGTCAAAGTTACAGGAAATGTCATCAGAGGTCAGATCCCCAAGGCTTTTGGACATGGAA
Source organism: Verasper variegatus (assembly GCA_026259375.1). Lineage (NCBI taxonomy): Eukaryota > Metazoa > Chordata > Actinopteri > Pleuronectiformes > Pleuronectidae > Verasper > Verasper variegatus. The sequence goes on along the minus strand of CM048045.1, from coordinate 1,685,830 downwards.
GTTGTATCTGTTGGGGTTGTGGTTGCAGAGGAAGACCTGTTGGCTGATGACTGCTTGAGCCCTTCCATGTAGAGCCGACTCCAGGTGTGCCTCCTTTGAGTCAGTCTGCTTGGTGAGTCCATACAAGCTTCCTGTGGGGGCTGCAGGGGTCGGGGATTAAGCTCATCTACGGAGCCGTGACTTTGCTGAAGATTGGGGTTTGACTTGCTCTTGCTGACTGGCAGGGTATCATAGGAGAGTAATGCTGAATGACGGCAGTTGACCCAGGGAGGGCTGCAGGTGCTGCTGGCTGTGGGCAGGCTGGTGAGGCTTTTCCTGGCCAGGTTAGGCAGGGACAGGTCAATGACTGTGTCGCTGGAAGAAATGCTAGAGGAGGAGGACATGCTGTCTCGGTGGCTGCTTGGTTCCAGCTTTCTCCAAAGGCGGTCATTCATGGTTGCATCAGTGCAGACCTCTGGTATGGCTGACTGGGCCTGTCCAGCTGCAGCTACATCCACCCGAACATGACCCACACTTTTTGTTCTTCTTACTGGTGGGTGTGATGGCAGACTATTAAAAAGTGCTCTCCTGGCCTGGGCTTTCTGAGGTGCTGGGACTGCAGGGGTTCCAGTGAACACTGATGCAGCAGGAGCCTTCGCTCTGTGGTCAGACTTGAATTCTGCCCTATCATCTGTCTTCTCTGTCAGAGTTTCTTGGTTGAATGAATAAGTACGTCTGTTGGTCTGGGTGTCTTGACTGCACTGGGACAGGACAGTATTCTCAGCAGGCTTTGTCATGGAGAGTGACAGGGTTCTGGAAAGGGTAGGAAACGTCACGTCGTCACTCATCTTGATGGGGCTGTCCATCAGCCCATTTGAAGCAACAGCCAATGGGGAGTCTGCATTTATTGCTGTGGATGCTGAGTGCAGTAGTCTAGATGAAGCACAATGTGTTACAAGCCTCTCTTTTGGAGAACGGATGGAATGTGGGTTCCTGGGGTCTTCAGAGTTCAGCACAAGAAATGGAAGCGGGGGAGCTGGTCTCTGCACTGTAGAACAGACTGTGGAGAGAAAAACAAAAAATAACTCATTACCTTCAATCAATTGTGGCCTTTTGTCTGTAAAGTGAAACATTATGTGCCTGGAACTAGGAATGAACTAATCTGATGGTTTGGTATCAGCCCTCATACAGACCTTATTAAACTAATATCTGCAAAATGTGACCAATTCACCTAGTTCACTATTTTGTGGTGAGCAAAATTAAATGCTTAAAACAGATACTGCGATGTAGCTTTTTTTGATGCGCTTCGCAATCGATGCATTTGATGTGAAGGTAGTGGAAGTCCTGTTACTGTGAAATCAGCGGTGTACACAGCGCCACCTGGCACAGTAAACAAAGACCTAACTTTTAGGGGTAATAACAGTCAACATTTAACAGGTTGGTATTTAATTAAAGAATAAACCTTCACTTTGTTACACAAAAAGCAGGAGAAAATAAGTCAATGACAGGATAACCACCCCCCCCAAAAATGTGGACAAAATGTATATAATGGGAACACATATATACTTGGTCATATACAGTATGTCACTGCATATTTTATTCTCAAGGAACATTTTAAGTAATCTGATATTAATTTGCATAATTGTCAATGGTACAAAATAAAGGTACACAATGAATCAAAGGTGTTGCAGGACATTTTAGACTGAGACAGATCTGCTGCAAAAAAGTTATATAAAAAATATTCCTCATTCTTTTATTCAGCCATTAAACATCTGTGTGGTGCGTATGGGAAATGCAATTCTTAAGCTACCTTTGGCAAATGAGAATCATAGTTCTATAGAGAGAACCTCGGAGGATTTCAATTTGGAGTTATTCTGATGGAGCTACTTCTAATTCCCAAACTTGAGACAAGGTCCAATAGTTTTTGTTTACCGAGGCTTTTACCTGCATCTCATGGCCAGTTGTGCTCAGTATTGTCTTGGTGTGATATTTTGTGTGTAATTTGTTGTCAGGTCTTTATTATTGTGAATTTCTGAAAAGAATAGGTTAATGTATCACACAATTTAATTAGTGTCTATTAATAACACAGTCCTTTCTAGATCTACAACTACTCAAATTAAAGCTGAGACTTTAAAAATAGTGACCATTATTTAAATTCTAATATAAAAAGTGAAACTATCGAAATACTTATTGACTGGATTGTAAGGCATAAGTTGTAATCAATCAAATAAACTTTAAGAATACATTGAACACTGAAAAGTGATTCTGGGCATTTTCCAGTGAGGGTCTCTGTCTGGACATGCACCTCTATTCAGTGATGTCAACAGAAAAAAAAAAGCTAGCACAGGGCTTCAGACTAACTTTTTCCTTGGTTGCACTGGTGCACCTAACTTTTTCATTTAGTTGCACCACCACACGCTCTGTCATTGACGTAGGTCGGGTTGACATTTAATCCGTTCTTTTTCATGAGGACTAGTAGTGATTTTAATTTAGTGAAGGGCAACTCCTCTTGCTATATTGTAAGCAGTGTTAAATTTGATCATCATTTCTGATTCCACGCTGCGGTGAGAGGAGCTGCTCTGCCAGCAACGCACCTGTCACGGCACAAGATGTGCTTTTTAGACAAGTTGTGCTTTTTTAGGGTTTCAACACTGAATGCTGATGTTGCATTCTTTGCAGTAAATGCAAGGAATCGAGTTGCTCGCTTTTTTTCATAGCACAGCTATGGAAACTGCTCAAGCCATTCCTTTCGAAAGGCATAGTTTTAAATGTTCCTGTTTTTTTAGTAGGCTCTGGATCTTGATCTGGCTCTGAATCGGATGAAGCCATCTCCACGGAAGATGGTAAATCATGATTAGGAGTGGAGGCAGGTGTAAACAACTGGAATGACATCCGTCGACTAACAAATAATCAATTGTTCTCTTGATGTGTGAATATATACCCTCTTTTTTATGTTTGTCCTCTCGTTTTGTGTGTTCTGTTTGCCTACAAGGAATGTGCCCTTTAGTAACGCACATTGCGCATGTGCTCACATTAAGCGTGCAATGGCTGTCCATGAGTGTGTACATACAATCCCCTCTACACGCTGACAAAATAATATTATTAATCAATCACTTTAATGTTTGTCAAAGGCAAATGTCCATAGGCAGTTGTTTTTTATTAAAAACAATTTTGGGGACAAGATAAATTTCAGGCGCACTGGTGCAACCAATTAAAATATTATATACTAAAATGGTCGCACTCTGGAGCCCTGTTAGCATCGTGCTCCCAATTACTACCCATTGATATCATTATCAGTTTGTGCATTTCAAAAATATGTGAAAATAAAGCACAAAATGGATACAAAACCCAACCAACCCCCAGAGGTGTGACGAAGCAGGCTGGTGGGATAAGAAAGAATGATGGGTGAAGTGAAGGTGTGAAGGTTGTATTTTAAGGCTGCATGCATTCAGCAGTTTACCTGGCTCTGGTCATCCCCTCAATTCTGCACTAGGAACAGAGAGAGCGTGCAAAAGGGACAGAGAGGAAAAAGGAGTTTATCAAAAGTGGAAAGAAGAGATGGGGGAATGGAGGAAAGGAATCAGTTCACAGGACAGAGAAAGCATCTTAACAAGAGATGTTATTGCAGATCAATCACTAAATAATCAAACAGCTTTTGTTTTACACTGGAAAGGAAGAAAGACAAGGTAAAGCTGTGGAGAGAAACCCATCACATGATTTGATAAAAAGTACAGCATCAGCCAGCAATATAGGACAAACAATTGTAAGCACACATCCGCTGTAGACAGAAGGCCATAAAACTGACTCCCTAAAGAGGAATGGGCTTGTATAGAACAGCTGGTGTTGAGCAGGAACTGAACTCCCCTGAAATATATCATGTGACGGAGGACGAGGAGTTTTCAGCTGGACGCACACCAGACATCAGTGCCTTGTGACTTCCAGAGCTAAAGCAGTTTTAGTAGGACAAACAATGTCCAACTGATGGTAAACTACTTATTGATATAACTGATTTGTAATGGTGGATTAGACTGCATGCGTTAAAAGGTTTTAGTTTTGCTCCTGCCAACATACTGTAAAAAAAGAGACTAAATGTTCAAATTCAATTTTAGTAGGACATAGTATTAAAAACCTGTGTTACAGTAAAAAGATAAGGTCATCAGTAATAAACACAGTTTGATGCAGCAATGAATACTGAACTTTTTCTATTGAAATTAAATGTACCAGCAGGAGCTTGATACTGGGGCTCCATTCTAAGATCACTACTGTGTACACTCTGGCTCCAAATAACGTTCTCAACACAAGATGGCAGCACCTGTATCAGGGAAAGTTTGCCTTCATTTTTGAACAGTGGGAATATAGAGTAATTCGAATAAAGCTTCAGTTTTTGAAAATTGGATTTGTAATTAGGATAGTGTAAATTAGGTTATATATGCTCAGATGAAACCCAATTATGGGTCTAACAAGCGAGGAAAAGATAGTGACAATGTTTTTTTTAGACTAGTGACCTGTCCAGGCTGTGTCCTGCCTATAAGTGGTACATATAGTTAACGGATGATTTTTTAAAGATGTTTCTCTCTTGCAAGTCACTGTGCATTATATACAGAGAACCATATAGTAGCAGGACTTGCTAATCTTAACAGACAACTGTCAACGTTCCATGTGGACCTCACACCTTTGAATAAACAAACAAGCGTAGGACTGGCCTGAATAAATGTGTTATTGTAAATCAAAACAGCTTGTACGAAAATGTCTGGAACACTGTTGCACCATTAGGAGGGGCAGCCAGCTGCAGCCTGGTGAATGGGACTAAAAGGGGAAGACGATGTGCTTGGAGCTTTATGTATTTATGTTACTTTAGAGTACATGCATCAAAGTCACTAGATTGAACATAACTACCTCCATACATTTTAGGTTGTAACTTACCACTTTTCTCATCTGCCAAAAATGTGGGTGGTATCAGGGAAAGTATTTTAAGGCAAAGAAAGACAAAATTAATTAATTAATTAGCCAAAATGTAATTCAGTGAAAATAACCCCAAAATCAACTCTAAATTGGAAAAAATGTCTTCAAACTATCAGCAAAACATGGAATATCAAGGTGAGTCTTACCTACAGGTACACAGCAGGGGTATCTAACAGGTTTCTAACAACACAATTACCAAACATTTATGCTCTTGGTACGTATGGAGGCTAACCAAAAGTCTACATTACACTGTAGATTCTACAGTATGTAAGAGGTCCACAACAACCACTACACTGAAGCTACTGGGTTATTACCAAGACTGTCTCAGAGACATCTTACCAGCAAAGAACATGGGGGACTTATTGCGCAACTCTTCCATTTTCAGAGCAAAAAGGGCGTTCATCTCACGCTGCAGGGTGCCTACAGCCCTCTTGCGGCTGTCGAGGACCGAACATGGAAGAAGCATCGGAGAAGACTCAAAGCTGCTCACACTGTGCAAGCTGTCACAGCTGCTACTGTCACTGAGCAAGAGAGCTTCATTTGCAGGAAATGGGATGAGCATTGAGCGACAAACCGCACCATAGCTGGGGGGTGTTGCCTGCTGCCAACAGAGATTGGTCCTGCAGTCTGGTGTGAGGCTTTGCGTTGGTGTTACAGTGTTGGCAGGGTGTCTACGGGGAACACTGCAGGACCGGGTGTTCCTCTGTGATGAGTTAGGCTGAGGACGGATGTGCTGGGTACCCAGAGTCTGTGTGGCTTTGGACTTGGGAAAGGGGACGGGTTGGAGGAGAGCCTGGGGTAAGTATTGAAACTGGGGCTCCATGCAAGACTTGAGTTCGGGAGAAGACTGCTGTAACTCTGGCTGGGCAGCTAGGGGCTGGGGCTTGGCTACAGGCTCTGGCTTAACCGGTCTCTTGATTGACGAGGAGCCATTACTTCCCTCCTGTCTCTCCCCTGCAGCCATTTTGGATTTGCATCTCGGCCTTTCCTCAACCTGACACTTTCTTTCAGCCTCTGGACTCTCCTTGGAGCCGATCACACATGTGATGCAGTTGGAGGACACCCCCACCCGGCCTGAGCTGTTAAGTGCAACACGTGCAAAAACCCCTGGTTTCATGTCCGGTGAATCGTGAAAGCGGAGCCGACTGGCTCGTTTCGGAGGCTCACTCATGGGTCGTCGCTTAGCAAAAAGTGGGCTCTTACCTTTACCCTCCTCAGGGTGAAAAGCCCCATTGGTGTCAGGATGGTCCCTGGGCGCCTTGGTGGCTTGGTGGGATGCCAGTGAATCCCCAGTCTGGTGTTGTGGTGGTGTGGGCTGTTGAGAGGCGGCAGCCGAGGCCTTGTCCCGGTCTTCAGACTCTCGATCCTCACTAGCGCCCTCTGAGCTGTAGTCTTTGGTGTCGATGGTGATCTCTGGGTAGCCCTTCTTGATTTTGGGCTGGCCTTTGGTTGGTGCACTGGCAGTGCGGCGCAGGAGGTGGGCACCAAACGGGTGCTTACGGCTGTGCTGTGCAACAGCATGGCTGTCCAGGGAAGCTTGCTTTGGGTTTCTGTGAAACAGCCCTTTTATGCCGCTGGCTGCTCTGGCCTGAAAAAAACAAAATGAAATATTATTGTCAGACAAACAAGAAAGCTTAAAGTAAATCACAGAGAGGTCGTGCAGGAAAACATTTGTTTTAATGCAGGTGGCACTAGTCCACGCTGCATTATTTCAAAAGCACATGGATAGTTGTACAGTGAGCATGCATACAAAAAGGAAATCAATATACTCTGTAATACAATTTGAATGATCACTAATAGTTTTTAATATGATCATTCAGATGCAATCCATGCTGACTAGCTTTGAATTCCACTTAGATTCAAAGTGTTATGCTGTTATACATTTTGAGCACCACACATCTGTATAAATATAATAACTACATATTAGTAGACGAAACTACCAGTCAAACACACAGTGCACCTCAAGCCGTGTTTACCTCTACAACTAAATAGGGTGATGTGAAACTACTTTGTGCAGGGATTCAGTAGTGGGACCACAAAGACTCTGTGGATATATCTGAAAAATACAATACTGCAGTCATGTGTTAGCAGTGGGTACATAGACTGCACCAATGTTCATATAGGCTGCCTTATTTTTCTATATAGAAATTAAACTAATCTAATAAACTGAACAAATCAAAAACCCTCATGAAACCATTGTCACAGATTTGTAGCTTTATATAGAAAATTCTGATTCGTAAGATCATTATATTTTGTATAATCAATCAAAAGAGGGAAGTCAAAATGATCAGAAGCAAAGCCTGCCTTCAAGCTATTTTCCTGTTTTCTTTACTTGAGATTACACATAATATAAATTATAATTCTGCTCGACACTGGTCAGAAGTCACAATGACGGGGAGTCAAATCCTACAAACATGAAAACATTTAGACAATGAAACCGATGACACAGACAGAAATGCCAAACCAAATGGAACAGCATAGGAACAAGACACAGTTAATATGTTATGTAACCTACATTTGTTATCATTTGTCTTGTAAAAAAAGTTTGGACAACGTGAAAGAAGTAGATCCACGTAGTCTGACCACAGGTGAAAGAATTACTGAACATCTGACAACGGGAAAGCGACAAAAAAGACAAAAAGACAAGACAATATAGAATAGAGCTTTTGGCTGAGTGAAACACAGGAAATGTAGACTGAGCTGCACATGATGATTATCTAGCTACCAGGAGAGAAAGTCATGCCAGAGGAGTCTTTGACCCGAGTTTCTGCAAATAATAATATATAGTATACATATTATACAGTACTCCAACATGATGTGGTTATTGTTATTATACCAATGTTCATCTAGTACTGAGAAAAGTCCAGACATGCTTTACTTTCTCAAAATGTTAAAAGCTGGAAGCAGGGCGTCAACAGCTCCAGTGAATACTTTGTACCAAATTTTAGAGCAATCTCTCCAAACAAATATTTTTAAGATGGATAAAGATTTTTATTTTATTACATGTTGGCTCAAGTGTCTCAAGGACCACATCTAGTGCCACACAGTTTAACATAAAATCACAGTCATCTTGGGTTTCAGAGCCATTTCCAAGCAAATATCTATCATCAACCAATTACATTTCCATCTACTGTATTTGTTGCCAGGCATTCTCTAAAGATGTACCAAACTCAAGAGTTTGGTACATGCGAGTTCTAAAAAAATGTAATGTATACAATTACAAAAGAGAAGTGCCCTCAAAGGCAGTGGAACTGTATACCCCTGCAGTGCACCACTCTGAAAAACTCCTGAGATAAGAGGAAAAAATGCTCTCTGCAAAACACAGCACAGAGAAGTCACTGCAGCCTGGCAGATTCCCTGACTTACATCTTTGGCCTCTCTATCCTGCCTTTTAACTGGGCAGCTTGATGACATTGGATCTACTTGAGGGTCAATGAAGATGCAGGCAGATCAAGCCATCATAACTCATGTGAGACATGAGTTGGCCTCACATTTTCAATGCTTAAAATTGGCTGATAAAAGGGGGTGTGAACGGAGGGTGGGGGGTCACTTAGGTGGCAAGAGGGTGGAGTGCGGCTCATGCAAGATGCTGACTGGGTCTCACTACACCTGAGTTCTGAGCGGCAGCTTCAGGGCTCCTAAAAATGTCTTGCCTCTAAATGGTGCATTTGGAAAAAGAGGGGTCCACTGGAATTACAAACAGACACAGGAAGAGAGTGAAAATCAGAGACAGGGATGATGAAAGAAAGAAAATAATGGGTGGGGAGGATAAGAGAGAAATCACAACAGGAGGCACATGGCAACAGCTGAGGAAGAGGAAGTTCAAAGCAAGGACAATGAACAACAGAGAGGTCATTTACATTTGTCTGGAGTGCAGTGGAAACTAAAGGGTTAACAGGAGATAGTGACACCTACATTATTTATAACCTAAGAATAACACTTTGAAAAAGAAATACAGGGTATTATTCATGTGACCAGAAACTGCCACAGCACCACTTTCAATGTAGTGAAAGTAAATGGTTCAGCTGAAATTATGAATATTTTACAGTAAAGCTTTGGGCCTCCAGGTATTCTACCTGCATGAATATAATGACTGCAGGAGACTGCAGGCTGAAAAATATCATATAATGTGAGGCAGTAAGGTCTCATAGTGGGTGGTACTTTGCATCTTGAAGCTGTTGGATGGGGTTTAGGTCATCCACAGCTGATGTGGGAAAAACATTTTATGGGGCAGGCTTTGTATATGGGGGCACTTTCATGTTCAACAGAAAATAGACAAAATATTGACACAAAGATGACAGGAAACCATCATCTAAAATATCACCGTATGCTAGCTGTCTGAAGGAGTTCCTTTCCACTGGACATAAAGAGCAAAACAAACTGACCCAAAAGATACACTTGAGTAAGGGCAAAGGGGGGCACATTCTTTGGGCATACAAACCAGAAAAATATCAATATTTTCGTATAACTCCATCACATACACTCCATCCATGTATGACATCAGTGGTAATGGTTATTTACAATGTGCGGAGTTTGACTATGTCTGGGGTTGTTTTAACTGTGCGTGTTCAGTTTTTCACCAAAGCTGCACAGCACTTTTTTCTAAATAATGTTAATCTATTTTCAGCCTGCAATAACGTTTGACTTTAATGTTATTGTTAATCTTAATAAATATAATATAATATAATAATAAAAGCTCTCTAAATATTAGAAAAATACAAAGCTAGCAGCAAATAGCAGCAATGGAAAAAAAGTCTCAAAGTATGACCAACATCATTCTGAAGATCAAACAATAGCCCTGCAGCAACCAGTGAACAAGTCCCACACACACCATGCAACTGGTCTGCTGATCATTCTTGAACAATTCTGAAATAATATGCGGTATATTCAGCTAATGTAAATCGCTTTGACATGGGGGTAAATCATAATGACCGGTTTATAGCTAGGAGGGCCCTCGTTCCTGGACTCTCAGAATTCCTGGTTGTTATTCCAGGTGTTACTCGTTAGTTCTCTCCCTCGGAGAATGCTCTTTGACCTGTTCGATGGAGGGGTTTCCATTCCTATGTAAGAAGCATGTCTTTAATTAGAGGCCCCTATGTGTGACGTCATTTTATCTCAAGTCCTGGCGTAAACATCTTCCCTATAAGAATGCTTGTCCGGCACCGGTGAGGCAGACTTCTGCATTGGCTGAGAACATCTCCGGGTATACCTAGGTACCTGTCCTGACCTGTAACTTCTGTGTAATAAACTTTATTATACAAGCAAGCACGGTGTCTGTGGAGATTCCTTCATCATCTTCAACATCACTGCTGCTTAAATATACAACAATTATTAATATCATCATCCTTTTTTGCCTTTGATTGAGGATCCCCCTTCAAAAAGGTTTTGTTGTTAAGTTCAAATGTTATTGGCTGAAATATTATAAATCTGAACCTAAAATATTGATAAAATATGCATAAACAAATCTATTGTGATTGATTTTCTGCATTAAACTCTTACATAGGGAGTCTCACAAATTGGAGATGAGTCAATGTAACAGATAACACATTTTTTATTGTTGTAAGCTGGTTTTCATTGAAGTACTTACCTTACCAGTGATGTCATTCACAGCTACATGAACAAAGATTGACGCCTCCTCCATACCTTCCAAGTACACATGGCGATAACCTTCATACAGACACATCGGAGAAACAGGCACATTTTCAGTCAGTCAAACACATGGTTTTAGAGAAATGTGTGTTGTATTAATCACATATTTATGTGACACAGGCCAATCCACATGCAACCTTTTTTTTCATGTTTATGTTCTACTTCTAGCCAATGATTTTAATCAAACTCCTCACTAGAATCATTGATCAGATAAATGTACTGGATTTTGAGAGGCCATAACATAGTATATTGAGGTACAGATCTTATCTAACAAAATCAAAAACAGATACTCTCAATACTTTATGGTATGGTGTCCCTCTAGAACCTATACTTGGCCCAGTACCATTCTGTTTATATGCTTCTGCTGGATGGTCAAATTTGCGGCTTCCAGCATTAAGTTCCACATAGGGCTGGGCGATAAAAGGATAGAGATAATTATTGCAATATAACCTTTATATTGCAATAATCGACATGGTCACTTAAAGTTTTATATATGACATGGTTGATATAACGTCGATAGAACTCTACCATCTATGTTTTAGCAGGCAACATGAACAGCCAATGATAATGAGAATAGCGCTGCGCCGAACCACGTGAATGGAATAAAGTTACAGCCATGTCATGTTAGGTTGACGCACAGAGTGTAATGTTTGGGCTCCTGCATTGAGGTTGACGACTCTGCATCAATGCAGTGACTGATCAAAATCGATTAATGTTTTCCGCTACGTTCATTGTTTTAGCAGGTTTCCACCGCTGAATAATTGTAACACCACTGCTTCAGGACCTACGCTCATTAAAGGACCGGTCGTCCTGTGTCTGAGTCTCTGTCGGAGTCTGTTTCCTCATCACTCCCTCTGTGACCTGCGCTCACTTCACACTAACAATAAACACCAGCACAAGTTATTAGGACACAGTTTTTTTATTTATATTGCGATATATATATCGATATCGACTAATATGAAAATTGTGATCAGATGTTTTTCCATATCGCCCAGCCCTAGTTCCACCTCTACGTAGATGACACTGAGCTCTCTGTTTCCAATCATGCTAATAAGGTCTCCAACTACACCTGCTGTTTAGTCTTGTCTTCTAGTTGTAAACACCTTTTATAAGAAAAAAGATATGCTATTAATGTATTTGATCAGTAAAGGATTTTGTGGCATCTCATCATTGAGCCAGTTCTTGACAGTGATCACAGTTTTTGGCTGCTCCCTTCACCAAGTCGTAGCTGGAAACTATATATACTATAGTTGGAGATGCTATAAAAAGAGTGCCGGGCAGATTTACAAAAGGTTTTACTTTTACTTTAATCTTTCTGTTTATGAATTAGGGACGTCCTGGGTTTTCTGGCCACAGTTTCCATTCCTTAATATTGACTATTTGCAAAAATGTGTCCAATCAAATACATGTATTAGCCCATATGAAACAGCTGCCTATGGTGCATTTAAGTTAACGTAATCTGTGCAATTATTATCAGTTGAATCGGCATGCAACATCTCTTGTATGGGTTAAATAATTGAAAAAGACATGTTATTTTCAATGGTTTTGTCAGGTGTATTTTCTAACCTTTGACGTAGCCAGCTAGCCTCTAATCTTTATGCTAAGCTAGCCTAACCACATTCATTCTCCAGCAATGTACTTAATTATCCCTCTTCCCATCTCATTCTCTCAAAGAACCAGAATTCTGTAATTTTAAAAAATGTCAATCTATTTTGTTAAGAAACTCGGCTAAAGTGATTCTTGACAACATAGTATAACAAACAGCAATTGTCAGAATCAGTACAAAAGACCAGAATAGCACTGATCATTTTAAATAAATATATTATTTCAAAATGTCATGATATGAGAGAGCAGCCATGCTCATGCCTGATTTTCACATCTTTACCATAACAGCTCATTTCTTTAATGAAATAGAATTTTAATGTAAACATGAGAAACAAAAACTAAATCAAAGCTTTCAGAGGTCAGCATAGAAACATGATCTGCATCAGCAGTTCCATCTTAAATGAGGTGCTGCATCATGTCTTACCTGGCATCATGCTGTTGAAGGCGATGGTGCGCTGGCCGATGAAGTCCTGGCCAATGGGGTCATGATCCCACACAAGGAAACGCACCAGGGCCAGCTCTGGCATGTTGATCGTAAACACCAGAGTCTCCTCCCACATCGGGTTGAACCCTTCATGAGACCGCCCCGAGGAAGCAAGGGTGCAGGACGACGATGGAGGGGTGGAGGGGAATGGAAAAGATAGAAGAAAAAAAATGAGACAGGACATAGAAAGAGTGTGAGCAAATAAAAAAGAAGAGAGAAAGTAATAGAGATGGAGGACAGAGAGAATGGATGGTTCAGGACAAAGTTAGAGAGCGAGCTCAGCACTCATCAATTATTCAGTGTGTGTGTGTGTGTGTTTGTGCTGACAGAGAGGTGCTGGCTGTGCATGTCTCCACTCTTGCTGAGCTAATCAATTATAGATCAGAACGCATTCAGACAGCTCAAACCGCACATACACTAATCGTATGACAAAGGTGTACTACACCAAACCACAGATCCCTCAAACAAACACCAGGACATCATGTGTGGCTCAGTTCACAAATCCCAGCAGTGAGAAGCACTCAGCAGTTGGAGAACAGAGCATCCACAGCAAACTGGTCAGTAGTTAATGACTTATCTTGAACTATATCGGTGGGGGCTATTTTCCTCAATAGAAATTGAAGACACGGTCGATAGAACGTCAATACAACTTATTCCATCTATGTTTTGACAGACAACACAAACAGCCAATGATAATAAGAATAGCACTGTGCTGAACCAATCATGTGGCTGGAATAGAGTTACAGCCACAAGGTTAGGTTGACGCACACAGCACGTGTTAATGTTTGGGCTCCTGCAGAGACTGAATATAAACATGTTCCGCAACATAGTTTTAGCGGGTTTCCACCGCTGAATAATTATAACACCGCTGCTGCAGGACAGACGCTCTTTAAAGAAGGACCAGCCGTTCTTTGTCAAAGGCTCGGCCGGAGTCTGCTTCCTCCTCAGTCCCCCTCTGACCTGCACTCACTTTACACTTTAACAATAAACACCAACACTGATCACAAGTTATTAGGACACGTACAGGGCCGATGTTTACTTTGTCTTAGTTTGATTCTCTGTAGAGTTTATGAGACATGTTTAAACCTGCTACACAACACGAGACGTAACGTGACGCGCACAATCAGGTCATCAGGGTTAAAGTGCGAGGAACGATCCGGAGACATGATCCGGTATCATCGAATAATTAATTTCTAATAATAATGAACAATAATTAAATATACTGATTATTATTCTGCTGCTTTTGAGTTTGTACTGTAACATGCAGAGAAGGGGTGGTGAGGTCGAAGCTGCCTCTGACCACACTAGGTTTAGCTTTAGATTATTGTAGACTTGCATATAAAATCATATAGGAACATTACAAGTTTAAAAAAGGTATATAGTATCAAATAGTTTGGTAAGATGGATGAACCAGAAAAATTCAACTGTTCATCTACTCACCATTATCATCCACCACTCTGGTCTGCTCCTTGCAGCAGTCCACTGGAAGGCCAATGATCTCCACCTCCACGAAGGGATCAATGATCTGACAGAAAGACGTTTCACAGCATTAGGGTTACAGAGTTCCAAGAACGTTCAAAGATGAGGAAATTTCCACTGTGTTTTAAGCCTAAAAGTACACCAGAAGTGGCTAAGCTAGCAGACGTTAGCATTTCTGACACTCCCTGAATGCACCTTTTCATTTCTGAATTATCTCTTTAAGTATACTTAAAATGGGTAACCGTAATGTTTTGAGTTTTAAAGAAATAATTAGTGGTTCTGGCACCAATTAGGCCCCAGACCTGCTTTAAAAGGTATTGATTTATCAGGTATCAGGAAAAACCCAAATAATACCTAACCCTATTTATCACAGGCAAGAATCCATCTTTCCAGACTCACAGCTGTTTGCTTGTGGCCAAACCATGGAGGTTTGGACACTCCTATGAGTCAGGAACTTAAGGCAGAGACAGGCATGGTGTGATGACAGCAAGAAGCGATTGTTTTATCAACAACATTTTCGAGGATGTTAGCGTCGATGCTGCTGTAGCATCAGTTATATCAGAATTGGAGATTATTGCTTCATTGAAAGAGCAACAAAGAACGACACTGAACATTTTTCTCCTGACCGACAGCCGTGATATATAGTGATAAACAGAAACTTCATCCTATCGCCTACCAGATGTTTTTTAAAAGTGTCTTTTGCCTCAGTTTCTAAAGAAACGTTCACAGATGGTTCTGTATAACAAGCCAACTGGCTTGTCAATTTAGCTTTCCCTAGAGACAGTACTCACCTGAGTTATCACCACGCTCCTCTAACACTGTCTAACTCACACCTGACATTTAAAAAAATGGGGAAATAAGTCAGCAGTGGTGCACAAAGCTGTATGGTACATTGGTGGTGTTACTTTTTAACCACATTGAATCAATCCAATTGATTTGAGATTTTTTAAAACAGGGAACATTTTACAGGCATATACTGACTGAAACGCTTTCAACAAACAAATACATTTTTTGGGTGTTTATATATTTTAGTGTATGTGTAATTAACTTAGAACAAAGGAGACTAGATGTGTGCAAGTGTCCTACCTCTCCCCTGTCCCCTAACATAGAGTCTTTGGGTTTGGGCAGCTGTTGTCCACTGATGATCTTCAACACCAGCTGTTTCTTCATCTGACCTGGCAGCGGGTCCTCCAGGTTGGGGTTAAAGGCACCTGCCGAGCGTAGAAGGAAGTACACAGGTTATTTGTAATGATTCACCTACTCAATTTAACAGGTCATTCCAAAATTAAATATTTTTATTTTAACATTTAGAATTGAAAAATCTTATTGAACAAGAAACAAGATTCACTGACAATGTAAAATTTTGGATTCAAGAAAGGAACCTTTGAAACAAACTGTAAAGCATAAAAAAACCAATTCTTAATAAAACTAATTTAAATATCTCTTTAACATAATTGTGTTTTTGTCTGAAATCTAAACTAGATTATATGTGCTGCAAATCACACCAGGCCCACAGCATGGTGTATGTATTCAGAATTACTCTTCTTATGATTCATGATGACAACTGTGACTGTTGTATTATCAAAATCACAAATGCACATGTCTCCTAATGCTCACATATAACCAAAATGAGCAGTGACAGTGCAAAGATGAAATTACAGAATGAAGAAACCCATGAGGTTTTTATCTACTTACCTTCACACATGCAGACAGGCTTTAGGATGTAGCCACAGTTGCCATTGCTATAGAACTTGGCTCTGTTGAGCTGCAGTACCCGGCCCTCTGACTGGTAGTTGAGTGCAACTGAAATCAAAGTAGTTCTCGTATTTATTGTTGGGTATTTTACTTCCATGTGCAGGCTAAAAGTAATTTTCTGTTGAGCGGCTACAGTGTTGGTGACCCCTTTGCTCTTACCACAGCAGCTGCTCAACAGAAAACGACTGTTCACCAAAGTCTTGACAAACAGCCTGAATATATAATGACAGTGGAAGCAGCGTTTGAATCTTGAAAACACGGTGCACATGGGGATTCGGGTTAAGCTCATACCGAGCTGGCAGCCTGCATTCCAGAAGGGCTGAGGGTTGAAGTTGGAGGAGTCCACACGATAAGAGGATGGGTAGATGCGGGAGAGCTGCCGCTGGTTGAAGTGGATGAAGGACGTAGCTTTCTGCTGCATCACCTGATGAGCTTTGGTCTCACTGAGCGACGACACCTGCCAGGTGCAGTTGGCTGCCAGGAACACAAAGACATGTTTGGTTTCTGCATTAGGCTCATACATTTCCATTCAGTTCAAACGTAGGATTCAATAAACAGGGATTTCAAATGAAGTTTGAAACTGCTGAATGTGTGAATATCATCACAATGGTCTCCATAAGAGTTTCCATCTTCATCTATTCAATAGGGATATATATATATATATATATATATATATATATAGAGAGAGAGAGAGAGAGAGAGAGAGAGAGAGAGAGAGAGAGAATAAGTAAACAAAACTAATGCTGACTGAGCATCTGATACTAACATTCAGAACTTGACTTGTGGAGATGTTGAGCATATTTTATCTGAGGACAGTCTACACCTTCATCAATCACTGTCAGTTAAAAGAAACCAGCAACTACAGAGTTTACACTCTCTCTATTAAGTAGTGATCATCAGGTTTAAGAATAAGTAAAGTGAACAACTGTTCAGAGAGCTGCTCACCTTCTGCTTCAATGTCATAGAGACCAACCGACCTTGTGTATTTAACCAGATCAGACAGAGCTCTAGATAACTTCATGGTCTTCTTCTTTCTTTGAGAGAAACAAAGACATTACAACAGATTACAAAAGTGCACACACACGGCTAGTGGGCTAGTAGCATTAAGGGCCTTGCTTAAAGGCCCACTCTGAATATGCCACATCCTGACCACCAAAAGAATCCCGGAGTCGAAGTATTTATATTAAAGCTGATGAGAAGATGTTCATGCTGTCCAAGGCTCAGTTGGTAAGAGACATGTTTGAGGAGGAGGGGGAAGATATTTTTTATATTCACAAAATTTAGGGAAAAAGTAAATTTACAATGAAAGCCAAATGTTTTATCAATGTTTTTTTTGTAAATGTTGGCAATTCTGTCAGTTCTTCAGAAAGATCAGAAAGAGTCAAGTGGTGGTTTTCAAATGGTCCTGAGGTTTAAGAGTGTCTTTATTCTGTGCCCTTAGTCTTAATGGGTTAATGGATGATCTACCGCACTGCAAGATGTGTGTGCGTGTGTGTGTGTGTGTCTGTGTGTGTGTGTGTGTGTGTGTGTGTGTGTGTGTGTGTGTGTGTGTGTGTGTGTGTGTGTGTGTGTGGCATACTTGCTGTGGTGCAGGGGGACACGGGAAGCACTACTTGTGCTCTCTTGATCAGTATCTGTGTCTTCAAAGCTTGATGTCTTCTTCAGCTTGGTAATTTTTTTCTGCAGAAACAATAAAAAAGGGCTAAACAAAATGAGGGACTGTGGTATATTCAGCAAACATCTTCCCTATAAGAATGCTTGTCCGGCACTGGCGAGGCAGACTTCTGCATTGGCTGAGAACGTCTCTGGGTACCTGTCCTGACCTGTAACTTCTGTGTAATAAACCTTATTATACAAGCAAGAACGGTGTCCGCGGAGATTCCTTCATCATCACCTACAACATCACTGCTGCTTAAATATACAACAGGACCAAAGAAAATTTGTGAGTACCTTTTTTATGTGTATCAGGTTTTGATTATAAGTGAAGGATAAAGTTTAAAACTGTTAATGTATAGGGGTGTATTCCATGTGGGCGCATACGCCTTAAGCAGCAGGTTCCTAGTTTAGCTACCTGCTGGCTGGACCATTCACTAAAGGTCATTTCCATACTCTCTTACTCTGTTTCCTCTCTTTTTCACTGACTATCAAATAAACACCAAAGGCCAAAAATAGTTTTTAAAAAGTCAATATATCCCTTCTGAAAAGATTCAAAAGAAATAGGAAAATAATAGTGTTGGGGTTAGGTGTATATCTTGGAACACTAAAATTGGAGACCCAGGTCTGATGGCAACCTGAGAAAAGCAATTAGAACACAGACACAAAACTTAAGTCAAGTTAAAGCCTTGGGTTAATTTTTATATAATTTTTGAAAAAATACAAAAAGATGTGATTTTAGATGAAACATTGTTTTCTGACCATATACATGTGTCAGATAACAAGGAGACTCACTTATTTCAACCTCTACAGAGCAACAATGTATGACAATGGGGAAAGTCACAACCCTGTCTCATACTGACAGCTGCTCAGTAATCTGGTCAAGTGCTACCCAACAGAAGATCTGAAAAAGCTTCAGTGAGGGGCTGCACTATAAATATTCCACTGTTCAGTAATACTCAGTAGATGTCTCACTGGCCATGCTTTAAATGTCTCAAATCTCTTGATATAAATACCCGGGTTTTTACATCTGAGTCATTTCTCTCCCTGTAAAACACTGGCATGGGTTAAATCCACAGGCGTAGGTGAAGGTGGTGGCATGAAGTCCTTGACAACAGAGAGCAGTCTGTCATCAGTTCTATTAGTTCCCTCCATAGCTTTGTGCTTTTACCAGACACACAGAGATATTTGAAATAAAAACACCTCATACATCCGATTCATGGGATCTTTAAAAGCAGCTCAAGAGGTTTTCTTGGTCACAAGTGATTTATTTCATTTCTTTGTAATATTGATGTTTAAATGAACAGAGATTATTACTGTTCTTTAGTTTTACCTATATCTTACCTACCAATCTCTTTCAATTGTTCCATTTTTTTTTTCATGCATGTTTTTATCCGGTTTTATGGCTGAATGCCATGGTAACACAACAACCCACTGCGTCATGTGATAACACATGATGAATAATCAAGATGTCTGCTCTTTTTTACCCAAATGAACGAGAAGCAGTTTATGATAGAACGTTTTAACTGTCTACAGTTTCTTTACATCGCAGAAGATGGAGGATTGAGTAGATATACAGGAGGAGGATTATGCAGAAAACAGAACAAGGCAGAGAGAGAAGTAAAAAAGAAAAAAGCCAACCTTGCGCTTTGAAAAGCTCCCGATGAAGGAACGGCTTGAATGCTTGTTGCTGCTGGGATTAGCCTCGTCCGCTGTGTCCGTCCCATCCTCACTTTTACCCTGACAGCAGAGGATAACCTTAGCATGATGTGTAAGGAAACATTTTTTAAAATGGTAACTGAAAATGGGAAAAGGGTATTTGTTTATCTTTAAGATTATGCTACATTTATCGCACATATTCTACTAAACTAAGACTTGTTTGGGATGATTAAGTCTGGAACACTTGTCTTTGATTCCCCACTTAATGTGAATTCAAAACAAGACAATAGTCATCACAAACATGACAGCAAGAAGAATTTCAACAAACACTGAAGCAACAGTGGAAATGAAACTTGCATGGCAATGATTCTATTTGAGCACGAGCATTTTTTCTAAAAGGTTGAGGACTGAAAATGATTAGAACTATAACTAGGTGTAATAGTTATTGAAGAAAATACTCCACTGTCATTCTATCGATGCCCCTGCTCACATGTAGAATAACACCAGAAAGTGGCACTGGACACTGCACTGACTGCTGGAGCTAAGCTAATATCTTTATCTGTGCAGTGTTCTTAGTATCTGTACTTATTTTTCAGCTGCTCACAAAACATAATGTTTTAACCTTGCAATCAAACAATAATCAAGGATCTGTATTTCAACTCTATTTCCAAATAAAAGCTGTGGAAGTTGGATGGGGAGATACAAGTCAGAACAAATCACTGGGCAGTGAGCCTTGATTTCCTCTCTCTGAATACTGGAGAAGAGTTGGTTCCAAGTGTATGCGATAACAATAAGATTCTAAAAAGCTATCTTGGTCAATTGGTGTGCACATTTGAGATACCACTCAGTGTGCTAAAGTGAGTAAACGAGTCAAAGTACTGCAAACTGCAAACTTCTTTTTCTCAAGTTACACTACCATAGCAGAAGAACAATGGGTCAGTGGGTCAGTAATACTGTGAAAGGATGTTTTCATGTTAATACAACATGAAAACGTATCACATTATGTCCCCCCTATACCTACAGATCCAGGGCTGAACGTATTATCCAGTCTGCCCTGTACAGTAGATATATGCATACTATACATGCTATATACTTCTATACCCCATTTTGTGTTTTTTTTTACAGACAGAGCAGCTGCTAGAACCTCAGCCATTTACAGTATCAGTTACAGTAAAGTCCTCAAACTACAATAAAGAACTTCATGCCATTTTCTATTGTTTACATTTTTTTTGTCTGTTCCTACTGTAGAGATTATATGGGGAAAAGTCTCAGGTCTCACAAGGTCAAGAGATAAAAAACATTGAGCAAGATCCTGAACTAAAATTCACTGAGGTTCAAACAGGATGCAGTACATTATGTTGAATAAACCTCCCACTACATTCAAGGAATGGCTGCACTGAAGTGCCTCTTCCTCATTGAAACAAACCGCGTTATTAATTGATGTATAGACAATTAATGAGGCAGTTTAACCATATCACCTCTACTTAAAAAAATCATTCAAATGAAAACTGTTTGCGTTCTGTGGATTATTCAGATTTTTCCAGTCCACACTGGGCAGTACAGAGGGTTCACTCTTACAGATAATTATATTTTATTTTTATTACATAATCATTCATTAATTGTAATCAAGGTAAAAGTTTGAAATAATTATATACTGATTTTAAGTCATATTGCTCAATACTAATATAAGCTGGTTAATTATCACAATATGCTATATATTGTTACAAGAAAGGTTTTGGTTTTTCTGGTGTGGCTGTGATATGCTTTCACAGAGGATAACCCACCCTGAATGTACGAATATTTAACTTTTTAAGCTTATCATACATTTCAGTGAAACTGCACCATGAAAGTCTGCATTAGATATGAGCAGCTTCACTTTTCACTGTAACCATGTGTGACACTGACTGGCTGAGGGTGAAGTCTCAATCAGATCATCTGAGTTCTCCTGGTTCACTCTAATGCCTCACAGGCAGCAATGGAGAACCCTGGAGGGGAGACTGAGAGGAACTGAAATGCATTTATATAACCACCATTCTCACACAGTCAGCAGTTCGGGGATCAGTGTCTATCCCAAGAACACTTTAAGATGATGAGAAGCCAGTTTGAGCATGGTGTGGTTGGTACGAAAACAAACCAGGGCCTGAGATGGATAAATGCTCTGTAGTCGGATCATGGGATCTGCAGCCGAATGCCTGGGACACTTGGGTTAAGAGAGGAGCAGAGCTGTCAAGTGATGACTACTGGAGTTTTTTTACTTTTTATGGTAGAGAGAGAGAGAGAGAGACAGAGTGTTACTAATCCATCAGTCAGTGTCACAGCTCACTCAGGGATTTGAACTGGCATCTGTCTGGTGCAGACCCTGTTTCTGTCAAACGTGGATTTCAGGAGAAAGTTTGTTTTAATGAGGAAGAGACAGTTGAGTGCTTTGCTCACTTTTACCCCCTGCAGCAGTCCAAACCTGAAATGTATAAAAAATAGAAATTTGTTTTCCTTGTGTTTGCAGTACCTTTGAATTAAAGCATGGTGTTTTTCCTCCAGCAACAATTCTATCAAATTCTGTCATTCCTCTTTTCCGTCTCCATGCTGTGTGCTTTTGACTTGAACTTGTATTTACCTTCGAGACAGTCTTCTCCGAGGGCTTCCCAGCAGGAGGGAGGGCTGTGATGGTGAAGCTGTCTGGGTCTTCTCTGTCTCGAATCTTTGACTCCTTCATCAGGTTGTCAAGCTTTTTCTTGGCCATGTTCTCCACCTGCTTTCTGTTGGCAGATGTCTGGAGGATGAACAGTTACACAGAGACAGTTACACACATGATAAAGGAGGGTAACCTCAACAGCTCCTATATACACAAACTGCTCCAAAAAAAGGGAACACTTAAATCACAAATCGGATCTTGGTGAACAAATTATTCAAGTTGAAAATCTATACTGCGGTCCCACTAGAGGATGTCTGGTCCTCATACCACTCTCATGGAGTCTATTTCTGACAGTTTGGCCAGGCACATGCACACCAGTAGTCTGCTGGAGGTCATTCTGTAGGGCTCTGGCAGTGCTCCTCCTGTCCCCTCTGTTCCTGTCCTTGAGACTGTGCTGGGAGACACAGCAAACCTTCTTCCTGTTTAACTGACTGGGTGTTATACTGTGACGATTTAGTGTTCCCTTAATTTTTTTGACCAGTGTATATATATATATTTATAAGCATACAATGTTGATTAACAGTTATTAGTTTGTAAAAGTGGACATATTAACATGACATCATGACATTAGCTGAGGCGAGGAAGGATGGAGGCCTACTACAATGTTTGACAAAAAATGGATAATCTAATAATCATTGATGTCATTAAGCCAATATGCCCAAAAGTATTAGTTTCCTGAGAACAAGATTTTTTTTCTCACATGAGATTGCAATGGTCCTTTTCCACCCCATTGCCTGATGCTTTGTAAGCTCAAAATGACCAAAAGACTGATGAACTGATGAATGCTGGATCCACGAAATTTTAACTTTGAATAATGACAGTGGATATGTCAGTGTGATAATGCTCAAAAAGTATTCAAAGTAAGGAATGCAAAGATAAATGTGCAAAACCCTCAGTCACACTGGAAATGAAGCAGAATTACCGGCAGAGCAGCTGTAGAACCTCAGCTAGTCCACCTTGGTAGTAACAATAAAGAACTTCATGCCATTTGCTATTGTTTACTGTCTTGGCAATTTTCTATTAATCAAACACAAAGTCATACAGTTGTCTTTCGGTAAGTTTAATTCTACATCTGCAGATGGACTCAATGTACAATCATCAGAAGGACATTATACAGAGAGCCAAGAACACTCCTGAGCGCTGTGTTCTTATAGCTCATAGCCCCCTCCCACTAGCTAAAGAGAAGTTACTCATCAGCTTCTTTGATTTTTTCATTACGGTGGGGGATGTCCTGGCTTCATCTCCGGCCCAGACCCCTGGAGTGACCCCTGGGGTGAAATCCCAACACCAGATGTCCGAGACACCATCAACTTTCAGGCCTTCCAAGGCCATAAAAGTCACTGGAGTGATAATCATAAACCTAACATTAACTCACCGCTGACCTTTTAGATCAGCATCCTATACATGCATGCCTGTTCTTCCATTAAACATTACCCAAATGCAGAAATTACCATTAAAATTGCTTTTTCTGTTCCCACTGTAGAGGATTTTTGAAAAAATCTCTCGTCCCACGAGACAAAGAGAGAAAACACATTGAGCAAGATCCTGAAGTCAAGCTCACTGAGGTTGAAACCTGATACAGTACATTATGTTGAATAAACTTCCCACACCATTCAAGGAATGGCTGCTTCAGTCCCGTAACTCATCCCAAATGTGAGAGTATGACAGTGTATGATGTATATGTACGGTATCCTAACTATATTTTTTTTTTTTGGGGGGGGGTGGATAATTAATAAGGCAGTTTACCAACATCACCTCTAATTAAAAAATCATTCAAATGAAAACTGTTCGCAGTGTTGTGCGGATTATTCAGAGGAAATACTCGTCCTGAGGTGGAAGAAGACCAAAACACAAATGATTAGCATGGTGCAGACCACTAGAGATAGAAGAGGAAAACATGTCATATGTATTTGTAATCTAGGTAAACTAGCCCTTTGAGTCCACTGGCTTAACCAGAGCTCTTACTGTAAAATCATGTTCTTTTACATCATGCAGAATCCAAAAAGAATATACATTTCATAAGGAGCAAAGATGAAGCAATACAACCCCAGAGGGGTTGATCAATGGAAACTTCAGAAATGTAAGCATTTCCAGATGTTACAGCATGACATCCTTTATATTATCCTTTATGCACATGCTCAGTTCAGCCACATGGTGGCAGAGTGAATCCAAAAACCTCCCTGATTTGTATCAGACCAGGCAGCATTTCTTTCTGCACAGAGGGATTAAGTGTTTTGAGTGTTGTCCAATCAGTGCTGTCCATATATGATGAATGTAATTGCGGGTATATTCTGTATCTTTTACATAAAACTTTTTCAAACATTGCTGAATTTTGTTGAACTATAATAATAAAATTATATTTTTTACTTTTTTAAAAACATACTTACTTTTCTCTTTTAAATAAAAAACTATATTTGAAAAATACTGTAATGGTACTGTGCAAATGTTTTGGCACTGAACCTTAAGAGAGAATGCTTTTAAAATGAGTACGATGATGGGTTTCTATCAATGCAAAGAAAAAAAACAACACTATTTTCTTATAAAGCAGCAGCAGCAGTTCTCCTCAGTTCACCTGCACAGTGCTTAAGGTTATTGTCAAGTTGTTTGTTCAGAGCATCTTGGAGACGTTTCCACAGTTGTTCAGTGGATTCAGTCTGTCTCAGTGTTTCTGTGTCTTCATGTGA
This sequence comes from Verasper variegatus, assembly GCA_026259375.1. NCBI lineage: Eukaryota > Metazoa > Chordata > Actinopteri > Pleuronectiformes > Pleuronectidae > Verasper > Verasper variegatus. The sequence goes on along the minus strand of CM048045.1, from coordinate 1,661,229 downwards.
TCACACACTGACTCCATGATGCTGAGATAAGGTCTCTGTAGGGACCAGGCCATCTGCTGCATGACTCCTTGTTCTTCATGTCTATGAGGATAATTAACTCAGCCAAGAAGATTATGTTTTAATTGCCATTTAACTTAACAATTATGCAAAAAATGAAAGGATTTTGTTGAAAATGATTTTCCATTGCATTTGTTGAGTAAAGTTAGTAGAATATTTACACAGGCTGCCAACAATTGAAGTAAACATAAATAATGGTGTGTCTTGAAATAATCAAGTCCTAGTAGTCCTGATGTATTACTCACTGGCTTCATCGGCCCATCAGAGAATATCAGAACTATCTCTATCTCTGTTCTCACAAATCTGAGACTATTCCAATTCTTAAAAAAATGTCCAAGCATTGCTTCAGATAAAGACTCCTTCCACAACACATGTGGATATACCTATCTAAACCTTCACAGAAAGGATGAATAAGAAAATATGGCACTATGACTTGGTGAGATTTCTGAGGTGGTTGAGAATGAGCTTTTATACAGTACCTTCCACTTTGAAAGAAGCAAGCAATAGTTGAAGAGAAGAAAAAGAAGAAGAGACAAACAGGGAAAGAGAAGAGCAGGAAATGAGAACAATAGCCACACAGAGAGAAAGACAGGAGCAAACAGCACAGATACAGGAGATCAACAAAAGGAACAAGGACCAGGTAGGAGAGGAGAGCACTCCATTACCACTGCTTAAAGTTTTAACATGAACCATCAAGTACAAACAAAATAGACGCACATATCACATTTCATCTGCTGGAAACAAGTAAACAAGCCCACAAGTAACTGTTAAAAAGAAGAATTAAATGTGGTGCATGGAGGAAAACAAAGAGGGAACATACATCTCCGTTCATCAGCTTGCAGTCGTCCTCCATCTCATCAGCACTGTCCTCGTCTGACACGTCTCCTTCCTCTGCGTTCTCATCAATGTTGGGAGGCAGTTTCTTCCCCTGGAGGAGCAAAGAACAAGTCAGAGCTTCACACTATAATTACAAACAGCACCATTCATTTAATCATTGTATCCAGCGAGGGACCGTCCTCCCAGTCCACCCTCCTTGGCACTGTGTAATCAAGGCTAAGTGTGCTGCAAAAACATGAGCTGAGATTTGAACTTTGCCCACAAAAGGAGCAACTGTTATTAAGTGGCTGAAACAGAAATATGAATCTGTGTAGCTTTTGTTTTCAGTATTGATGTTGTGCCATTAATTAGCCAGTGCAAATCAATTTGTCTAATGTATAAAATACTACAAATGACCATTAAAGTTGATAATCATTATTACTCTGGATGACATGTAATTTGTTGTTAGTACATTGTCAAGCATTCTTTATCAAATGATCTCATTTATTTATCAATTGTTTCTAACATAGTCAGCGTTCATGTTTTATCTGCCTAGCCCTCTTTACTTGGTCAATCGTCCTGAACATCAGTTTGGCAAAGTCTCAGAGGATTTAGTATCTGATAAAGCTGTGGGTCAACAACGTCCATTCAGAGTATATTTGGACTTTCTATTATTGTCATTGACAGGCCTCAAGGGGGAGATTTGCAGAAGAGATTCGACAGTGAAGAATGTACGGGTTCAAAAGGTACAGGTATCTCTCTAATTCACTCTCACTGCCTGCTCCATGGATTTTTCATTAACGAGTGAGGTCTTTGTCCTGTGGTTTCACAATCATTCTTCATCCCAGTTTCATAGATGTGGAGGCCTGCAGCAGCACTATGTGGGTGATAAGAGTCTGACCCACAGTGAGTGCTGCGGGGCTGCAGGCTGGGAAAGCCACAGTGCTTGTACACTGGTGCCATCACTAACACGCTACTGAGTGCACCCAGATAGTAATGCTGCTGTAACAGCTGGCAGAGCAGCACTTAGTGTGCCAGGTATTGGCTAAGTGCCTCATCTTTAGTGAAAGCATCTGGTGTCAATACAGATTCATTAACCTGAATACTGTTCCCTCCCCTGCTAACAGAGGGCTGCTGCTGCTCCTCAACATGATCCCCTGCTTCTGTTGGTGGACAGCACAGTTGGCTTCACACCTGGCCAACTGTGCTGCAACACTTTATACACATTGCAATTACCACATTATGTCGTGCTCTTTATCACAACTATAACTGCACTGAGACCAAGGGAAGTTGAGGTTTTAGCAGTGATCACAGTGAGGCTGGGGGTGTTTATGTATAGTAAAAGTTTAGAGCCATGTCCTGCTTTAGCTTTCACAGATTTTCACCTGTAGTATCTTAACAAACTCCACCAGTCGCTCTGTGGACAAGTTTGTGGAAGTAAATTTGGCTGCTACCTAGAGTAGATCACACACATCGGCTGTGACCGATCTGTAGGAGCAAGAATTCAGGGCAGCTCAACAATGGAGATGTTTGTTCACCAGTCACATTTGTCCAGGCCCTCACTGGTATCTGAGGAGAGGAATCTTTTCAGAGACTCCCACCACACACTCACACAAATAATGCAATCAACCCTGTCCAACATTCAACAACCGGATAAAACATTCAACACACAGACTCACACTACAAGTGCAATCTTAATAACTGTGCAATATTTCACAAATATTCCACCTTTGACTGTTTTCTGTATTTATTTGTTCTTATGAACTGAGTATTCTGAGTTAATTATTGTATACTTTCTCATTATACTTTCTCATTATTTGTTCAATCTTTATAACTTAACTACCCTTTACTGAATGATGCTTCCCAGAAAAAGTTGTTCACACAGTTGTACTGGTATAATCTGTGTGACAGTAAACATCTTGAGCCTGAGAGGTCAGTGTGTTTTAAAATTTAAAATTGTAATTTTAAACATTAAACAAGATAACAAAAAAATAATAACAATGTAGACTAAACTGAAACAAACAACCACCAGAAAATCAAACCAAAAAATAACTGAAAAGAAGGTAGATTGGCACCTCAAACTAAATTCTATTGTCCTCTGCTGTCCAATGAAATGAACAATCTGTGTGGCCAGATGTGACCCAATTTTCTGGTGCTGGATTCATCCCAGGAGCCTATATATATGTTTGGTCAGCGTGAGACAGTGTCTGAAAGTGGATGTTTCAATCCAAAACTTAAAGACTTTTTATTTAACCCTGGTCAGTCCCACGACTCTCGGGAAGTAAGACGGTCGCAGAAAAGCATCAAAGGTTTTGACATTTACATTTTTTACTTTTATCCAAAGCGACTTACAATAAGTACATTCAACCATGAGGGTACAAACCCAGAACAACAAGAATGAAGAAAGTACAATTTCTTCAAAAAAGCAAAACTACAAAGTGCTATAAGTAAGTGCCATTTAAGTGCTAATAAATTGTTAGTTTTCTGATGTCCGGATGTCAATGGGGAGCTCATTCCACCATTTAGGAGCCAGGACAGCAAACAGTCGTGATTTTGATGAGTGTTTAGCTCGCAGTGAGGGAGCAACAAGCCGATTGGCCGAAGCAGAGCGGAGTGAACAGGCTGGGGTGTAAGGTTTGACCATGTCCTGGATGTAGACTGGACCCGATCCGTTCGCAGCACAGTACGCAAGTACTAATGTTTTGAAACGGATGCGGGCAGCCACCGGTAACCAGTGAAGGGAGCGGAGGAGCGGAGTAGTGTGAGTGAACTTAGGTTGAAGACCAGTCGAGCTGCTGCATAATAGTCAGGTCGTGGGTGGGAGAGCCTTTCCCTGGAAGGAAAAGTAGTTCAGTCTTGTCAAGGTTAATTTTCAGGTGGTTTTGAGATGTTGATTTCCTGTTGTATAAACATATGTATGTTTTGCCTGAGTTGCAAAACCTAGAGAGACATGAGTGAATGCCACATCCAACAAATCATCTAACATATAGAAATATGTCAGCATTTTTCAGAATTTGGAGCTTCCCCACATGGGAAAAGAAGACCCATAACTGTTCCTGACCTGCAGCCATAAACACATTTATCTCTGGTCAGTGTTTTTCATAACATCAGACCAGTGTATCCAGATAATGGGCCTGCAGTCAGCTCTTACTACACACAAATAGTCCATAAATATCTCAAGCTTTTTATTAAATCTTTCAATCAACATATTTTTCCTGCTCTTCTCCTGCACTTGTCATATTCAAACACTCTAATCACATCTCTTCAATCTGTCGAATAGCTCCTGCCTTTGATGTCATTTCTTTGAGCCTCAAACTCCAGGTAATGAAACGGTGAGTTGAGATAATCGCCTGAGGACAGACTTCTCTCAGACTGTTCTCCTGAAAACTTCACGCTGCACCCACACTTTGACGATACCTTAACGAGGATCTTGCCCTTGAGCGTTTCTGGTGACGGCAGTCGTCCAGACTCATCTGCTTTGATGTGGGCCAGGTCCAGTTTGTCCCCCAGGATCTCAACAAGGTACTGGGCCATCTTCTTTTGCTGAGGGACACTGCAGTGGTTCTCGATGGACAGGATGACTGGGTAGCTGAGGGATAATCACACACAACAGATTGGAGTTACAGGGATGAAAGGTCGAGGAGGACACACAGTTTCTTTTCTCTGTGAATATCTTCAGATGCTTCTCACAGCAGAGGTGGAAGTGTATGAAGTCATGACTTAAGATTCAGTGTCAGCTCTTTTCTTCACTAGAACAGACAGCATACCCTGTTCAGTCCAGTAATGGCATCACACATAAAGCACCAACACAGAATAACAACTAAAATCAAGGTGAAACATTTTTCAAGAAGGCCACAAATAAAAATGTCTCGTCTTAAATGTTGTAATTTGGCAGTTTTTCTTTTTGCTATTAACTGTGCATTTTTACATTTAAAACTTTGTTGTGTGTGAAGTCATATCATCTCTGGTTTGACAGAATTGTTTGGATTTGTTAATGAGCTGATTGGATCTTTATTAACCAGTAGCTTATATTTTATCTACTAATTTAGCAGCTGACTAGGTAGGCGTCGGAGACTCATCTCACAGTGAGGAGCTACTTTAAGGGATAACATTCTTTGTGAATTATTCTCAGATCCCTGACTCCTTAATTTTTTACCACGCTTATGCAGTGGCTCTAAATCAAATTAATGTTTTTTTTGGGGGGGCCTTTCATTCAAAGCTGCAATACAATGTGCCTATTAGTATAATGAAAATAAAAGGGTTAGGGTTAGATAATAATAATATTATAAATCAATCAAACAAAAAATTATATAGATTAAGAGAATAAGCTAAATATGTTAAGGTAGAGCCTATTTTAAAATTTACTATAAAAAGGTGTAAAAATATTGGGATGAGGCTGTTGCACTAAATGTGTATTTCATTGTCCTCACCCTGGGAGGAGCTGGGTGATCCACAGGGAGGTGACATGAAAATCATGTCTGACAAGTGTGCAGGTGCTCGTCTCCTGATGGATTTGTACACCAATACAAGCATATATTTATAAACTGACAGGCAGCTACTGGGTGGGGCTTTAAAACAAAATTAACTCTAACTAAAATAGGACTCAGAGGGATGGTAATATTGGTCTGTTGCTCAGACATCCACCAATTTGGAGAAGAAATATTCCAACACCTATCAGATGAATTGCCATAAAATTTTATGTGCAGACATTTATGTTTCCTACAGGATGAATTACGTTTGGTAGAATCATCCATTCCCCCCAGAGGATCTCATTCCAAAGCTTCTCAGCTGGACTTTGCCAAGTCGAGTGCTAATTATTAATAATTTTATCTGCAAAGAATAAGAATGTTATCATGCCAGCAATGCTTATTAGTGTAAGCTTTTCATATGTGAGCTCAGATACAGTCTCACAGAGAATATGGCTTACAACAGCAGTGACTGGTGGAAAATCCAATGATATTTTTTTAAATGTTCATTTTACACTTAGTATTATTATAAGTGTTTAAATTTAAAAATAAGATTTTTGGCAGTTTGAGTATTTTACCACCACAACTCACATTTATCTCTTGCCGGTCATAAAAAAAACAAAAATACACCATCTGATATATTAGGGACATATGCTAAAACGGGCAGCTTTAAAATCGGCCTCTGAAAATGCCTACAAATTTAAACCTGTCTGACTTTATCCTCACAGTAATTCAGATATTACTGACAGGAGTAATAAGGAGTAGAATTGCCAGAGAGGGGAGGCTGAGACATACTGCCCTCTCTCTTCTCACCTATCTGCCATTTTTCTTCCTGTCAATGCCGCAAGCGCAAAGCATGATGGTAGATATTGCTGAGTTAATGACCATTGTTTGTAAAATTCTGTTAGCTCGAGTCTTAAGATGTTTCATTACATTCGGCATTTGGTGTTGAGAAATCATAACATAATTTTACACTGAGAGAAAGAGTCTGTCAACATTTACATGCATACAGATACTTATTTCATTTATTTTTATTACTTAGAAATAATTTGCAACATGTTTTAGGACATGTTCGGCATGAACACAACAACTTTCCCAGGTATATTTAAGGCACACTTATATCCTATCAGGTCATATGTCAGTGGGATTTCAATAAACCTTTTCTAAAGGTTTTCCTGTGGTTCAGCTCCACTGAATAAAATAAGTGTCTACAAATGTCTGCTGCTCTAAAAGAGGACTCCTCAGAGACAACCGTTTTTATGATTTTTATCATCACTTTTAACACCTAAAAAGACTCATGACCATGAATGTTGTTCTATCTGTGGATAAAAATAAAGAAATCTTCCTGTGGTGTAGCATGTAAAACAAGCCTTAAAAATCAGCTACATTCAGAAGCGGATTCTTCATCCCAACATATGTTGGGATGAAGAATCCGCTTTTATGCTTGCAACATGACGAGGGCAGTTGGACCCCATCCAAGTCTTCTCCAGGTTCAAACTCAAAAAGGTGGAAAACGGACGGTCTTCCTATCATGTGTTGATTCCCATTGAAGCCTTTCATCCCAATTTTGTCCCTGTCAGCTGTCTACGGAGCCTGATTTTATTCAGCGTCCTGGAAAATCTGATTGCTCTTCGATGTTGAACACAGCCTTTCACCCTGCTCCTTCGCAGCCAATTATCTCTGGAATATGGTGGCCATGATTGTGTTTTCTAAATCACACACTGAAGGTGAACATGCACACAAAGCAAGTGCTTCTCCTTCATTTTACTTGAAGAGATGGGATCTAAAAATAGAGATTTTCTCTGCATCCTCTAATGTGATGCATGTCGATGGGGTTATCACCCTCTGATGCTGTGAGGAGGAAGGTGTCTGTGTGTAAGCTCTCTTTTCTCTATGTGCTGCACAGGTTGCTTTATATACCTGTGTATTGTCTGTAGATACAATTAAAGGAAATTAAAGGTTCTATGCAGGACAAGGACTAACTGAATGGTGATATGAATCACATGCTGTTGCCTTCACAGTTACCAGATCTCAACTCAACTTATCATCTATGAGAAACTGTTGGCTGACGTGTTACAGATTGTTCGCACATACAGAGGAAGTTGGAACAGCCTTAGGCAGCTATTCATTTTGAATGGGACCTGGATCTGTGACCCTGTGATGCCCCTGAGCAACAGAGATTTATAAAGGAGCTCAGCTGAATTACAGGGGAGAGTTAAGGTAAGCTTAAATGTCCTATTAGGCAATGTTAGCGCCAACCAAGGGAGAGCACCTGTGCTCATTCGCTGTATTTTGGTAGACAATCGTGGAAGACAGGCACAACGTGGTTTCCGTCCACATTTTACAAGAGGAGGGACCTAGTACTATTGTACTAGAAAACAAATTGTGCAACTTGAGAATATAAATATAAAGGACACAATCAAAAGATCTTGTTGCAGCTATAATATCAACCCTGTGTTTTTTCTCCATGTGCATATATTCTACATTCTAGCCTATGCTTAAATGATAGAAATCACATCAAGATTTTACTCAAACAAAGATATAAAATCCATTCCATCTGGAAATTGTATTCAAGCCTCTCTTTCTCTAATTATCTCCATGTTTTACAATCCAACAGCCCGGGTAATGCAACGCTGCCACATGTACTGCAGTATACATGTCCATATGCTGCTGAAGCTATTTGCACACGTACACATGCTTTATGGTTTGACAGCTACCATTATAGCATGACAATGAAACATGGAATTAATGCATCGAAGCATGTGATTCATAGAATTAACATATGAATGGAAAACTGAGAACATATTACAAGGGAAAATGTGTGTGTGTGAGTAAACATACTCATTCTTGACGAAGGCGTACTTGTTGATGGTCTCAATGACATCTTTGAAGAGAATCTTGGAAGTGAGGGTGTAGCCGTGATGGACGATGGGCTCACCATCTTGACCGTCCCAACAGTCCACTGTAGACACAAGAGAAAAGGACAACATGATCAGAATGCTGTCTAAACAAAATATATATATTCTCAAAGCCAAATCTCACGTGTAGACCCAAACTATAGCATCATAGCAGGTGCTGTGTGTGTATCCAAAGATCATGTTCCTCATTGGCATAGAACTACATTCTGCTACACAAAGGCAAAAAACTATAGTTGACTTATAATAGGTATCTGACTTCATCAGATCTGTTTTTCCATGAAAACAGCTATTAATATTTGCACTAATTACCAGACACAGTATGTCCACTTTGGCTGTGTAGATTGTGCTTTGTGCACCATGAGAACTAAACATGCAGCTTTAACAAATATCTCAGCAGTTGACCTTCATTCAAGCCTACATGCACTATATGTTGCGTTGAGCTCAGTGCACATAGATTTCTGCTGGCCTCAGTCCTCGGGCAGAGATAGCAGTGGAGTTGGTGGTGACCTTTTTACAGAAAATAATGCCAGACTTCCCCCACCATGTTTTCCTCTATTCTTAATTCACCCCAACATTTATCATATTAAATTGTGTGGCACGCAAAGACATGTCTAAACATATTTAATTAAATGATTTTATGTTTTCATTTCGAAGCTCCACTATTTTCACATTTTAAACATAAATGCAAGACAATGAAGATGGATATAAAAAGCCAAAGAGTGTAGCTATTTCCTCCTGATGGACGAAGAATTTGCAATACACACTAACAGCACTAAATGAATACTGTAGGAACATAGAGCCTGGGACCATTCAGCCACTAGTGGTGTCATGCCATGGGCTAAACCTATGATGTAGCAGGTGTCATGGAGAAAAAGAAATGTGCACGCACTGAGGAATCATGCAGTTAAATAGATTGCCAATGAGAATGGCTCAGGATCATAATCATTTTTGTACTGGACAACATTACCTGACATCTGTGTTCAGTGTTCTAAATGTATGTATCAGTATAACTCTAATGAACTATAGGTAGTAACTATGAAACGTCAGTCAGTCACTTCCCTATTTAACTATGTGGTGACTAAGAATCTGGTTAAAGAGACAAGTTGTGTGTGTGTGTTGTTCCACAGTGATATGTGACCCCCTCAGATTCTGTGACATGTAGTCCGAGAACATGTTGCCTCATGATAACATTCGGGCCATCAATCCAAACAGAATTTAAAAAGATTTGATGAGGGATTTGTAAGAATTTAGATTTAATTTAAAGACACCAAAGCAGATTCCTGTTGCAGAGGGGATGTCAATTATTTGTTTTATCAGGCAGGATACTGCACGTCACCCAAACAAGTGAGCTACACACATATGATCATATATCAGCACTGCTTCTTACCTTTATTCCATTGTTAAACTGAGCCTATACACTGGAAGTGTATGCACCTTGTGTGTATATGTTTCATATGTCTAAGCTGACCTTCTACACAGCGACAGCCCGCCTGCAGCACCCAGGCATACATGTCGACCCGAGACTGTGACATCAGCTGGTCACCCATCAGATATGTGTTGTGTGAGGAGGCGATGAAGTAGTTGCACAACGGCTGGTTCATGTCCTGGTTCAGATTGTAGTGTTCTGGGTTGAAGATGTCCCCTGCTGGGCTGCGCGTGTAATTTGTAAAACCTGAAAGAAAGATCAAACAGACAGCTCTTTACAGCAGGTGCAGGGTTGATCCCATGTGTGAATCCAGTGTGAAAATGGAATAAGACTATTTAAACCCAACAATATTTCTATGTTCACTTTCATCAGAGACTCAAACTGCAACATTTCATCCACATTTGTTGATTTATTGAAATGTAACTGTCAAGGTAAGAACTTATTCAGTTTTATATTTTAGGTGGTGGTGTTATTATTTAAAAATATATTTAATGTGAATATAATTTGTTACAAAGCAAACTTTAAAATTATATTTTCTATTTGTGTCAACAGCAGGGAGGCAGTGTCTCAATTCTCATTGCAACACAGGAGTGAGGAAAAATAAGATCAGGTTTACTATACAAGCAGTAAAGAGATATTGTTAATACTTCATACCACCTTAATTTTATTTACACTGTAATTTACATCATTATGGAATGCATATTAAAGCTTTTGTTGAATGTTACCTATACACAAACAGTACTAATACTACTCCATTAGTACTACATCTCTATACATTACAGATTGTACTCTTTTCAATGACACTTAAAGAAGTATAACAACACTGCAGTGTGCCAGTGATCATGCTATTATTGTGAGTGCCTCTCAACAAAAGCATCTGCCCTTATGAATGAATTGCAATTAAATTATCTGGGAAAATAATCTGATTCTTCAAAACAGAACTGATGAGTCCAGTTGTTGCCGACTGACAGCTGGCAGCAACCGATTGGACTGGTTACACTTTTAACAGAAACACTGTAATTCTGTACTAATGGGAAACTCTTTGTGGCATGACATATAACAGCATTTGATATGTATTAAACATTTCTCCAGAAAAAATTAACAATGTTCAGTTAGACGCAGAGAACTGGATGATGACTTGAAATCAAAGTGGACTTACCATCAATTCCCAAAACGCCTTCTCTCTGATTTTCAGAACACGGCTCAAATTTGTTGACGATTTCCAGACAGTGGTCCTTGGGCACCTTGGTCATCTACAAAGTATGGAAATGTGGATCAAGCAACAATAATTAGCATGTGCTAAAAACAGAAGAATACCCAGCATCAGGAGGGATGTATGATGATTGAACTCCCTACATGACATTTCTCTCCCCATCCTGACAGCAGAATCCAGCTGTGTGTCTGGTGGCTGCCCTTGTAAGCCATCTGATTGGTCAATCACATTCCAATTAATGTTAATCATTGAAATGGGGTGTGACATACCACGTCTCTCCCCACAGCAGGGACTCCTTTGCACTGTGTATTCGTGACACTTTAAAGTGTGAGAGAATAAGGCTTTAGCTCTGTGAAATGGTGGGACATCATTTCCTCAGGGTTATTTCCATAACAGAAAAAGTGTTTCTCCTCCCCACTTCTGCAGCTCTAAGCAGAGTGAGTGCCCAGCACTGTGTTAAATTGGGTACACTTGAGAATGCTGTGGAGAGTAAATACTCAGCAGTGGTAAGTCCATAAGCATTGTTGCTGAGCGCACACGCACACACACACACACAGAGATGAAGTATAATATTCATTTTTTCTTCGACTCTACCTGACTTGACTCTCAGTCAACTGGGTTAATACGTTCATGAACAATCACTAAATCATCTAGTAGTGAAATGTTCAATAACTTATTGAATTGCGTGCACTATGTATTAAAATGTCTGTCTCCAACAAAGTTATATTAATAATGATGTTAACTGACTCAACTCAAAACTGAGACATTAAGTTCCTGAGAATTGCTCCAGACCTTCTGCAGAGTTTCCCTTTCACACGTTAACAACACAGCAGGAGATTTTCTCTTGACATCGTTGTCCGTAACTTCTACGTGGGCAACACCACTTTTGCATCCTGAGATATTTTTTTTCCATTGTTGGATCTGTCGCTTGGTAGAAACATGATTGACATTAGCGCTCTCACATTCAGTCCCTCCGTTACAGGGGGTTCTGCAGAGTACATGTGTGAAAGCAGCTTTGGTTTTGCATGATGGCAGGCTAACATTTGCTCATTTGCCTAATGTACAAGTGAGGATGATGCTTATGTCATTAGTTTTGAAATTATTTGGTCATAAACCAAATAAAGTACAACATGAATGTCTAAAGAGCAATCAGCATTGGAATGACCCTGCTGTTGCATTAGTTGTTTCACCAGGTCAGCCATCAGAGCAAAATCGTGTCCTCTTACAACCCCACAATCATTTTTGACAGGCCTTTAACAGGCTTGAGGGTGTATTACTAAAGTTGCTGTCTTGACTCAATACCAGCTTTTACTTTACAATTCATACTAAATCTAACACAAGTGAAATCTGATATTGTTTTCTAAGGTTTGTCAAATAAAAACAAATTTACAGGATTTATTGTGGATATGGTCGATTTTCACTAATAATAAAAGATAGTAATGTATAATGGATCTAATCATGTGCACGTTGCAATACTGTCATTAGTCGATGGAAAATTGTTGGCCAATTAACTTCATTGTTTGCTCTGCACCACTGAAACCAAACCTTCAGCTTTGGGAACACAGTTTACTTTGGGCTGTGTGTGAACAGATGCTGGCTGTTTTTGCTGAGAAATACAGTAAGATATGTAGTTGATAACAACAGTCAAACAAACACATGGTCTTATTTTTCTATTTTGAGTACAAAGAAACAGATGCCAACAGTTTGTAGCAACACATCTTGGCATCATAAACAACCCGCTTTACAATACCAGAAGGAATAAAGCTGTCTTATTCACAGCACCAGAACTAAACACTGGATATAACTCAAATAGACTAAACCTCTGAGTGGAGCTGATATCAAGCTATCCAAACAGAGCCTTTGCTTTTGAAATATTGGTATCAGCACATTCAAATACCCTGGTGGAGACATAATTGGCCATAGGAGCACACGCGTTTTTAACATTAGCTGATTTCCCTTTACCAGGCAATGCCTGGTAAAGGTGTTCTTCATCCAAAAACCCTTTACCACTGCATCTTAGGTACTATGATGGTACTAAAGCCAATACTCCTGTGGGTGCTCAATGTCAGTATTGTTTATTGCAACACTTCAGGGGCCCAAACTGGACTGTTTTCAGAAAACACCTTTTTAGGACCTTGTACAGTATTCATCCACAACTGAATAGATCTATTTGATAAATCTGGACAACAACCGGAATATCAACATTTGGGTGGATAATAATGTCAGATGGATGAATATATCTCACAGTTATGTTTTGAAGCAATTTCTTCACGAATAATAGTGCCTCAATCAACCCAGTGCCTTTGATTGTAGCATATTGCCGGATACAGTTGATGAGTTTTCTGGTCTTTGGGAGGTTATGATGGCACCAAATCTCTCAACCTGACAACAAGACAAGCATGGCGACACTTCACCATCTGTTGTAAGTCAAAGCATAGTTCCAACATATAACTGAAACCAGAAACTGCCTTGACATCCTGTTTGGATTAAACACACTTGATAAAAACCTATCCCTTCCATGTGGGGTATAGTGTATGCTGACATTTTTCTCATCTAAAAAGGACCCCTACAGACCATCCTGATGGCACGCTCTATAACCATTGTCTCTACATACAAGGTCAGAATTCAGCAGAAACCAGTCACCGCCATAATGACATGTGAGTGGATGCAGAAAGCACTGGCAGACAGGTGAAGAGAAAATAATGGGATATGTAACAAAATATGCAGAGTAAAACAACGGAAAGAGTCTGCATCACACATGACATTCATTTCTTGTGTGGACTTCCCAAGTTCCCCAGTTTTGGCAGGTAATGCTCTCATAGATGAGGACAACAGCCCAGTGAGGGATGCCAATAAGACAGCATCAGTCTGAAATTATTGCCCAAATGCATTTTGAACTTGTAAATCGCCATCATAAACGGGGTAATAATTTTCAGCAGATTTGGCATACAGTCCATTGAACACTATTCAGCAAACTGTGCCAGAACAACTTACCATTGCTCTGATTGCTGATGGTTTTGGAACAGCTCCAAACAAGCAACTACAGATTTTACAGGCCCACTCGGCCGCTGATCCAAATTAACTGTAGGTTGTAAAAATAATGCAGTAGAAATGAACATTAACAACAATACATTTCCCATCATGTCCCATCACACTACCTCATTCTGTGTACCAGTTCATACTGCTTCCAGTGATGAGTGATCCAGCCTAGGCTACATCGCTTCAAGGCTGGAGCAACACACCTACCTACCTCTCAAACTAAACAGCCAGTAGTCGAGTTGCATCGTGGGTAATGTAGGTTAAAGGTTTCGACAAGGAATACAAACAAAGATAACTGTGGTGCATCGATTTTGATTCAGTGTTGAAGGAGCACAACGTTAAATCAGTGGAGTCACTTCTAGCTGCAGATCTGACAAGACACTGAATAAGAAAAATCCACACACAGTGTACCTTTTGCTCAGTCTCCAGGTAGCGGGCCAGGTCATCGGTGTTGAGGTGGTCTTTGTGATTGCTGTAGGTGAGCATGAGGAGGTACAGGTCCCTGCGGGTTGACATCATCTTGTAGAACGAGCAGAACTCCTCAAAGCCAAGTGTCCCCTGGTTGTCATCTGTGTCAGCCTCCTACACACCAGGTACACAACATTTAGTTAGGTTCATTTTCTGAACACAGCTATAATATAAAATTTGCAGATTCTTCACAGACTTTCAACACAAACACTAACTAAAAACATGAATTGCAGCTGATTCAGGGTGTACTGTTTTATGGGGAGATACATTCTGTTATACTGTATCCATTTTAAAATGATTTCTAAAAATTAGGGCTTCATGATATTAGAAAAACATGCGATAACGTCACTGGCTACGGACGCAGACACCACGGGCAGCTCCACAGCCGGGAGATGGCACACAGCCCGGCTACAGCATCACCAAGGCTGGGACAGACACCAGAGAGCCATGCACAGCTCCACTAGTCCACTTATAGTGTTAATGTGGGGTCTTTTCATACATGTTTTTACAGTATTTAGCAGCTCTGTCAGTAATTTACATCCTCTCTTGTGTCTCTATCATTCGCACTGCACAAACCGTGTCAAACCAAACTGAGCGCACCACCATCTCCTCCAGCTCCATGCATATACTAAGTTTACCAGACTGTACCCGAACATACTGTGTGTGGTGTGTGGTGTGTGTGTGTGTGTGTGTGTGTGTGTGTGTGTGTGTGTGAGAGAAAAGAGCGAGCAAGCGACTGATGAATGCGTGCTGCTCTGAAGAAAAATTTAACTCATTAATAAAAGTATCGATCAGCTTTTATTTTGAAGTGAGTACGCTTCAGGAAGTGTTGCAAACATTTATTGGACAGATTGTTTTGTGCTGAAAGATCATTTGCTGTGTCTACTCATGTGAACTGCGAGTGGAGCCCAGAAAGAAATCTGCACAACCTACAATCTCTAGAAGTATGACAGCTCCAATCTGTTAACATAGGCGCGGAAATGAAGAGGAAGCCGTTCCACAGCCAGTCTGGCATGGGGATTAGACCTCACAGTTTCAGCTGCAGTTGTGGCAACAATGCAGTTCCATCTTTCACTTGAGAACTTATCTTTCACTCTTTAGTCTGTGTACCTGTCACTCAGAGTGACCTTTTTCCACAGGCACCAGTGTGAACACCATAGATTCAATTGATTCTGTGGGAAACAGTGATTTATTAGACATTAATAATATGTACTCTGTGATGTTCAATGTCTATTTTAAGATTAGAATTGAAAAAAAGTCTGTGTTTTCTTTATAAGTCACTGAAATTGTATTTAATTATGTCTATTCATTTAGTCAACGCTTATTTCTTGCTAACATCTTACAAAGTCCTTCAATCACAAATTATGATATTTTGACAACATTGTCATTGAAAACACTAGTTTGGAGATTAGATTTTAACCATGATCTTTACATTGCAGCAACTCTTTTCAGCTCATATTTCAATAATAGGTGAGGTTTTAGACAGGTATTGTGCTTAAAACACACGGGTTGCTACACTCTGGTTATGTACTGTAACAAGGTTAACTAGACCACCGCAGTATGTCACACCATGACCTGTGTAATCCTTGCCTCAGTTGAATGAGGCCGTCTGTGAGCAGCACCATATGCCAAGCAGCACCGGCGGCAGCCACTCACTGTAGGGTGATGACGTCTGTGCTAGTCGGATCTTGGCCTCTGAGCAGCTCAGTTCACACTGGCCTTTTTAAAAAGTATTGTAGATCCAAAATGAGTTTCTCTTTTGACAGCAGGTAAATACGATTCTAAAAGGCACATTATTTTTTGAATGTGGATTTCTGTACAGATAATTTGAGCATAGTTTTACTTTAATAAAGATCGTCAAATGAAAATGTCTTGATTGCAGTTTAATTTTGTTTCATCATGCTTTTGGGAGGAGATGCATCTCTGAGTTCTCTGATATTGTTGTATTGGATCCCTAGCTTGTAGAGTTACCTACCTTCCCAATGACAAATCATTTCATTATTTTAGCTTTTAAAGCAAAGGATTTACCCACAAAGTAAATCACCGGGAATTTAATGGAAGACAACTTTGGGGCGGTGGCCTGCCATGACGGAAAAAAAATTGGTAATTTAAGTGGACCCTGTTTTGAATTTGGCATGGTTTGAATTCTATTGAATGTGGAACAGTCACATCTGGTTGACACTTCCTGAATATCAGTACAAATACTAATTCACTGAAATTGATCTGTACATCTCTAGAAAATAATTCACAGGTTCACAGTTTTAAAAAGGTTCACAGTTTTAAAGAGTTTTAAAGAGCTTCTCTGGTCTTCTTGCTGTAGATTTGTCCACATTGCAAATCGCAGAGGTGCAACATTTTCTGGGACAAGGTCCAAGCTGAACATATCATCAATAGCTGCCACAGAGAAGAAGCTGTGCAGTCAAGAGCACAGACCACACTAAAGCCATTGATCTCATCTGCTAACCTGCAGACTTGGTGGTAAAAGCACTTTAGCCTCCAAACTTTCACCACCACGGTCAATTGACAGAGTTCCTAATGACTCAGACACACAAGGCAAACACTTCACATGACCAGACTCAACAGTTGGTTTTGCGTAGATGTCACTTAGTTGCCACTGACGTTGTGACAATTAAGCGACAGGCACAGATGAATGTAGAGAGTATTACTCATAAGAGTTATTAAACATTGAGCTCTGCTCTAAGTAGCCGGCACTGTGCTATGGCAAGGCTGCACTGATACAGATCAATTTTTGCGGTTATATTTTGTTACTATAAAAATCACAATGACAAGATGAAACCATATAAAAACACAGCACCAGTTAACTAGCATCATCATTCATTCTTTAGGTGAAAGTATTCTTTTCCAAAGCAAGCTTCTTATTCAGGACACATCATTGCCCCAGGAGGAAAACATAACAGCAGCAGAGCTGAAGAGCTGTGTTTTGTTTTTTGGAAAAGAACAAAAAACAAAAATATATCAATTGGATGTTTCACCCTTTTGTTGCTTTTATACATGAAATTATGGTCAATCTAATTTGGCTTTTTTGACAATAATTTGCAAAAAAACCTCTAATATCAAAGTGAAAACAGATTTAAAAAAAACTAATGTCAATTAATTAATAATATATAAGGTAAAGTAAATGACTGCATAAATATTCACCCCCTTCAGGTCAGTATTTGGTAGATGCACCTTTGGCTGCAATCACAGCACTGAGTCTGTGTGGATATGTCTCAATCAGGCTGGCACATCTGGACACTGCAATTTTTCTCCATTCTTCCTTGCAAAACAGCTCAAGCTCTGTCAGGTTGCTCGGGGATCGGGCGTGAACAGCTCTTTTCAAGTCCAGCCACAAATTCTCGATTGGATTGAGATCTGGGCTTTGACTTGGACACTCCAGAACATTCACCTTGTTGTCCTTGAACCATTTCTGTGTAGCTTTTGCTGTATGCTTGGGGTCGTTGTCTTGCTGGAAAATAAATCTTCTCCCAAGTCATAGTTCTCTTGCAGACTGAGTCAGATTATCCTCCAGGATTTGGCGTTATGTTTCTGCATTCATGTTCCCCTCTACCTTCACAAGCCTTCCAGGGCCTGCTGCTGAGAAGCATCCCCAGAGCATGATGCTGCCACCACCATGCTTCACGGTGGAGATGGTGTGTTTGTGGTGATGTGCAGTGTTTGGTGTTCGCCAAACATAGTGTCTAGTCTGATGGCCAAAAAGCTCAATTTTTGTCTCATCAGACCAAAGAACCTTCTTCCAATTGACCTTGGCAAATTCCAGGCAAGATTTCATATGAGCTTTTTTCAACAGCGGCTTTCTCTTTGCCACTCTCCCATACAGCTTCGACTGGTGAAGAACCCGGGCAACAGTTGTTGTATGTACAGTCTCTCCCATCTGAGCCACTGAAGCTTTTAACTCCTTCAGAGTGGTCGTAGGTGTCTTGGTGGCCTCCCTCACCAGTCTTCTTCTTGCCCGGTCACTCAGTTTGTGAGGAAGGCCAGCTCTAGGCAGATTTAAACAAGTGCCATACTCCTTCCATTTCTTAATGATGGATTTAACTGAACTCTGTGGGATGTCCAGTGAGTTGGAAATCTTTTTGGAGCCATCTCCTGACTTATACTTTTCAATGATCTTTTCTTTTCTATAGGCATTGTATATGCAAGTATCCACATTGAACAAAGCCTCTGCTGGAGAAGCCTGCAAAAACATCTAATCTCAGTGACTCACATTGGATTCAGTCAACAGAAACTTTGGGGTGCTTTTATTTTGAAACAGGTAGGCTACAGGAAGTGTTGCAAACATTAATGTTAGTTACATATTGGAAAAATAAACAGTAAAATTGCGCCGAAAGATCATTTTCTTTGTCTATTCTGCTTTGAACCATGTGGGCGTGGAAAAAATTATCAAGACCTGCTGCTGAACCGCAATACTTTTTTAAACCGCATTACTATTTTCAAAAAATGTCTTTATTATCTGAGGTATTAGAGAAAAGCTTCTCAGCTGATTATATATGAGTACCAACAGTATTTTTGATAAATTTCACTCCAACAGCCTTAGTTGAGGTAACCAATGACAAATCCTTGCCAAAGATAAGAGCTTGATACCCTTGATACAGTAGCTCCATCCTGTTAAGCATAGTTCACACAATACGACTTTTGAAGTAGTGAGATTGCAATTGTTGAAATAACACAACATGACTGACTGACGACGGGGGCTCAAACACCACATGATCATTCACCAGGTGAAACACCTGACTAGTATGACTGGTCTCCAAACTACGTTTGA
Source organism: Verasper variegatus (assembly GCA_026259375.1). Lineage (NCBI taxonomy): Eukaryota > Metazoa > Chordata > Actinopteri > Pleuronectiformes > Pleuronectidae > Verasper > Verasper variegatus. The sequence goes on along the minus strand of CM048045.1, from coordinate 1,642,043 downwards.
TCACAAAAAGACACATCATCCTGCTCTGAATAACACACTGCAGTGAAATCAGTGGACATCACAGTTTAGATCAGGTGGAATTTTTTCTGTCTTCTGGTTTGTGTTTAAATTGTCCGGTCTTGGGTTTACACTCCGATCTGTCTAACAGAACTCTCTCTGTAATTTCTGGAAATCCCAGACTTCAGTTTGACATTTCACTTATGGAGTTCATCTGGGATCAATCTTGGGCCATTACCAATTACCATTTTCCTTTTATATTGTGTCCTTTGGTCAGATTGTTATTAACTTAACATAAATGTATCATTGGTCTGCTAACAACATGTCCCTTTAAAGTGCACACATTTTAGCAGCTTAGCCCAACTTATCAAATGCCTCGCTGATTTGAATTGATGTACTTCTCAAAAACCTTCTGAAGCTTATTGATGGCAATACATAAATGATTCTGTCTACACACCAAATTCTATCAGTTAGACATTCTGCAGTCTGGTCATCATAAAAAAAAGAAATTCTGGCCTCACGATATTGTCTTCTTGGATTTTTGATTTTCAAATTATAGTTTGACACAGTCTTCCTGTCCAATGAGGGATTATATAGTGGCAAAACAAGCTAGGCTTTAATCGGTCAAAAAATATAAAATCTTCATTTAAGTTACCAGTAAGCTTAAGACAATGACATGTCGTTATTATATCATTAAATTTGTCATAAGGCCCCTGGTATATAAAGGATTTAACACCATTAAAAGTATGTCAGCCTTCTGATGGTACTGTGTAAGTTTAGTAAGTTATGATGGCTGTAGACTCAGACTCAGACTTAGATGTGCATAAACATATTTTATTCACCATGGGATCAATGAGTGAGACAACATGCTAACTGGAGGTCTACTTGCCAACTTTGACATTGCTAATGATCTTCAATTGCAATTATCACAAGCTATGTAATTATATGCCCTATATTTTGGTAGACGAAGAAATCAAGGACAAATTAAATCAAGATTATAACTGATTAACTAGATGCAAGTTTTTTGTTGTTTTTTTCTAATCTCTGTTAAACCAATCCTGATTTGCATTAACTACTGAATAACTTTGTTTATTACTTTCACTATTTGGTTGAAAACTCCACTTTGCTTAATCGTTGAACAGTTCTAAAACAGTTACAACTTAGTATTTCTTTCTAGCTAACCCCAAAGCACAGGGTGTAGTGTGTCCACTTGGCTTCCCATCAAAAGTAAATGCCTGGAGAAGTTGCTCTCTGACTGCCCAGACACTCAGTGAAAAGCAGAGGGAACTAAGCTCTAAGGAGCTAGTTTTAATGTGGAAAATGTAGACTTTACTTTTATGTAGATGGGAAAAGCAAAGTATTTCAGGTTTACTCAGTCAGTCACTCAGTGAAAAAAATGCAGAAGGGTTATTGTCACAAACCTCAAAATCCTGTGATGCTTAGTCCAGATTAGGGAATGTTAGTATTTTTGTATTGAACTGGAGATATTCTGTGATGTAGGCATAGGCACATCCTTCGGAGATGGTTTTCAACAGAAATACAAGACTTGACAATAGACACCTGTGAATAATGTACTATTTACCAAATTCTGCAGTGCAAGTGCTGCCTCCTGGCCCTAAACAATTGATTGGATGTTTTCCAGTCAGGACTTTAACCACACCACATTTTCAATGACATGCACTTACCTCAAATTGTCTTGTTATTAAAAATGATAATAAATGTGTGCTTTGTTATGGGTTGTTGAATATCAATGTCTGATCCATCCATCTCTGCTTCCTTTCAGCTAGTTCATTCTATTTAATATGCAAAGAAAAGCTGCCACCTTACTGTACAACATAAAGCAATACCTGTAGTACTTGACTTGCATTATAAATTTACAGGGACATTACTGGGGAAAAATAATTCAATAAATATTGAAAGGGTTATTATCTTTTCAGTTTCCAGTTTCTGTTTTGTTTGTGTTTATTTTCTATTATTTGTATTTTTGTCAGTCAATTATCTTTCTTCCTATCTCATTTGTTTATGATTTATGTGACTTGACTGCTGTGACACTGCAATTTTCCTTTGGGATTAAACTACTCCATCTTTCTCTCTATGTTATACTAAGATGCTCGCATCATTTGTGTTTTGCTCATTTATATGTTTTGCTCATATTTTTATGTCTCATGTGGAAAACGATTTATCTTGTAGCTGCACTGCATTGAGTGTTGCTAGTTATGAAAACATTTGTAACTAGCCAGGTATAGCTACAGATCTGTAATTATTGCTGATTTGATTAATCTTGAACTATGGAGGGTGTCATAAAAATAAAATCTTCACAGTAGTTAAACAATAGCAGCATTGAACAGACTTATTCTGGTTAAAGAAACAATTTTTCTTACTTATTTCACAGTAATTGTACATAATTTCTACACGTTTTGTATTTATATAGCGCTTTTCTAGTCTTGATGACCACTCAAAGCTCTTTACTGTACAGTTTTACATTCACACACACATTCATACAGTGCATCTATTAGCAGCACTTTGTTGTTCTATAAGGGGCAATTCGGGGTTCAGCATCTTGCCCAAGGACACTTCGGCATGCAGATTGGGAAGACTGGGGATCGAAGGTTGGAGGACAGCCGCTCTACCACCTCAGCCACAGCCGCCCCCTATATACTTACTGTATCCTTACAAAAAACAGTAACTAGTTTACATTCTAATACAGCAACAATGCAATAAATCCAGCCTTCATTAAAGTTCTAATGTTGAATTTTGTTGACTGTTGAGGTGTGATTAATATTGTGTTGTTTTATACAGAAAACTGTTACTATTATTTGCATTTGACAAAATATTTGAAATTCACGATTAATACCGAGTAGTAATTCATCCTCATTAATATGCCGACACATGCATGGACAGCAGTGCAATTTGATTATTAACACCACCAGTAAAGTGATGAAACTGATCAGTTAAGTTATTCAGACAGGAAAAGAGGTCAGATCCACAGGTTTTTCCTCTTCACTAAGTAGGTTAAGCCAAGAAACTAGCAGAGAGATTGTCCACACACACCCACAAGATCAGTCCCTGGTGTATTTATCCTGCATTACACCAGAGGCCATCTGTGACCCAGCAGCACCATATGGGTGACCGTCAACAGGCCACTGGACTTAGTGTTAACAAACAGGCTAGCTACTTTATAGATGGAGGACTAGAACAACACAGTCAAGTTGGCAGAATGATAATCCCTGTGGTGTTTAACAGAGTTAGTGGCTGTGCTGTGCGTTAGCTAACATCTGTAGCAATCACAATCAGTCAGTGTCCTGACTGTTCATTCACAGGAACTACTGCAGTCTCAACTGATAAGCCTGCTAAGCCAATTTACTCACTTGGACAAGCTGGACAACACTGTACTCTGGCAAATACTAAAAAGTACAAAAAAAAACCAAAGAATAGGAAAGCGATGAGGATGTGTGTGTGTGTGTGTCCCACCGTCTCAATGTCCACAGTTCAATCCGTACATTTATAAATTCAGTTTCAGTCTCCCCCACAAGCCCAACATAGTTCAGTTCAAGCCCCAAAAGAAACAGGGATCTCCAGGGAAACTCCACAGAGAATAAACAATCCACCTCTTGATTTCCTCCTGACTCCGACTTCAGAGATGAGGCGTCTGCTCCCGAGCGGCCACAACACGCAGACTTTTTTTTTTTTTGAAAGGTAAAACAGACAATCCTCTCCGACCTTCACACTTGTTGCTCTGAAGCTACTCGTCACTTCTGATTACGCTGGGCTGTGATTGGATTGGAGTGTGATTGGACACATATGCACACATGCAACAGGCTGCACCTGCTACTGTGGCAGCTTGTGGGATTGGGCAGGGAGACGTGTCACGTTTTTTGTCTTCCTGTATCATTAATCGAAACTGCGGACGTTTGGACAACGATTTCTGTTTTAGAATTGTTACAGCCCTACCTGAGTGATGCGTTTGTGCTTGATGTGGTTCTGGCCTTGTTGTTTCTGTACCTTAAACATCTGTTTGACCTTCTGTCGGGGTAGGTTGACGTTGAGTTTGTGCAGGAGTTGCAGGACCTCGCTGATGCTTAAGCTGCCGTCACCATTCTTATCAGCCTCAGTGAAGGTCTGCTTCAGCCATGTGATGCCATGGTGCGTTAAGGAGAGTTGACATGAAGATTCAGGACATTTGCTCTTGGATTTGTGTCAACGTAAAGAATATTATTACTATCCTACTCATCATGCGTTAGACTTTATCTCAATTTGCTAAACCCTCCAATGGTAATAATAATTTTCCTTATTATTCAATAGATAAAGTTGGACCCTATAGTCACCAGGCCATTAATTAGGCAACCTGCCTCCTGTGTAAATAAGTAAATGAAGGATATTGGTCACGAGTGCGTTGTCTCTTGGCCAGGCTGTCCTCATCACTGATGCCTGCCATCAGATATTTCAGGCCTGTGATCCAGGTTCTCGCCTCCTCTCCAGTGCCAGACACCAGGTCCAGAGATTCCACATGTTCTCCATAGTACAGGCTGAAGCAGCAGTTGGGGTCGAAGGTGCCCTCTGCGTAGCGCTGGAAGATCTCGGACTGTTTACCCTCACAAACCTCACGAATGGAGTCGATGGAGACTATTGGAGCAAATAGAAAATCAACAAGTCAGTGATGAAATAATACATTTGCTTAAGTACAATTAAGGTTAGGGTTGGGCACTATGATAAACGTCAGGAGGGGCTGAATACAAGATTGAATGCATGCAGCCATGAAGAAAGATTTTACTCATTTAAGAAAAGCTTTGATCATTAAGTGGGTATCAGTGTGAATAATGTGGAGGAGTCTACAAACAAATCAACAGTTAAACTGTAGTGGGTCCAGAAAGAGAGTGTGAAGAGTGAGCGAGTCAGGATGAAGTACATGAATGAAAATATACAATATCATAATATAATATATAAAAAAAAAAGAAAACAGGTGAAGAAGGTGGACTCACCCAATCCTAATTTGGATGTATATATACTTTGAGTATTGAGTAGTATACTACTTTTTACTTCACTTTATCTCAGAGGAAATATTGTACTTTTTACAGCACTACATTTACTTTACAGTTGCAGTCACTACTTACTTTTCAGTCAAATTTAATTAATTTAATTTAATCAAACTTCTAAAAACTTTTTTACAAGATTTCATAACTCATCAGAATAAGGCAACTAAAATAAGCTAACAAGTAAAATACTACCCAGTAATAAAACTCCTCCTATCTTACTTCTACTTGTGCTACTCTGGTGTCTCTTGTGACTGCTTAAGATCGTATCTCACTTCTATGCTCTTTATGACCCAGGAAACATTTACTTTCAAAAAGCTAAAAGAAAGTGACTACATGTGTCCCTGAACAGCTCTAAATGGCCCTGTTTAGACCTGGTATTAACATCCGTCCTGAGAAATCTGATCACAAGTGGTCAGCACTAAGCTTGTCTGTTCACACCTGACATTAAAATATGTGTCCTGTGACCAGATCTCACTTCCCTGCTGTATATGCTAACAATCATGTACGTGATTTGTGTTCATGAAGACCAAATGATGTCTTTACTCAGTCTGAGCGTCCAGATGTGTCTGATGACACTGTGTGTATCTGTCTGTGTATTCTGTGCAAGCAAGAGAGATAGAAAGAGAGCAAGAGGAGTCAGGATGGATTGAGTGAATTAATGCTGTGGAGAAAGATTAGTCTAATTTAAGAAAACTATCAGTCATTATTGTGGTTGAAAACAAACAAGTGTTTGGACACTGAAATGGGTAAAAACGTGTTTAAACTGCAGTGGGTCAAACATAGCTTGGCACTTGCGATCATATATCTCAGGACAGATCTACCAGGTCTGTACAGGGTCTTACAAACATTCTGCTGCTTACTCCGCAAGTAAAAATCTAATTTCAGGAATTTTTGCAATATCTTTAAATTGTGATACTTTTACTTGAATAAACCTTCTTGTGGAGTGTAAAAGAACAACAAAGCAAAACTGAGTTTATTAAACCCAACTCAATCCTTCAGCATATTTTGGTATTCCCCTGGTTATGAACATTTCTTATGCATTAGTGAATCAATTGATGTGGATAGTTTAATGAGGAAATTCTTGTGTCTGATTTCAGGCTTCTTGATACAGAGGATAAAATGTACTCAACTCAATGAGCAGTGCCCAGAGAACTCTGTTTATCAAGATACAGCATTTATGAGATGGTAATCACATTTTACTGGAAGAAACTGCCTTGAGTCATTCATAACATTTCTCCATGGCATAATCGCCATGGAAAGTAGTTCTTGCTACTTGAAATTTTTGTCACTATCAATATCCACAAGAGATGTCCATTACACATGACCTGCTCTGTCTTCCTCTGTCCTTTAGTCATACAATACTACATGGATAAAACATTATTTACATACATTCATAAAACATGAACTTTCCTTATGAACACCCCCCCCCCCCCCCTCAGGCTGTAGGGTGTAGAACCTGCGGTATTGTGGCAGTTAAATGTACTGCATATAAACTACTGGATGTCAAGGATGGGTTTAACATGACAGTGGATGTGCTGGTGCTGTGTTGTGTGTGCTCCCATGTGGCTGCCAGTGATCTCCACAATCCCTGCAGCTGGAGATGCTACATGGGTACATGTGCTTTCCCGGATTGCAGCACTTCTATAAATCATGCAAGAGTGTACACCAGGTATCTGCTACATAAGACAATCCACTACTACTACTGTCTGGAATATTTGATAAGCTGTTGGCAGTAGAGCCTGAGGCTGATGTGGTCAGTTTGTTTGTCCTCAGAGAATGATGCTATTGGGGCTTTTGCTGACTTTCTGACATTTTGTGTTCATTCATGATCACATGCACGTTCACGATTGACAGCTAGTAGCCATGAGAAACATGGCTGTCCATAAACCTGACATTGACATTTTGTATTACCATGTAAAATGTACTAACCTACCCTTGATCATAAACATGTTTTGTTTGGTTTTATGGGCAATTCAATTGTATGTCCTCTTCTTGCAAGTGAAGTGCCTTAATGAGAAGCATACCCATTTTTAACAGCCTTTGGCTGGTATTGTTTTCATTTTGTGAGTCAATGTACATCTCATCACAATATGGTCCCGGAGACACCTACCGTAAGAGGAACTACCACAGAGGCAGTTTTGAATAGGTGTTTGTATGTCTGTCTGTAGACAGATTTCGCACAGTTATGGTGGCTTTGAGAGAGATTTGAGAGAGAGAGAAGGCTCAATGTGGTTCCTGAAAAACAAGGCCTGCTGTATTTCTGTCCGTCTGTCAGTCTGTCTTGGTGGCTGCACTCTGATAAGCCCCTTGACGCTGGTAGCATAGAATACTAAAATGCAAAGGACTATCCTCCCAGTAAAGGCTACAGTGGCCAATCTGTTGTATCCTGATCCAGTGACTATGACCTGTCAAAGTATCACATGAAAGATGGAGGGACACACACAGGTGGGGTGTGACTAATATCTGGGACCATACATTTGCCTTAAGAAAGGAAGTTATGGCTCCAAGAGCTAAGAGAAGGCAGTGTATTCAAATATGGCATATTCGGTATATCTGATGTGGGAGGATTAAGAGAAAAGATGGTCTCCGTTGTGATGTGTGACAGCAGCTTACTGTTTACGGTCTTCACATAAAATTGATGGTATTTCTCAAAAGTAATCAGAATCAGGATTTTCTTCATCGATAATTGTTGTCCCAGTTTTACTCATTCAACTGTGAAAGATTTGATTTAGCATAAAGGATAAATGACATGATTTAGTTTTCAATGTCTTTATTATAAAGCCTGTAACTGTACTGAACTGAGGTCGGGTGTTATTTATGCTGTGTGGCAGCCAAGGTAGAGGAAACCAATTTATTTCAGTCTTTGTTCAAAGTCATTGTATAGTGACCAAAAAAATGTGATCATGAATATGAGCTTATAAAAGAGATAGGGTAGAACAGGGTAAAGAGCTCAGGCATCTGGAGGGAGCTCTGAGTCACTGCCCCTTTGAGTCAAAAGAAACCAGTCAATGTGATTTAGACATGTGATCAGAATTATTCATCTGCACCTTCAATTGGGGGATATCTGAGCATGTCCAACTGGCAAGAGACCCCAGGGAAGACTCAGAACTTGCTGGCGAAACTATATATCTTATCTGGGAGGAGCTGGAAAATGTTGCTGGGGGAGGTCCATCTGGACTACCTTGTTTAACCTGCTGCACCACGGTTTGAAGCAGAATAAGTAGCAGAAGATGTACGGGCCAATGGACTGAAGTTCTGATCTGCCAGTGAAGTGTGTGTATCATTTTTTATTTAGTGGCATGTGTGCAGAAGACACTGTTTGGGCAGATTAAATCTGATGAATAATTAAGACGACTTAAGGAGCTTATTAAATCCAGGGATACAGAGGAGGGAGAGGAACAGGAAACTGAGCCCCTAAGCTCCCATGAGAGAACCAACCGTCCTGAGAGCTGCTGCTTATAAGTCCCTTAGACTTATTTTATTCTAAAACACTGCAGGTAACAGTTTTGTTTGCCTGTTGCAGATACTGTGCACTGAAAATAAATATCCAATTCTAAATAAAATAACATGTGGAAATAGGTATTGGTGAATAATAGTGACAAATGCATGCCCTGAATATAGTTATTAACAATACGAGATAATCCAGATGATCTTTACTTTAAGTCAAGGCTATGCATATTTTCCTGTGTGACTCTTCTCTGGCTTCCTCCCACAGTTCAAAGACATGCACTTTAGGTTTACTGGTTACTCTGAATTGCCCGTAGTTGCGAATGGGAGCATGGATGGTTATTTGTCTCTATTTGTTGGCTCTGTGATGGATGGATGTGCATTTATTGCTCAACCGCTTCCACTGTGTACATTAGTAATTATTACAGGAAAACAACAACCGCAATCTAATGTCTCAAGATCCTGTGAAGCCAGAAACTCAAAGGAAATCACCTCTAGTTGACTAGACAGAGAACAATTGTTCTAGCAGGCTCTAGCAGTGGTATATCTGAAACTCTGAATATTTTAACCAGCTACCAACTGATTTGATATATATATATCTTAATAAAAACTATATTTATCTTTTTTAACCAATTCATTTAATTTGATTTGCTTTGTTATGGGTAAGTGTAGCCAAAATAATACATTTATAATGACATTTGAAATATTTATTTGAAAGTAAATAACAAGTAGATAATATTACTAGTCCAGTAGGTCCAAAAATTAAATGCACTTAATTCTGTATCTGTTTACAAAAGCAGATGTGGCTGTTGTTTTTCTGAATTATCAACTGTGACAAGGAGCCTCTCAGAAGGATGGCATATGGAGATACAGAGTGAAAATATGCTGGTGGGATGCCTGGTAACATTCAATCAGCCCTCGACTGTCAAATAAAATGTGGCATGGATGCTTTCCATGAGTTGGAATTTTGAGCACATTGGACCTCAGGAGCCGATTTCAGATTTGAAATGCTGTTCCCTATAGACTGAGAGAGATTAGAGGACACTCACTCTTGGCCTTTTCATTCTTGCGCGACGGTCTCCAGCGGATGCAGGACTTGTGTTCATCCAGATAGAAGAACCGCACCAGTCCCTTGGAGCCGCCACGGAGCTTCACCATCTGGGTTCCCATCTGCATGGAGCTCATACATTTCTCCACTGAAGGCAAGAAGACAAGGCACACAGAAAAAAAGAATGTTGTCAAAAGGAAGCCAAAAGTGTGCACTGCTACTGAAAGAAAGTGAACGACAGACTGGCAGAAATCTGTATACACTACATTATGCCCATCTTTTCATTCCAGAGATTATTATTTATTATTATTATTTATTTATTACAACTTAATGCCTAACCCTTACCATAACCTAATTCTGACCCTAACGATAAAACCAAAAACACTCAAACTTATGATGACTGAAAAAAATGATGACTGGCCAAAATGTTCTCACTTTTCAAAAATGTCCTCACTCAATAAGGTCTATGCTTAAAATGGTCCTCACAAATATATCAGTTCAACTACACACACACACCAGACCAACACATTGGACATGCTTGTCACTACGGACAGGGCTCCTCATATTGAGGCCTAAAATGAACAAGAGTATAGATACACAGAGCATTAGATGAGACATGCCCAAATCCTGAATGGTGACACTGCAAATACAGACAAGTCTATGACCTTGTTAATATTTTGGCAGAGAATTGGTCATTTTCTCCACAGGAAGCTAATGGTGTGGTAATCCGGCCTGGTCTGGCTGGTATGGACAGCCACATGCCCCTAGGATGCAGTCACACCCCATGTGGTCATACTATCAATTATCACTTCCTATCAAACATCCACAACATGCAGGAAATTAGGACCTCAGCACACACACACACATTTCTTAATAAGGTTAGCACATCACTGACACACATTGACATTCACCATGCCTGCTGTGAGGGTAATGCTGCGCCTAAGTCATTAAAAAAAATTCAAAGACAAGTCTCTTACAAGGTCATTCTGTAAAAAAGGGTTGAAGCTGCATTTCTGATCAGCAAGTAAACACATTTAATTACTAATGGTGGCCATGTAGTATTGGCAAACATTTTCATATAGCCGCTTTGATCTAAAAACTTTAATGGTATCAAGTTGTTTGCACCAATATGATACAAATGTTATCATTATAATTTTATTTCTTCTTTAAATATGAATGTGTGGTCAGTTAGTAAAACAGATTTGGAACAAGAAAACACTTTTAACTTGGACTACATTTTGTCCTCTTGGACCTGAATCCACTTCATCCAAAACCTCCTAGTGAGCAATGCAAACCAGCAGTGATGGATTATACCAAGTAAGCATTGATTTGACGGGGCTGTGGTCTCACTGCAAAGTGCCCACCCCCAGGGCATTGTTAATGCAGTTCAGTCCTGTTCGCCAAACCACTGCTATTGGATTCCTACTCAGGAACATATGAGCAAAGTGCACAGCTCCACACCACCTCGGCCAGGGCAGTGTTAACAACAATACACACCATCAGCTCTTCTAATCTTTTAAAGGCAAGCATTGTTCTCTGTGGGATCTGTAAAGCTTTGAAAGGCACAATAATTTGGTTTGTTTCCAGAGCAAATCATTTCAATTTAACGTGCTTTACATTATGCATTACACACAAGTAAGGTTGATTACTGAAATCCAGCCAGTACATACTGGACTGAATCAAGCAGATACCGGTGCCTGAGCTCTGAACTGCAGTAGTTGCCCTTCGTACAGACAACATAAACATCTCTGCAGGTGCCTAGTTCACATTACACTTCACTGTGGAGGCAACACACTCTCTACATGGATCTGGCGGCACATAAGGTTAGCCTAGTTAGCTAGTTTCTACCTCAAACTCAAGCCGACACTACAACAAAATACCTAAAGCTAAACGGTCGGAAGTGTGGCTATATTTCACTCAAAGTGATTCAGATACTGGGACATGCAGAAAATATTTTAAAACAATTCTATGTAAAGGAAGGAACACACAAAATTGAATAAAGTACCTGGGTTTATTTATTTCTGTCTGAATCTCGCGTCCATGAAAATACAAACTGACCCGAACTAGAACCTGACAATTGTTTTTTGTGTCTAAACCCGACCTGATCCCGATGCAGTTAATGAAAGCTGTATTGAATTGGTGGTGCCCTGCCCCTGGGTGAGATGGTTATTGCTTGCTTTCACAAATTACAGACGTGTAGTATATAAAAAAAATTATCAGCCCAGCCAATGTGACCGACACAACCCCAATGTCATTTCAAAATTGTGTTTATACACGGGCTGACCTTTCGGGTTTGGTATCCACAATTGATGATGAGTCTGGAGCATTTTTGCTGTATTATGCCTTATGCCTTATGACTGAAGATTAAACCTTTAACCATTAATATAATTAATATATATACTTAACATAATTTTAACTTCCAATTTGGAAAAAATATCATCAAGGCACAGGTACTATTTAAAAGTATGAATTTACCACTGGATCTGAAAAAAAAAAAACCAATACCCCTCGTAAAAAAAAAAGTAATTAATTCTAGATGAGTTAAAGACGTAAAGGTAAGTTGCATGATCCTGTTTATGTCTGTAGGCCTTGAAATTCCTTGCAATTCATTAAAGATCTAACAGTACAAGAAGCTGCTGTATGAGATATGCAGAACCTTAATCTTTTACCAATTGCCTCACCTGGAGGACGTATCACTGCATATTAAACTTTCACTCACTGCTAGTAATGTGGAGTATCTTTAATATGAGCAGGCAATATGACAATATTTTTATGATCCAGACGATGCAGGGCATATCATATTACTAAAAGTTTTAAATATGGCGACTCCTTAGCCCCTGGAAAATGTCTCCAATGTTAACTAGATTTCCAAAGTCATTACAGGGATCTAAAAAATATTTTATATCATCATTATTTCAAGACATATTGTATAAAGCGACTTTATACTCATCGATGTGTTCTTCACTCACAGCTGACAGAACTGGGTCAACAAAGAAACCCACAAACTATGAGGGAGGGAAATGTGTGTTATCAAGATGCCAATATATCTATGTGGGGTTCAGCCGGAAGCTCTGTTTGATAAATTGTGATAATATAATTCCAGCTGAACGTTGGAACAATAGCCCTAACATATCAGAGGTACTGTGATAACGAAAATGTCATTGTGCAGATAGAACAGTGATCATAGTGGGCCTGCACACTTTCAGTAATTGAACATTCTGTGGTTACATGTAGGTCACACAGCCACCACGCCGGGGTCCCATCAATCCCATGTGCAAGCTGGATCACTCAAAACACATACACACTGCAGCTTTCATTTGTACTGCATGCATGTTCACAATAATTAACCCTCCCTGACCAGAGAAACCAATCCCAAAATCTTTCATAACTATACTATGGTCCCTTATTATGCATCAGTGTTTTTGTACACAAACCATTACACATAAGACCCAAACAAACCAGTTATCAGTCTTATTTCAATTTAATGTTGGAGAATAAAGAAACGTATCGTTGATATATTCAATTGACCCTTAATGATTTTAAAGCTTTGACACCATAAATTCAACATGGCTGCAGAGCAGCTATTTATTGATTTCAAGTGAGAGGTTATTTCTATCGCTGCTGGCTGATTGCAGCACCTGTTGCCACTGGCGGTTATAGAGCTAAGGATTTGCACTCCTTCAGTCAGAGAGGGGGCAGCAATCCATGAAATGAGCTCCTGTCAAAGTTTGGCTAGAATGAGAGCATGCAGACTCTGTAGGCCTCTCAGGTCAGGATGGCACCCGGCTGAAAACCATCTCCTGTCAGTGATCTAAGTTGCTCATCCTCCTCCTCCTGTCAAAGATGAGCTGCACACACTAACAGCCATCACAGTCTTCTGGCTAATATTTCCATCTGCTACTATCGCTGCCTACAAAACTCTGCCCCACTGTCAACCCACCATGTGTTTGCTTTACTGATATTAAAAGGAAAGTGATGGATTATCCGATTGTCTAAACTAAATGGAGTGAGGAGTGTTGTCACATTGCATGTGCAAATTTGATTTCACCGGTGCAGTGAGCGGTTAAATCTCATTAAATTGAATCCAAAGTGAATCGTTTCAACATGGAACACACTCTTATAGTTGCCTTGAACACAATGAACTCACAGATGAAAAGGCACAGAAGGAGGCCACGCTTTGCTCACACTCCCCTGGCAGTCTGCTAAGAAGAGAATGTGTTTTCCCATGTGATGTAGCTGGCTGTGCGTGGGAAAGCGCTTGGGAAGTCAAGTAAATCTTTGAAATATCTTCCTACTGTACTTTACTGATGTAAAAGTAGGATGTTTTTTGGGCTTTGCCCCAGGGTGAGTAAAAGTCTGGGGATGCTGTAGGTTTCCAAAGTTTTGAAACCTACAGCTCCAGGAGGTGGTACACTTTCCCTCTGAGTTCTGTGGAAACAATATGAAGTTTCACAGAACCTGAAATAACAGATACCTATGTCCGCAGATTATTCTGAGTTTTGTCCCAGAAGTCCAATCACCGGGACAGTGTGTGTTCCAGTTATATGCAATCAGAGTCAGGAGGACTGCAGAAACAACAAGGGCTGGGCAATAAAAGGATAAAGATAATAATCACGATATAACTTTTCCTCAATAGAAATATAAGACAGTCAATACGTTGATAGAACTCATTTTATTTATGTTTTGACAGAAAGCACAAACAACCAATTATAATGGGAATAGCACCGCGCTGAACCACTCGTGGCTGGAGTAGAGTTACAGCCACATCAGGTTTGGGTGACGCCCACAGTACAGTGTAGCAGCAGCACACTCGGTAATGTTTGGGCTGCTACTTAGAGGTGTAGATATTTCTGATTCTTAAATGCAGCACACTGCGGATGTGAATGACCCTGCATCAATGCAGTGACAGTGAAGTACAGGACTGATGTTTACTTTGTGTTTGTTTGATTCACTCTAGAGCAGGGGTGAGCAACCTAAGGCACGTGTGCCAATGATGGCACGCCACGTCATAATCATTGGCACACAGTCGATTTCTTATTAAAGAAATGTTCAAAGGTTTTGCCGTCACGCAGTCTGTATTATTTAGCTTGATTGATGTTAACACCTCCGCCAATAGCCATACAATAATAATAATAAGAAGAAGAAGCCTCCCAGCCGGCGCTGTTCGCATTTTCCCACATGAATCTCCGTGAAGTGCAGCCGTTCAGGTGTATTGGTGATGGCATGCCCGCTAGTTAAAAAAACGAAGACACAGGCATTTCAGCCCTCATGGGCAGAAGACTATGGCTTTGTTTTGCCGAACGCCACTTTGAGAAAGCACGAAAGAAGGATCAGGCAGACAAGGGAGAATCGATCAAACGTGCAGTGTCCAGGTACTGAGAAGCAAACTCTCTCAAAGTCTTTGCCACTGCCAAAAACCATGCGACTGAAGCAATCTTTCGCAAATCTGAATATGAGTGTGGTTATGTCAAACTATGTCAAACTATAATGACAAACACAAGAGAACCTGTGGTAGCCTTCAGTTGTCATAAAAACTCAAAAGGTGTTTAGTTTGTCTAGTTTGGGCTACTGTAAAACAAAACATGGCAGCCTCCTAGAGAGGACCCGCTTACGATGTAAATATAAAGTATTAAATTATAAAGGTCACATTCTGTGGTAAACAACAATTCGTACAATTTAGATGAAACACTAGTGACTAGTTATTTTATATAACATTTCTGCAAATAGATCCCTTTCACCTAAATCTTGCACACTGGACCTTTAAAAAGGAACAACTCTAATTATAGCCTTCATTGTATCAAGGTGGCCCCACCTGGCCTCCCTGAGCAGTGGATCATTCCAGTCACTTTAATACCTGATATCCTGACTGTGCGAGTCACGTCTCGTGTTGTGTAGCAGGTTTAAACATGTGTCTCATAAAGTCTGGAGCTAATCAAACAAACACAAAGTCCTGTACATGTCCTAATAACTTGTGATCAGTGTTTGTTTTTAATTGTTAAAGTGTAAAGTGAGCGCAGGTCAGAGGGGGAGTGAGGAGGAAACGGATTCAGCAGTGGGACAAAGCTAAAACAATGAACGTGGTGGAAAACCTGAATCGATTATGTTCTGCATTAATGCAGAGTCGTCCATGTCATCAAGGATCGAGAAATTGCCACACCTCTATACACAACATGAGATGTCAAGTGACGGGCATAGACAGGACATCAGGGTTAAAGTGACCGGAACGATCCGGAGTCAAGATCCGACATCATCGATTAATAACCTTATATATGTAATTATCAGTTCATGTGTGAATAGTGACAGATGTGCGCACGCACACACTGTGTGATGAAATTAGTCCATGTATGGGGTTCACGTGTGCCTTCCTTGATCCAACCAACTGTCAAGAAGCTGCACTTTTAAAACAACACACTAGTCAGTGTCCAGATTCTAAACAACAGCATAGTGGAAACCAATAGTATAGAAAGGAAAGAGTAATAGAAGAAAACAGAAAATGCTGTAGAGACACAGTAGACAGGGACAAAGACAGGGGGGCTGCTGTAGAGTTTGACAGCAACCTTACAGACCATCTTTGAGAGAACAAAAATACAGCAGCATAAACATCTTGTAGAGATAAGGAGAGAGAGAGAGAAAAGTGGAACACTAGACACAAAAAAACCAACACTATACTAGTCAGGGCCTGGGCCTGTTGCCATGGTTACAACATCAGATCTAGAGTCTGTTGATGTGGAGACATTGCATTTTGGAGGAACACTGGATGTTCAAATGGCTGAAAACAAGCTGGGATTCTGTCTGCACGCTTGATTAATGGGAGCACACAACACCCTTTATCATGGCGACAACAACTAAGCTAATCTTAGTCCTGTTTTTTCCACCTGAACATGACGCCTCAGGGAAAAAAAATCGACTGCACAGTTGGAAAGATTTTAATTGGGACTTAACACATGAAAATGTAAATGCTACAAACTATAAAATCAAGTGGTTCATATACAATATTGTGTCAACACTTTCCTTTAAAGCCAATGGTTAGTCAATAAAGGCAACACTATCATCAGATAACAATGCTGATTAAACCCCAGATAACATTTCATCACAATTTAGAAATTATGACTTTCTCCAAAATCTGCTCATGGCAACTACACAATATTAAATGTTAAGCGAAGAGAATTAAAATAACAAATAAACTATGGTTAAGAAATTGAAAAAACTTTAAATGTACAGACAAGTATTTTATAATCTGGTGAAAAACTGGTGAATACGAAAAAGTCACGATAATGATAAACAGCTCAGTCCGCAGTTTGTCTCTTTCAGGTTATGATGAGTTTCTAACTAACATTATACTGAAGAACATGGCTGCTGTGTAATGGGACGACCAACATCAACACAGTGTATCTTACAGGGATAAGTGTTCCTGCAGGGGGCCACAGCTGCTCAGGTTGGTTAACTGGGTTAAAGCAGGAAGCAGACAACAGGTGACAGACGAGTGAGCGCTCCTCTACCACAACAAGGCTGATGAGGCCAGGTTAGAGGAGTGGGTGTCACCTCATTGACATAGCAGAGTGGCCTGGGTGGCTGCTGCCAATGTTTCAATATGGGGCAAGTAGGTGGAGTTAGTTACTGTCATCTGTCAGGGCACCAGGTTAAGCCCTTAGGGATTGTCTGGAGGCCATATGTTGTGCACGAGTGCGTGCGTGACAGTGAAGAGGCAACCCTGATGAGAACTGACAGGAGGTTAAACACACACAGCCTCTGTGACTCAAGGATGACAAAATAATAACACTCTGAAATGCTACTAAGACAAACAATGAACTATGTTTCCCATTAATTACCTGAGTTTGACAATCACAGTTTAATATTGACATGAACATCTCTCTGCACTTCTCACAGTTTCCCATATATAGATTTTTTGTATCGGCCTGCAACAATGTTTTTACAATAATGGAAGACTGTTTCCAAATCGTTTGGACATTTGGGGTCTACATGCACACCTGTTCACTGATCACTCACCAAGTTTCATGTCTACTATTTATAAAGAAATTCCACCATATATTATATATGGTTCAGGCAATAGTAAAGATGTGTTCAGAGAAAACAAAGCTAATTTTAGAAAGCAAGATTTTGAGCTGAGATCAATCAGACTAATGTTTCACACACATACACTAGTACAAGACGCCCACATTACTGTCTAGCTAAAGCCATACACCTGCATGTTTGGTATATCAGCCATCACATGAACAGATAACATCAAAATATCAAGATTCTATTCAATGTAATTATATGTATCAGTTCCATATAAGTATACTAATATAAGAGTATAGTTATGTTAGTATACTTATAAGGAACTGATACATATAAGTATACTAACATACAAGTATAAACAAATCAGTTACACACATCAGTCAGAAATTGATGATTGATCAAATCAAAACATCAAGGAAGAAGAATTGGTTTGTCATATTAAGTCCAAGCTGCCTTTACAATTGACCTGATGAATAACAGGAACAAGAATCACTCATTCACTCAAAATGTTCCTGTGGAACAAATTAAAACTGTATGATCTCACCCCAAACCATATGCCAGTCAGGTGAACCCTCTGTCCTCCCAGCATTTTGTTCTATACCTAAAACTTTGCCAATCTCATCACACGACTGACCAGTTAGTCAAATCCAGACCACACAATAGAGCAAAACTAAATCCTATTCATGGTGCGTAGTTTTAATGAAAGGTATTTTGGTGATAGATCCAACCAGTCTCACTCTGTGTATCTGTCTTAGCTTACCCATGTAGCCAAGCCTCCACTTAGAGAAGGCCACAATGCTGCTGCCTATCCAGAAGAACTCCTCCACCACATTGGACAGAGAGGCCTGCTGCAGCTTGTCCTGGTCCTCCTCTGAGCAGAAAGCCCCTTTAGCCTGAGGTCCCGGTTTGTCTCCTGTGGCTGCTGTGCCAGTGGAACACATCAGGGCTGATGACACAGGGCCAATGGAGAAAAGGCTGTTCTTCTTGGATGTGCTCATTTGGAATAACGTGATAATAAGTTGCTGCTTAAAAGTTGAGGGGATGTCCCCACGGATATTTTATTAGAGAGCAAATGTTGGTTTAGATTGATTAGCTCCACTGCTTTAAAAAAAATAGCTCTATTTAGATGAGGTTCTGTATCATTTATTACTCCACCAGTTTAAAAACTCACAGTATGACTTGTCGGTAATTTCCTTCCCAGAGTCAAAGCAGAATCCGAAGAGAAAAGATGAGAGAAGAAAAATCCCTCCGTCTCTGAATGGGATCAACAGTTGGTCAATAATCTTGTGATGTTATTGCCCAAGCAATCCTGCTTATTGCAGTGCCGTCTTTTCAATATTCTTCAGTCTCAAAAGTCAAAAAGTCCCAGCAGTAGGTCTCCAAAGCTACAATTTGTCTTCATGCTGGGCCATCATTTCTTCATTTCTTCCCTCAGCAAGCATCTATCAGTAGTGCTGAAAACGGCTGTTTCCTTATGAAAAAGAGATTGCGGCTGCATTGATAGAAAGCACAAAAGACATGCAAGCAAGAGACACAAACAGTAACATGTGTTGGGCGGGGAGAAATCCTAAATCCCTAGGAAGCAGTAATCCTGGTCTAGGAGATTTGCTAAATGTGTGGAGTGAAATGCAGTGACTCGCAGGAAAAGCCAGAGAGGGAGGATGATAGGACACCACAGACCTCTAGTAAAGAGGGAGCTTCGTTTATGCTCCAGGACCATTTAAAGAGTCAGTTTAATGTCAGAAGGTGTTTCCTGGATAGACGAAGCTCTGATATTTCCCACACCTGTCTGCAGACATCACACAAACCCAGCCACGCTTTACCTGAAACAAGCCTTCTATCAATTACCTTACTCTCACTCTGCCTTACTGAGGCTCTGCATCATATCACACTGAAAACTACACTTCCTTCTTTCACATTTCAGTAAACCATTTAATCATGCAAAACTGAGCAATTTGGAAGTGTTCTTATTAGATTACCATGTGCTTGAATTAACATGATGCCAGTTTTCACAACCATTCAAAATGTTCAGCCCATTTGCTCTGGCTGCTGAGACTCCATATTAACAGCACCTTCAACACAATGTGAAACTGTGGACTGAACTAGGTCATGTGTCAGACTGACTTCTGACAGTGGGATGCAGCAGTGCGAGCACACCGAGTGGTGTCCAATGTTGTCAGATCTCTCTCCACCCACACTACTTGACAAACAGGTGCTGGGTAATGAATATGGAAGTGTTTCATTCACAGAGCTGACAAAATCTGACAACACTGCGAAGAGATGGACAGGCTGTTGTGCCCTTGAGATGTTTTGGAAGGGAACACTCCATTTGTTTATTTGCCATTTGTCTAATTCTGACTGTTAAAATAGTGTAAGTGGAATTTTTTATCTTGCACTCTGGTTCACAAACCTTCAATTCAGACAACACTATCAAATTTACTTAGAAGTCGGGTTAGTACGTTTTTTATGAAAAACTGTCTGTGTCATTTCATTTGGCTAAAATGACTGGTCAGCATGACTGTCTGTCACTAACCAACCCGCCTGACCGGAGTCTTCAGCCGGAGAGACATGCACCACTGAAGCAGAGAAGACAGCCAGAGGTTAGCGAGCAAGTCACGGAAATGTTAGACACTTTCTTTATTCTTGAAGTGAACGTTATGATATGAAGACTACTTAGAGGTCTTAGCCCAAGTATGTCACCAGCTAATTCCTCATGTCAGGATCAAAGGTAATCAGATAGTCTCAGACAGAATACTGCAATCCTTTAGTGTAAGGATGTAACATTTGTGAAACCAAAGCTGAAACCATGTTTCAAAACAGAACCAACCTGTCGCTCTCATTGATAATCTGGCAAAACTAATTTTCCATTGGACAACTGAAACTTTAAACACAATCACAAAATTATTTGTCAGGCCATATAATTGTTTTAATTCAAATCAAGATAAGATATATAAGTATATAAATGTTTATTTTTTGATTCCATAGTTTAACATTACATATCTCCTGCCAGTTTGAAAATAAAAATGAATTAATGAAAAATGTATTCACATTCAATTTCATTAGCCCGAAGTCCAATAGTCAGTGAAGCTTTCACTGTAATACAAGTAATTCCATTGCCAAACATCATAAAATTGTCATTAATGTTGACAGCCTCTGGCCTCCATAGACCACAGGTTGCACTTCATGATGATCAAGCAGATCCAGAAACAAGACGACATTCATTTATTGACACATGAACAATCCTTTAACTCCAACTTCTCAGATCATCACAAGCAGAACTCTGCTCAGCACTCTGCTGAGGCCAAAAGCATTTATACTTAATATATTCCACTGTTATCTATAATTAAATAGAGAGCATGACCCCCAACTGCCTAACCGAAATCAAATCCTCCATACACAGATTTCCTCAAACTCAACTGTGACGTTATCATCATTGGTCCTAAATCCGCCATCAACTTCTACCTCACCATTAAAAACTCCACTCTGTTTCCCTCCCATCACATGCGCAGCCTTGGAGTCTTCTTTGATAACCACCTCACCTTCAAACACTTTGTCAATCAGATACCACAACGGACGTTTTTTCCCCTAAAAAACAAACGTAGCTTGTCTAGCTCAATCACTCAATTTCTCTGCCTCTGAAGCAATGATCCAAGCCAACATAACATCCAGAATCTACTATTGCAACAGCATCCTCTATGTAATGTCTTCCAAACTCCTCTATAAACTTCAGTCCATCCAGAACTCTGCTGCTCGTCCGCTCACCCACACCCGCTCCCATGACCACATCACCCCTGTCCTCCCTCTGGAACTCTCCCCCTGTACACACCAGAATCTGCACCGACCTGTCCACTCTCAAATCTCTTCTCAAAACCCAACTATTCAGATCGGGTTTCAATGCATATAAAGTTCTATTTAAAGCTAAATGTATTATTATTAGTGCTCATCCACTGGAGTCCATTAGTGAATTGTTGGGCTGATCTCTCCAACATAGTTATCTGGAAAACATACAAATCTGAATCTTCTACAACAAGCAGAGAGTCAGTTGAGGAAGGAGGGCCAACTGAAAATCATTTAAGTTTCATGGATAATCTTTTTGTCAAATTCAGCAGAGGACCCATAATACCCAGTGCATTACCATATATTGTTTCAGATTCATGTGATATTAAGAAGGAATCCTGTGGGAGGCAGTGCGGTTCTGTTATTGCCAAGCATCGCATTTTTTGGGAGGGTAATGAAATTCATCCTTTTCGGCAGAATATTCACAAGATCATAGAAAGTGTATTAGATATTAAAGATCCCATTCAGGTTCGATATACCATACCTTGCCCATTAACCCGCAAATATGACAACAACTAGGTACAAATATATATTTTTAAATGATTTTTACTGTATGTAAGAAAACTGGATCAAGAAAATGGTTACAGCCAGAATCGCCCTTCCAGGACCTCTATAGAAGCCATGAAGGACGATTATGAAACTGAGCTTTTCCGTAAAGCTGCAATAAAATGTATTTCAGTCATATTGTGACAAGTGGCTATTAGTGACATTGAACCTGGGTATTTAAATTCATGAATTTAGTTTAAAATTGTGTTACCATTGTCAGGTGAAGGAAATACGTGAATTAAATGCTTTTGAACTAAACAAGTTGTCAAATGTGCTGGGAAGATACATAGGCACTTTCACCTATATATATAAATATATATTCCTCTATTTGAAGTCACTGCTTTGTCCTTATTTTCAGGTATTGTTTTGTTGTAGGATTAATTTGATCATATGTACCTGTAAAACACAATAGGACCAATCAAGATATCTTTGAACGTCTCTCAATAAAAACATGTACATGTAAAACGATTGGTATACATGTTAAAGAGGTTTATAAGCAGCAGAGGACAGAACGTGTGTGGAGTGAGCTGATGTGTGGTCACTGGAGTAAAACCAGTGGGACGAGACTCACCGTGGCCGCGGGGCCGGCCCTTCTCCAAACTGCTGCCGGCCAAACATTTACAAAAGCAGTTGACAGACAGTAAGCTCGCTTTGCTGTGTCGCTTGCGCACCTTGGACCAGGTGGCGTAAATATAAGCTGTGGACGGCTTGTCATTGAGATACCAGAGGTGAGCGGTGTCCAGGAAACTCGCGGTCTGTGGCATAACAACTCACACACGAGCAGACTCATGGAAACAGAGCCGCGGGTTCCTTCACTAACACTCGCACGTCGGGAAACACGCACATCACGGGAGGACATTACGGCTCATTACTCAGGTAGCTCCCGCACGTGCACACACCTGTGGCGCATTCGGGCGCATGTTGGAAAATGGGAAATGTGGGGATCAGCCCTTAGGGTTCGGCAAAACTGACAACGAAAGAGTTTGACACTTCTCATTGTAACAAAGATAAAAGACCAATTATTTTGTATTTTCCTGAACTACAGCCACCCGGAGAGAAGACCTTCGCAGCGCTTCTAAGGCAAAGACTAATGGGATATGTTGTCATAAAGTTGATGTCCCAGGCAGGCACGTGCACAGACATTTTGGGGGGCAGGTGCTCAAACAAAAACAAAACGGCACCCATCGCCAAAATTATTTATGAAATTAAAAATAATAATAATAAATAAATAAAAACACATATTTTCAACTTATATATTTATTTTTTGTTAACAAACTAACTCAAATTATCAAATTGAATAGATAAATGAATACAAGGCCATATTGTATTACCAACCTGTCTGCCTGTCTGCCTGCCTGCCTGCCTGCCTGCCTGTCTGTCTGTCTGCCTGCCTGTCTGCCTGTCTGTCTGCCTGCCTGTCTGCCTGCCTGCCTGCCTGTCTGCCTGTCTGTCTGCCTGCCTGCCTGTCTGTCTGCCTGTCTGTCTGCCTGCCTGTCTGTCTGCCTGTCTGTCTGCCTGTCTGCCTGTCTGTCTGCCTGTCTGTCTGCCTGTCTGCCTGTCTGTCTGCCTGCCTGTCTGCCTGCCTGTCTGCCTGCCTGCCTGTCTGTCTGTCTGTCTGTCTGCCTGTCTGTCTGCCTGCCTGTCTGTCTGCCTGTCTGTCTGTCTGCCTGTCTGTCTGCCTGTCTGTATCTCTCTCCCTCTCTCTCTTCATTAAACATGACAAACGTCAGTAAACAGCTGGACAAGGCTTTGAAATCAGGGATTGCACGTCATTACCTGTTTGTCTGATGCTGCGGGTGAAAGAAGAAGAAAGCTGCAGCCGTTTGGCCTGGCGCTCAGCACTGCATGAGCACTAAGTGCTCATTCCTCGTACTGTAGCCTATTGTTTGTTTAATGTAGTTACGTTTTTGGTTTGTTTGTTTTCCCTTGCATGAACACAACCCTGCTTGAACTTGTATAAGATAAGTATATATAATATAATCAAAATTTTAAAAATGCTGTTTGGTCTCAATTCAATAAATCAATTCATAAGTTGCAGAACAAAGTGGAACCTATGCCAATTAGGAAAGTCAGCTAGAGGAATGTAGGCCAAAGGTCAGGTTGCTCATTTTACTGGGAGAAACTTGGCCTTACATTGTGTTGTCTGTTTGTGACAGTAATAAATGCCTCAGGAGTCAGGAAAGCTCTGAGAGGTCACAAGCACTTAAAGTGGTCACACAGGTGACCTTCAGAACTGATTATTGTTGCAGTGACAACACTCCCTGAGGGATTGGGGGAGCACATTGTCATTTAATTACTACTCCCTTCCAGAAAGGAAGTCATCATACATGTGTGAGCCTCTGCTACAGACGTGCACTGTCCATGGTGCTGAAAAGCTCCAACCACACCAGACTGTTGTTTATGAAAGACCTTGAAATCATTGTAAGCCACTGATGCTGACTTATTAGAGCTGAGGTAAGTCCATTATAATTATGTTGTCAAACTAAGAACAACTAATTAATTTAGTTTGTAAGTACTACAGCATATGTGGGGAAAATAGTTTCCAGAAGTAGCTTTTTGAAATCTAATGCATTCCCCTATGTGCAATCTTACCATTGTTGTATCTCCCACTCCTAGTATCTGCTACAGGTTACATTCTCTAGACTACATTAGCTGCTACTAGCATGGCATAACGCAATCCCTGACATGTCTGTTGACAAAAAGTGGCTAGATAAAGACCATAAAACACTTGATTCAGACCTAAATAAATATTGTAAAATGGAAAAAGGGTTAGGGTTAGGGTTTTTAAGAGTGAAGGAACTACGTATCCCATAAACCACTGCAAATTATCCCTTTCCAATGAATACCAATATGCTTTTTCTTGAATTTAACCTTGTTGACAATATAGTATTGCAATATGTTGTACTTATGTATGTATATAGTTTTCAACCTAGTGAAGTATACTGAACAATCTGATCGTAGCAGACATGAATTTCACGGTTGTGGGAAAACATTTCTGGTCACAGCGAGCTCTACCAAGGTAAAGTCAACAGGTCTGCTGTAATTTTGAGTATTTACTTGTGAAATGATCCAATAAGAGGAAGTTGGGAGCTCATGTGTGTCTATGTCAGCAGTCAGTCAAATGTCACTCAGGTAGAGGTGTGCCTGCAAAGGGAAAGCTTGAATGCACTATGTATGTTTGTGAAAAAAAGTTGCTTAAAGCATGTAAAAGTCAGTAACTCTAGTGATCAATGCACTAAACTGACCCCCTCCTACACATAAACACAGAAATAATCCAGTCATGATTTTGTGTAAAAATGTTGTATGATATCTTGTTGAAAAAAAGTGTGCTTTCTGATATTTTTTAATATTGTGGGGTCACTTCCTGAATGTGTTTGGATGTTACTTTCTAAAAGAAGTTTGACATGCAAAAATAAAAAAATAAATAAAATTGCTCATTTTAATGAGGCCATCAAATGGTTAAATCTGTTTGTCTCACAAAGAACAGCAAGTGGAGATTATAACTTTGTGTTACTAAAAAAGTGCATTTAACTGCAATAAGCATGCAGGGCTTCAAACTAGGCAGACTAATGGGCAACAAGAGGATAAAATACATAATGATGAGAGCAGTTTGGTTTTTGTTTCCTGCAAAGGACAGACCTACTGCATTCATGGAATCACTTCTGGGACAAGAAGATACAGGTATATCCACTTAATGATGCATCACTGTGTATCTCTGCACTCACCTGCTTTGTTCTGTCATTTGGTTTGATTGTGGGATCCTGCAGGCTACATAACTAATGCAATCCCACATGGTAAAATAAATAATGGAATGATATAATGGGGGACCATTTGCAGGGGGCATAAAACCCTGCCTTTGATTCCAAAGTGATACAGCACAGAGCGAAATCCACTTCTTTTTGACAGTTGCTGTGAGGGATTAGTCCAGAAAGCACTGTCCTGGAATATAATACAAATAATAATGAGGGTTGAACCAGGCAAGAACTTCACTCCAAACTGGGATTCCAATCCAAGGTGAAAGCCTGCCCAGAGACATAAGCACCAATAGTCTGATGAAATTTAGCCTTAAAAAATTAATTCCCAAAGCAAAGAGAGAAAGATGGAAAGAGAAGGTGTGTGTGTGTGTGTGTGTGTGTGTGTGTGTGTGTGAGAGAGAGAGAGAGGAAGAATGAACTCCCCTCTCGGTGGCTAAAAATAACAGGAACAGGATATTACATGAACCTCTACATGGGCACAGGACATATTAGGGCCAGAGCAGCTCTGTCTGTGGAGTTTATAATGCTCTTTTGCACTTAGCATTATGACGATCATTGCATGAAACGGTTCAGCAGACACAATGTGGATCTGTTTCAAAGTGCATGCACCCTGTGCACCATTCACCCTTTGATATTTCGATTTCATAATGGGATGACACCTACATTCAACACAACATTGTGGTATACATTTTGTCATGTATTCCTTGATGTTGTAAAAGTGACAAATGTTTTAAGTTTGTCCCTGTACATTTAAAAATAAATGTGTGCTGTCCTCCCTGCCAGCAGCCCCAAGAGGCTACAGCACTTATTACACCCCTAAATATGAAAGTGATGACAGCATAAGGCAGTGAGAGAGGAAACGGTTGAGAGAAAGATCAAACTCATTCATTTCATACCAACTTGGCCAGTCACTTTAAAATTTACAAGGAAGATGTTGGACAGGCAACTGAACCCAAATACCAACATATTCATTACAAACACATCCTCATAATGTATTATCGATACTGCTACAATGTTAGAATTAATTTTTTTTTTTTTATCTTACTGTCCACACAGAACTAAATAAACATTACAGATGTCCGAATACTGAAATCTATTTTAAAAGGTGAAAGAATGAGTTAATGCAAATTCACAAACTGAAGCGTTTAATTTTTTTATAGGAATGCACTGAACTCCAGGACCTACAGAGATTCTCCGTAGGAGCTGTGTGAGTGAATGCATATATCCGAGTGAGAGCCTCTAGAGTTTCTGCAGACTTTCTCAAGCCAGTCCCCTAGTAACGATTCTGCAGAATGCCTGAAGGAGCCTATGTGAGACCACAGCAGGAGATCCCCATTGTGAAAGGTAAACTCTGCTGGAAGTCCAGACTCAATTCTACAGAAATCCTCTGGTCATGTCTGAAAATGGCTCAAGAGTAATACTGGCAAGGGCTGAGTGTAATGTGAGGACTGTTTGGGCTAATAAAAGTTACAAGTGAGTAAGCTGAAGCTTTAATCATCCATTCTGAATGGTTTAGGCAGACGGAAACAGAACACAAGGAAACATCCACCACTATTATCCAATGAGGAAATAGAATTTTGGAAGAAGGTGAATCATCCCTTCATCAGAATTCCACACAACAGTGTAGCCCTAACTCTAACTTCTAGGACTTCTGAGCAGAACTTATTGACACAATGCAAGCTGCGTCTTGTTTTCATTTGTTTGTGAGACATTCAAACCCCAGGCAACAGGTTTAATGGATGCATCATTCCATTATAAAGAGCAATTTTCACGTGCATCATTTCATACACACACAACTCTGAGTGACATATGAAATGTTAATTAAAAATATACACACTCACCCTCCAGAATGTTTCAATCTCTTGAGTGTGTGTGTGTGTGTGTGTGTGTGTGTGTGTGTGTGTGTGTGTGTGTGTGTGTGTGTCTCCACCCACATTCCCTCAGTGTGGATTAGGATGTGTTCCGCAAGCCAACATGTAATAGACAAAAAGTAGAGGGGACACTTGGGCTGCTGCCCACACTTGATCAAGAAAGGAGACAGAATCTCAGTCCTGCCTCTTCTTTTATTTCTCATCCTCTCTGCCAGATTCACAAGAAAGACCATATTAACCATCTACTAATAGAAGGAGTGGGAACCTGCATGGCCACACAAAACACCACAAAACAATGAAGCCTGTTTCTTTTATCACTTGCAAGATTAAAATAGCTCCAACAATAAGCTGGTTTTTAAAATAGAATCTTCCTATCTGAATATATGCGTATATTTCACACATATAACAGCATTTTAAAATATGTAATCTGTATATTTTATTTATATAAACAAAAGAAAATTAATCGAAATACTACTTACTCTATGTAAAATACTGTCTGTAATCGATTTTGTATCCATATTTGGACAAATATCTGATTTATAGTAATATGCAGTAGTTCATTTTTATGACATATCCAAGATTTGTAACCCATACTGTATAAGACAGTATATTATTATTAATATATATTGTGTATGTGGGTCTCTATAGCTGTAGTTATCTAAGAGTAATGTATGTTCCTAAATATTATCTATGAAAAACCTGAAAAAATTCAGAATGTACTAACACTAAAAAACACTAAATGATTCCTCCATGTGTTTGTCTGGACAGTGAGGAGCCATTTGTTTCTGTTGGTTGACTTGACTTGGTTCTGTTGGATGAAAGTGCAGGACCCTGGTGCGGAGCTACCGAACCATCTGAGGCTGCCAGATGGCACAGTGGCACAGGGGAAGCCGACGCCTGCTGCTAAACTCTGCAGGGGCACGACAACCATCGCAGCATGTGTGTGATGGTGTGTTAGTGTGTGTGTTACTAAGGAGTCAATACAAAGGATTAACTGCAGCAGAATCCCCTTGATAAATTTGTATGTGCATGCAAACACACAACCTGCACACGCTCACACATTCACGGACTTTGCTTTGAAATCCTGCGTGATTCTGGGAAATGCACACACACACACACACACACACACACACAGGCAGCTATGAACCTCTTATTAACACAGATTAACATAATTCACAATACCAGTAATACACTTAATACTTTCTTACTCATGGATCAGATGGGGAAATAATTAAACATGAGCAAAATGTATTAATATGTATTTATTAATAATAATTACACATATAAGAATATCAGTTTATCCTGGAAGCTTATGTTGAGGTTTGGAACATATATTCCAACATTTTTAGTTTTGGCAATGTGACAAAACAAATGTGATCTGAGCTCACAAACCCTCTGGCAGAGCTTGAGATAGAACGCTTGGTGTATATGTGAACACAATATTCACATACACTTTAGGCTAATACACAAGGATGCTGAGAGGGTGGGACGTGATGAACACATTTCTCTATTATAATGGCAACAGGACCTCAATGACTGGTGATGGACCTACTTGGTTGATGGGTGCTTTGACATCTTATCCTCTCCCTTCACAATAGTTCAATTAGCTCCTTTATTACCATGAACCAACTGCCACTTGATAAAAAGCATTATTTTAACATTTTACTTTCAATTTGCTTTCGTGGATTTGGATTGAGTCCTAAATACTGGACCAGTTTAGACCTCTGGTGAAGGGATATATGCCAATGAATATTTTTAGTAGTCTAGAGGACAGCTAGCACATAGATGCAGTGCCGAACTAATCCTTACTGCTTCCAGCTTCTCATATGTGCCTATTTTCTACTTTTATCTGTTTTATATTATTTTATAATGAATATCTCAGTTGCAGATTATTTATTGGACAATTATGTAATCCTGGTTTCTGATATTTATACAAAAGTTTTTAAGATTAAACAGGTATTAAACTAACCAAGTGATCAATTACTGTAATACCAGCTGCAACCTACTACAAATAAATAATTGACCTCAAGTATGTTACTGTGTGAGTCAGGAGCTAAGAAAAGCTAACATCTAATCAAAGCATTGTGTCTGTACAGGTGAAAGGTGAAGCGAGGGAGTACAAGCAGAGAGAGCAGCATCCAGCAGGTGGTGAACCTAAGAGCAGCAGGGTTATCAAAGAGGTGAGGATTTAAAAGATTTATCAGAAATTCCTCTGGGGAGGGATTGTGTAGAGCCACAGATCACTTTCTCAGAAGGAGAGGATTGCGAACAGAGCTGAGGAAGGAGGTGGCAGGAGGAGCGAGATGGAAGAGACGGCAGCACAAATCAGTGCCACAGATTCTCCTTTGAAGTCTGTCTGTTATCATCGACTGTCTTTACTCCCTCTGACTTTTATTTTTAGAGCCTCCCTTCCTGCCTGACACCTGCAGAAGCTGTCAGCACTGTATTCAAATAAACTCAGAGAGTCTCACTCGTTCCAGTAGCAAATTATACAGTGTCTGTGGTCCAAAAACACTGAATAAATCATTAAGATGCTCTCACAGCATTTCAACACTCCATTCAGCTTTTTAATTCAAACAAAAACCACAGCTGCCCAGAGGCGGCTCAGACCTTCTGCTGACTAGTCTCATTACTATCATTACAATGACGCACCGAAGAGAAACACACTAAATAACACTTGCACTCATTTTTGTAGCTTCACTAATGCGGTCTCTGCTGCAGTGTTCAACACAGCAGTGTAATTTTTAATGCTCGCAAATTTCACACAACCCGTTGTGACTCCATATTGAAGTCATGGACTTGGCATTATTGTGCAATGCCATGAACCTCCAGGACCATGAGCTATTTAGGCTTTAGCTGTCTGTATCCATGAAAGCCACCAGACTTATATGACTCAATATCTATATTTTATACACTGGGGTACTCAATTCTGAGACTACTCTCCCATTCTGCATTGCATATATGTCGGTGCAGTGACAACAGAACTGAAATATATCATAATCATTCAAATATACTGTACTCAGTTCTATAATTAGTTCCACCCAGCTAAAACTAAATCAGTGTATTGTAACAGCCCTGCGGTAAATCCTCCTTCATGAAAGTTATAATGTTTTATTGTAATCTCAGTTACTGTATTTGAAGTGTTAAATCTGTATGATTATAAACTGTGATCATGTTGGAGGATGAGGTGTGTGCTGCTGTTGAGCTGTATATCATTATACAAAGAGGTGTGTATGTAACTAACCTTCATTAATATCAAGGGGGTGAAGGAAATATAGAAACACATGGACACCACATAGCTGTAGTTGTGTGTTAAGATTGGCTTGGATGTTTGCTATGTGTGTATTGTTGAGCCTTGTTTTTAATTATGTACTGAGAATGTTTTCTTTACTGTCAAAATTGTTTGTCCCTTTGGGACAGAAAATAAAGTTAATCTATCTGTCTAGTATTATTCTAAATTATGATACCAGGATTTGTGTTCCAAATATTGGTTATCACTCCCCTGATATATATCATAATCTTTATGTGCACAAATGTCAATAAAGATGTCACCTAAGATCCAAACACATTATCAGATCCAAATTCCTTTATAAATGACTGAATGTTTAAGGCCTGAATATTTGATTTTAGAATCCATATTTATGCCATGAATGCACAATCACATTGTACAACAATAGGATCTGAGTAGTCAAGGTGAAGTGAATGGTTACCCAATGGTGCT
This sequence comes from Verasper variegatus, assembly GCA_026259375.1. NCBI lineage: Eukaryota > Metazoa > Chordata > Actinopteri > Pleuronectiformes > Pleuronectidae > Verasper > Verasper variegatus. The sequence goes on along the minus strand of CM048045.1, from coordinate 1,610,769 downwards.
CAAACATGTGCTGCAAAAACACAAGAAGCAGCAACATGGTCATCTATAATCTATCCTTTTCTGATTCATTTATAGAGATCCAAAGTAATGTATGGATAATTCGATTTACAGATGTCTAGAGAGCCGAGGCTATCATCTTAGATACCTTCTGTTTCTAAACCCAGCTTTATATTTGTGTCAATCCTAAATTCATTGCAACTTCTTTCAAACTTGTAACTAACTAAATCCGGTTGTAGCAATAAAATATAACTTATCTATTGAATACTGATAGGTCACAGGGCAAGTATATTTAACATTTTAAAACTAAAATATTATTTTTGGCTTCTCACTGCAACCCACACACAAACAGCAGCTGTGGTGCAGCGCAGTGCTGAGAGATGAGCTGGTATAACTGGCTCCATTCGCACCTGACTCACAATGAGCTGGGAACTGGTGACATACAATCAGGGCCAGAGATGAGGCCAAATGGACGGCTGAGTTTGGAAGCTATCATTATTTACTGAGATGCAGTTCACCCAGACTAAATACACTTTGGCTGGAGAGCAATCACACAACAAACTCTTGTCGTACTGTTCTGCAAAGAGAGTAAAACAATCCTCTGAGGCTAGAGGCTTGTGTTGTCTACTGGAGCAACGTTTATCACTGTCACACAATAAAATCCATCCAAGCATTGAGGAGTAGTTTCTCTGTCAGAGAGTAACAGAAAGACAAAACATGCTCAACAGCTGACAAGACCCCCGATGTCTCCAAGCAGGTCACAGCAGAAACTAGTGGTGGGGGGGTCTGTGTTGTGTTCCCATAACATGAATAACAGATACTTGATTTTATCTCCACAGTGACCAGGGATCTGCAGCTCCAGGAGGGTGTCATCATTTTTACTTCAAGCAAAGTTTAAAGGTTCAGTGTGAATAATTTAATGACATCTAGTGGTGAAGGTGAATGCTGCAGCTGAATACCCCTCACCTCACCCTCCCCTTCCAAACATGAAAGAGAACCTGTGGTAGCCTTCAGTTGTCATAAAGAGAGATACATCTATCATCACAAAATCTACCTATTTAATCTCAGAAATGAAAAACATAAATGCCATAATGATTGTTACTATTATAACTAAAAATATGAAGATGATTTTGGAAACTGCAAGGTTTAATATGTAGCCTTATGATTAAGACCATTACAAATATCAAATACTGTCCTCAATGCTAAAAAGATCTCATATCCATACAACCATCTATCTGTCTGTATGTGTAATGCATATTTCATATTATCTAATGAGCTTCAAATTTGGCATGTCTTTTGTAAATTGGCTCACTGGCTGGCAAAATTGGTTTGGTGTGATTTAGACACACAAACAATTCAATATTTATATAAATTGAATAAACAGGCGACCAGTGCTCTGTAGAGATTAGTGGGGGCTGGGCAGTACACCTTCGAGTCTACGGACTGAGTTGAACATGAATTTGATCATATTTTTTTCACCATATCGGACCATCACACACACAGGAAGAGTAAAAGTAAAAGTTCAATGTTCATTTATTTGTTTTGCTTTCTATGGATCTGAATTGCAAAGCTTTTATTTTGAAAGTTTGGGAACTTGGGACTGAATTGATTGTTAAACAAACCTCTGAAATAGCCTCCATATAGTGTATGAAATAGTTATAAAATTAATTCAGTTTCATTTTATGAAAAACACTGATTATAAAATCTTCACTGCACATATATCAGGTAGGATGAACACAGTTTTCTAGCTTCACTCTGCACCATAGACAGTAAATAAAAGGCTCTGCACACAAATAATAAAAAGTGACTAGTAGTGTTTGAGGAGGACTCACTAATGACAAGGAATAATTCTGAAGTAGCTCTGGAGCATCAACACAGGACAAGAGAACAGAACATTACAAACAGGCAGGTTTAGAACTAGTACTATCTAATTAAATCCATACGCTATTAAATCAACACTTTTAACACTAACATACTCAGACACATCTTCAAAATTACTGTCAGCTTTCTCATCACTTAAGATCAGATCACTGACTTCGTGGGACAGTAAATCACTCTGCCATAACCTCACCGTCACTGAAATGGCATCTTAATACTGTTTGGTTATTCAATTCAATTCAATTCAGTTCAATTTAATTATATTATATTATATTATATTATATTTTACCAAACACTATGTAAGGGTAAAAAATAATCCTCTGAAGTAGAATGTTTCTGTCAACTTCACTCATCTATATCTCACTATGTCTATGTTTGGGGCATCACAAAAGCAGCAAATACATGCTATGATCTTCCAGTTTCTATGATGCAATATTGTGTTTTAAGTCCAGAGGTTGCTTTGAGTTAGTTAAGCAGTTTTGGATAGAAAGACATCCAAACACAAAAACCCAACACTTTTAGGTCTAATCGACCACTCAAAGCACTTTAAACTAGATATGATTGACCCACCTACACACACGTTCATACATACACTGATAGTTTAGCCATCAGGGACAAATTGGGGTTCAGTATCTTGGAAGGAAACTGTAAAATTGGTCCTAAAGGAGCCAGAGATTGAACCACCGACCTTGCAATTAGTAAATGACCTTGCTCTCCCTCCTGAGCCACAGTTATTATTACTGTATTTGGCATTCTGTTCAACTGAGACTGCCATAAAGAACTACAGAGTTTTTATGTGCATCAGTATGACTTTCAATTTGAGTCACTTTTAGTTGAGATTGTTTAAAGTACACAATAAGAAACCATGAAGTTCATTTCAGCATAAACTAAACAAGGTTCAGCTCAGTGTATATTAACAGTTCTTACATACACCAATAAAATAGCTGGAGGGGAAGTGAAGAAGAGCCTATTAGAGAGACGGAAGCTGCAGAGCGGAGTCGTCTGGCAGGACACTGTGATGTGTCAGAAGCTGGGAACAGTCGGTCATCTGTGAGAAGTGTCCCTGTGGTCTGATAGTTTCCATGCACTCACAGGGCTAATGACATGGCTTGGCAATTTCAATTCACCATTGCATGAATCAACTTGCAGTTCCTCAACAGTAAGCATTGCTTTATGCAGCCTTAAGGCACTGGAGGCAGTTTACCTATTGGCAAAATAAATGATAGCTTTAGCTTCCGTGAGGGACCTCATGATGCTTGAAAGTGGAGGCTGGAAGTAGCTTGTTCTTTAAAAAGACTACAACCTGCTAGTTGACAGCTGTCTCTGTACAATGGGATGTCCTGCAGGATGCCATAAAGCCATTTGGCATCCTGTATCATGGTTGTTGTTAGGATCTCCCACTAGTTTACAACTGCATATACATGTATTTACTCCTGAGCTGAACAAAGAAAATCCATGAGTAGTGATTAAATCCTACTGAAGCCCACTGATTTTCTCAGCCACTAATACACACTCACACACTATACACAGTGTGTGTATGTGTATGTGTGTGTGTGTGTGTGTGTGTGTGTGTGTGTGTGTGTGCGTGCTGTGTGTGTGTGTGTGTGTGTGTGTGTGTGTGTGTGTACACGCTCTAATGCTCTCCCTCTTCTTGTACAAGCACCCATTTCAAATCATTTCAGACACCCTCTAAACACAAGACTGCATTTCCCCCCCCACAAGGCTATCGACCATGAAGAAGCCCTCATTCCCCTTGTGTTTAAGCGGTGCTCCAGATAAAGAGAGTGTGGGCAGCACCAAGCCTCCTTATCAGCTAGATAAGGTGCTCTCAAGAATTCCCCCATATCATCAGTGTAACGCTCATTAAATCTATTAGCATAACAACCAACAGCCAGCGGTTATAACTCCCCAAAAATAGCAAGAGCCGAGCCTGATCACATGATCACAGCTGTTAGGCAGCGGTTCATCACGGCTTTGACACCGCAAAACATGTTGTCACTATGAGTGGGAAATTATTTTGTAGCTGTTTGCAGATGTAATCTTCAGCACATAACAATTAAACACAAGGAAAAATATTGTGATAATGTGCCGAGCTGAAGGGTGCACAGCCTCGAGAAAGGCTTCATTCCAAATCCATACGCTGCCTTTTCAGAGTGAACTCTCTAATCATTCCTTTTTGTGCCTGCTGGGGGACTGAGCAGCGTTTACAGGCCTCCTGCAGCGGAGCAACTGTACAGTCGAGCAAAGCTACAGGATTAAGTAGAAGTGATGGAAGCCTGTGAAGTTGGAACATTTCATTTGAAATAACTCCTGCAGGATTGTGCGTTGATTTGTGTTACCAGAAGCACTTGATGTTGCTTGTCTTGAGTGGTGATGTTTTTTTGTGGCTGAGTTATGTGGAGCAAGTGGTAAGGCGTGCATTAGTTAGATGTGCCCACATCTCACAGAAAAAGATTCATGATCATAATTTATGACTACATTTCAACATACAAAAGCATTTTTCTGCTTTGACAGCTCCTTCACAAAATGTTACAAATTACTGACACAAGAAGATTCACAGGAGGACCTCCCAAACTGACCCTTGTGTGGTTTAAGTTTATCTAACAATCACGGGGTGTTCTGAGGCCAGTCAGCACTGATTGTTTGCCTGAATAATCCTGAAGTGTGATGGGTTTACAAAATAAATGGGAAGCCTCACAAACCAGATGTGGGATCATTATATAGCTGCAACTAAAAACAACAATAAGTTTCCAACTCACCTCCAGTTCGTATACATTCAGCTCTGCAAAATATATATATGCAAATCTTATTCCACCTTCTCAGCCACGACGACATCTATAATTTTTTTCTCTTTTTTAGTTTTTCACTGCTAAATAGAACACATACAAGTGCAGCAAGCTGACGAGCTCCTTCGTGTTAGTTTTTCTTCTGATGTCACGTTGAATCATGCAGGTTTTCCACACTCCAGCTCAGAAGGTGGTGGTAATGCAGCTAAAAGTTATTCACCAACCACTATAAAAAAAACTAGTTTCTGTGAGATCCCAAGTCTCTGGCATTGCCACCGTAAAAGGGTTTTCTACAAACGGCAAGTGTGTGGTGTAACGTTCTGGCTAAATCATCGAGTGTGTGAGATCTGACAATATTAAAATAAATAAATTGGCTAAATGTCATTATGTCTGACGGTTAAAATCAGGTAAGAGTTGAAAGAACTGCAGTGTGCACCAGGCCATAGAAACCACCATGGCTTTGGAATATAATGTGTCTATTTTAATTTTTCCAATCCAAACAACATAAATTGTTGAGGAAAATCCTGCAGGCTTAAAAGAAGTACAAAGTACTTGGTTCATGTTGAAGCTGTGCAGTATGTTTTAAAACTAGCTAGATTTTGAGTAATAACAGTATAGTAATACACAGCAGTTTCTTCAGAAGTGCAAAGTAACACACAGGCAACGGATGAAAGTGGCTTTGGAAGGTTTTTCCATCATCTGTGGACACCTGGCCTGTCACTGCATTGAAGTGTCTGATTGTTGGTTTCAGGACGTTTTGGAGGCATCTCGGAGACACTGTCAGACAAAGCCGCTCCTCACTTCAGTAAAAGCTTGGGAATCCTGACACTTTGTCTCACTCCGATGCCTCAAGGGTAAAATCATGGCTACTGTCTGGATAAACCAATATCGATTGTCTCAACCCATCCTCCAGTTTCTCTGTCTTTATGATGGCCGACAGGATCCAGTTTAATCCTGCCATTGCTCTTTTCCCCGCTCATCTTTCTGTAAGTACCGTATGAAGCATGAAATTCACCTGTGAATGTATTTGCTGGCTGTTAACTTGAATTTAGTTTTTAAGTGATGCATTTCACATCTACACAGACAAAGAGAGGGTGGAACAAGACAGTCTGTCAAACCAGCCAGTTCTCAAACACTTGAATAAAGACTAAACTAGTACCTGAGCAAAGTCTGTATGTCATCTCCTAATCCTCCCAATATTGACACTGCTCTGACACCTTCACGGCAGCTCCTTTCAAATCCTGAGCTTTCTTCGATTTAACTCAAAGACGATCCTCTTCGGAGTCAACATCTGTGGCCAAAGACAGAAGAGAAGCCAGGGCTGCAGATGCTGTCCCGGTGTTTATCCCGACAGCCAGAAAGGGCCAGTTTTAATAATAGGTCTTTGCTGTTGCTTGGTTATAATCCCTTTCAATGAGGCCACGCACAAGGCCACAAAAGCCATCTCATATTCTGCTGGGGCATTCTTCTCACACAGCTGCTAATGAAACACCAGAGTGTGCAGAGGCTTACGGACCTATTCCACCCTGGAGTCAACTCAGCCCTGCCTGCTCACTGAGGTGAGACCCATCTGCTGCCACATGGATTAATTTTCCTCCTCATTCTATCGGCAGCAGTCCCTGAATGCATCCTCAACTGTGATATTTAATACACGTTTCCCAAATGGATTTGGGTGATGATGCTGGAAAGAGAGACAGGGACACTGTGTACTCTTGCACATGTCACCTGTGGGTGTTTTCCATGGTGTTGCCCATGAAGTTGATAGTTGTGGGTGCGAACACATGACACATGGCAGATTAGCAGGACAGAGCAAGTAGGAGGTGACAAGTGGCAAAGAAACAGCTCAGTGAATGTTTGTGCATCAACGTCACTCTGTTTCCTACGGTCACAATGATGAGAGAAATGAAAACAAATGAGTGGACATTTAATCCTTGAACTTCTAGTCCCAGGAACCTTTTTCAAGGTTCTTTCAAAAATGTTTCCACTGTGGACTAGAGACCAGGAGAGACGAGGCAAATCAGTCCGTTGTGGTATGAACAATCAGCGACGACAACAAGCTGTTCCTAGTTCAGTAACAAAATATACCCACAGCACAAAATGCCAGACTCTCAGGCTGTCTGTTCCCCCAGATGTCAGGTTTGCAAATGTGCAAGACAGAGCTAAATTGAACTTAATAAAAAAAGACTTGACTATTTGAATTATTATGTCTGTCCTGCTGTTTGGAGCAACGTCCAGCCATGAGCAACACATGGGATGTTTACAAGCATATGTGTTCGTGGGCGGCTGTGGAGGTGGTAGAGCGGTCGTCCTCTAACCAGAAGATCGGCAGTCTGATTCTGGTCTTTCCCATCCCGCATGCTGAAGTGTCCTTGGGCAAGATACTGAACTCAAAAATTGCCCCTTCTAATAGAGAAATAACATCACGTAGATGCACTGTATGAATGTGTGTGAACTGCACTGTAAAGCGCTTTGAGTGGTTATCAAGACTAGAAAATCCACAGAACATTTTACCACAATCAGATGCCACCTTCAGATACAAATTCAGAATCTTAAATGATACAAGGATTTGAAAAACCTGACCATGGTAATAAATCCATCAATACATAAATACATGGATCATAGATAACTGAAAAATCCTTTAGGTTGAAAATTGTAGATGAAGGCAATCTTTACTGCAGGAGTGAAAATAAATTACGCCTTGAAAGTTAAAAACAAGTCCTACAGGTGTTGATGACAAAGGCAGTGCAGTGACAAACTGTGTGTTCCTACAATCTTCGATGCACTATAGGACAGCACTGTGCTGCAGGAAGTAATCCTCATATTGCCATCAGAACTGTGAGAAAAGGACAAAAGAGGACAGATGATGGAGAGCAGCACAGTCTCCAGACTAAAGCCTCATGGAGCTGGTTTGAGATTAACTGGACCATTGGTGAAAGAGCAACACATTTGTGGGAACAAAGTTTGGAAACAATGTTTCACTTCCAATGTTAGAAAGGACTTCACAAATGTGAGCAGCTGCTGGATCAGTGAAAAAATCTGATTAAATCCAAGATTTGTAAGATTATCATTTGTATTCAGCATTCAAAAAAAACATCTATCCAGTGTAGCTGTTCCCAAGTGTAAACCTTGTGATTGTATAGGATCAATAATATTTACTATCACCTGAGTGATATAATCACTGTATTGGCCATAATTCCTATTTTTAATAGCAATGCATGCTGTTTCTGTACCTTCTGCACTTGTATGGTTTAATTTGGTGATGTGGAATGATCACTTTCTGACTTATCTCCAAACAAAGTTAAAATAATGGCTGATGGCTCACTTCATATCTGTCTGGCTGCTACTGGCTCCTAATCCACTAACCTAATATAACTATGTTCATATAATGTCATAACTGAAAAAATTATAGTGATCCTTTAATGAACCAATGACCTTTTATCTGCTGATATGACTTTCTGATAACTGATCAGTGTGTCTGGCCTGTGAGGAGATCTGCTGTCTGACACACTGGTACAATGACATGACAAGCAATGTTGCATCCAACTGCACAAGTACACCTTTTGTTCTTCAGTTTATTTTGGACAATGGAAGAAACCAATATTGATTTAGAGTATTTAAAAAATTTGTAATCAAAACATCCACTTTTCAACATGACTAGTCCCTGAATTTTAATATGTGACAGTGAGGAATACAAGACGTACCAGCGAACAACAAGCTTGTCAATAAAATGCTCCATTGCCTCTCTTTGGGAGCTGCCTGCTGGCCGTTCTGCCTTCTGACCCAAGATCTAATATGACATTTTCACAATGGCAATTTTCAGCAGACAAACACACACACACACAAACACACACACACACACACACACACACACACACACACACACACACACACACACACACACACACACACAAGCAAAGACTCATGCATGATTGCACATAGAAAAGGCTCAAATTACAATTCAACCAATAGGGAAATTTGAACGTCAGTGTCAGTGGCTGCTGCTGACGACTGAGACTTTGTGCCACAATTCATAATCTTTATCATTTTATATGCAACATGTTAACATTTTAGACCATCACACATGAAAGCTGGTAAACAAATTGCTGGTATTGAATAAACCCAATGGGGTTGTTCACCTTAAATGAACTTGTTAGGTTTGTTTCAGTCTGGTCAATAATTGTATTGTTGGTGTAGCAAACAGCAGAATCACCTTGGGGTAGTTGGTGATATTGTTACTCTGAAATAAAGGTTCTGCAGAACATCAGCATTGTTATCAACTTCTAAACTTCATTTTTATTTCTCAGAGATATACACTGTCAACTCAGGATCTACAAAGTTCACTAAAATATCCAGATTAGTGTGTATCAGGTTTCTATAAATCAACACAAATCATATGAAAGTATACATGTATACGTGTGTGTGTGTGTGTGTGTGTGTGTGTGTGTGTGTGTGTCTCTAATTTTTTGATTATTATACTCTATATTCATATTTATTATAGCTCAAATTTGTTATTGAGAGAAAAAAAACTTAGATTGATGAAAACAGCAGGAAGATATTTAGATTTGATGTAGGGTTAAAGATTTTGATGAATTCAAAATTACTATGACATGCTATGTAGATTTTAAACTTATTTTAATATACTGTCATATTGATCAAATTTAGTGAGATGGGTGAGATGTACGAAAGGATGTGATTTTATCATAGTTCTCTCCTGCAGTGTAAACGGACAAATGTGCCACCAGAAACTAGCCAACATGAGAATGTCTGGCTGAATGAAGGATGAGACACAGGTGTCTAGTTATTTCTGAATGTTAGACTGTGCCCAAGCTAAAAAATGTTTTAAATTAGCCAGCAGAGTCTGCAATGATCATCACACAGCACACCAAGATATTTGGTTTAGCAGTAGTGGAGCTCAATATGTAAAGTTTCCTGGTATGAAAATGAAAAGCGTTCCTTCTCTGGAGAGCATGATTGTGTCCAGTTATGCTGTGTTCACTCCAAATGTGAAGACATTTGTGTTTTGTTATTTGTGCAGCAGGATCATTTATTGACTTAACATTAACATTACTCGCACAGATTGCGCAAGTAACACGATTTCACACAACCATGGAGTATTTGCCTGTTTTCCTCCTGAAGAGAAGAGGAGGACTACTGGCTGAAGTGATGACAGTTGCTGCGTTGTGCATGTTGGGGTCACGCTGGTGAAGGCAGCGCTGTTGTGTGAGGGTCCACAAGACTGTTTCCAGTGCTACCTGAGATGGGTTTGATCACACTCTAGCTCAGATCAAATATTTTAACTATTTCACATTGCTTGGGTCGAGAGACATTGACTTTGGCTATTTGTGTCTTTGCATTGACCCTGTATGTAATCTCATCACATTTGTGTGAACGCACCTGTAGTGTTAGATTCTAATATATTTAAACATGAGTAAATTGTGGAGATAACTCTGTTGACAGATTATAAGGATGAAGTACTGAAGTGTGTCTGTGATGTGACAGTCAGCACAGATAATAACCACTATTCATCTGGGATCACAAAAGATGCCGTCACTTGTCATTGTCATATTTGTGAAATAAGTCTGTTGTCAAATATGAGCTCCCCCAGTGTTTCTCTCAGAGGAGATAACACAGTGAAATATGCATTCAGAACGAACACTATTATTACATTTCATTCAATATTCGCCAGTTAATGTGAACTCTTTCGTTCTTTAGGCAGAACAGTTCTGCCTAAAGAACTGTTCTGCCTAAAGGACTGTTCTGCCTAAAGAACTGTTCTGCCAGATGAAGACACTGATACACAGTGTTCCTTTCAGTAGTTAGTACTTTGCATCAAGAAGGGCTTCTAAACGTTAGTGACCTAAAATCATGGTCTCATCTGCTCAGAGACAGAGACAATGTGATTTTGCTCTTGAAAAGCATAAACTCGTGGAGATGCTTTGATCATTGGGACCATTTGTACTCTCTTTTTCTCCTGCAGAGCCAAAGTATGGTATGACTCCTGAGACAGTTCAATGACAACCACGGTCTCGCTGTATCTATAATGGTGCGTTCCACCAAATGTGACGCAAATCTTTGGCCAGATAAGATTGATAACCAAGTCAATGCAGAGGCGCGAATAGACACAAATAGCTGCAAATCTCTCGCCCCTGGGCGACCACAATTGGTATGACCACAAATTTGCATCATTCACATCTATTGGTCAAGTTCAAGTTTATTAGCTTCAATTAGTTGACTTTATTGTCTTTAATTCATGTATTTTAACACAACATATTTTATGAATAGATTTGAGTCAAAAGCTAAAATCCTCAACATAACATATTTTTTACAATATATGTGACTAAATGGACCCAACTCAGCTGAAATCTGAATATGTCTCTTGATTTGGTTTGCAATTAACAGTCTGGAGGAGAGTGATTCTCTGTAACGTCAACCCTTTCAATCCGAAAAAACGTTCACTTGTATTTATTTTTTATTGGCGTATGAACAATCATTAAATATGCTATATACCAGAGGAATCAAAATCCATCAACCTCAAACTCAAATATTGAAACATCAATCAGAATATTGTTCAGGCAGTTCCCAGTGATGTTAAGTTGACACGTTCCTCGCCGCCACAAACCTCCCTACCTCATGTATTTTAAAAATCAAATGGCAGCATATTCCCCGATAGTGACAGTTAATTCAACTTCTGCCCTTGTGCCTATTTGTCAAAATACCTCTGATGTGTCCAAAAAAAAGTCATAATCATCCCTGTCAAAAAGCTTAATCTTTCAAACCTGAGCTTTATAAAAGAGACTGGAGAATTTCATTCACGGCAGCAGCGAAGCCCCTTACTGACAGACAACATGAAAGCACACTCATCAAACAGCAGCATCCTCACATGTGGTCTGAAAGTACAATATAACAATAAACATCTTCTCCATGATATGTAACACAGCCTGCATGACATTATCTGCTATGCAGCTTCAGCAATACATGTAACAGTAATGAAATTCAGACCATATGGCTGATCAATGGTCATAAAACTGATCAATATTCCTGCAGGCAATCTGCTCAATGTCCTGTGAATGGGATTCTCATGAAATTAGGCAGGGGAGGTTCACAAGCACTCGAACCATCTCTAATGGTACTGGCTCCTTTACTCCACTAATATTGCATTAGCAACAATAGAACCACCATTTAAAGTTTAGGTATGTCGATATTATATTTGTCTTATTGTCAGCAAATCCAATGAAAGACCCAAACCAACGGTGAAATTATTATAATCATCCAGAGCCTGATATGTCCTGTTCCTCTGAGAGCTCCCAGACACTGTGAAAAACCCATTGGGTGACATTTTCCTTCTTTACCATGAACACACACACACACACACACACACACACACACACACACACACACACACACACACACACACACACACACACACACACACACACACACACACACAGACACACCCTCCTGCTTCCATAAATATAGCATCAAATGTGAATCACACTACCACTGTGTGGTACTTTGGTCTTTTGCATCTTGTCCAGTATATGCATGCATCATTTCTTGTGTGAGCTCCATCAGCAACAATATAACCATAATATAAAGTAGGGCAATGAAGAAATTCCTATCATGCATTAAAAGGACATATGTTAACTTTGATAAGTTGAGAGTAACCATCAAAAAACTCCCTTCAGAGCACATGTTAAGGTTTCCCCAGAGAAAAAAAGTGTTAATCACCATTTGACATATTAGTGGGGAACCAGGTCAGTCTGAGTCCAGAATGAAATGTGTTAAGGTGAGCTCAGGGAGAAGCTGGCAAGGCTACAAGCCAGCACACTCAACCATGGAGCAGCATGAGAGCTGCTCTGTGTGGCTTTGTGAAAGTCTGATAGTAGTAGCACTCTGCACTGCGTCTCTGGCTGCTCTGCTCCTCTGGGCTGAGGTGATCCAACACTAATGACTCGCTCTATGGTTACTGGGACTTGGGGGAATGCTGGCAGGGCTGGGAGGGGGGAGGAGCGGGTGCAGCCCTGATGGGGGAGCTGTCACAGATAGATGATTTCATTTTGCCTGCTTTTCCTTTCATTTCCCCTCCATTCGGATTCCATCTATGTCACTGAGGCTGATGAACCCACATTGGGATTTTGGCAATCGTACTTTATCAGGAGCTTGTTTGCATGGTGCCTCCCTGCCTACCTTTACTGACAGGTTGGGCTGGTGCTGTCTTTGAAAGTGCTTAATAATTACCAACTTGTGACCAATGAAAGAAAAATAAACATGAAGGGACGTTTCATGTCAAACAGACCAATGTAGTCCTGCGCCCCTTCACATTTCAGCAGAAGTGTCCTTTTAAAGATGTATCTCCCAGCACCATAAAGAGCAATAAATATTGATAGCAGCATGGGCAGGGAGGGAGGGACCCGCGGAGGCAGCGGTGCAGGCCTGACAAAAACTGAGATCAAGTGAACAGAGGCTGACAGGCTGAATTAGTTTACACAAGAGATGTGGAAAAGGATGTGTTGGGAGGGTGAAGCAGGTAGGAACAACACTCCCATCACTCCTCCTCTTTCACCAGCATGAGGAGCTCCTCGTCCTGAGCTGGCCTACTTCTCCAAAGCCGTATGCAAGTGAAGTGTGAATTCTGGACTGCTTGGTTATCTTACCTTGCTCTGGACTCAGGCTGCGGATATTGCTGGAAATGTCCATGGGTGTAATCCCAAAAGAGACAGAGCTCCACGTGCTGCTAAAACAGGGGTGGAGGTGCTGGGTTTACCCTAACCACCATCTGGAAGGCAATCTACTGTCACAAGCACGCCTCACCCCGTGATTGTCATCATCCGGACTGTGACAGAAAATGCTTTGGAAGAACTTAGCTATCCTCTACTATTTTTATTCTACCTTTGATGCACTGTGTTCCCTCGCTTCTCCCTCTGTGTCCTCCTGAAGCCCATCCTCTGTATCTATGTGCTCATGTGTCGGGTAGCTCCAAAGACAATAGTGTGGTCTTGCACACTTCTTCTTCTTCTTCTGCCTTTACTGTACAGACTGGAGGGAGTGTGTGTGTGTGTGTGTGTGGGGGGGGGGGGGGTGTAGCCTGGAGAGCACTGGGAGTGCGCTACTTGCAGTCAACCACTCACGGTTCTTGTAGGAGAGGGGGGAAGCGCTCAGCTCAATGCGATCACCTGGGAGAACGAGTTCTATTAGATGGAGGAGGGAGGGAGATGTGGGAGAGAAGAAAGATAAAGGAGGGAGGGAAAACTGAAAGGGAGGAGGAGCAGGAAGAGAAAGCAGAGAGAGAACCAAAATGCATCTGCTGAGATAAAAGGGGAGGAGTGTGAAGAGAAAGAGGGAAGAGAGGGATGTGAGAGGCGTGAAGGAGGCAAGGTGGCTGTGATTTGCAAGAGCTGCAGCGTGTGGCACGCATGTTTTATTCAACGTGGAGCTTCCGAGGGAGAGGAGCAGCCAGGCGTGGATGGGTGAGCAGACGGCCAAGAGAGGGAGAGACAGACAGAAAGAAGGGAAGAAAAGGGGGTGAAAATGAACTTCTCTCCACTTCTTTGATTTGGGTCTGACACAAGCGGGGAGAGCAAGCAGCCTCCGACAAACTTCTGGCCTAAGTCTGACTGTGGAGTGAATCGTGGATCACAATTTTGTTATTTATTCATTTGAAAGCAATCTGTTGGAAAATCTATTTTCTTAGCATAAAGACAAAAAAACTACACAAAAAGTTAAGGTCTCCAAATGATTCCTTCAGATTCATCATTATGATTTTGACAAATATTTGATTAATCACCCTAATGTAGCATGTAAATTAGCCCTAAAGAACATATAACATCTGAGACAATTATATTATGATGTGTCTAAAATAATACAGCGTTAACATACGGATACGAGGGAATACATTCTTCCAGTTCTTCAACAGTGATAATTCTTGCCTCTTGCAAGTCTTCAAACTTTATGTAACAAGAAAGTATTGGAAAACGTCATTAATTTGACTGAGACCTTATGAACATGAAAAAAGTCATTTTGTTTTTCCAATAAAAAAACATTAAATTAAAAGACAGCTTTAATCTAGAACTCTTGGGCTGTGTCCAAACCCATCTCTCATTCACCAACCCCTACTCACTATATAGAGACTTCTATGTAGAGGCAAAAGAAATAAAAAAAGCTTGTCATTGTTTTAGGATTATAATGTACAACAACAACAAAGTCAACTGATGAAAAATCTGTTTATTTTACACTTATTATTAATACTTTTAGGTAAAAACAACACATTGAATGACAATTATTTAAATGTAGAAATAATCCTGTTTCAGTTTGTGCTGTGATGTGTTGCATTGCTCTCATTTACATTTGAACAACAGGTCAGGCTGTTGCTGCTGCCCTCGCTCCTCTTGTCTCTCTGCCATGAGCGTAATGCATGACTGCTCTGTTAGTGACCGTTGGTTGTACACTACTTTTCACAATGCATTGTTGGAGACAATGAGTGCACTGTATAGTGATTGGTGAGTGATTTCAAACTCAGCCTTAGTGTCAGTCTACATGTTGACCCACACTGGCTCCACCATATGTTGGGTGGCACCAGTAGGTGAAATGTAATGACAGGGCTCATGAATGCCAAAGCTTGTGTACGATTGCACCTTGTAATCTGTGCAGGGGTTGCTGGTTTACTGACTGAAGCTATTGGTTCATCATCCACAAATGCAGAACACAATTTATAATATTTCCAGCAACTTTCAGCTATTGCATGAATAATACACGTTGCGAGTTGTCTCACCTCATGCATGTTTCATGAGGCAGGCACGACAAACCTCCGCTCTTTTGTACATGGATTTTCAAAGGCCCTGTACGCTGCTCTGCTCTCAGCCTGCAAAAAATCATAATCCAGCACCCCGGGAGCTTCACCCGCACCTGCGCCTCAACCAAAAGTCAAGCTTCATTTGTCTGCTGGTGTCTTCTTTGTACATTAGCGTGCAACACCTCCTGCTGCTTGAATGAGCTTTGGGCATGCTACAGTAGCTGTCCACTGAGTCACAGTATAGTATAGCGGGAGAACCTGTCTCACATGGCCGGGGCTTTAGGCTGTCTCTGACACAGCGAGAAGTTAGCTAAGAGCATGCATCCACAAGGAATTGTGTAATGGTCGCTTTAGTGTGTGTGCATGCATTTGGGTTGAGTGGGGGCTGGGCAGTAGGGCCCTGAGGGATGTTAAAGGGCTCTACAGTACTCAGGGGGATTGGGGCCTTTTCCGTATACCTTTTACTATCATATACTCTAAGTAGAACAGACAGATTACGTAAAAATTTGATCATTGCTGATGAATAACAACAAGTTCACGTTATATCAGTGTGACTGTGCTGATGAAACTGTGAAATCCTCTGATACTTGAATTCAGATCAAGATATGAGAACTAAGCATCTTGAGCTCAACTGAGATGTTTCTCTCAGTTTTTCTCAGTTTTTTCAGTCCCCAACACTAAACATATATATATATATATATATATATATATATATATATATATATATATATATATATATATATATGAAAACAAAAATTACAATTTTATTTTAATTTTTTGGTAAAATGTTTTGCTTTTGGACTAAAAGTAAAGCTGAAGGTTAGGAAACTGTTCTAAAACTACAGAGAAACATGGTCTCAGCTCTCGGACACTTTGAATCTCCATCTGCCAACTAAGAGGTAGATGGAAGCAGCGCTGTCACTATGTTTCACATCAGAGTTGCATATGAGAGAAGACTGTTACAAGACTGTTACAAGTCATTCAAAATCATTTTGAACCAATGTGTGACACAGTATAGCACTTTCTTCCCGTCAGTCATTGGCCGATCACTTAGTTTGAGTCCACAGGGCTTCACCCACATTCTGAGTCGCTACTTTTTATGAGCTAAATTTGATCAAAACTGTATTTTTTAGGGCTGGGCAACGATTAAAACTTTTAATCATGATTAATCGCATGATTTCCCTGATTAATCAAGATTAATGGCATTTGTATACGCAAAATCCAATAATGAATTCAAAAGTAGTGTATAGCGCACTTTTATTTAAAATGTTCTGCTATATGAACGAAAGTGCCATAACATTTGTTGTGCAAACACTTTTAACATCAGCATTTTAATACAGTAGCAGTTAAATAAAATATTCAGTGTAAATCTCAACTTAAACAATGCTATCAAAGCAAATACAAAATTAAAGCTCATTGCCACTGCCAGGGCATTAATGTTATCCTGTTCGTTATGAAAAAGAAAAAAACTGGCCACAAAATCCTGAGCCACAATCATATCATTAAAACAGGCAATTTCTGAGGTAACAGCAGATGCACATTGTAAAGTTGTCGCTTTTACAGTCCTCTCCTTTTCATACAACTCGTGTATTCTTCGTGTGATGGTGCGTCTTGAGGGCATCTCATACCTGCCGTCATTTGTTGCGATTCTTAAAATGTTTCTCAGACCGACGTCTTCCACAACACTAATCGGCCTGCAGTCTGTAGCTATCCACTTCGCTGTGGCATTTGTTAGCTTCTCCTGCCTTTGTTTATCTAGTACTCCTCCCTGCATCTAACGTAGTCTGCCGAAGCCTCGCTCCACTGTCTGTTTCGTTGAATGATTTGCTGGTATCAACTGTGTGTTTTGCATTTAGGTGATATTTTAGACTGGAAGTACTCCGGTGATAAGAAAATTCAACTTGGCAGTGGTTACAAATAACTTTAGTTCTGTCGACTCTGCCGTCTGGAAGAACTTTAAAATGAAAATGGCCATGTAAAAGCTCCGTACCCTTCTCCGTGTTTGTTTATTCGCCAATTCTTTTCTTTTCCGGTTCCGCAGCAGTCAGCAACAGACTTTCACAAAATAAAAGCCTGTGCGCAACAGACTTTTACAATAATACAATAAATAATAAAACCTGCGCTAATGCGCGATAAAATAATTGTTGGCGTTAAATAATTGATGAGTTAACGCGATTATAACGAGTTAACTTGCCCAGCCCTAGTATTTTTACTTAGAGCTCTTGTCTGAGTCTTGCGCTTGGGTCCAGTTTCTGTTCCGGTATGGAGCATCTGCACATATCACAGCGTCACAACAGGTGAACAGCTGGTGATGCACATTTACATATCTGTACAGTCTGTATATTTTCTACACGTACTGCAGGACCATCAACTACTTACACTCACATTCACACTTGTGGTCAATTTACATTCTCCAATAGACTTAACTGCAACCTGCATGTCTTTGGACTGTGGGAGGAAGCTGGAGTACCTGGAGAAAACCCACTCAGACGCGGAGAGAACATGCAACCATGGAACCTGGAACCTTCTTGCTGTGAGCTTACAATGCTAACCACTGTACCACCGTGACATGTAGGCATGCTCTTCATAAATGAGATATTGATGATGTGACAATGTTTCTGACAGTAACATTGTGTACAAATGTTGAGGTGAGGTATAAAGTATAAGATTATTTTTACATCAGCCTTTCAGTTTGTGGTAAATTCCAGCAGCAGGACACCACTGTTACTATTTGAAGGCTGTAGGAATGTGCAGAAACAAGAAAGATTAGATTCGATCAATGTGTGAGCTTCATGGTGGCACTTTGTGTTACTTATAGGTCACCAGGTGCCACCTTCTCCATTATCCTGCAGCACAGCAGGTTATCTTCTGCAGCTCATATAAAAGCAGAGGATTGGTAAAGTCAATAGCCTACAGGCCGTCGGAGAACCCAAAGCGCAAACACTGAATGACACAGTCTCCGAAACGAAACCAAGCACAATATTGATTGATTGACTCTCAAGTGAAGTCATGTTTCAGTGAAGGGAAGAAAAAAAAAAATTCTGAAAAGGCTTTAGTTTCATGTAACTGCGAATGCATATATAATTTTAATATGTAATATATTAATAACATCAGCTCAGAGAATCTTTTCTCGCCCTAAATGTCTGTCTGTCTTCACCTTAAGTGAGCATGAAATTATTTTGGCAATGCTGATGACATTTCACTGAAATGTCATCGTCAATACATCTGAGTCTGAGTCTTTATCATATTTTGCATTGAAAACACGTTTTGGATGGTGACCCAGCTCAGTGGACTGATCATGACAGTTTCACATGCTATGGTTTTGTCATGTTCAGCAGACGGTTGCTGCCGTGTTATAAGTGTGGACGAAGGAGAAAGCGGAAGTTAATAACCACAGCTGGATGAATGCAGGGGTCAGCTGCACCCTCCATGGATTTCTTATTAAATGTGTGTGTGTGTGTATTCGCACAGGTGACCTGAAGCAAATGGGAAAAGGTAAAACTGCATTTTCCAGGCTGTGGTCACAGGGTTCACATACGAATGATTTCACTGAGGAAATAATGTCAAGGGAATGGATTTTTGCTGTTAGAGATATAAGCATTGACAATGAGACAATCATCGGATACAGCAGTAAGCAACTGACGTATCATGTGGTATCATGTTGGCAGGAAGTCTGATACAAGAACCATGTCCCAGAACAATTCAAGAAATAATTTAGTATTATTGGGCTTAATGATTCAGAAACTTGGCCACACTTGTGTCTGGTGGATAGACTCGTCTCATTCTTTAGTTAAGTTAAGTGATCAATACTGTCTATAATAATTCTGTAATATAATTTAAAAGTAGGATCATATACTCAAACAAATAATTATGGCTTGAATTGTGACTTTATGTATTTGAATTACATATAAAATGTATTAAATGCAGTTAAATATACAAAAATTCCACTTGATAGAAAACACTTCATATAATGTGACCCTTTACATTGGCCTTTTAACATAAAATTATTTTAATTTAATATGTAATTGCAATACATTGAGTCAATAATCATTTTGGGAGTAAATTGAAAGACAGTTAGTGGACGACCCATTCTCTTGAGCCACAGCTGTTCCTAATAGACTTCATGGACACATTACACACTTCAGCCTCCAAATGATGCAGTTAATGGTGTCCTCTTTAGTAGCAGAGAACCCTAAAGAGAAGACTGCAGCGGCTGGATGGATACATTTGGATGAGGGGCGGAGCTCTATATGATGACTAAGTCACTATCAATGATCCAAGCAGCTTGGTTACACAAAGCCTAAAATAAGGTTCCCTACAAATTTGGGAGTGAGTGTGTCTGTTGAGCTTGCTGACACACAAAGTCTTCGTATTGCCCCAATGGCACACCTGTGGTGGATGCACCTTGTCCTCTTGTTTTCTGTTTCCCCTTACCCCTGCGTCATCTCTCCTCTGTCTGTGAGTGTAGCTGTGTCCCAATTCAGGGGCTGCATCCTTTAGAGGCTGCATTTGAAGTCTGATTGCGTCACGGCGGTGCAATGAGACTGTCCCAATTCTAAGGGTCCTTCCAATGCCGCCGATTAATGCATCCTTCAATCTCAGAGCAACGCTTCTTTGTGTGTGTCAGGTTCAAATCCTCCGTCTGTTTCGTCTGCTGCCTGTGTCAGTCTGGTTTGTGTAATATTCCATCTGAATTAGATTCATCACCTGCCTCTCTGCTCTCACCCCGTTCACCTACAAACTGTTACATCTGTTGCTCATTCTAATATTCAATAAATCTCTGTTTAACTTTCACTCTACCTTCATGTCTGAGTTTAGTGTTTGGGTCCAATTCTTGTGCTAAACTTGGCAGACAGACCAAAATGAAGGGAGGCGTCGTATTACTCCTACTTTACCATCCAGTTTATAATCCTCTTCTTTTTTTTCCCTTTAAAAAAAATGTTCATAAAAATGTTTATTGAACACACCCATCAAATATTAAGTGAACCCTTGGATTTAATGGCTGATCGAACCTCCTTTTGATGCAATAGCCTCAAGCCAGTGCCCTAAGAAGCTGCGGATTAGACCTGCTCACAATCAGGAGGAAGTTTTACCATTCTTCTTTACAGAACTGCTTCAACTATATAATAATAATATCACACAGATATGATAATTACTACAATAATATCTTGTTATCATAACATAAATGTGACCACTGTGATAATAAATATGTTAATTACAACAATAAACTTATTTATAAATCAATAATAATAATGATAATCCTCTTCTGTCAAAGTGTACACTGTGTAGTCATCAGTCAATCCTCACACAGCAGTTCATGGTACAAATCAAACACTTAACCTTTCAGTCTTTATGTCAGCTAGCCTTTAGCACTGGGACAAACAAATTGTAGATGGTATGTATTCAAATGAACATTTTGTGTTTCTACAAACAAAATAGCTGATGGATGTCCTTGCATGCGACTGAATGAATTGACAATGTAGCTGCATGACCTTTCATGTATTTTTCCACAGACCAGAAATATGTGTGAGCTCTAATATTTCTTTACTCTTGTTTGTTACTGCAGTTATTTGTAACATCTTCCTTTATGTAATGAATTATTCATACACGTCAAAAATCTTCTTTGAAAACACTATAGGATACAGTAGCGTTGCTCTTCATATGCCTCCCATCAGTTGTGCATGTGAGCGTACACTCATGTGAGTGTCCTGGAAAATCAGTCACCAGTCTTGATAGAATACGACCTCAGGGCCTTGGAGAACAAACCATTCCACCCTCTTTAAATGCCTGAGCGCTGGTGTGTGTGTGTGTGTGTGTTGCCCACTGAGGCCAAATAACTGGCTGATAAGCAAAACTGTCAAATTAATTTCATGCGTGCTGTGCTAGAAAGTTGACAGCTGCATTTTCTTTTTCTAATGTGTTTGGACAGCAACTTAAACGTATTGTGCCCCTAACGACGGGCCGTGTGTAAAGCACATTTGTGAGCTGCCCACATTAGCTTGGATAGTTATTTATGAATCTGTAGACTGCCGTTCTCATTCTGTTAGTGTTTGTGCAAGAGACAGCTGTGGTGACTGGCAGCTGGGAGAGCAGATGCCTTGTGATGCATTCAGTATTATTTTGTTATATTATGAGTTAATTCGCTGGTTTTCATGCTGTCGTTACCTAATAAGAGTTTAATGTGATGTGACACAGAAAAACATCCTCCAGTTTTGAACTGTCACCTCCTCTAAAATGACGGGTCAGTTTCTAAAAAGTGGCAGTCTTAAGTGCAACACATCACTCAGAATATGGCCCTGGAGATGATGTTTTCAAGCAGGGAACTGGGCAGTGAAAGCAGATGAATGACAGTTCATATTTAGTCTGGAGTGTTTGAGTGAGTTGGCTGTTATTCAGCCAGACACACACATGCAGATGTGGGCTAAAGTTTGGGCATTCCTTGGGAAAATTGCATATTTTGTGAACTTTTGAAGAGAAAAGAAGTAAAACTCCAACCCCTGCAGTCGACATTCATGTGGAAAGTTTGGGCCCCCTGCAGTACCAGGGCAGTGGGAAGATCTATATCCAAATGACAGGACTTTTGCTGGATATTTTCTTATTTCCCTTTATTTTTATCAACGAAATAATGTCTCATATTTATCATCTGTGTCTGCATGAGTACAGCAACATTCATAGCAGCATCTATCTGAACTATTTCCAGACCTACTACACAGAGACACCGAGTCCATCACATTCAAACACAGTCCCACCTTAGTCTTCATGCGTAACATGTCTTTGGACATGGAGATAAACCCTCAGTAATTCTGGGTGATCAGATTTGATCGGGGCCTGGGGAACATGGCAGGGATTACAGAGATCAGTTTTCAGCAGTTGCCTGCAGCCCCCACTGCTATCACATAATGAATGCATAGACTGTTTCACCTGCTCGGTGTCGAGGAAGCAGAATTAAATGTGTCCAAACAGTGTAAATTGGTGTAGTGATAGAGGGGCAGTGATTTACAACTGTATGCATCCTGTGTCGAATGAACGCCAGCACTTTGACAAATGACTCCATCTGTAAATAGCCATTCTTAGGGGATAACACTCCCAAATCACAATGCTTTGCAAATAAAGCAGCTGTGATTGGCCATTCTGAGAGCAACTATTATTTAGTTTTACCCTCAGCAGAGAGACTTCTCATTATTTCCCTCCTGGTGAAAAAGCAGTGTTAGCTACTTCCTGACTCACAACAGTTAATTGGACTGGTTGGAGCTGGAGCAGCATCACTCATTAGACCGTGTCAGCTGACTATTTAGGTCAAATCCACAGGGTGGATCCGTTCTATTAATCGATGTAGATGGTTAATATGGGTCGTGAAGACAATCTAGACTCCAATCAGATGTAGAGGGGAACCTGAAGACCTGGGAGGTCTGTCATGTGAAAGTGGTGACAAGATATATACGTTTACCACAAATGTACATCATCATGATGATTAATCATGTGTAGTGACTTTCTTTAAATATGAGTACACCTTTAAGAAAGTGTAGCAAGTTGACCCTTGATGAGTCCTTCCAATAAACTGAGATAGTTTAGTTATAACTAGTTATATTTTCAAAACATCCAGATTCATTGAAGAATGCCCTATGTAACTGAGTGCATTACTAAAAATACCAAAATACTTCCTAGACTGGTGACTAAACCCATACATCTCTATGTGATTTGAAAAAATCATTAAATATCAATTAAAATGAAATTATTTATATGCATGCTGACTTTATTCAGTTTCCATATGTATTTAATGCACCCTGCTGGTATTAACCACTATATTGCAACCCCTTGCTCATTCCTGAAATATGATCATTTTGATCTCCCATCATGCTCTGGGCTTAATCATAGAAACAACTAAATAGCCCTACTTCTCGAACCGACCTGTTTAACCAGCCATTCTATATGCCACAGCTCTCCATGCAAAAGGACTTGAGATGCTACATATTATCCATCTTCTCTATGGACCAGTTTGCCTCCATCTTTTCTTTAGCTCAACTGGAGGTTGTCAGACAACAGCTGTACTGAAATTAAATGGAAACTGTGGAGTAACATTTAGAGCAATACAGAGCCATAATACATGATTATTATTAGTCTAAAGCTGGTTCTGTTGCCATAAATCTGCCAAATCACTATTATTTTCAATGCAGGTGAAAGCAATGTCTCATCAAGAGAATTGAGTTCTACTGAACATTTGAGCTCCTTGTAGTTCCTTGTTTTAACTGATCAGCCTGCAAACATTTCTCTTATCAACCTCATCAATAAAAAAGCCTCTGATAAACCCTCTGTTGACCAGGACTTTCAAATTTGATATAATTGTAAAACACATTTTGGTCATAAGGTCAGATTCAACCCAAAAATGTGAAAAATCGATGTATTCAGTGAATGAGCCTACAGATCTTGGTAGAAATCCTCCGTGGATTTCTAATTGATGGCTGGATCTGTCTATTCTCTGGTGTCTTCCATGCAGAACAACATTGTTTCTCATCTTACTGCCTGTAGAACATTGCATTATATCATAGAAATATTTCAGAAATGTAAGCATGGACACACACACACACACACACACACACACACACACTTACAAACTGAGCATGGTGCGGAACCCTGATCATGCATGTGATTTAATCTAAAGGCAATTCTAGAGGAAATAATGAATATGTTCTCTTCAGGGACAGACTTCATTTGACTGTCCCAGAAAGGCCTTGTGTCTCACACACTACTGTCTGGCTCGGACTGATTTGAGGGTTTTCTTCCCAGGTCCCATTGGTTATATAACAGCTTCAAAAACAGAAGCATATGCTAATGTGTGTATGTGTGTGTGTGTTATTTTAGATGAAAACTGAGAGTTGTGTATCTTGGGAGTAACATTTAATGAAAGCACCACATAAAAGGAAAAAAAGGAATCTATATTTCCCTAAATAATTTAGTATCTAGAGAGGACATTTGCTTTTCTCACAATACAGTGAAGAGAGGCAATGTCTTTCAAGTTTAAAAAGGTTTAAAGCAGTTGTTACCAACCTTTTTAAGCCCAAGATCACTTTTAAATCCCAGGAGCCTCTGGGTTTACATATACTAGATCAACACCTAGATATGTGGGAAAATGTAATTCTTAGCTCCTGTTTAATAAGACAAATAGATGAAAGTCAGAGCTATAGCAAAGTTTAGTAAGATCTGTGATTAGTAGTAAAATGAAATGTACATTGGGAGTTATAGATATCTTTTTCCTTATGTTTTTATGTCCACAATAGTGTTGGGAACTATGGCTATTTGATGGGAGTTGTTCAAAACATGTATTAACATTCTTTAAGGGGACAGGGGTCACTCAGTTAATCCGCAAAATAACTAGTGTAATGATGATATAATAGATTTGAATCAGAATCAAACTAGATATCCCAACAATACAATTTCTTCTTGTATGTGTGGTTTAGCAACACTAAACTAATGGTGTCAATAATCTCCATTGTAAACATTACACAAGGTCACACCATATCCCTCTGCTTTGTCAGTGAATTGACCTTACCTTGATTTTACCTTCTGTGTGAAATGTGTGCAAATAATGTTGCCCGACCTTGAATCCTATTCACGCACATGTCTGTCTAACTGCGGGTGGGGCTAAGCCAAACACACACGCACACACACAAACACACACACACACGCACACACACACAGAGCATACAAGAGGAGGAACCTTGAGCTTCAGCAGTCTTCAAACTTAAGGAGACTAATGTCACTATAACTAGTTATCATGCATACTCTGCCATTTAGACAGTTATTGGTTATTTAAAACTTTCCTTTTAGCAGGCAACCACATACCACTGGGACATAACGTGAAGGAATGTTTAATTTCTCAAACTCAAGCTCACAAGTAAAAGACTGCCTTGGGTTTACAGTTTTTTTCGATTGCATAAACACTTAAATCAAAAGTATTACACAAGTATCAAAACCTTACACTCAAGGAGCAAAACATCGGCCCAGCTCTGCACCACTATAAGCACAATGTCAGCCTCACACTTTTTGCAAAACAATACACACAGTGATCTGCAAAACATTAAACACACTTGTATACATTAGACACAGAAGTATATCAAGATGTCACTTCCTTGCAATTCCAAAGCACTGACTGTCAAATGACCACCCCTATGAGCCAATTAGTTCAACACAGCCATCAGGTGCGCAAACACATGATTGCTCAATTGTAGACACACCAATCAGGTTTAAGCACTATACAAATGCAGCAGGTGAGTTCACCTGACTTCAACCAAAATGGAAGGAGTCAGAAGAAGAAGAAGAGTGAGGGTGAGAGGGGGAATCCACGGAGGAGAAAAAGGAGGCGGAGGCCGTGCCAGAGGTAGAGGCCAAGGTGGAGGTAGAGGAAGAGGAAGAGGAAGAGGAAGACATGAAGCAGGAGGTGAACATGCTCAAAGAAGAAGAGGACCAAATTTATCAAATGAAATTTGCACAACACTAGTCGTGAACCACGGATTGAGGCTGAGGGAGGCTGGACTAAGAGTTCAGCCGAATCTTAGCAGATATACAGTGAAATCTGTCATTGAAACCTGTCCTGGATACAGAATCTTCTGTTTGTCTGATATTTGCTGAGCTTACAGTGTTATGCACACTACTGTAGTACCATGAAAACTGGGACATGTTTTGTTGTGATTCTCCATGTTGACATGTTGACTGATTTGGGAATATGGAGAGAAATAAATTATATTTTCATCACTCTGCAGCATTGGTCTTGTGTAGTGTTGGTGAATTTATTGTATATTTGCACTTTCTCTGTGTACTTCACTTACAGTACTCTAATCACTGAGAAGTACAATTGCTAAAAGTGTTTTAGGTTAGCAGCAGCAGTGTGTAACTGGTTCAAACAGAATTAAGACATATGAAACGTGTGTGTTTCATATGGTAACAAAATGTGTTTTTTATAAATGAGTGTATAGTTTTTACAAAGAGTGTTTTATTTTGCAAAGGATCTGAGGTGTTCTGCTATGGTTGTGCTAATTGTGTGTAGTGTTTTGAAACACCGGGCCCTGTTTTAAAAATCGTGCTTAAGTAATCAAGAAAAACTGTAATGTTGTTTTAACTGCAATCAGTTTGCTGTTAAGCAAGCTAGTCATTAGCCTCCTGCTTGAAGCTCATGTGTTGCTAACAACATTCTAACTTAATTTACTGTCGACCAAACTGTCGCTATTTTTCTTGCAGTTGTGGATTCAGTGAATGGTTACTGGATTAATTACTGTGGCCTGGTTAACACGGATTGTGTTTCCACTTTGCTGTGTTAACACATGAACACCCTTACTGCCCACTCCTCTGACCGTCTTCTCTGAGGGAAGGTCTTACAGGTCACATTTTGAATACTGTGAGAACTCAAAAAAGTTTTCCCCTTCTGGTGTCTTGGACCGGTAAGACATCATCCTCTCTCAAACAGGGCCATTTCAAGTTTTATAACTTTCACCAACCAAAAGTGAACACATGTATCACACAAACCTCTCTAATGTGATGGATGAACATGATGATGCTACTCACACCTGAGTCAAACAACTTGCTCAAACCAATCTTCACCAGAGAGCCATGCATGACTTTTAACACAGTGGCTTAGGAGGTAAAGCAGGTCGTACACTAACCAAAGGGTAGATGGTTTGATACCCTGCTCCATTCGGAATGCCGAAGTGTCCTTGGGTGAGACACTGAACCACAACATTGGTCCTGATGGCTGTGCCTGCACTGTGTGAGTGATACGTGATAGAGAAAGTGCTGCACATAGATGCACTGTAAGAATATGTGTGTAAATGACTGAATAGAAAAACTGCAATATAAAGTGCTTTGAGAGGTCATCGAGACTAGAACAGTGCTATATACATGCATACAATTTTTCTATTGTTTACACAGTACAAAACAAGCTGGCATATGGCATTGTTCCAGCTCTCTACCTCCACTGCTGGTTTAATGCTGTTACAACAAGTTTGCAGCTTTTAAATAGGCCTGAAAAGCATGATAAAGGTGCTGGAGACTCCAGTATTTAGAGCAGCTATGTGAAGGCCAGTCAGCATTTAAATGTAGACCTAAGTGTCATCAGCACTGGGCATTACAGATGAGAGATAGCAGCTCTCTGAAGTCATTAACCTCACATGGCTTGCACACCCACTCACAGACTCCAGCCTTTGCTGTGTAATTATAACATTAGTCTGAACAGCAGAGACTTGTAATATCCAGACATTTGCTCTCTGTACACTCAGCCTGACATAATAGCAATTCACATTCAAGGTTGTATGTGCAGGGAGAAAAAAAGAAGAACTACAATTTTTTAATTCACATGGGCATGTTGATGCTCTGTGAAAGAATAACTGACTTTATTTCTAGAATCATCCATCAACCTGAAACAGACTAACTTGTACTTCTCATGTTAAAGTCCTCCATCAGAGTCCACAGGGCACTATCACAGCCTTTTCTGGTGGACTTGGACTGGTGATGTTTCAGAGACGGTACCTCAAGAGTGGAAGAAAACATTGCTAATTAAATTGGCTGGAAATAATTATTGAATGAAAACAGCTTTCCTGTTTAAACAAGTAAACATAAAGGAAGCTTTGGGATTAAAAAAGAAAAAGCAAACTTGTAGACAGTTCTTGCAGTTCCTCTTTTCGCTTTGGACAGAAAGTCTAATATTAATCCATTTAAAATAAAGCTTTCCCACTGAGTGCTCTGAGTTGTTTTAGTTTGCTGTGTTAAGGTAATTTGTGGTTGTTAATTTCCAGGAGAAATTCAATGATGAATCAATGATATTCAAATTCATTTTGTATTGATATATAGTGAAGACACTGAAGACTATGTCGGCATGTGGGGTGTGTGGACATTTGGATATGCACATACTGCATTTAAATGGTTATGGTAAATAGTTTTGTATTTATATGCATATACATAGTCTTGATGACCACTCAAAGCTCTTTACAGTACAGTTTTACATTCACCCATTCACACACACAGTCATACAGTACTATTAGCAGCACTTTGTTGTTCTATGAGGGGCAATTCAGGGTTCAGCATCTTGCCCAAAGACACTTCGGCATGCAGATGGGGAAGACTGGGGATTGAACGGCTGACCTTCTGGTTGGAGGACGACCACTCTACCCTTCAGCCACAGCCACCCAAATCTTTATTACTGTTTAAGGCACTGCATTTATATATACAACCAATCAAAGCACAATACACTAGCCTATATGTCACATTCTCATTCATTCTGTGTTTTTATATGCCATGCTGGCACGTCATTCACACTGTGATATTTACTTGCCTATTGATAACCCAAACATGCCCTACATGCATGTTACACACGTTAGCAGTGAATAAACACACTCAGATGGGACACATTGAGTTGTTGGTTTGATTCCTCGTTGGTTGGTACAACTGCAGTCAACACACAACAGTAATAAACATTTGGCCAAAGGATATTTATAACTATATATACATATATCGTATCAAATAGTCACTGTTATGGATTAACTGTATTATCTTGCACATTAGCCGTATCCCCACAGTCACAGTGAGGACAATGACTCTAATGCAAGCACATTGTCATATTCTTATCTTTAATTTCTCTTATATCTGTTCATATAGTGAATTTGTGCCAAAATGACACATCAGAGTCAACAAACGACATGATGAACGTCACCAGTGTGTATCTAAGCGAACATGAATGAGGATAGCAAATTAGCATAATTAACGTCACAGTAAAGCCATATGAGGCTTCACTTCCTGCCCCATATGTCCGAGGAGAAGAGTTCACAGCAGGTTCTTCATGATGTGCTTGTGTGTCATGAGTTGGTCTCTGGGTTCTGCTCTGTGCATTGTCTCTAATCAGAAACTCAAGAGGTTAGATGTTGTGCAGACACTGAAGAGGTCGTGGAGTTAAATCTTCACCAGCGACTCTCCTGTCAGACCTTCAGCTGCAGGATGGAACCAGGAATCTGATAACACCTCCTGACTCCTCAACTTAAAGCAGACATGATGTTTCTGTTCCTCCAGTGGGTGGTATAGTTAGTTTTTTGGAGCTTTGCAGAACTTTTACATCCACAAACTAAGTAACTGGTAACACTCTTTATTACATGCATGTAGTAATCTCAAAGCAATATGAACATAAATTGTCCTGTGGCACAGTTCGGTTTCTGTCATGCACTAAGGTCCATCCTCACTAAACAGTGTGGCATGTCTGTCTGTGTCCAGTTCTCTGCCACATTAAAGCAGTGTCACATATTGTTCACTACAGTTGAAAACAGAATATTTCTTCTTGATTGAACAACATTTGGTAAAAACAAGAGTGACTAGCTGCTTTAAAGGTTGAGTGTGTAGAATGCAGTGACATCTAATGGAAGTTGCATGTTGCAGCTGATCACTCCTCACCTCAACCTCCACTTACAAACAAAAAGGAGAAACTCTGGTAGCCTCCTGTTGTCATGAAATATTCAAAATATGTTTAGTTTGTCCAGTCTAGGCTACTGTAAAAAACATGGCGGCCACCGTAGAGAGGTCCGGCTCCTGTTGTAAATTTAAGTATTAAAATATAAAGGGCCTATTCTAGGGTAAAGAAAACAACAATTTGTATAATTTAGATGAAACACACAACTTCACTAGGATTTATTTTATATTCAATTTCTGCCAAAATATCCCTTTCATCTAAATCCTACACACTGGAACTTTTAGGCATCAATGAGCCTTTTATTACCTCCACCAAAAAGGTCATGTATGATATATATCATGTATTTAGCCATTAAATGCATTTTTACAGGGTTCTGATCTCAGAACAGATTTAATCAGTTGTTACGAGCTTCTCACAGAAATACTGGTATCAGCGTTTATGTTACAATTTACATAAAAGAATTGTCTTCATTTCATTAATTAGTTTTATGTACTATAGTTTTATATGTATAATATAATAATATAAATAATGAAATACTTCATCTTTTGGCACATGATTGGCATTTTCGAGACTGGAATATTTGATTACAACCTGCAGGTGGAGCCAAAGAAGTCAGATTTGTTTCTAATAGTATCGGCCTGGTACTGTCAGATCATAGCAACAGTTTCAGTAAATATAACAACATTTTATTTTGTACTGTCCGTTGCATTCATACCAAACACAAAGACAATGTTCGCCTTGCATTACTCTTGTGATTCACGCTACAGGATCATTTGTGTTTACAGCTAAACACGACCCACAAATATTTGCCTGTTCTTCTACGCAAAGAGGAAAGTGGATGAAGCGACTACAGATGTTGCATCGGACCAGTTCAGCACCATTCTGTGGGTCCACATCACCATCCAGAGGAGCACACAGCTTGGAGAATTTCACTGTCTTCTTCAGGAGCTGTGTCTGATATGACTATATTTTCCAGTGCAAGCTGAGGCTTACCAGTGGGCAGTCTAATGACCTTCTAACTCAGGTCGGTGTGAGTAATGTTCACCACATCACATCATGCACACTCTATTGCGTCATGCCACTTGTGCCATGTGCGTCGTGCAGTGCAAGAGATGCAGAGTATTTTTCTATTCATGTCTATCATGTTCATTTGGTGTGACGGCATTATAAGACAATGTCTTTTCCACAGATGAGAAACTACCAACAACTTTTACATTTTTTACCACCAGTTTCCCTTTAATCCAACTGTGTGTGTGTGTGTGTGTGTGTGTGTGTGTGTGTGTGTGTGTGTGTGTGTGTGTGTGTGTGTGTGTGAATTATGTCATGATGCTCATTAGCAGCTCAATTTGCTTTCTCAGCTTAGTCAATGGGAACAGATTAGCAGCCGATTCCAGCGCAGGTTTCAGCTGCGTCCCAACTTCAGTAGACAGTGTGAGCGTGTGTGTGTGTGTGTGCGTGTGTGTGATGAGAGGTGGGAACAAAGGCATTTACAGCAAGTAGTGTTTGTGCAGTGCATCCTAAAAATTCAATCAGAGGGATGAAGGGAGATAAAATTAACCTGTGGGATGGTGTGGAGCTCAATTATAACAGCACAGTTATCATGGCAGTAATGTTGTTCTCATGTACATGTTATGTATGAGCATAGTACCAGCAGCTCCTCCTCAGCTAATATAAGGCTAATGAGCTCTTTTAATTATAAATCTCATACTCAGAAATTCACTTGAAAAGTTGAGGAAAAATAAATAGTTTTAGGAAAAAATGTATTTGATATTATAAATGTATCAGATAGCATGTGGATGTGGGCCACTGTAGGCAATGGTGTGGCTCTTCTGGCCTTCTTGTGGCCCAGACAAAATGGACGTAAGACGAATGTTGCCTAGTTGTAAAATAGCAAATAGGGCCCACCTTGCATTGCTCTAGGCAAGCTGTAATTAAGTGGCCCAAGTGGAAAATGGCGAATATGTTCCAAACAGCACAAAACTAATCCGGGCACATTTGGCACCTTTGGTTGACATGTAATATTGCTATGGCTTACTTGTGGCCCAGATCTGGCAAAAAGAAGCAGACTGCCCAAGTGCCATCATCCCCGGGTGTGGGATGTAGGCCAAATCAGAGTTTATTTTTAATACCCTGACCACAATGCAAGTAAACCACTAAGCAGTCCAGGTGTATTATGCTCTTAGCAGCAAATATGTGAGGTACAATATGTGCATCTAAGAAGCCAAGGATACAGGCTTGGATTCCTTCCTATATTAACTCTAACTGTAATTCTCTGTCAACAAATTATTTACATTTATCTTTGTGTGCTTGATCCTTACCCCCAAAGCAGGCTGCTGGTTTAGAATACTTTGACCATTTCTACTCTAATTCAAGCACCTTCAGATTAATGCAGGGACAAAAAATTATTTGACAAGGTCAGCCTCTCATTTTCATTTCATAACGTGACGATCTCTGTTTCACTTTCCACCATGCACTCTTCACAGCACAGGGCTGTACAAACTGTCCCCACTGCTGAATGCTAATGGTACACAGGGAGCTAGAAATCACACAAAGCTGAGAGAAATATTCAGTTCACATTCTCTTCAAGGACTCCCACCTTAGAATCTTATCTGTCCTTCAAGCCTAGCCAATGTTCTATTGATACTTGCTTTGTAAAGGGAATCAATGCATGAAGTCATCTGTCATGGTCTGAGGGAATGAGCATTTGTGTACTGTGTCGATGTGAATTTCATACCATATACTTTGTGTGTGTGTGTGTGTGTGTGTGTGTGTGTGTGTGTGTGTTGAGTGCACTAGCCTGACTGACTTTGATGCATTCTGCCTATATGACTTTATTCTCGGGGATTAAAGCAATGTGTGACAAGCAATGGAAGACAGCAATTAAACACACACACACACACACACACATTTGTATCTCCAGAGGACATTACATTGATTTATATAGATTTTCTGGAGACTTATTCTATCCTTAACCAGTTACTTTAGGCATAACCTAAACCTAACCTTAGAGGTCCAGTGTGTAAGATTTAGGTGAGAGGGATCTATTGGCAGAAATTAAATATAAAACAATCCTTGTGATGTTTTCACTGGTCTTAATCATCTAAATTTCTATGACCACTCTCTCTCTTTCCCTGCATCTTCATCTCCCTCTATCTTTCTCTCCCATTGGTGAAAACTCAATCGGACATGGTTCAGTCCAGTGCTGGAGATGAACAATGTATTAGACACAGAGAGAGCAGTGAAGATCCCTGACCTCCTCACCCCAATATTCTGCCTCCATTACATTCCTGGAATAGTAACCCTCAGCTGATACCTGCCCTTTCTCTCCATGGCCACTGCTCAGGGCCACCTGACCTATCTGAGTGGAGGTGAGAAGGACATATAAACACTTCAGTGGCAGACCACTCTTGATTTATAGGTGAACTAGTGGATTAACAGACTGTATAAAAGTGATGCTCATTGTATTGGTGCCATTAGATTACAGTGAATATCGCACTTATATTTATTGTGTAGCTGTTCGATGTGTTAAGATCTTAACCATTTCAATCTGTATAAAGTGTTGATAAGTCAGATGTATGGAAGCCCTGAGAGGCTATTTTATATCTTTTTGTCAGGATTTGGTTCATTTTTGCGATATTCACTTCAGCCACAGGGGTCTGAATAGTGCTGTGTTTACTTGACAAAGGCTCTCTACTAGAGAATTGACATGTCCACTGATAGCAGGTGAAGGATGAATGGGTCACACACACGAGGGGTTCTAAATCCTGCTTTATTGTTCAGTTGACTTTTATTTCTTCTTGTTTTGTTTTTTATCTAGCAGAAAACGTTTTTGAAAAAAAGATTGTGAAAATTTTCTGAAATATAAATGAAGAGAAAACAAAAAAATTCCCAAATATATTTTTTATCAAAACAAAAACACAACCTTGAGAGCAAAAAAAAAGAAAAATCCTTTGTCAGAAAACTTGAATCCTTCTTTTCTCATTTTGACACAGGGGTTTTGTTAGGTGGTATGAATTGAACTGTAGTTTTGGTCAGGGTGGGTTTTTTCTCTCAAATTCCTTCCCTCACTCCACTGATCGTCATGTAAAGGAAAATGCCCAAAATCTAAAAGCGATTAGTATTTGTGAAATATTAAGTGTACATCCAGAAAGTAAAAAAAAAACTGGGCATGACCTCTCTCATCTTAATGGGAACAGTGCTGCCTACTACTGTCACTCAGAGGCGAAAGGCCAGAGTTTAGACCTCTCAAAACAGAAACATGACATACGTTAACACACTAATTCAAGTAGCTAATTTCTAGTTCATTAAATCCAAACAGTTCATCCCTGTCCATTTCATCCCTGTCCATTTCATCTGAGTGTAGATTAAGAGAAATATGTTTAATGTTGGGATTAGAGCCTTTGCACCACAGGAGGGCTCAGCCTTTGGAAGTTGGAACCTTTGGAGGCTCAACTGGGATGACATAAAGGTGCTCAGTAAACATCACCCTAATCAGCCGATCAGATCCCATTGGTGGACCCATTTTGACTCTTCATAATACCATCAACTCTTAAAAGAACTGGACACTTGATTCCTTTACACAAAATTATTTTGTCTGCAAATGGAATAGATACAATCAGCATTCACTCCCGCATTAAATGACTCTGAAGTAGTCATTGGCTTTAATTGGCATTGGCTTCGATTGGCACTGATGAAAACATGACACCCGGGTGCATGTGCTAATTTGGTAAGACAGCGAGGTGAGAGAGCAACTCCGTCAATGTGCTTGTGATGTCAGACATGATGTGAGGGAGAAACAAAACACAAAAGCTATTTTCTCTACAAACGGAAAGGAAGCTACCTGTACTAAAGAAAACCTGCATATTCCTGCAAATGTTTGTGTAAAAGATGTATAAACCACTGGATACTTGCAACTTTCTGCATATCACTGCAGTTAAGTCTTACATTAGGCCACTGACTCAGTGGGGAATCATACAGATCCAGGAGGACCAGCACAGCAGCTCTCCACTGCTCAAACGACAGTTCTGTTTTAGAAATGCACCAAGAGCTATTATTACTATTATCAGTATTATTTTTTGACTACTTGTTTCTCAACCCAGTCCCTTTGTAAAAAGTGTAAAAAGAATGTCCAAGAAGCTGATGTGAGAAGACAGCAAGGGATCCTCTGCAGGATTCACAGCGAGGGAGAGGGTGTGTTGATGATGTATCTACAACAGACGCAAAAATGAAAAAGGCTAAAATAATACAAATATCTCAGGACAAAAAAGCAGGGCCATACACGTAGAAGACACATGTAGAACTCACTAAGTTCTGTCTCCATAGGTTGAAAGCAACAATCATGTTAGCTCTTCTTTTTCTTCTATTTCTATCACTTATTGGCTTCTGCTGAAGTTAGCAGGCCAGTTAGGTGGGGCCTGTCTGCATGGCTTTTCTCCACGTACTCTGTCTTCCACAGTCCAAAGACATGCAGATTGGGGGTCTGGTTTACAGGAGACACTAAATGTCTAGTGTCCAGTGTAAATGTGAGCATGAATGGTTGTTTGTCTTTGTATGTTGGCCCTGTGACACACTGGTGGCCTGTCCAGGGTGAACTTCACTTCTCACCCCCCTGCCTTATGCAGTGGCCATGTAGCTGCTGTATGTTGCTTCACGTGCACTAATCAATCTGGTACCAGTGACTGTTGCCTATTGACTGCAGACTGAGAGGATCGAACACTGCAAACACCAGAACCCTGTCACTAAGGCCCCGATCAGACCTGGTGTTAACGTCCATCCTGAGAGATCTGATCTCAAGGGCTCAGCTAAATTTGTCTGTTCACTCCAAGCATTTCAGTGTCCTGAATGATCTCACATCCCTGCTCAAAATGCAAGTGTTTGTTAGAGATTACAGATGTGCCCACTGTCACTGTCTTTGAATGTGTTTGTTGGTGTGTGAGTCTGTAAATGTAGGAGCCAGAAAGGTAGAGAGAGGAGTCATGAGCTGCCTGCTTGATGTTGATTCCAGGTTTGAGCAGGGTCAAAGACCACCGGGCATAGAAAAAGTAAGAGCAGAGATTTTGCACGTGGAATAAGTTCTTTGCTTGACATTGATATTTGCATACAAATGACTCCTGTATTAAATGATAATTGCATAGGCTTAAATATAACATTACAAGTTCCGTAATAGTTTAATTTATAAGGACACTGCAACTGCTTTCTGCCCGTGTCTGAACTTTGAAAAACTTTCGGCTACTTTAGGACTTTTGGAAAGTTCAGAAATAATTAGGAGGTAAAATGGAAGGATGCACTCTCTTCTGCAGTAAACATCAAAGAGGATGTCAGACATTTTTGAATTCTTTTTCATCCCATAATCGCTTCCTTTTCGTCTTTTCTGCCAGTGGACCAAATGTTCTTGTTTGTTGTGGAGTAAACAGATGATTGATTTACATAATGCAGCAGCAGGATGAATGTGAGTTAGAAGATGTGTGCAGTTAAAATGAACATCCGGATGAAGACATGTTGTGTTATTAGAATAGTTTCTATAATGTAATGAAACATTACTTACATGAAAAGCAGCACTGTATGATTTACTCCATATTACCTTTTGCATGAAAAGATCACACAGTTTTTATCACTGTAGCTGGGACATTTCAGGTGCATAGTCAGGGTCCCCAGATGTTGAATCCCACATTTAGATAGCCCATTCAACATTTTCCTTGGGAACACCATCATACCGAATTGTTCAGTTGTATGCAAATCAACATATAATTAACAAATCACATTCATGCCTTCCATGAAACCAACTTGAAATAAAATGTCATTCAGGGTGTATAATCATCATTACATCATGCAGTTGAATAGGATGAATTTTGAGTATAAAGGTTCTTCTCCACAAAGTCTGGCTCTCGACTAGCAGTTTAAAGCTAAGGAGCTGAAATCTCATTCAGGTTCAGGGAGAGTAAGAGGAGTTGCTGCTGTGGAGCTGCTGGAAGCAACCATCTGATATCTATATTGCTTATCCTTTTGAGGGTTTCAGGGGGAGCTGGAGCCAATTGCAGCTGACATTGAGAGAGAGGCGTGGTACAACCTGAACAGTTTACCAGTGAATCAACGGGCCAACATACAGAGACACACAACCTTTCACACTCACATTCACTCCTTCATTCAATTAAGTCTATAAATAACTCAAACCAAATCTGTATGTCTTTGGACTGTGGGAGGAAGCTGGAGTACCTGGATAAACCCCAGCTAAACATGGGGTGAACATGCAAACTTTACACAGAAAGACCGCAGTTGAAACAGGATTCAAACTGGGAACCTTCTTGCTGTCATTCAACAGTGCTAACCACCACACAAGATTGTTCAGTGTCAGTTTGTCAAGACCTGTCACAAGGCTTTTCTAGTCTTGATGACCACTCAAAGCAGTTTACATTACAGTGCCATTCACCCATTTACACACACATTCATACAGTGCATCTATTAGCAGCTCTTTATTTTTCTATGAGGGGCAATTCGAGGTTCAGCATCCTTCCCAAGGACACTTTGGCAGGCAGATGGGCAAGACTGGGATCGAACTGCCAATCTTCTGTTCGGAGGACGGCCCCTCTACCACTAACCCCTGCTCTGTGTTATTGAATGGCTGAGGCCTGAAGGTTGATTCTTATTTTGTGCATCCCACAGGGAAACAGATAATATCCACAAACAACAAGAGCCGTCAGCGAATGTTGTGTTTGTTGCTGTGTTGACACTTCAAATATCCTGTGGGCAAAGGACACCAATCTACCGCTGCTTCTTATTTGTCCTGGGCTTTGAAGTGATTAAACAAATCTCTGCAGGCTCAAAGGTAATTTGCTCCACTCTCCATTCATTGAATTCACAGCAGGGGTAATACACTGAGTAGCTGAATGAAGGAAGTTTAATTTTAATTTCTATTACCAAATGTATCCTGTGAACCACTTCTCTCCCACAGACTCAACCCTGCTTTTAAAATGACTAGGTAGACCCTGTGTACTGGAATATGGTATTTAAACTTAATGACTCCTCACACACAGTGAGGGGGCCACTGATGCTGACAACCCATTTTATACACAAGCCAGACCACATCTACATTAGTCATTGCGATCCCCTGTTACTGCAATCACAAAGGGGCTCCATTAATTGGCCCTCTGCTGCACTGTGCATAAACTGATAGCACCATCAAAAGCTCCAGTGTAGGCCACATTACTCAGCAGTTCAAGAGACGAGCAGCACACTTAATATCTCACTTTTGTACAGGTTCATCTTCTGCCCCATGTACGCATACCTCGGTATAAATTGCTGATCCATCAAAACTTACCAAACTGGTCAGTTCCACACTTCTAGTTTAAAAAACTGACAGAAAATGTAAAATTAAAAGATAGGTCCAGTTTAAACTCAGTTTTATTCCTATAGCTCCAAATCCCGCATTACTGTACTGCCTGGAAGGCTTATGATGGGACAGACATGAAATAGATATCTATACCAAAATCTATACCAAAAGTAACATTTCTTAATGTAGAAATTGAAGTGTCAGGTCAATTTATACTTGGGTCTTCTTCTAGTTCTGGTGATTATTTCTGTCTCTTATAATAAATAAAGGGTTGACATCTGTGAACACAGAGTCTCTCAAAAGTTACATTTATACTCTACTAATTGGTTTTGAGTTAAATGTTAGGAGGCAAAAAAGTACTTTCTTATGTTTCCCTGTACCTTAAACTAGTGTTTTGAATTGCCTCAACAGAACTGCAGTCACAAGGTTATGGCAGGTATTGTTTGAAAAAACAGTGAAGTATGTTGTCAACAATTCTGTAAATAAAGAGAATATTAACTTTATTTTGTTGATAAAATGTGTAATCATGGCAATAATAAGATACTCCCACAATGTTGTTGTTTGCTGTTGAAGATTAGTAGCATCTTAATGGTGTTTGTCTACACAGAATAGGTTCAGGTACAGGACTGGGTAAATGGTTTGAGCAAAACTCAAAAACAATGCACAACCCTTTTGGTTATGGGCATTAACACAGCAATAAAAACACAGTGTGCCTCAGGTCGCCTGTACTGCGCGAGTGAGAACAGTAGACAGATTGCTATGAAAAAGTTCAAAGGGGCAAAAAGCAAGTCAGAAAATAAGACGAGTTTTAATAAGGTATCAGTTTATCCAGATTTTCTGAACCAAAGCAAACTGAAAATTAGCACCCCAGAAATGTCAATTACAATCTTTGTGCGGCACTTTAGGTTCATTAAGTACAGTACGTCCGAGCTGAAGGGGGAGGAGTGCTAGCTGTGGTGGAGCTCTGCTGCATTCTCAGCCTTGATAACTTGATAACAGATTTGATATGAACCTTGGAAACTATTAACACCAAATCTGCGACAAATGTTTCCATGGCTCTGGTCTGGAGTGATGTCCTCATGTAAGAGCTGATTCTTTCCAGACAGTAAGGACTTTATAAAGGTTAAACCTCAGACTTATTCAAAGCCTTGACTTCTTTGTCTGTGATTGTTTGGTATGTGTTCGAGGACATTTACTCTTTCAGCTCTCCCTCTGAGGCATTAGATTTAAATACCTTGAGCCTTTTATTCTGTTTCAAAAGATTCCCCTTACCCTGAGGACAGGCAGGGGGGGTGGACACAATAACGGGAATGCTGAACAATATGAAGAGAACTGATACAGCACAGCACAATCCAAAGCCTCACAAATAACCATAGCAGTACTGAACCAAGAGAGGTTCTGATGCAGTACTAACAACAAATAAATGCTATAAGCTTCATTTATGTAGGGTTTATTGCAATATTGTTGTATTGTGTATTATATTATACAGGGGGATTTTTATGTGTCCAGTATTTAAAGATGCACTAATCATATTTTTTAAATGTTGGCAGCTTTTAGTTATGCTGCTATAGGCCTATATTGTCAGAGGCCACATGAAACATGGAGCTTCTCTTTCCTCCTCTTCCTCTTCATCACATTAATGTCTCATCAATACACGTTTCTGGGTTAACTCCTTCTCTAAAGTCGCTGTCATTTATTGTTGCAGATCCAGGATCACGTCTGAAGCCACATTGCGGAACACGGATGGTGATAGTGGATCCTGAAACTGATGATTCATCATGGATCATTGATCAAAAACTGTGGATGGTAGATCATGAATTGTGAATCTATACAAATAAAATATTATTGATTGATTGATTCATTTAACAATGAGTAATATTACTATGTGCTCTGGATAGCACTTCGTGCCAAGGATCACTATTTGTCAGCGCTGTGAAACTTTTTAGCTTTTTATAATGAATTGTCTTGAGGGGCACATTTACATGATTTACTTTGAGCCTCATCATTCTCATCAGTCAGCTGTAAGACCCAGTTTTGGAGCACTCCGTGTGCTGGAACCTTCAATGGAATTGCTGCTCATTCCTGTTAAATGTGGTGACGCCATGTTTTACCAAACCATGTGGCATTTTGTGGTTCAGATGCTTAGAAAGGATGCAGGGGCAGCTAGTGAACCTGCTGTTCATCAGTTTCCCATGTTATTCCCTTTAGCACAGCATGGGCTATTAGCATGGCACCTTAGCATGATAGCAGATTATGCCATGTGGGAAAGGTGTTGTTGTTATAACAATAGTGCCAGCACCAAATGTAAGGCATGCCCACGTCATGCATTAATGAACCAAGTATTTGTGAGTGCACAATTAGTGAACATAGTGGTGCATTTAGCAGAGACACCTATTCATCTAAGGAGTAGGAAGAGACCAAAAACAGAGCTTGCAGATCGTGAAAATTTAGCTTACATTCATAATTCACATTGCATTTCATAAACAAATGAATGCTAATGCTGCTCTGTGTTTGCTGGATATGTAAAACAATTATTTAGACTTGAAACTTACTGAAGAGATGGATGATAAGTTTTGGTTGGATTGTCACAAAGAGCAAAATTGGTTAGGATTTAAATGTGTGATCTAATGATTTTGAACTGCTAATCAGAGTTTAAATCCACGTGTACATTTCACTTGTCATTTTCAATTGGAAAATAAAACAGAGGCTCCCATGCTAATCATTAATGATAGCACAACGCCTTTGTCAACATTAAAAGCCTGCTGAAATGGGATTGATTGCTGTCGACACTGAGAAGCCTCGCTCCGTTTCGATTTTGGCTGCCTTTGTAGTTTCCCTGCATACTGTGACATTGACAAACGCATCATTCTTCCTTTGCACTCTATAGATTCAGGCCCTGCAGTTCAATCCTCGTGTGAATAACAGGGAATTACCTGAAAGATGGTGTCATTCAATAACTCCTGGTCACAGGACCATGCACTGATGAAGTGGAATGACAGTCTTGAGTAAATGTTGGCTAATCAATCCTCAGGTGGAGGAGAATATTTCAGCAGTCTAGAATAATTTACAAACATCCTTACTGCTAAACACCATGTCCATCCATCACAGCCCATATCTCACAGACCAGTGACATGACTGCATCTCAACCATTCGCATTTTGAACTTTTCTGTGGTAGCTCAGGACAACACTTAAATTGACAAATTGGTTACAGATGGGAAGCATTTCCTTTATTTTCTAATGTGAACTAACTGATTAAACCTTTGAAAGACAATGACTACCAAAAGGTCAGTGCACAGTTTTTTACAGTTTTTCAGGTGCTGAGCAAACTGAATGCATTGTGCCTTATGCAAATAGATAAATAACATGCCCATTTTTCTTCTCTCACCCCAGCCGGTCTAGGGGATGGCCACCCCCACTGGGTCTGTCAAAGGTTTCTTCCAGTTAATGAGGCAGCTTTTTTTGCTCCACGGCCACTGCTAAATTAATAAAGTGAAAGAAAGTCTCAATAATCTTCTTTTCTTGATCAACACACAACAGTTTGGCACCACCACTGCAAATCTGCTCAAAACGATCACTGCTCTCTATCTCAGCGAATGTTCAGCAGTTAATTAGAGAGGAGGTAAA
The DNA here is from genome assembly GCA_026259375.1 of Verasper variegatus. Taxonomy (NCBI): domain Eukaryota; kingdom Metazoa; phylum Chordata; class Actinopteri; order Pleuronectiformes; family Pleuronectidae; genus Verasper; species Verasper variegatus. The sequence goes on along the minus strand of CM048045.1, from coordinate 1,568,928 downwards.
GCAAGATGGAGGTCGTCTTGTCTAAAGCACTTATTGGCCTTGTGTAGTAGCAGTATTGATGGGTGAAATCCAGTTTGAGCAGTAGAAAAAACCTATGCTGTATTTATCTAAAGTGGGGCTGCTGCTAATCTCCTAATGCTGTAAATTGGATAGCTTGGGATGTGCAGTATATGTTCTCCCACTATAGTTAAAGGGATAGTTCACCCAAAAATTCACTCATGATCTACTCACCACTATGCCGATGTAGGGAAGGGGTGAAGTGTTTGAATCCACCAAACAGTGCGTTGCAGCCAAATCGAATACAATTGAAGTATCTGAGGACCACTTCTTTAAAATGTAAACAGACAACAGACAACAGGTCTCCAGACTGCTCTGCTGTGTCATTCAAGTGTCCGTAAGACCCGACATTTAAGTCGACTCGAAACGGCGTCATTCACACCATGTTTTTAGACTAAATGCTGTTACTCTCCTAGGCTAAAAGTTCTTGCCTCTATGCTCTCGCCCAAGGGACATGAGACAAGATCAGTGAGAACTCTGTGTGTGAAAACATGGCTCATGGCTAGGAGGATAACGGCGGACATTTAGGCTAAAAACATGGTGTAAATGATGCCGTTTCGAGTTGAATTTGAATGTCAGTTATTATTATTATCCAGAGGAGCACACAGCTCGGGGCCTTTCACCGCCCTGTCCAGGAGCTGTGTCTGGATGACTCCAACACTGATTGGCTTTTGCAACATAAATCTTTGTGCAAAAAATGTACTTAAATGGACACGGATGATATGAAATTTGTGTTGAGTTGCTCTTTTCGTGTCTTTGCATTGACTTTGTATGTAATCTCATGATAGGTTCATGTTTAGTATGACCTGTTATTTTAATGAATTTCCTCGACATGTGTGATTTTGAAATAGTGACTTAGAAAAAAAAAACAGGACAGTATGTTTAATAGCATGTGCTGTAAAATATGCTTTTGTCAAAACTGTAATTCATCTTTGATACTTCACCCATATAAAAGTCCAGGGGAGAGAGTAGCCTTCAGCTCCTGGGCTGTTCAAACATCCTAACTTACCCAGTATTTACTTTGACTTCATTTCACACAGGAATATACTGTGGCAGAAGATAAGGACTTCTTCAAGTTTTTAAGGAAACAGAAAGTCATTCAATGTTATGAAATTAAAGGTTATTCAGCATAAACCCTGGATAATGATATTCAACCTGTCTAGAATAATTATTAGGATTCTACAAAAGCAGCTTCTGCACAGGGAAAAAGAACCAGGAAACTCAACAGTTATCATCATCATATTATGAATATATGGTATATTGCTGAAAATAACCATTGCCTCTACATTCTGACATTGCTTTAGGCAGGTCTGTTCACTCACTTCAGTGTGACATGTGCTTTTAATTTCAGTCCTGAAGCTCCTGCTCCTGCTGCAGCAAACCTTTAGATGATCGAACAGTAAATCAAATCATGTCCAGCTTAGGGTTAGGATACAGATATTCTGCCTTTGACCAAAATGGTGCTCTCTTTCACTACACTGCACAAAATACTACAAAATGTTTACATATTGTGTAGAAGAAGTCTTTGCGGGGAAACCTCAGTGGCATGTATAACTTCTGTTGGGTAACTTTTGTTCTTAACTACTGTAACTAAGTGTATGATGTCATTCCAACATTTATTATGTATTATCGATCAGAGAAATGATTGGTGTTGAGATCTATGAGCTAGTACAACTTGGCACAGATGATCGGACTACTTTATTTTTACTTATATTTTTCTGTTACAAGAGCTGGGCAGACTTGGCCCTGGTGAAGATATGTGCTCTATTGAGTGCAATATTATAATCTATAAAATCTTATTATATACAGTAGTATAGTATAAACCCATAACCCTCTGTGACAACTGAGCAAATGGCATGCTCTGAAGACAATCTACAGATCTATGGTAATGTTCTATAGCACAATGTAAGGTTGTTGTCAGCAGACATAAAGACCTTTTGCTGTATATTTTAAGGGAGGCACGGTGGTGCACTGGTAAGCACCGGGACTTCTCTTATTCGGAGTCGCTCCTCTCATTGTTACTCGCCCAATGTCCCCTTTGAGTAGCTTCAGTTCCCCAGATGATGGATGGGATGGACAACAATCAATCAATCATACCTGCCACATAATCAGCTAATGAATGCGTAGTCATACAAAACACAGTTCATTGATTAAGACTTAAAGGGGCCTTTGTATCAGCTTGAAACAAAATCATGTTTTTTTAATGGTTTAGATGCTGAACTTTGAGCTGATTAGAAAATAGTTTTGTGCCAGTTATTCACAGGTGGATTTCAAACAGTTTTTAAATTTGTTTGAAACTACAGAGGTTGCTTTACATTCTATATAAGCACAGTGGTGAAGTAAGATCATTTAAATAAATGATAGTAAAGCAATTCTTCATCAGTGGACTTGTAGTTACAGGTCATATTAACAAACATATGATACCCCTGCATAAACAGTGAGTAGTATACTGTATTGTAATAGCTATGTGTGTTTTAACTATTTATGCATGAAGAAATATTATACTTACATATGCCGGTGAAGAGAATGTGTAGGAAACTGAAAAGAAACTTGCTGTGTTTCATATTGAAGAGGTTACCTCAGAGGCATCATCATCATCATCATCATGTGTTGATGAAGAAACCAGTGAAAATTATTTCTGCTCCTGCATTTTGAACCTTTCAGGGTTGATTGTCTAAACACATTCGAAGATGTTTTCACTTCTTGAAAGCTCAACTCTTAAATATGAATGTCAGAGCATCCTTGAATTCACTAGGTTTCAAAACAGCCTGTGCTCATTACTGCAGGGACACACAATGACTTTTGCAGAAAAAGTTCCTAATAATAAGTTTTAATTAAATTAAAACTCCCCGAGTATAGGAAATTAGCCAAATCAAACAGTTTTGTGTTATTTTTCCTCTCCTATAGTTTGCGCTCTCTGTATCATCTTAAATATAACAACCACTCAGACATTAAATATGCTGGACAACTTTTTTCCCCCTCCCCCACTTTCTTTCTCTTCTCTCCCTTCTTTTCTAACCATCTCCCCTCTCCTCCCACATTTTTCTCTGCCCACCCCAAACGGTCGAGGCAGATGGCCGCCCACATTGAGTTTGGTTCAAGAGGTCTCTTCCAGTTAATGAGGGAGTTTTTTTTCTCTCCACAGTCGCCAAAGTGTTTTGTGAACTGTTGGGTTTCACTATAATATTGTAATCACCTTACCATGTAAAGTGCCTTGAGATAAAGTATGTTATGATTTGGCACTAAACATTACAATTTAATTGAACTAAAGTATTCAGGATTTGTAGTTATTGGTCTTAAACATGCCATTTGTGCAACCCATTAAATATAGGCCACTAACTCTCCAGCTTAAAGGATGGGGCAACTGAAACATATATCAAAACTAATAACACAAGCAAGACGATGGAGCACAGAGCTATAGAGTGAAGGCTGCTGTCTGCAGGTCTTCTCATTAACAATATTCTACTATTATATATGTTATATGCCAGGCAGGTGTATGTAGTATTGACTAGTATGCACTGTTGTAAGTGGTATTGACTTTATTCTATACAAAATGTCGATGTGGGACTGCAGAGTGAAGGTCTCATTCATGAAGCTGAAACCAGAGCTTGCCTTTACAACCATTCTACTTCTGATACAACATGGGGAAAACACACACACACACACACACACACACACACACACACTGTGAAGATTAAACCTGCAAGCACACACCAATGACTGTTTTTTGTCATTGATAATTCATAGCAATGTAGCTTCAGCTACTACTGGAATTCTCCACGGAAAATAAAAAGCCATGAAGAAGTTTTCGTATGTTGTCACCATCCCTTTCAGTTACTCATGTCCCACTATCAACTCCCTTAAGATAACTAATGATTTACCAAGGTGAACAGTCAATTATAACCATGTGTTTAACTACATATATGATACCAAGCAACATGCTGATCACAAAATGGTAAATGGTCTGTACTTATACAGCACTTTTCCAGTCTTGATGACCAAGTGCTTCACAATACAGTTTTTTCATTCACCCATGTGAATATGTGCAGCACTTTCTCGATCACATATCACTCATACACTGCCAGCACAGCCGTCAGGGGCAATTTGGGGTCCACTATCATGCCCAAGGACACTTCAGCAAGCATAATGGATGAGACGGGGCTCAAACAGCAAGCCTTCTGGTTAGTGGATGACCCACTCTATCTCCCGAGACACAGTAGCCCCACGTCAATGCCACTACTGCATATCAACAAGTTTATTCAGAAACACTTGCAAAATATTGTATGTGAAGCGCTCGTCTGGGCCGTATTCACAAAGTATCTTATCTTACCACCACGAGTCCTTCATGTTTGTCCACCCACAACGGCCATGAAACCAGCTTTATTGATTTGTTTCAAATGATGCTGTCATACACTTCATATGCACAACAACAAAAGTGGGATAGTGTCTAGTTTGAGGAAGACTTATATGCAAACAGATGTGTTCCAGTCACAGTAGTGAAGAGTTGTTCCTCACTGTCTCTAGTGTTATTGGATTATTCTGAGTTGCTGGGTTCAGCATGCCTGTCCACGCATGTCCTTGGGTAAGATACTGATCCCCAAATTGCCAAAAAGTCTGGTGCTCTCAGAAGCACTGTTTGTATGTGTCTGTGTATGAATGGGTGGGTGTCAAAAAACTGTACTGTAAAGTAATCAAGACTAGAAAGGTGTTATATAAATACAGACCATTTACCAACAACTTAAATAACTTGCCACTATCACAGCAGCTGACTGACTGTGGGCAGGTCTTTGTATCTCAGGTGTTTTGTAGGAAATATTTCAGGTTTTAATTATAATGATGACATTTTGCTAATGTACATATTCAGCAGATACGTTGACACTGAACGCAACAGGAAAATCTTCACAGATGTATTTGTTTCCTGATCTTGCAGCAATTGTAGTGACTTCAGCATCATTATAAGTGATGGTATTTGGAAAGGTTTGTGTGGATCAGTGGTTAATTTAGTGTTAATCAATATGACAAAAGTGCTCATTGCCATTCATTACCTATTGACTTATCAAGTATGTCCCAGCCTGTTCTCTAGTAGGCTAACTCATCATCTACCCTATATACACTTGCATCAAAATGTATTATGGGTGATTAGATTACAATGGGATATTGTTTGACCACACAAGCAAGTACAAGTATAAATGAGTCCAAGACACATTGAGGACAGACTGTGATCTAATCACTCACGTCCTGTCTGGAGGACGTCAGGGTCACTTTGTGACCACATTGAACCCTCCTATAAATATGTCAGTCTAAATACGACGACTACGTGGGTGGAGATAATAATCCCACATGACTTTTCCAAATCAGCGAGGTTGCAGCAGCTGGACAGCTCACAGCCATTATCCAGTGAACACAGGGAGCTGACTCTCATGGAAGGAGACCAGTCGTCAAGTGAAAACAACACAACTCAATGGATGGCTATCATCTTCTTCTATTCTTCTTTTTCTATCCCTCTTTCTCCCACAGAAATGAGAGGAGAATGTGATCTGAAACTTCACTGCAGATGGGACGAACCCTAGTCTCTGGAAAGAGTTTCCACCACAGCCACCTCTTAGCAACTCCACTACTGTAAATAATGTTTCCTACAAATACATACATGAATACCTTGTAATATCATGTCAGTCATTTATTTGTATGAACAATTAAACAACAACAATTATTTTGTGTCTTTATTCTAAAGTGGATAATCATAAAGGAGTATAAAAATATTTTTACTCATGAATATTTTAGTTACAGTACAACTACTGAGCTAGAAAACCAGTTTTCACAAAGTATAATTGATACCTGATGCTGCACAAGTGTTCCTGGTCTCTCCCCCTCTCCCCTCTTTTCCGCCCCCACTTCTCCTCTCCTCCCCATTTTTCCATGCTCACCCCAACCGGTCGAGGCAGATGGCCGCCCGCACTGAATCTGGTTCTAGAGGTCTCTTCCAGTTAATGAGGGAGGTTTTCCTCTCCACAGTTGCCAAAGTGCTGCTCATTGTGGGAACTGTTGGGTTTCTCTAAAAACTGCATGGTGTTTACAAAGAAGGTCTTGACCTTCTATGTAAAGTGCCTTGATATAATGTTTATTTGGTGCTATGCAAATAAAATTGAATTGAATTAGTTTAAGCCGGAATGAGAACTTTTTTAATTCAATATATTGAATTAGCACCATTTTATTCATGAGAAGATGCTTTTACCTTGGTCATTGACAGTGTCAGTACCATCATTTGCACTTATGAAGAGTTGATTACACTCTTACTGCAGTTTACTGACCTTATTTCAACTTGTATGAAAACTCCAAAAACACCAAATACAATTTGATGGTGTCAAGTGTAATCCTTCTCGCCTGGTAACTTCCACCAGTCTCCAAGTTCAAACTGAAAAACTAGATGCGATGTCTCTGATGTTATTTTGATTTGACAAAGCTCCTCTGGGATCTCAGAGGACTCGAGCTGTTTACACAAGTGGTGACATGTAAACTCAGCACAGTGCCCCTTTAATGTTTGTATCAGAGTGCTTTTATCTGGCTACATTTGCCTTTTTAAAGATTTTTGTTAGATCTACATTAATTAATCAGATCATTTAGTGAACAAAACAAGAGAGAAATTAAATTGAGGCTGAGTTATAATTGTCCTGATGATATGCTTTGGGAATTTGATGCCTCCAATTCAGGTCAATGTAAGGAGGGTTTAATAACAGTTCACCCTCGGCTGTGGCCTGTTTAAATCACTATATCAGGAAGCCATCAGGATACACTTGATTGATTGCATCAGGGCGTGCCACAAACCAGTAAAAACACAGAAAATGGTTTAACATTTAACACTTTTCAATACAGCTCACACAGAATAGTTGGAGCATTAGTGTACTAGTCATTGGAGAGTTTACAACACAATGGAGATGACATAAACTGTATGTGCAATGTAAACAGCCACTATTGTATTATGTATGAGGGCCAAATTTAAGGGGGGAAAAATCTGGCATTTTGAGAATAAAGTCATAATATTACAAGAAAAAAGTCACAATATTTGTAGAACAAAGACATAGGCTATTATTATAGCAGTATGCAGTCCAGAGTGCCACACTTTTGCTGTCCCCCTTTTTCAATGAAAAGCAACTGGTCAACTTTGCAATCTAACTACTGTAGATATAAATGATGTGCAGTCTTTGCTAAATAACAGGAATTTAATCATATGCAAAATGTCCCTCAAACTTGTCAGTGTGTTGCAGGTCTAACTGTTGTCTCTAACATATCGCTCCACGAGGCTCTCTGAATAACTGCTGTCTGCAGGGTTAACACAGGATGCCTTACCTCAAACACAGAGACACCTATTTTTCAGTGCCAGCTTAATGAACCGCAGTCTGTCCCTTGAGTTTGTTTTGGCTGAGGCCTGGAGTCTGAACAAGACAAATGACTGAGAGGAAGCAGAGAAATGAAGATGACTCAATCAGGGACGCTGTCAGAGGCACAGCTGATGTTACAACATCATTTGTCGTTAAATTGGGTTTGGGATTTAATTTAAAAAACAATAACCCCTTCATCTGCCTTATTACATTGCATACATTTCACTTGTTTCACCCATAGGGGGTGTTATGTAATTATGGACATTCTGCACATGTGGAAAGTGATGTGTCCATAATTCATAGTGTTTGTAATTGTAAAATAAGAGCATTGTTATGTAAGGTTAGTGCCGGCTTGCCAGCTTGAATGGCCCGTAATATGAAAGAGCATGGAAAGTTATATCCCACGAGGCTGTTAAATGTGGGGCATGGTTGCACGTTGCCAGCTGAGGAAGCCACAACTGCAGAGACAAATGTCTGTCTGTGTGGATGTCTGTCTGACTGACTGACTGTCTGCTTTAAGGTCTGTCTGTCTCTCTGAATGTCTGCCTTCCTGTCTGTCTGTCTCCTCCCTATCAGTTATATGTCTGCTGGGCGAGCCCGTCCCTGCTTCTTGGCATACCTTAACCTAATAAAGATCTTGGCTGGATCAAGCATTCACTACATTATTTATGGTGATCCCCACCACTGTGCGAGCGTGCACACACACACACACACGCTTTCCAGTGGACGGTTCTTCATTGACTTTTGATGAGACAGCCTGCTGGGTAGAGAATCCCACAGTAAACTAAATGACTTGTATTTGTTACACTTCTCTTTATCACTTTACACCTTTTCATGTCCTCTTGTATTCTATGTCATCTCCAACTTGGAGCAGCGGTTAAAGAAACTAGCAGGTATTGAAAATAAATGCAAAAAAGCACAAAATAATATCACAATAAAAAGGAAATAAAAAGAACATAAACACTGTTCCTAAATTTGATAGAGATTTAGGTAAAATAAAAACTGACTATCTGAATCACTGGTTCGTAATGACATACAGTTGATTTTCTTTCCTGTATTGACTTGTTTATCAGGAGATCAAACTCAACAATGAATAATTAAAATTACGAAAAGCTTTGAACATGTGTGTACAATGATGTTATTGTTTAATCCAAATTTAATTTTAATTTCCATCATTTATACAAAATTTTACTGACAATTTTAAAATGTATCCTCTTTCTACTTAGTCGTAAAAAAATGTAATGTAGGGTAGGTGGACAAGCATGGCTGCCATCTCTGCAGGGCAGGGCTTAGTGAATCCTGGCTATTACTCACTGAAAATATGTCCAATTATCATAGATTTTGTTAGATATCTTCAGGTTTACCAAAATCCCTAACCCGTTTATAATTGTCAAGTTATAATAATTTGACAGTTTGTCAATCAATAAAATTCACCCGTATTTAAAAGTTATATCTTTTGATTCTTAAACATTTTCTGATTGGCACACATTGAATATTTAAGACTGCATGTTAAATACATTTCTAGTTCAGATTTGATAAAATACTTCTTTGCTACAGTTAAGAAATACAATGAAGGAACATGTGTTATTGATCAGTCGGTCCACACCTTCACTCAACAAGATGAAGGGTAAATGGTTTGTATTTATTTAGAGCTTTTCTAGTCTTGATGACCACCTAAAGCACTTTACAGTACAGTTTAATTGCCATTCACCCATTCACACATATTCATACATTGCATCTATGTGCAGCAGAAGCGGCAATTCTGGGTTCAGTATCTTGTCCAAGGAAACTTCGGCAAGCTCTTTTTAGGGAAACAAATCTCCATCAATATGACGTTTACGTTTCTCTTACTAACACAAAAGCAATGTCTGCAAAGCTGACACAATCAACTACCCTACGACACAAGAAAGAGGAAACCAAACATAAAGAGAGAGCAGGAAAGAGAGAGAGGGAGAAGGTAACATACAATGTGAATGGATTCATTTTTGATTCTTCTCTGTGGATGGAAAATAAAGAAGCAAACAGCCTGAACTGTAATTCTGCTGCAGCTGTCAGCATCCAACAGCCAAACTAGCAGTTTTTAAAATCACATACACAAACACTTCTGGGCACATGTGCATGTTTGCCTCTCTCTGCTTGGAAGGACTTCAAGTTGACTGAATTAACTTTATTATACTCTTCAAATCAAAGAAGTTGATAAAGATAAACAGGAACCGTATGGACCCCAAAGGAAATGTCCAACATGCTCAATGCAGCAAAAAAAAAAATAGGGTAGAGAAAAGTCAAATCTAAAAACGATGTACAATAAAATATAATTCTACCTTGACATTACAGGTTTGCATTTCACTGGGAGCTATTGCTAAGGTCACTACAAATGACAGACTAATTAGAAATCATGTAGATCAGCATCATGTAGAACAATGCCCACAGTCACATGCATTTTTTCAGGAAATGCTTCCCAAGTTTATTATACAGTATAAGCTTTTACTTCCTCTTATATGTTTGGCTCATTCATTAGCGCTTCATTGTCAGCCCTATGTTAGCTGCCATCAACTGCAACAGCATGTGAAGAAACCTGATACTTGAGTGTTTGTGTCTTGGGTAAGAAAAGACAGTCCCAGTTAGTTCTGTGATAAGCTGTGACACACAAGTCTGGTATATGGAGCAACGCCTTGTGTGTGTATTTAATTGCCCTCTAACTGGGTTATATTTAGAGTGCTGCTCATTAACATAGTGGCATCAAAGTGTCTGTAGTTGCAGATGTTCACAATGTAGATGCTGTCAGCCAAGTGAAAAATGGACTCAGTGTGTAATTGGATTGCATTGTTTTCCACTCGTACGTGGATTAAGTCCAACATGGACCCACATTGACTGATCATGCAGAGTTCAGTGATATCCTGCAGAAAACTATGCAGACACTCTGTTTCATGTATGCAAATGAGAGTATAGCTTGTTTGCAGCATACAGGGTAGTTGGTATTAAAGCCACAACCATTTGCCTCACAGAGCAGAGGAAATAATAATGTATCACAAACTTAAACCCAAACCCTACCACACACCTATAAAACAACAAACAGTGTGAACACATGACAGACTGGATAAAATGGTAAAAGTGAATGGCAGTTCCCTCTGATTATCAGGCTACTTAGTCATTAAAATATAAATGGTTTGTATTTGGTGAACATCATTGAAATCTGCCCATTGGATGGAGAACAAGAGCAAAGATTCCGCCTCCGCATTGGCTTGATGCTTTGGTAACAACTCATACAGACTAATGAGATTATGTTACAGACCAGTGAAGATTTCATGGAATCATTCAGGAAGCAACATCCCACAATAAATAGATCCAGAGGTTCTGTTTAGATTAGGCTAACAGTCACACGGGTTTAAGGAACATACAGCCGCAAAGTATGGAATTTAAGATTTCAGGATTAACAACTTCAAGTCAGCTATAGCAATACTGCATGTCAATCAAAGGTGGCCCGAATTTGTTTTGTGCTATTTGGGACATATTCACATTTACCACATGGGCCACGTTCTGTTCACATCCAGATTACAGTTTGCCTAGAGCAATGCATGTTTGCAAAAAGTGACCCATATTTGTTTTGGATGTTTGGGCCATATTTGCTATTTTACAAGTGGGCAGCTTTTGGCTCACATCTATTTCGATCAGACCACAGGAAGGCCAGAGGTGTTGTATCATTGCCTGAAGTGGCCCACATCCATTTGCTGTCTGGGTTGGTTTACTTTAATGTAGCTCTCTGATAAATACTTTTCGATATCATAATCTTTTCCCCAACACAGCAGTCTCATGGTAAAAGTGAGGGGTGTCTGGAATTCAGAGTGAATTCAGTGTACCTACTGCAGGAGAAACTCGAATTCTGATTGGATGGCTTGTTATCAGCTTAGTAAAATCAAACCAAAGATATTTGTTTGAGACATGGCTTCAAGTGGACTCACTATGTATTTGGTCCTCCCTCACCTGTCCACCAGCAGTATAAGTGACAGGTCCACAGGTCTAAAAACAACTTCAAGTCACATACATGAAGAAAAACACTGAATGGTCAAATAAATACAACATGTAAAGTGGGTTCGATACCACAAACAGACCAAAGCCAGAAAGACTCTTTGAAGAAAAAGGGATCTGCGCAAACGTCACCTGCTGATTAAATGAGACACTTTTATAATTACTGATTTGTAAAGCCTCATTATGCCCAGTTTGTGTAATGAGAACAGTGCAAATAATGAGTAATTAATTTACTCGTCTCAACCACTTACCTTTGTTTTAAGTCGAAGCAAGGTGGGGGGAAAGTTAATTTGAATAACTGTTTTTGTCAGTTGTGGACCATTAATGCATGAATGATTGGAAAGACAAAATGAACAACAAATTATTTACACAGAAGCAATATGAAGTGATTTTACTCACTGATCTGAAAAGTTTTGTTAGAAATGTTTTCTTAATGTCTTAAGAGTCATCCCCCTTTTTTACATTACCGGTAATCTGGCTATGGTGCAGTGGTTAGTGCTATTGGCTCACGCCGGGTTCTGGGTTGGAACCTGCCATCTAGCTGGGGCCTCTCTGTGTGGAGCTTGCTTGTTCTCCCTGAATGGGTTTGCACTGGGTTCTCCAACTTCCTCCAAAAGGCTGGAGCAGATCTTAGGTTGGATAAGCCTATGGCCTAAAGTCATGAGTGTTTACAGTTATATTATAAAACATACGCACAGTAAAAGGATGAGACCAACAGAATATTTACATATTTAACAAAGAAGTCCATCGTTGTGCCACGAGGTCGGGAAAGTCTCCCGTCACATCAAATATCAGTGTGACGCTTCTCTGCAGTCTACACACATAATGGCTAATATTCATAGGCCCTAGGGTAACATTTGGTTAACTGGTGAATGTGAATTGGCCGTCAGAGTGAATGTGAGTTTCAGTGGTTGTTTGTGGTAAAAATAGCACTTCAGTTTCTGTGGGTTGAAGTGCAACAGTCACTATTAAAAAAAACTGTATAAAAGCAGTTAAAACAGTTAAAAGTGCAATTTGGTGTTAGAGCTAAGACAGTTTATGAGTTTACTGAGCTCATCAAAGACGAAACAAAAAGGTGAAACCTCCCATTCCCATTGAAGACTTTTGAACATAAGAATGAGGCAATTTGAAAGCTTTGGGATTATTTTTGCTTAAATGTGACACGACACTAATGACCTGCTGTAAAAAATGTGCTTTTCTACTCTTCCTGTGTCTATTCCTATAAACAAGTCTCTCCAGTCATCTACAGATGACAAACATTGACCCATCCTCCTTGTACTAACATTACTGGGAAACAGTCTCAGTCTTCCACCTCTTCTCTGCACTGCTCTGGTTCAAAGTGTGCCACATCACACAGTTCGACACTAACCTGAACCTTGCTGTTCGACACCTCCACTGATGTGAACACAGTGTAACCTTGTGAGGCAGCTACACCACCTTTCCCACTCCCACAGCACATGTCCTCATCTCCCGGCCGTGCAGGCTGACAGACGCTCTCTTATCTCAGCAATTGAAGCAAAGCGGAAAAACCATGTGAGGTCACAGCGATGAGAGGATGCTAGATTTCAGGTCGTGCAGGTGGTGGGGTGTTGGCTGAGAGTTAGAATTAAAAGACATTTTGTGGTGAAGCTAAGTGAGGCACATTCTGGCACAGGACACTTCCCTCTCCAACAGCCAACTTCCCACATTCTGGACTGGAGTGCACACATATGTCAGGACCTTTTAATAGACTTAAGTTGAGATTTGCTCTTTTAAATGTCTATTCACATTTAGGTGTTCCCCTAAGTGCTGGATCAGCCTCCCCAAGGGCCTGACATGTGTTCAGCTTTATTTCTGAAACTGTAAAAGTGAACTGCAGTAATTGAGCCACAGTAAGTAAAGACCTGCTTAAGAACTCACTGGAGTCCACAGAACCCTGAATGCTGCACAAAGAGCTGTTCACATGTTTATTCAAAGTTTGGTAAAGCTTGACACAGTCAACAGAACCCTAAACTGGAAAATCAGTAATCTTGAACGTGCTATTGTTGTCATTGACGACGTCAAGTTCGACACTGCACTTCCTTGGGCCCTTATCATTACACTTGCCAAGTGTGAAGCTAAAAAATTGAATGGTTCCTAAGAGCCACATAGGGACAGACATACAGAGATATAGACAGAGATGTTTTTAATTATTGGATTGATATAATGCATTTAGTATCACTTCAAATTACAGCCTGCACGATGCAGTGGAATTAATCCAGAGTTACAGTGCAATCTTTACCATCGCAGTACTTAACAAGTTTGTAGGTATTGGGGAACAACATTAAGTTACATAAAGGGAGGTAATTCAATTCATACACATGACTAATACCATAGTTATTATCTAAATACTTGGTGATTATTTCTACTACTATTATATATACAGTATGAGCATAAACTGAGCAAAGACCTGGATGTTGACTACTGGTAGCTGAGGGCGTGGTTAAGATGAGATGACAGTGAAAAGCATCTGTTTGTTACCAACAAAGGCAGCTCCTGAAGAGGTTAGCATGGAAAAGATGTTCTCAGCCTTCTCACAACTGACTTCAGAAATTATGATAGTGATAGAAAGATGGTTCATCCAATCACATGCCAATAATTATTTTATTTTTTTCCAACCAAGCCTTCACATATGGGTCTGAGTAACAAACTATTCTGTGTATCAGGTTCGTAATTTATGCTTTTCCTCTCTGTCCTTATCTGACCACATTTGACACTACCACTCGAAAAGTATTATAAGTAGTAGCATCATCACCTTGGACCATTACATTTTCTGTATCTTAATGATGTAGTTTGATGTGTAAATCTTACACATAGGAGTGCTCTATTGTGATGGTGCACAGCTGCAGACGAGTAATATAGTTAGATGATATACTGATGCTCTTATATAACTTTGTGAAAGGGACTTGTGTGCAGGAACTTTCGGTTTGTTGGCACTGAATCAACCCTGACCACCCTGGACTCTACATGAGACAGACTTCCCAATTAAGTCTTCCTCCTCGTCGCCTGGGGAGAGCCAGACTTCTGACTATCAGATCTCTGCCTGAATTCATTTGGGACCTTAGCGAGGTGTTTGCTCCGCCAGTGGAGCGGCCCTCCATCCGGCTGCGGCCTCGGCAATTAAGGCTGTGACACGGAATGTGGACTGAGCACACCATGAATTCTCTCTCGTCAATTTGCCGTGATGTTTGGATCATTGCACACACCGCAGGTCACATATCACAAGTTAGCAATTAAGAAGCAGAGAGAGAAAAGGCACTGTAGAAATGTAACAGACTTGGCAAGGCAGTTTTGGTCATTTTTTTTTCAGGGTTCTTTGTTTAAAAGCATTTGCTTGAAAAAAGGAAAGATGATCTCTTGTTTAAGTTCTTGTTTCTTGTTTTTCCTACTGACAGAGTTTTAGCATCTTATCTTATCATATCTTGAATACAGTTTGAGATACTTGAATTGAGTAAATCCATTTTCTGTTACTTTATGCTTGTACACCATATATCAGAGTCTACAAATCATGTCATATAATCCAGTGTATTCGTCCCGTTGCATTTTCCATCCATCCTTCCATATATATATATACATACAGTACATTCATATGTCCATACAATCATTTTTAGAAAAAGCTGATAATGAGCTTCAAAGTGCATGCGTGATAGCAGACCCTCTGTGCCTGCTGGGCTCCATGAACTGGATCAATGAAATAAATCGGTGATAACAACCTCCTGAACCTATTAGTGGGTTTAGTAGGCCCCAAGCCCATATGTATGGGACAGATGTGTGTTGATAACCCTTGTTCATTGGCTCTGTCACAGTCCAATGGGGTGGTCATTCTGTGAGCAGGATGAGGAGGATTCTTCTGATTCACCATGTCACATCTTGCTTGTGTTTATGTCGCAAATTTGTGAATATGGGCTCAACATATAAAATTTGAATTGATTTATTGATTCTATTTCTATCAATTGCTGACTGACTAGCCCCGACCCAACCAGCCCTTCTTGTCAGTGTAGTATCCATTATGATCTTAAGAAGTAGCACTACTCAGAGCACCTGTTCCTTTAAATGCTACTATGGCTGAAGCTCTTAGTGAGCGACCATCACCTCAACCTGCTCCGACAAAAAATAACTCAATTTGGAGGCAGAGAAAATGTAAAAAACAAACAGCACCTTTCAACAGGTCTTGATGAAGGTCATTGTTTGAGTAAAAGAAAGAAGCATAGGAAGATGTGAGATTAAATTGTGGGTTATCAAAGTTACATCAGAATCACCTTATAGTGTTCCTTCTATATAACAACAATTATAACTTACTGACAAACATCCTTGGGTTAGGGTAATGACTCCATATTTACTTTTGTCTATATTTTTTCGTTCTTTCCAGAGGCATGAAGGGGCAGAGAGGGACATTGTATGAAATACTGCCACCACCACTGAATTGGATTTTGATGAAAATTGGGGGAATAATGCTTCTCGTTGTTGCATTGTCACATTTGGTGTGGCACACTGGAGCATTATGGGTCAGAATGAAGTGAAACTGATTGGCCGATCCAGTTTCATGTCACGTACAGTGTTAGTTAGATGCTGAAATGTGTTGTGTTGAGGGGGGAGGTGCACTGCTATTTTGCCTTTAAGCCCAATTCCCCTGCCTACTGGGTTTGTCACTCACTCGCTGCACTGTTTCTGTTTTCTCTCCCACAAATTGTCTCTTCCCCTGACACATCGAGTACAACAGAGCCTCCCACAGTGATGGAACTTCAGTAATGACAAACAGTCTGATGGGAGTTTGGATGTTGGTGTGATTGCTCCCACTTTTATTTATCATTATAGTAACTGCAGGAGTCCCAGAGGAGAATCATTAGCTCAACATTATAAAATTCCCATAGTCTTATAGTGGATTTCCATGATAGTGATTGATCCAACATGACAGCAGATCTTAAGAAACTATAGCTGCTATTAGACATGCACTGAACTCTGGAGATCCTCCGCAGTTTCTCCAGAGGACGTTTATCTGTGAACACTAATGTGCAAGTGAGAGCCCACAGAGTTGCTGCGGCCTTTCTCTGCCTGGCTCCCTCGTAAAAAAGTTGGCAGAAAGTCGGCAGAAGTCAGAGAGAACACAGCAGGAGATTGGTTGATGGCGCTTCTCACGCAGGACAGATGCAAAAAAGAAAAAAAACTAAAGAATACAAATATCAAACAAGCGGGGCCACACATGTAGAAGACACAGACGAAGATATCAAGAGAGTCTGTACTGATAAGAGCCGTCACTGGAGTTGATGTGCTGTGAACAAAAACATGTGATCTATGCAGCGGAATTAATATGTTACATCCTGCCCCTGCCTGGTGCACCACTCTCACCTGAATCCTCCAGAGGATGCATTGCTGTTGTGAACACCTCTGAGCAGAGACCCCCCCCACTGTGTTGTACATGTGTGAGAGGCAAACTCTGAAGAAAGTGCACAGATTCTCCGCAGGACACTGAAAATGGATTACGTAAGTTCCAATTCAAGAAATGATACAGTAGTCCATTTACAAATGAAAAGTGTACCAGTGATGTTGTGCTAGAGCCTCAATTATGTGGTTGGTTAAATGGAAAGTGTTTATATTATGCTGGTAATATCATAACAAGCACTTTACATTACATTCACCCATTCACACACACCTTCAGACAGTGCTCCTTTATAGCTAATGCTTGGTAACGGATGTGAGGATATGGACGTGTTGGATATGTTGTTGTGTAACAGTCACTGAGTCCTTAATATTTATTTTCTATAAACATAAGGTGAGATTATTTTACTTGTATCAACATTATTGTGTGTGTGTGTGCGTGAGTCTGTGTGTAGATGATGAAATTCTCATGTCTGCCATAAACAAGAGAAAATCTGGAAGAAAGGAATGGGATAAAACAATGGATGAAAAAAGGACTACACAAAGAAGGAATAAAACATGATATAAACATGTCAGCTGTGCAGAGAACATCCAGATGTTACAAAAACGACTCAAGTAGAATTGTGCGTGTGTGTGTTATGTAAGAGCAGGAACAAAAAGCTGAAGAGGCAGATCACGGACAAGAAGTAAAGCAAGAAAACACACTGTGAACAGAGACTACAAAATAAGACAGGAAACAGAACATGGAGTGTGAAAACATGAAACACAGGAACAAATAAAACAACCAGACAAACATACAGGGATGTATTAATAAACAGAAAACACTTCTTCAAAAAGAGGTGGACAAAATAAACACACTCAGAATACCAGACCATGACAGTATCTACTTTTCCACTTCATTAGAATCTCTCAGCAGAGAGAGGAACAAAGAGTAAAGCAAAGTGCCTGGGCTTAGCATCTGTTGTCCAGTTGAGCATTTCCTTTGCTGTCTTACAATATGCATGAGGGAGAGAAAATGACCCCAGGCCTCTGCGTTTTGGCAGCTTCTGAGGCATCACAGTTAAACTCGGTGCAGGGAGCAGAGGCAAATGGATGATGCTGGTCTTCATGAGAGTTTTCTTCATCAGTGCATGTTTTCTTTTCTTTTTTCCAAACTGCAGTATAAATGAATCTCAGATGAACCTCAGAACGAGCTCTCCCTCTGTCCCCCAGACATATGCTGATTGTACATTTACAAACATCCCTGCAGCCATCCCTCCAGTCACAAAATGACAGGCAAGTTTTTATACCATGTGGCAGCTCCCTCCCACAAGGCCTTCTGCTGTTAGAAGATGGTGCCATTATTTCCCCACCAATCACAATATTGCATAATCCTTCGTCTTCATCTGCCTCCCACAGCAGTTTTTCCTCATGTAAGGATTTTTAAATGCCTGAAAAGCTTGTGTTGGAGGCTGAGCAGGCTGTCTGTGAGTCTGTTGTAGGAAGCGCTGTGACTCGTGCCACCTGTCAAGGATTTTGTTGGTGTGTCAACAGAGCTGCCATCAGCAGTCAGATCCCTGACTTTACTCTTCCTATCTCGCAGCCAGCAAGCACAACCTCCATCTCTATTTGCTAACTTCTCTCAGGAGTCGCTGCAAGGCTGGATGTGGGAACACACGCTGCTGCCAAGAGAGACGTGTTACACGGCACCAAATCCAACCCAATTCAGTCACAAAAGACAACACTCAGCAGAAGGTGGAGGGAATGCATGGATTTGTGTTTTCCCGTTTGTAACACAAAATGCAGTCCCTCTTTACTCTAGAGTGGAATCTGTGGAATGTAATCAGGCCTCAAAGTGCCTCCTTTTCTTACCACTGTGCTGTTCACTACAGTACAACTTTGTACAAGACAAAAAGATCCAAGAAGGTAAGAATAGGGCTCAGGAATACTGAGGCAAAAACAACAAATAAACTACTGACCTGAAGGGGGCACTCTACCCCACCACCATTTAGAGAGGAATTATCATGGTTCTAAAATGTATGTTTCTGCCACTTCTTTGTTTGCCTCATATCATTTCAGACCCTGCCTGCTGCTTTACCCAATCCTCCCCTCTACATATACACCTCTGAGACAGACATAGTGGTGTTATTATATAATACATACATATTTAATTATATTTCGGGAATATTCCAGTGGCTATCAAAATAATAAAAGTGTTTCATTCCATCTTGATTCAGTAGTTTTAAAGCTGGTTGCCACCTGCCATAAAATGAAAAGAAAAGACAATAGAAGTTTGCTGTAACTACCTAGCAAGCTTCTACCACAGTGTGTGGCTGCTGCTGCTGCTGCTGCACAAAATCATGTGGAAGAAGATGACAGATGTGATTGAGCCTCTCTGCCTGCACTTGAAAAAAGTTTTTGAGTTGGCTGCTCGAGCTCGCCTACCTTCACCTCCAACATCCTGCAGATTTTAACATGGGAGAGAAAGTAAGTTGCAGTTCGTTTGCTTTAACTCAAATTTGAAATGAAATTAAGGTCTCAGTCATATTTTCTCTCTCCTTGTTATTTTGTTAGGCGGGGGATTAGAAAAGACAAGGATACGTGTCTAGCGCATGTGAGGATGAAGCTATCAGTAAATCTTCGACCACAACTTCACGTGCTCTTTAGGAGTGCAGCAAGTCCAGGGTTTCAAGCACAGATGAAAACAGTAAAAAGCTTAGCTCTGACACACTCTTTGCATTTACATATGATCTCTGGAGCCAGTAATATTGAACACGCTGATATGCGCTTCACAGCTCACTGCATCAAACCAGCACGAGAAATGAAAGCTGCAAGGCTACTGAACACTCAAGTGAAAGCATTGAACTGAAGAGTAGGGAGAACTGACCACAGAGCAGTTGGGTGTGTCACCAGCATGACAACTGCATTCAAATCCATTCTCCCAACTACCTGGATCAGCTGCTTTGAACATAAGATAAATGTTCTATTTAGAAAGGCCCTGAAGACGAAGTGGATTCTGTCCTGAGGGCTTGTCGGAGAATCGTCCAAGGATTCAACCACTTATAGAAGAGAAGGAAGGAGCCAGCAAATAAAAACAAACAAGCAAGCCCAATCTTCCTCAACATGCTTATGACTACATGCAGATCCATGTATGACATGAGCTCAAGTTTGAATATCTATGCAATATATGAACATGACAATATCCTGTCCTTGGAAACTGTTCTGCTAGAGTCAACACAGGCCTTCTCAAATTAAAAGGTACTGAGGGCATAAATGGTTAATACACCTGTTGAGTACATCAGGACATACAAAACCGTATCTACCACTTCTCCTGTGCAGACTTGCAGAGATGTGCAGAAAAAGATTATGACAGCAGTTTGGTGAGGAGTGTGACATGTGCCATCTGCCAGGATTAACAACAGCAATATTGAAAATTCAAGAAATTCCCAAATCTACAGAGGAAGCATGTGTAACATTAAAAGAAAGCTTTGGGCCACACACAGGGGAGGAGAAAGCTGGGTCTACTTTCATCTTGAAAGAGACTGAAAAAAACTACCGAAGTCAGCAGACCAAATGGCATGTGGAGCATAGAGAGAGTGCATTAGCAACCTTGTTTTGTTACCAGCATGCAAATGCCAATCACCTCCAATATTTATTCCAGATCATAGTACATAACTACTTGTATTTATTGTTACTTTAATGATTAGACCATAATAGCATGAAACCCCTCTATGTTGATTTATCACATTGGTATAATGATTATAATGTAATATCAATAATTGTATTAAAAGTGTATTAGTAAGTTATAATGAGATGTGTTAATAATATCACATTTTTCAACAGGCATGTGTGAGAATGTCTCTATTTACATTTACATTTTACATTTTTCATTTAGCTGATGCTTTTATCCAAAGCGACTTACAATAAGTGCATTCAACCATGAGGGTACAAACCCAGAACAACAAGAATCAAGAAAGTACAATTTCTTCAAAAAAGCAAAACTAGAAAGTGCTATAAGTAAGTGCCATTTAAGTGCTACTAAATTGTTAGTTTAAAAATTTTATTCAAGTTATAGTCGGAAGAGGTGTAAACCTTCTGATGTCCGGATGTCAATGGGGCGCTCATTCCACCATTTAGGAGCCAGGACAGCAAACAGTCGTGATTTTGATGAGTGTTTAGCTCGCAGTGAGGGCGCAACAAGCCGATTGGCCCGAAGCAGAGCGGAGTGAACGGGCTGGGGTGTAAGGTTTGACCATCTCCTGGATGTAGACTGGACCTGATCCGTTCGCAGCACGGTACGCAAGTACTAATGTTTTGAAACGGATGCGGGCAGCCACCGGTAACCAGTGAAGGGAGCGGAGTAGTGTGAGTGAATTTCGTTAGGTTAAAAGCCAGTCGAGCTGCTGCATTCTGAATGAGCTGCAGAGGTCGGATGGCACTAGCAGGTGGACCTGACAGGAGGGAGTTACAATAGTCTAGGCATGAGATGACCACGGCCTGGACCAGAACCTGCACCACCTTCTGAGTGAGAAGGGGACGTATTCTCCTGATGTTGTACAGCATGAATCTACAGGAACGTGTTGTTACAGTAATGTTGGCAGTAAGGGAGAGTTGACTGTCAAGTGTCACACCCAGGTTCCTAGCAGTCTGAGTGGGGGTTAACACAGAGTTGTCTATTATTGCCCCTGGACTGCTTGACCAAAATCTGAAGTGCCAAACCAAAGCAATCTATGAGTGTGTGTGTGTGTGTGTGTGTGTGTGTGTGTGTGTGTGTGTGTGTGTGTGTGTGTGTGTGTGTGTGTGTACTGAGCTGGCTGCATGGAATCTGAAAGCCTCAGGAGCTGTCCATAAATGGTGGTGCTGAAACCCTCCCAGCAGCTCTACCCTGTAGATTTTGTCCTTCCTCTAATGTGCGCATAATGTTGACATGCTGATGATTATCAATCTTGGTTATGCTAATCAGCTCTGAACATAAGGTGTGTGTTGTAGGGGACATGAAAATCTCTAAGAAAATTCACTGCAATCCAGCCACTAATATCACAACTCTATAACAAGGCTTAAAGAGTGCATGCAAACATATGGCACAAAGGAAAGGGATGTCAGACACAGCCATGGTGTGTGTGTGTGTGTGTGTGTGTGTGTGTGTGTGTGTGTGTGTGTGTGTGTGTGTGTGTGTGTGTGTGTGTGTGTGTGTGTGTGTGTGCGTACGTGCGTTTGCGTGTGTGTGTGTATACATGTGTTACTGTATTTACATGCAAAGAAGCGTGCATGCTTTGCATGTAAATACAGTATATTAACAAAAATGTAAATGTAAATATTTTCTGCAACAACTTATATACTGTGCATTAAATACATGGGAATTAATAGTATCCACAGGCTTAAGAATATAAAAGCAAACCAGAATGAAGTGTAATACAATCAATATTATCAAACCAAAAGCAAGACATGCAGCAACCAATAATAGCCTGGCAAACACTCCAGGGAGACAGTTTATTTTTGTTTTTCTTTCCTATGTTGTGTAAAGAGAGGTGGTGTCATGGTCAGGAGCTCAGGGCAGACTGCTGGCACAGCAGAGAAAGACAAAGAGAACTGAATTCCAGACAGCTCTGCACAAAGAAATATTCTCCAGCTTCATGAAAATCTTGTTTGGACTGATGTATGTTCTTGTGGGTATACATGGAGCAGGTGTGGGTGTTCTGTAGGACTCACCTGGGACAGTGTTGCCAGCTGGCATGAAGCATATGACACAAACTGATTTATTGAATGACTGCTCAGTGCTACAGTAACTCTCAGAAGTATTAATCTGAGATCTGTCAAAGCGATTATACATTCTGTCTGCTTTATTGTGTGTTAGCAGCATGTCCCGAAGCAATATTTCAGTTAAATATGATGTAACGTCCGGCCAAGTGTCACAGAGGTTTGTGGATTTCTCACAGTTCTCTGGCTATGTCTGACAAACATAAAAAGGGAATTAGAAGACACAGATCAATGATTCAATAAATTACCAAAATAAAATATTCTTTTCAGTTTCTCCTGTTTGTCTTATTTCTTTCATGGGTGTATCTGAAAATCCTGGGGTTTATTTCCCATATTCTGAGACACATCAGCTTGACTACAGCAGTTGCTATTAGTAACTGAAACCTGTCTGATATAACCACATTTACAAACTGTGCACATACAAGGATAAACTACAGCTTCTATAAAATAAAATCTACAATCTACCACAGCAGTTACGAATTTACATTTAGAAGTTACATGATTACAAATGTGTGAGACTTTGAATTGGCTTTTATCCAAGAAAGTTTGGGTTTGAATCTGGGTTCTCTGTTATGGGATGGCGATGAAACTAGACAACCATCAACAAGGCCACAATTGCGACTCATCCTTCAGTACAGGAGTGGGCTATATACTAAATTTGTTGCTATTTAGCTAGTCCACCTTAACACTCAACACAGCTAACACACCGCAGTTAGCAGCACTTGTTTCTTTTCATTCTGCCTCCATGCCCTTCCACCTCGGCTGTGAATGAGAAGCATCAAGACGCATTTCTGATTTGCCTCCGAAGACTCAGTTAATAAAAACATAGTGACGGGCTGTCGGCTGGAAATTAAGTTTGAATTTGATGGTGACAATTAAGATCTGAGTCTTCCGTCCTGTTAAACTGTGTTTATGAATTACTTACTCATGTCTACTAATGTAGGAGCAGTGCTTTAGAAATTTTCATAATACTAAACTAATGCTTCATAGTGTGTAGTTATTGTAAAGTGCTACCGAATATTTTTAGTCGCACTTCTTAGATTTTTTCATCCAAAATGGTCGTACTCTGGAGCCATGACATACTTTAATTTAATTATTATATTAATTTGTATAAGAATGTAGGTACATATATGTTCACAGAAATCCACGTAACAATCCAATGATCCTTTTTTTTCTTCTTTGGAGTCTTTGAGGATTAAACTCTGATTAAACAACTGTGAGATGTGTTTTATAGTATAGTATAGTATTCTCTCTGCAGACTGCCTGCATGTAGAAACAAGATCCTTGTGGAATAAAGAGTGGGAGAACAGATTTAGCTGGATTCCCACAGCAGTCTTTGCTTTTAGATGCTTCTATTCACACCTGCCATTATGGCTACAATCACTGTGGAAAGAGACAAGCACACTACTCTGCTGTAATTTGTGCATTTCACAAAAGTGTGATAAATCACTGCCATGGCAACTCACGCTGCCATTTCCTGACCCCCCCATATCTAAAATATATCCACATATCTTTCCATTAATCCATTCATTTTTTTGATTTGTTCACTTATCCTTAAATTCTGCCATCATTAGAATTTCTCTTTGCCGGTTCAAGATCTACAGACAACCTTTATCTGTTTCTCCCACTCCCTGTTCCTCCCATCATTTCATCAAAGAACTTTGGTCTGATCTAATATTACAGAGCTCTTATATCATATTAAATAAAGTTTCATGGTCATAACTCATCACTCAATCTCTAAAACTGCCGTCTTCTTCTTGCCCTCTGCCTCTGTGCTCTCATATGGGAGTCAAGCAGCCACGTGGAAAACTCCATCAGCCCGAACTAAAATATGTCCTGTAACTTTCAAGGGCAGAGCTCTAGTTCATTCCCTTTTCTTTAAGGAATCACACTCCATGGGGGAGCACTTGTTGTATGGGTTTCACACACCAGTGAAAATGAATTTCACCAGCAATGCTTTTCTGTCACTCAGAAAACATTTGCTTTTAACCGTAAAGTTTTTCAGGGTCTGAAAGTCCTTTTGAAAAATGATGAGACCAGTCATGGAGCTGAGATGAACCACTTTTAGAACTGGTGTTCATTAATTTTAAACACAGAGAGAAATGATCATCGATCACTTGTCTCCCTGTAATTATGAACCACAAAACCACTGGAAGCAGGGCTGACATGATAACCCAATATTGAGGAATTACTAATATGATGGAAATATCACTCATACAATAATATCATATCTATCAATCAATCCAGCACCTCTTATATCTTTTCGGTTTCTTCCCATTTTGATGTATCTATGTGGTTTACATTCCAACATGGTAAGTATATTTTTAAGGGTAAAATCAATAATAATAACCATGTGCCATGCAAAACTTCTGTCTTTGTTTCTGCTCCACTCATTGTAAAATCATCTGAAACATAATGGAGCAAAGCTGATTGATGCAGCTTCAAGTACAATACAAACACAAGAACACTGGGTGCAGTGAAAATAGTCAAATGCATTCTGAATATTGAGAAATATAATTATGATGAGCCACAATGGTGAATATAACTGTGAAAAGAATGTTAGTTTCCCTAAGCTTTCTTTTCTGCAATTCTACTGTCATTTAGAACAACCTGATATTTACCAGGCAGTGTGAAAGCACAGATTGTTTTATGATATAAAACTATATCCAAACAGTACGTTCAAGAAGGTCCACACACACACACACACACACACACACACACACACACACAGCCAAATGTCAAAGAACAACTCCACTGAGGACTGTATAGGGACACAAGTTGTCATGAGACAGACAATCTGGGGCAGTGCTTGTACTGAGTGCACTGATGGGTATTCTAGCATTACCTTCTCCCCACCACCATCTGACCTTTAAAAGACTGAGCAGGAAAAACCTGGGAATTTAAACATTGGAGATAAAATAAATCTCATCTCACAAAATACATCCCAAAAAACTGCTGTGGGAATTTTTGAGGGAACAACATAATCCCGAATCTTGAATCCTTTGTTCAGACAGAAGGTGAGGTGAAGTGAAAGGAGAGTCCACCTGTGATGTTGCAAACTGGGGCAGAACTGAAGCATGAGCAGAAAGTGTGTGATTATCATGTGGATTTATGAATTTACTACATAAATGTGCATGGTCATGGGCATGTGCGTGTTTATGTTATCCAGTGTCCAGTGTCTTTGGACCTCAAAAGACTCTAACAAACACGATTTGGTCCCAATTACAGAAATTGTTCAGCATGCTTGTCTGTCACTAACACACCTGCCTAGTGCTGAAGAAGAGATGACAGCCAGAAGTTAGTGAGCGAGTCAGGGAACAGTTGTCTTCTAGCAGTGCATCCACACACGCATACACACACACACTACACACTCCCACAACAATGTTGGTGGTGCAGATGAGGGACCCAATTTGGAGACATTATCCCCTGCATGAGTCCTAAAGGCTGTCAACACTATTGAAGTGGCTAATTGAGGCTATTTGAAACAATGTGTGAACACTCAAATGTGAAAAGCTGTTTTTTCATTCCTCTAATGTGCGCATGATATTGACTTGCTGATGATTATGAATCTTGGTTTTGCTAATCAGCTCTGAACATAAGGTGTGTGTTGTAGGGGACATGGAAATCTCAAAGAAACTGATTTCACAACTCTATAACAATGGTTAAAGAGTGCACGCAAAGATGTGGCACAAAGGAAAGGGATGTCAGACACAGCCAAGGTGTGTGAGTGTGTGTGTGAGTGTGTGTGTGTGTATGTGAGGGTAAAACCACATGCAGCCCCAAACAGCAGCTCATTTCACACGAAGGTACATGTTCTGATCCTGTGGGCGACAGAGGGTGAGGAGACATCAAAAAAGATGATGTTAAGGAGAGGCTTGCCTGCATACAGGCGTATTGGAGTCTATTAAGGTTGTCTGTGTAATGCATCCTGCTCTCTCTTACATATATTTATTCCTATTTATATATATTTGGATCTTGGGAACTACAAGTGGGATGAATTGCATCCCTCATGTGTAGGCTACTTTCACATAAGAGCGCAGACGTGCATTATTTAGTTCTGTTCTCTTAAACTGGACCCTTGTGAGCTGAGCCTTCAACTCTTTCTGCTGCATTCATAATTTGAAATAATGCCAGATTTTCCATCTAATTAAATTTACGTATCAGCATTTTTTTTCTAAAAGGGTAAATATAAGAAATAACTTTGTGAAATACATCTTTGCATTCAGATAAAAATTCTAACGTAATCAAAATGCACAAAGGGCAAACGCAACAATCATTGCTACCAGCCAAATACTGCACCCCTAACTGACAAGCAGATTGAAAGCTCAACTTCATGCTACAACACACTGCAGGAAAATGATCGTGATGTGAAATAAAGCCCTGCAGGATGACAAACAACGACAACACACATTCTCAATAGGTTTCATGACCTATATTCATGGGTCATTTTTTTTTTAATTGGAGCTGTCAAAACCAGAAATTTCGATATCTTAAATTTTGCTGATTTTCAGTCCAAACAGTAATTTATAATGATTGATAATCAAAGCAATAATTTAGACCTTGAGACACTGAAACTCAGATGATGATATTAACATAGACATGAATGAACATGGATATTCATGAATGAATAAGAACACCCAGCCAATCAAAATGTATCACCAGAACCAGCTCAGGTAAAAAAAATGTCCACTGGACAGCCAGTTTAATGTTGTTCAAATCCATAATAATCACACATCATATCCATCATATCACAGGTGGAGCATATTGATGATCTAACTTTTAATAAAACAACAAATCTCAGTGCAGCAGTGAAACCATAACTGAAACTATTCTAATCAAACAACTTTCAATCACATAAAAAAGGACATTTGTCAGCTTGATGAGGAATACAAAAAACAGCAGCTGCAAACAAAAGCCAGGGGTAGTAAGAGGAGTAAAGGATTACGTACTGAATCGCTGAGGCTCCAGCTCCATGCTGCTTGCTGCTGAGTCGCTGAAGCAACTGACACCAAAGAGACAGAGAGCAGGGAGTAATACGATGCCAAGATCTCTCTCTCTCTCTCCCTATCTCTCTCTTGCCCTCTCTCTCTCCCTGTCTGTCTCTGCTCTCTGGATGTCTCTCTGCTGTGATGGCTCTAACCTAATTTTTCTCTTTTTCCCCTCTTTCTCATTTTCCATCTCTCCCTGTAATGAGTCTACTTCATCTCTCTCTCTCTCTCTCTCTCTCTCTCTCTCTCTCTCTCTCTCTCTCTCTCTCTCTCTCTCTCTCTCTCTCTCCTTTGGTTGCCATGCACACCAGTTGTGTGTAAAGATGACATACTACGCATGTTTAAAGTCGACAGATTATGAGTTTGCCTGGTGCCCTCAGATATTCTGTCAGTCAGGTGTAGAATTGTGATGAAATCGGCACAGCTGATGTTTACCTGAGCTCTCAGCATCACACTAATCTCAGTTTAGTAAAACAGAATTTATCCAGATGTCGCCCTGTCTGGCCTCAGATCAAACCCAGCTAAGATGTCTGTTCTGTGGGAAGTTAAACAGTATCACACGGCCTGTGTTACTATCCAGTTGCTTAAGAGATGGTTCAGGTTTTTTTTTCCGTCCCTGATGATGTATAGGAAAGTACAATGGTCTAAGGACACCCGAGGAAAATGACACCCAATCCAACTCACCTCAGACAGACCCAAGGAGAGAGAACACCAACACTGACAGTAACACCAGTGGTGTTCCACCAATCAGTGAACAGCAATGATCAGAAATACCGAAAGATAACAGAGAAGACAGACTATATGCCTTTTTTCGGACAATTTGTACATTCAAATATCTAGTTGGCTGTGTCCAAAATCACTAACTAATCACTATACATCAACTATATAGTGAATTTGTCATTTTGTAGTAATGTCCCAATAAAAGTTTGTATACCGTATGTAGTGGACTCATTGTATCCTATGGTTTATCATGAAAAATAGTGTGCAAGTGATGGTCACTAACCGAGCAATATCTATCATCATGCATTGAGCTTGCGGTGTTGAGTCAGCCTTCTCTCTCTCTGGTGATTCTACTCCTTCTTACTCTTAATAAAAATATCTGAATCATCTTGAGGATGAGGACAGACAGTTTATATTTTTCAGTCTTTTTATTAAATTTATATCCCTAGTATTTCCGATGGAGTAGTCTGTTTTCGTTTTTTTACAAGCGGCACAAGACAAATATGTGAGTTGTGGTAGTTTAATATGTAATAGATTTCTACAGATAAACATGGTCATTCAACATGATTGTTACCTAAAAGTAAATTATAATATTATTGTGGGATTTTCCATCAGCCAATGTTGTTGTTGTCCTGCGACAATGATGTTCTTTATATAGAAGTCACTACAAAGTGAGTAGGGGGTAGTGAAATAGTGGGTGATTTCTGACATCTACAGTATTAGAAGAATACATTTTGTTCTGACATTTATGGTGCCCAACTTTGGTGATTCCCGGAATTTCCCACCAGCACCGCCACGCATGTTAACATCAGTTGATTTGAGTGACATATCAAAGTTATTGAAAGGTTTCTCAATAACGTCACTGAAAACATTATTACCCCCTGCAGAATGAATTGGAATTACATGATCTGTGATCCTGTGACTTTTCATCTTGCACCATCATCAGGTCAAAATTTATCCAGATTATCCAAGGACCAAACCGAACTGGGCTCTGCTCAATCTCCACCAGACATTTAAATATCTGTTCTGATGAGTTTGGAAAGGCAGTGAGTCATATTATCATAAAATGTCCCCACCTTATTCACAGACAGAGAAGCAGTGTGCTGCTGGGTTGAATCAATCCTCAGAGGACATTTTTCAGAGCTAAATGTCATCATTAAAGCTCAGAGCTTACAAACATTTGAAACTAATAACATCCTGTTTTCCTCTGCAAATACATCACAGCTTTTATACTTTGATAGGACTCAGATGGAAGGATGTGATAACACAGAGTCATGACAATGCTGCATTCACTGCACATGGGACGCTAGGATAACCATTGTGCAATAATAGAAACAGCACATGGTTTTAAACTCAGTTAGTACCAGACAATGTCACAAGTAGTAAGGACATTTCTATACACCTGAGGCTGTCGGCGTCGGACAGAGATGGATTGAAGAGAAAACGGGCAGATGGTGAAGAAAAGGGCACGATGAGTCCAAAGCCATGCTATCAGTCAGACAATTATTCATAACATCAACACTGCATCTGTTCTGGAGAGTTGACCCGTGTTCACACTGAGAAACAGGAGAGTATCTACATACTGTAACAGTTAAGAGTTACATTGTGACACAGAGCTGGGCGGGAAAGATTTTCTGTTAAATGATCCAATATATCCAGCATGTTAGTCATTATTTCCTATTTTGATGCTGTTACATAACTTTCACAATTCTCTACATTGATGAATGCCTTGATTCATGCATTTTTCTGCACTTTACTTTTTGTGTTCCCATTGCCACGTTCTTATTTCTTTTACTTTAGTCTATTATTTATGTTTGTTTTTACATATATTGTTTGACTGTGTATTTAACCAGTTACCAACAAACAGAATAAAACCATCTCCCTCAATTGCCTGTTCTACAGCCCCTCAGTTGAGCCTCTGACTGAAACAGACAATGTTAGCTCTGTGCTCATAAATGCCCCCTTTCCAAAATGCCCACTTTCTTCTGACTGTTCCATTCTGGAAACATGCTGAGGGAGTGCACAGCTTCATCTTCTTACCAAACTGAAAACTAATTAATCCTTGCGTAAATCTGATTTAAATTATGTATTTTATTCAGAGACATGTCCTGTGGAGGATCTCAGAGAATTGGTTCCAGACCGTTCACACAGCGGGGGGTTCTCCACTCAGATGCGTTCACAACAGCAGCAAATCCTCTGTAGGATTCAGGTGAGGGGTGGTGCAGCAGGCAGAGGCAGGATGTAAAATATTAATTCTGATATTCTAATTGATTTTCTAAAACTGAGTAACAGAACATCATTGATTTGAAATGGCAGCTTATAAAATCTCTCCCGAATCTGATTCTGTGAACTGAATGAACACTGATGATGTACTGTAAATATTACGCCTGCTTGTTGTGTGACACAATGGATTTATTCTTTCACTCTATGTTTACATTTTGTCTGTTAAAAGTTGAGCATAAACTTATAAATAAGTTTATGGCTAAATATTTCACTATGGAAAACATATGTTGTCATACTAAATATTATTCTGCCAAATGACTGGAGGTGAATCATACCATGTATTTGCATGTTTGATAAGTAGTGTGCGATAAATAATGGTATATTTTCAGAGTAATTCATCTGGAAAGCTATAACATTCTCTGTTTATTACAGTTATATGGTAATTTATGTTCAGAACATGTAATTTCAGTTTGGGTTCTATATTGTATTATTAGTAGTATTGTGTGCATAAGTACCGATCACTGTAAAACACTACATATGCAGCCAGTGATATGACCACTCCATACAGATGAATGAAGGGGAGAGCTAAGTGTGGCTGTCTCCCTTCCTATTCCCCTTTATTTATTTATTTAATTACCATTCAGCAAGCACTTTGAACTTATGAACACATGTTGGATAAAGTTGTTTTATATTGAAGATAAATCGCAAGTACTGAAGAAAGGGTTTAGGGCTTATTATGTTGTGATGAGTGAAGGCGAGAGTGGGTGTGGTTGTCTTCCACATATGTCTGGTCTCATTTAATGTGATCCTCCAACACTGTATTATACGAAGATCTCCATTCTTTATATTGTTTTTCATATAAAGAGCAGGCAAAATAATGTCACTTATGGAATTGAGGGCCATTTTAGGTGAAAGTATACACACACACCTGCATGAACACTGAGGGTGCTGGGGTATGAAATGAGACTGTTTCCATGGCAGGATGTCACACAGGCATGACAACAAAGCTCAATCTCCCAAGACGCTTCAATTATACTGTTTTCCTGTGTAATTCATATCCCAGTGCTTTATTTTTCACAACACACATCTGCAGTTACCCAGGGGGAGCCACATAAACCCAGGACACCAACTAAATCCGACACAACTCCCATTTGTGCTCCTCAGTTAAGCCGCATCCAGTCACAACGCAGTGTTCTCCTGTTGTAACGCACGGTGAGCACAGGGCACATAAATCAGCTGCAAATTCAGCTTAATCCGCCAAACAAAACCTCCAATTGGCTCCCGGTGTCATTGCTGTCACATGAAGCGGAAACTTCAAATAAAATTTGGGTTGGCGTCGGCTGTCACTGTAATTGGTGTAAATCAGGTGCATAGATGTGACATCAACCTGAGTCTAACTTATGTGCCAGCTGTACAGGTGAGTGGCTGTTTCTTTTTGTTTGCCAAGTGACGAACACTTAGACGACTGTGTAGTGATGTATGAACAGTAACACAAGCAGACCATATAGCATCAGATTGGTTTTGCTATCATTGGCATCACTATTCATATCGTCACCATAATCAGACATAATCAGTCTGACAGTGATTAAATACAACAGCTACATAACGTTTCCTGGTTTGTCCTCTCAAGGGTTGGGTGCTGAAATCGGGTGCAAATCAGACTCCACACAGCCATTACCTACCGATCGTATCACGACAAAGATTTTGGTGCCTAAGCTGTATGTACTACAATAGTTGTCCTGCTAACAGTTAACAAAAACATCCCTGTCCATGCTTAACCAACATTATAATTAACTCTAGTGGCAACACTCCCTCGACATGTAATGTTAGCTTACACGTAGCTAGTAACTACCTCAAACTCTAGTTATAAATAATGTCTATAACTAAGCGTGTCTGCATTTCACATGAAGTTATTCCAATGCCAGGACGTGCAGCAAATGTTTGAAAAACAATTCAGCATAAGGGGGAAACCGTTGAACTTAATGAAGCACTTGGCGACGCACAGATACATTTGAAAGCAGAGATGCTCTGTGTTTGACAGCCAGCAGTGTGGGTGTCCCTGGTTCCAGCAGTGGATTGCTGAATTAAGCACTAAAACTGCTACTTAACATTAAGTTATTGTAGATGGGTTAGTCAGTAGAAATACTATGTGATTTCGTTATAGAAATGAGTTTAGAGTTTATTTAAATCAAGTATACTTTAAAGTCATATAAATATGTTAAGTTTCAACTTCTAATTTGCCTTGGCATTAAATAAATGGTATTCTCATTAACCATAGTTTTGTGCATTTTAAAGAAATAAGACTCGGTTTTGGCACAGTGAGGCACCAGTAATGTTTAAAAGTATCAATTTAGCACTGGTAGCAGAAAAGATACCCAAGCTTAATCCTCTCTGCCCCATTTCTCTGAGACAGATGATCCAACCAGATGCCCCATAGCTACTATGCTATTATTCTGATGTTTAGCATGTTCACCTAATAAGAGATATAAAGATATAAACATACACTGAAACATTGGGTTACACTGTGTATATCAAGTTTTTATTACAATTCACTGCTCGAAGCAGAAAACATTTTGCACTGGTCAGCTCAGCATGTTCCCTACTGTCCGAATGTTTGTCTACAGGAGAAACAAGACAGGCATGAAGGCAGCTGAGTTATTAAGCCAATAAACTAGATGAGTTAATTCTGAAATGAACATGAGTTCATGTGAAACATTCAGTGTTGTCAACAGCACTGATGTGGATTTGTGGTGTGATGGCTTGTTGCCTGAACACACATGACAGAGCAACATCACATGGCAATACATCCTCTAGTTGTAGAAATATGTGGAGTAGAACTCTCAACCCCATAGTGGTGCTAGAGTAAAATTAAGGGGATCACCAAAATCACACGTCTTTACAAATGTTTTATCAAACTGTGAAGTGCATGTTAAAGTTAGAGAAAAACTCAGAGTCAGGGGATCAATAAATTACTACTGGTAAGGGATTAATCGGGTGACCATGCATATGTGTATAGCTGCTGAGCCATTTCATAAAAAATCTCATGGTGACACCATATGAATATCAGGGGATTACTAATGTCTTTAGGATTCATCCTCTAGAGCAGGAGTCCCCAAACCCCGGGCCACGGACCGGTACCGGGCCGTGGGTCATTTGATACCGGGCCGCACAGAAAGAATAAACAACTTACATTATTTCTGTTTTATTTATTATCTGATTCTGAACGGTGTTTTATTTAGAAAAATGACCGGATCCTCTCTGTTATGACTCATGCTTTACGCATGTCAAGACGCTTGTCTCGGTCAAGTGACTTTTTCGCTAAACACAAACCCACACGGTATCAAAAACAGGGCCGGGTCTAGGCAGGGGCAAGAGGGGGCCTGGCCCCCTCAAATAAATGTTGTGCCCCCTCAAACTAAATCCCCCAAAATATATTAAATTTCATATATTTTTTATTATCTCATGCTTCTCTC
Organism: Verasper variegatus; assembly: GCA_026259375.1. Lineage (NCBI taxonomy): Eukaryota > Metazoa > Chordata > Actinopteri > Pleuronectiformes > Pleuronectidae > Verasper > Verasper variegatus. The sequence continues at coordinate 1,534,935 of CM048045.1, read as the reverse complement.
CTCCACTCCACTTCTTAATGTCTTAATGTCTTGCTTGCCCCCTCAAATATAAAATATATCAAGTTGTTTCTCATGTCATGTTTCTCACCTCCACTCCATCTCCCCTTTTCGCTCTGCTCAGTGTATCGGCCTGCTGCCGGTTCACTGTGAGGGATAGCTGTCTGCCCAACTTCCAATCAAAAAATACAAAAAAATACAAAAAAAATACAAAAACATCCTCCTGAGGGATTGCCACCTTATCGTGGTCAGGAGGTTTGAGTGCCTCAGTGACCCTAAGAGCTATACCAACAGAAGCTAGTCTTCATAGGGACACCCAAGTTGGGCAGGTCTTAGGGTAGAGGCCTGACAAAGTGCAGTCAGTTTAGGTTGAGGGTAGGACATACAACTAACAACCCAAGTTCATATATGGTTAGTCTAACAACAATAACTACAATGAAATAAGTGTGCCAAGCATTTGAGACCACAGTACTTTACAAGGCACTTGTTCAGTGTACCCGCATCCTAGTGAGTGAATTTGTCAATTAGACATGGTAAAAGGTGCCCTCAAGATTTGTGGCTGCCCCCTCATGCATGCCTGTCTAGACCCGGCCCTGATCAAAAATGAGCAAAAAACAAACGTCTCTGGGAGTTTTTTTTGCGATGGGGAAAAGGCAAAGTGAGGAGAGCTTTGGTAACCGTAGTTACCAGCAAGACGTGCACGGGTGTCATCTCGTTAATTCGTTTAATAATTATATTGTGATTCGTTCGAAATATTAATTATTATTATTATTAGTAGTAATTTGTGTCCACACATTGTTAATACGTGGCCACGCAATAATTAATTTGAGGCCGTGTATTAACAATTCGTTAATTTCGTTAAATAAAAAAAAATCTACCGATGTCACCAGAGGCCGTACCAGAGGGCCTCCGTAGTGAGGCTCCATAGGGGACCGCTCCGTTGGGGACCACTGCTCTAGAGAATTCAATTCTAACAGTTGAGTGTTAATCACACAACAAACCATCGTTCACCTTAAAGAAGCGATCCATCTTTCCACCACTCCTCATATGAAGATGTGTCAAGGTGATAGAGCAAGCGTTAATGAAACTTCAAGTCTAAACTGGCAGCATCAGTATCATTCAACAGTTTGGCAGAGCGACCTTGGCTTTCACTGATATTTACTCCAGACAATAAACAGCAGCTCATTTTCTCTAATTAATCCCCATCTGGTTAAAGTTGTGCTAATTTGTCTAATCAGCTTCCTTCAGTGATTCTTGGCCATCACTTAACTTAATCTTGGCCACTGAAGACACACAGTTAAGAACCAACGTCTCACTATGCCAGTCCTTTGAAGGCCATGCCCATGGAATTCAGTGTCGTGAACGAATGCAATCAGGTTGTAGCAGATTTCAAGCCTTTACTGATCAGTATCTTCCTGAAGAAAAGCAGCACTCTTGTGCTAATGCTGAGAATTTATCTAAATCTATATAGCTGCTTTCAGACATGCACTGAACTCAGGAGATCCTTCACAGTTTCTCCGGAGGAGTATGTGTGAATGCAAATGTCAGAGTAAGAGCCTCCGGAGTGTCTGTGTACTTTCTCCGCCTGGCCCCCTTAGATAAAGTCAGCAGAAAATGTGTTGGAGTTGATGTGAGAACACAATAGGAGATCCCATCTCCCATTTACAGCGAGCGAGTGGGAGTGGTGATGACGTTTCTAACCTGCGACTGAAGTAAAAAGGAAAAAAAAATACATATATATCTCAGGGTGAAAAAGTGGAGCCATACATGTAGAAGACACTGAGAAGAGCTGACACCGGTGTCAATGTGCTGTAAACAAAATCACGTGATCTCCGCAGAAGAATTAATATTTTACATCCTGCCTCTGCCTGCTGCACCACCCCTCACCTGAATCCTACAGAGGATTTGCTGCTGTTGTGAATGCATCTGAGTGGAGAACCCCCACTGTGTTGTTCATGTGTGAACGGTCTGGAACCAATTCTCTGAGATCCTCCACAGGACATGTCTGAAAACGGCTACGAATAAAATACATAATTTAAATCAGATTTGCTCCAGGATTTTTTCTCTACCTGTGCTATGGGGGAACTGGACTAAGACGTGGAGGGACTAAGAAGATTAAAATTACATAATTACTTTCAAAGAAATTCTCCTTTTCCCTATAAGAGCACATATGGCAGACAGAATATTCAAGATTGATATTGTTTTTAATTGAATATGGCAAAAGAATGTTTTTTTTTAACAATTAATGACCAGAAGAAAATGACAAGTTCATCTGTCAGCACCAGACAGCGCCCATGCAGCCACAATTCATTACACACACACATCTAAAAACTCATTGAAAACAAGTGCATTTATTCCATATGCATAACAAGACAACTGTGCAATAGTAATAATGTAAAATCTGAAATTACATGAAGAATATCCAAAGTGCAGCCATAACGACAACTGTGCACACACGCTTTTAAACATACTGGTAAACTGGTTATCATCACAAGTACATTTCTTTTGCAAACAACTTTCACCACTGACTATATACAATGCCTTGGTTACAATGTTACAGAATGAGTGTCACAACCTCAGATAAAAACCATGAATATCCACAGTGCAGCCAAAGGAAGAAGAGCATTACACACACTAGAAAGTCACTGTATGGTTGTTAACTTTGAACTACTCTTTATTATCTATATATTTATTATTAAATATTTTATTGGGCTAATATATATAGCCCAAGTAAAGTGTTTGGGGGGCTTTACTGGGGCTGCATAGACTTGTGACATGGCTTCATCCCACCCTTGCCACAATGTAGCACTGTTCTTGTCTACAATTGACTGCTCCAATGGGCCAGTTCCACACAGTGACTAATGAAGCCAGCACACCTTATAGGTTGTTCAGCATCTAATGAACCACCTCATATCAGCCACTATTTTCAGCCAATAACACTTTATCTCCACTAAGAGCAGGCTGAATGATAGATGACCACCCAGTGGGTTGATGTTGCAGAGAGCACACCCCAGCGAGCTGTGAAGCTGTGTGATGAACAGATAGAGGCAACAGAAATGCAAATGTAGGTGCCATCAAGCTGTTTTCAGCCAATCTCACCTTTGAGTCATTACCAGTGAGGGGTGTAATCTGAAACGATTTGAGTGAAGCATTTGAGAAGATTCGGTTTGTTTTACAAGCAGGATTTTATGGTCTAATGCCGCTTCCTGGGTTGTTTATGAAGATTCTCACTCATCCATGTCACCCTGATAAGAACTACAAGTTGGGGAAATGACATCTCAGTTGTACTCATATAAACATCTGAAATGATTTGAAAGATCCAATATTTAAAGAAGAGCATCACCCAGATTTACATTAGAACCTTTAAATCGTTTTAATGTGTTCCGCACAGAGATGGATCCAGAGAGGATGTAGACTAGCTTAGCACACAGTGGCACAGAGAAACCGTTCACCTGGAGTGGAAAACACTGCACTGAACAATCGTTAAACGATATGCTTGGTAGTTCCTACAAAATGTTGTAGGATCAATCATCATCAGCACAGGAGGCTTGAGGCCAATTCAAACAGTGCACCCCTTTCCTTCATCGTATTCATCGTGATCTCAGAGGGGTTTCTGTATGAGCATTTTGTTGCTCTTTGTTTAAATGCATATTCGTCCACAAAGATATATTGAGTCTTTCTTGAAATCAACATCACGGTGGATGGTTTTCTTTTCTTTTCTCTTATTTGATGTGATCAAGTACTTCCTTCTTTGACTGTGTTCGACCTGCTCTTCATATATCCCCTAAATTAGCTTTGATGCAGTTCAGTGGTCTGGAGGGGGGTTGGGAGTGGCAGGGGCATATATTAGTTCATAGTTAGCGCCGCCTCTGACTGAGTAGCCAGATGTAACCTGAGTGAGGAGGGAGGAGAACGGCATTAAGGCATTGATTTATTCATTTGAGTTTTCAGGAGGCTTTTCTGGCAGGAGCCCAGACATACTCTGCCTTTGAGGCTGCAAACTAATTTTTAGCTCTACTCATCAAAATTCTATCAAGATTTGCTCCAATTTCTTTCAATATCATTCACTAGTTTCAACTCTCTTTTTTTCAGATTCACCCTGTTTGGGTAACTGAGATCAGGGTGTAGAATAACTTTCACTTCTTAAAGGTGCTGTTTCTGCAACAACTTCCTAATGCCTCATTCTGGATGCCTGTCCTCAGTTCCACACGTGTCTTTTCCTGTACGTTTGTTGGAAAGGATTATCATCTGACCTGGAAACCAGAACTGTCCACCAGCTCATCTTTATTTGCTGACCTCCCCCTTCCATTACGGCCAATTTCCCTCCATCCTGAAACTGGCTGGGCCAATGAAAGCATTTATGACTGACACAGGAGCGCCCAACACGAGCACTGCTGAAGTATTTTCTCAACAACAAAGATGGCTGCTATGGGGAGATGTGTAGAAGCCTCAATCGCAACTGTATTGAATTAAAGTGGGAGGGATTTTAAAATAAAGAACAAACAACAGCTGCATGTTGTAATTTCTTTAAATTTTTCTTTCTGTGCAGTATTGTGCAGTACCTGTTCCTAGGACTGTGACAGTAACTTATGCTCCTACTACCAGATGGTATTCATTTTTCAAATGTATGGTGTTATGTCATAGTTTTCCAGTCTAGAGGTATTGACAGCACCTGGATTGACTGTTCAAAGAAGTGTCTTGGATGAGTGGTGCAAATCCAGTTCCATTCAGTTATTCTAGATATCTCTCTACAGCTTTTCTCCATTGATTAGATGCATTTAAGCCAACTCTGTCGAAGACTACAACTACACTGATGGTAGGTGACCCCGAAGACACAGAGAGAGACACAAGGAGAGACATGAAGAGAGACACAGAGACACATGGGATGAAAACACCAAAAGAGGCTTTACACAGCTGAGCAGCCAAGCTAGATGCCAGCAGAAACTGCTGGACCCATTAAGTTGAGTTTGAATTTATGTTCACTCACGTGTTGGAAAAAACAAAGAATGTTAAAAAGTGAATGGTTCGTCTCTGGCTGCTGTGGGGAGACCCCAGTGGCAACGCATATTGCCAATGTTTTAAATCTTGGTTTTGATTGACAAGTCCTTCGACAGGTCCACCAGAGTCCCCCTTACATGCACTTTGTCACTTCCTCCTCTGTTACTGTGAGACTTATTATGGCCACTAGAGGTCGCCTAACAAAAACACGTAACCATCACTTGCTTCAATAGACAAACTTATTTTTACAGGAAACGTATTAATTCACTGAGTAGAAAAATATGGTCGCTCTCCTTTTTCCTCTGTCTTGAGTTCGAAGATTTTTATGTTGCAAAAATTTCTTTTTAGACGTAGATTAGAGGGAAAGAGCATGGAAGTGAAGATGAAGACACTTCCAGCTCTCTGAAAGTGTTTAATGTGACAGAGAACCAGCAAAATGCTACATTCTGTAGCAATCAAGCTGGGACACAGTGGGACACAACATAGTGATACTCCCAATGTGATCAGTTGCCAGAACTTACTGCACTGAAATGAGCAGACAAACTCATCTGAACACACTGAGGGCCAAGGACAGTGTGCAGTGTGTATGTGAGTGGGCGTTGTTATGTGAGGGTGGCATGTAGGTCTCATGAGGAGGTCTGTGTAAGAGAAACTGATACACACATCTTTTGAGACTAACCTGCCAAAACTCAATTTTCAAGTTTTACATTGTAATATTTAAGAAGATATTTAGCAACAAACACACAAACACATGTTACTTCTGTTAGGAGGTGGATAGAGAGCTGCAGCTATTTCAAGCATCCAGGGCTAATAAGTAAGAATTTACTTTATTTCATGATGTGAGAGCTGGATCAATTCCAAGATTGTCATTGAATCTTCAACTCAAAGGACATCTGGTAAATTAAATTTAAAGCTGCACTTTCTCCTTTTTGCCTCATCAGGAAGTGGAATAAATAGTAAGTTTGTCGTATTGTCATTTTTATTTTTGCACTGATTTGCTGTGCTTATCCTTTGAAGGGCACAGCCAATCCCAGCTCACAGTGGAGGCAGGGTGCACTCTGGACAGGTCACCAGTCCAACATAGGGCTTTTGACATATTGAGACAAACAACCATTCACATACACAGGCAATTTAAGCTATTTTCAGACAGTGTCTGGACCCAATTTGTCTTTGGCTTTCACGTATGAAAATAGACACATTCAAAACAACAGAAAAATTGTCCTCATGTGAGGAGTAGTGCCTGAGTAGAGCATACAAGAGTCAGGACATTACAATAAACTCTTCTATTAAATCATTTTGCTCCCAGCACATCAGACCCAGCGTCAGTCCTTATCACCAACAGCTCTTAAATCTCTCTCCAAGTTGACATCTTCTTTAGTGTTTTCTACGTGTATGGCTCCTTTTTTTCATCCTTAGATATTTGTATTATTTGGGGCTTTTTTCAGTTTTGCATCTGGTGCATGTTAGAATCCTCATCATTACGCCCACTGGCTCATTGTGGATTCTCCGGACAATATTCTGCTGTGTTCTCACATGGGCTCACAGAGTTTTAATGGAGGGGTTGCAGGAAGTCCACAGGAACTGACTTGAACATTTGTTCACACATACAGTCCCTCTGGATAATCTCAAGGGAATATCCAGGGTTCACTGTATCAGCCGCTTTAGAGTTGCCAGTTAACCTAAATGTCCAGACTGTTGGAGAAAGTGAAAATATCCAAAGAAAACCAAGCACAGTGAGAAAATAAAATCTCCTCGACAAAAAGTCCTGATCAGCCCCCAGGTTTGAATCCAGAACCTTCTTGCTTTTTACAGTTGACTTATAAAGTTGATATGGCTAACGTGTTAGCAAACACAAACTATTTTTGATTCAGGAGACACAGATATAACGAATTTGGAGTTTGTTCACTAATGAATAAGTAAGTGCACATCCTCTCTTACAGCTCTTATAGATGGGCTTCCACCAACTGCTGAGAAATAGTCTGTCTCCTTAGCTGCAAAGTGCTTTTATGTTCTTCAGCTTGTCACTAACTATGGTTGTTGGCTGTATGCTGCAGAGCAGGTAGTAAAAAGAGCAACAAACAAGTTTGATGAGAACAGTCTTCCGCCTTGAAAACTAAAACAAAGAGATATAATTATTTCAATTGCTGAGGGGAAGTGTAGAGGTGGTGAGAATTCTCCACTTCGCATATTCTCATTTGATCCTCCGTAAACATACAAATCAATTAGTGCAAGGAGAAAAGGAAACCTGTCAAAATAAAAGGTTGGACTTTGTTCCTGTTGCAATAGTGCAATAGTGAATTTGCTCCAACTCTGAATTGTTGCTATAAATGGCCTCTTCATTCCAGTGGCTGAGGTTCAGGTATTTAAAGCCATTTGCAATATAGAGCTTTTAAAATCAAAGCTGAAAGAGGTTATAAAATAACTGAAGGCCAATCAAATAAACCCATAGTGATACATTATCCAGAAAAGACCTGGAATGACCATCTTGAAAAATTAATGCAGAGTTAAATATTAAAGATCTGAAGAAAATGGGAGCAAATTGTGTTAATATCAGCAGCTCATCCTCTTTAGCTGCTCTAGTTCCACACTGCTACACTTCTTCTAAATCATTTATTATTATTTTTCATTCAATGTGTTTTATATGTATATATTATGTCAGTTAGGTTTCTATTATAATGTTATCATCAAGGGGGTTATGGTATTTAAAGCTGTTTGATTAATTATTCTATGTCTTATCATGTGAAACTCATGTGCAGAGATATAAATGTGAGGAGAGCTGCAGGACATGTATGAAAGCTGCAATTAAATAGTTATTATTAATATTATTATTACCACCAAATGTCCATCTAAGAAGGTAAACAGAGGACAGAGTTTAAATCACTGTGCAGAACCCAGTGGAGACTGCCAGCCTATTTGGCTGTGGCCTAATTTGTTGATGTTCAGTTTGCTGAAATCTCTGAATGATTGTGATAATGTTGTCGGGATATAATGAGTCATGTAGAACCATTAGACTATGTCCTGTTCTACGCTCGCTTCTCCATTTCTAAAGCACACACTCCACATAATAGCATGCTGCTTGTAAATGTAATGTACTCTATTCCCTTGTGCATAGTGTGTATATATTCACAAACATGCTCACTGAGAGGGTTAGGAACATATCCAAGAGTCCCATTCACTAACTGAAGCCTCAAAAAGCCATGGTGCAGCTGAGGACACATTTATTTTCTCTGCTCCAGCTGCAGATGCTGCACATCCCCTCAAGCTCTTCAGAGAACACTGCAGAGCTGCTTCCCTGTCTCCTGCTGCAAAACATTTCTTTCTTTATTCTCTTTTCCTATTTTATATATCTTGTCTGACCTTGCTTTCCTCCTGTTAACATTTGTCATGGCTGTGTGTTCACTTCCTTCCTCCTGGGGGTGTCATTTTCATTGCATCTCTGTCCCTTTGGATCTGTCTTCATTTCTTTATTCCTTCTTATTTCTAGTTATGAACAACTAGTCACTGCTCTCTATAAATTTGCCTGAAGGACCACCAGTGTACCGCAGGGATTTTCAGCCACTTGGTCATGTTTGAACAGTATATCCTGAGGTGATTTTATTTTTTACCATTAGTAAAAGGAAATTGTATGCGCTAGGTAGCAGATTAAATTTGCTTCAAATCCAATAACAATTAAATACCATGGGAAAAGTCAGCGGTAATGATACTGATAAGAGGATGAGAGGATGTGGCAATTTATGAGGGGAATTCATCTCCTCCTCTGCACATACTACATACTCATTGTTCTCTAAAGCCTTACATTTAAAAAAAAAAAAAAAAAAAGGAAAAATTCCTAAACAAGAGTCTTTTTTTTATATATATCTGTACCACGAATGGAAATGAAAATATTCAGAACAAAAGAGAGTGTTCTTGCATTTTTTGGGGTAATTTTTACAAGGACCAAAATGTAATAGAAGGATCATGAAAACGTATGTGGATATAATTAATGAATGGTCATTTAGTTTCCTTATATGTTCACTTCATAGATGAATACACATAGTTAAGGACATTTTTTTAACTCCAGGGACGAAAATGCCCATAATGAAGAAACCTGGGTCTTTCCTTATTACCACTGCTTATGTGTGTCCCAGCCTCTGAAATATTGATCAAAGTAAGAAACACAATTTCTTTGTTAATGCAAGCATTTGTATATTACAGAAAACTACATTAAATGTGCTGTTCCAGTTATATACCAGAATTTCACTTTCACAGAAGATTTCCATGTATAGCTTTCTAACATGTACACTGTAAAATTACATTTATAAGCACATATAGATCTTTTAACTGGCGCTTGAGGAAGTCGTTTTGGATACCGCTCCTCATGCCAGAGGTTTTATCGATACAATTCTGAATATTGCCCCTGATTATTTTCAATATCTAGGACCAGGAGACAGAATCTAATCTCAAATTACCTCTATTTCAATGAACACACTGTTTTTCCTTCAATTCTTAAGATCTGTAATACACAGGAAATGTAATAATCATGGAGATACAAAGGCAAAAACAAATGTAATCCTGATATTGACATCTTTCTGTAATAAGTCAAATATCTCTCAAATCTGTGGGGAAAAAGTAGGACAGTAGCACTGGTTCCCTTAATAACATCCATCAAGCTATACTTTTTGTGTTCTTTACGGGCTGTTCTTAGTTATGGCTGTACAGAAAATATGTTTTTTCCTCCTACAATGTTTGGTACCACACACATATAGCTTCCCAGATATAGGCTGTATTGAGGTTACAAAAATCAAATAAATCAAAGGAGACAATTTCTATCTATATCAGAGATGATGCTGAGCAGCATAATTTGACACAGAATGACCCAAATACATTTTCATTGCTAATGAGTGATCCCTCAAACATTATGTAATTCATTTGACTATTACCATTTATTACATGTAGGATTTTTTTTCTGTTACACAATGTTTTATTTAGAGCTGTATGTAGGGCATTGACAAAACATTAACAACAGACCAGTCTGTCATTGTCCGAATGGTCATAAGGCATAGGATTGGTGGGCCGGTGGACCATCAATGAAAAAAATGAATGAATACATTTTCTGCCCTTTCTGTCTGTTCTCCAGCTGAGCCTGTTCACCGTGGGCTGGGACTGGGCTCCCTGACATGACTCGAGTCAGTGAGGGATGTTATTTGATTGACAGAATATGAAGCAATGGAGCTGTATATATTGTTCAGTTATGTATTTAGTACTTATACCTTGTACTGTACTATATTGTACTGTGCTATTTAGTTAATAATTGATTTAAGAAGTGTTTTGTTAAAATATTTTGATTTCAATCACTTTTTTGTAACAGTAGTCCTGATGGTCATTAATGGCCTATATATGAATATCACTGAACTGATTGTCTCATGCATCGTCATCATCTGCATCATTGTGTTCTCTTGTTGTATAAGTTGATCATCTTGTCTAGAAGTAATGTTAACAATCCATTGGGCCCTGATGAACACACAATTCCCAGAGCTCTGCTGGTTGTGAAAATAAGCTGTTCACCACTAACAGGGCTGATAGGTAGTCCTGACCAAATTTGACTGGTTGGGTTGGGCTGACTGGGATCCCAGGTTGGCCTCCTAGATACATGGAACCCATTAAGTGTGGTAAAAACACTATGGTATATTAGTTTTTCTGCCTGGTCCTCCATCAGGTTTGTTTGATTCATATACAATATTTTTGTATCCCCAGCTGAGGTTTCATTTTTTTTATTTTGTCAGACAACTACACATTTTGTCTGCATGTGTTTCTGTCATAAATATCACACTAAACAATGGTTAATTGGGAATGGTCTGTCCAATTATGCACAAATGCTCTCCATGGTTGAGAAAAAGCTTGTGTGTGTGTGTGTGTGAGACCAACTCTTTGATATGTTTGTGCACAATTTAAGAATAGAATGAATTTTCTTCTGTGAGTTGGGGCTTAAAAAAATAAAAAAGGTCTCAAATGTTTAATATCATGACAATCAGGCATGAGAGGAATACCAATGAATCAGCAGAGTAAATGGGAGGGTTTGCAACAGGGCTTCAGTGGAGGATTTAGATGGTGGTGATACTGATCTGGTACTCTGCACACAATAGTTTAGTGGAAAAAAAGACTCCCTCAGAGAGATGATTAATCGACTGATGACAAAACTTTCCTTTATAGCAAAAGGCAGAAGTCCTCTGGCAGCATTTCACAGAGCTTGATATGATTAATGGTTTGCTCATACATGAGGTTGACACTGGTCTTTTATTAAACCCTCCATATCAAAGCATCACTGTCATCCAACTACGATATGAAGAAATATTTCACGCAGATAAATGGCTTGAGGGCTGTGAGTCCACCCAATCCTGCATAAAGAGCTGATAAACCATCTAAAACAGCGTCATTGGAACAGGGAGTCTTAATTGATCCCCAGCGCATGTACCATAAGCTCTGGGGTATAAACTTTTATGAAAATGTTTTATTCTTCTTTCATACCTTTAGCAATGCTCACTTTTACCTTTGTTTGTTGGTTTGGGTTATTGTCCCTAAAAAACAGAAACCGAATGCAGTGCAGTGTGCAGCCAACTCGACCTTTCCATCCATAAAATGAGCTCTACGCAGAAGGGCCAGTCAGTCCTGTAGAATTTGAGTCATCCACTGTTTAAAGAGTTTGTGCTTCTTCCCTCTGGCCACAGATTCACTTGGCCTAAATCCAGAGCAAACAGATTCAAAAGCTTAAATGTACCTGCTGTCACAGGCCTTTAAATGAGTCTATGTGATTTTTATAGTGTATTTATTTACATTTTGTCTGTTTTGTCATGCAATGAATGCTGGCTGCACAACATATTGCCCCTCAGGGAGAATAAAGATTTCTTAATTTGAGCAGAGCTAGACGTCTCTCTTTTAAAGTTACATCGTGGTAGTTCGGAGGCATACATGGTCTGTATTTGTATAGCATAGCAATTTTCTAGTCTTGATGACCACTCAAAGCTCTTCACAGTACAATCTTGCCATTCATCCATTCACACACACATTAGTACGGCATCTTCAGCACTTTTTTTTAATCACACATCAGTGCCAGTATAGCCGTCAGGGGCAATTCAGGGCTCAGTATCTTGCCCAAGGATACTTTGGCAAGTAGAATGGGGGGAAGGGATCGAAACTCTAGTGAATGGGTGAACCGCTCTACCCCCTGAGACACAGCCGCTCATGAGCGATGACAGGAAAGGAGGGAAAGAGATGCAAGAATGGTCCGGCTAAACTGGTGACATTGTGTTTCAGGGTCAGCTCCTTAACCTTAACGGTAGATTTAGGCTCACGGTTAGATACGTATGGATCTGGCCAGAGCCTTGTTATATATGGACGGAGCCTGTTCTTAGTACTGCTGCCTTCATTTTGTTTGTACTGGTCATGGAGCAGTACCACCTGAAATCAGGGGGCAGTGTAAGCCACTTTTTAAAAAATGTCTGAAAATAATGATTCTGGTAAAGCAGAGTGTATACTTTAGTCTAATGACATGATCTGGGTTATTTCTTCAGATCTGACGAAGCTCCCAACGATGAGTGCACTGATCTTAACATGTAGATTTGGTGGAGTTCCCCCCTGAGCTTAATGAATAATAGCTTTGGGTTCAAGCTTATCCTTATAATTACAGCCCTACACATTTCAGCACTTCATACACAAACACACATTACCATAGTGCTGTGGCAAAACTTCCCTGGAGCCTTTGATGTTGTGTATATGCACTGTCGGTTAGCTCAACCCCTGCCTCATCCAACATGCTCTTAAATATTGCATGATATCATCTTCATTATCCCTCTCTATCGCCTCAGTATCGGCGCACACATCCTCCACCATTATACACTGGCAGTGTGCTTTATTATTCATCAGCCTAGCATGTGGCAGTTGGTAAATGGCAGCAGTTGGGCCTGAGCAAGCCAGAGGTGCCATTGGTGCTAATTACTTTGGATAGATAATGACAGTAGATGTAAGCAGAACCATCCTTTGGACACACACACACACACACACACACACACAGGGAATGTGTTTTTGATGAAGCCATACAATCTCACTACGGATCCATAACGGTCATGTACTGCACACAGTCACGGCATACACTGTCAAAGGACACAACTTCATTTAGTGGAAGACATCTGCGCTGATGAATGTTTAAGAACCATTAAGTACATGTAACTTAATATGATCAATTAGAATATGATATCATATATGATCTAATATATATATAATTTTATAATAACTTTTTATATTATACCTTTCTATATACATATAAATAGTCTATACGGACATCTCCTTGTACTAATGCACAAATACAGTTTACATCCTCGTGCCATCATCCTCTGCCCTTATACTTACACTCAAGAATATTCTAAACAAAACAATATTTCTGTAGTGAAATTTTTGTATTATGTTCATATTCTGTATAATTATTAATTGAATTGAATTTCCTACTCTATTACCTGTTTTGGTTTTCTTTTCTCTTCCTTATCTTGACTTGTGTACTGCTGTAACAAGTGAGTTTCCGTGGTGTGGCGTCAATAAAATGTTACCTTCTCTTATCTTATCTTCTTCAATTGGATATCATTGTCTGCTTTTAAGCCCCTAAAATGAAAATGTTTCTATACCTGCAGAGAAATGAACAACTCTATTAACCACCAGTTTCTCTCACTCCCCACACACGCATATCTTCTCTGTGATGCAGGTTTGCTGTGTGGTAAAAGACATTGAGGGAAATGCAGGGGGTTCTGAGACCTTTGTTCATGTCAATGCTTCCTGTTTCATTTTGAAATCACCCATCTTCCGTGTAGTTTCATCTGCAGTTACCTGTGACCTCCTGTTATCTAATCTGTGTTTCCCTCACTCTTTGTCAGTTTGCTTGTGTACATTCCCTGTGGATTACCTTTTGTTGCTGGTTATGTTCCCTTGTGTGTAGAATTGACGTTCGTTCCTGTCAGTTTTCCTTTCAGCTCACCCACCTTCCATCTGTTTCTATGTAAGCCAGATTCTGTTATATTAAAGCACCTTCACTGCATTACCCTGTCTTACATCTGCATTTGGGAAAGTACTCTCACCCTCTCGGAACCCAATGTATCTTCACAAAACTGATCAATGTGGACACAGGAATCCTCTTTAAGACACAGCCTGAAAGTAGGGCCAACTTTAATGACCCTGTCATGTTTGTTAATATTGCAGTTTAGTGGTAATTACTCCAAACAGATCTTCCTCTGGACTTTGCCTTTCAAATGTGAACAACGCAACAGGAAACTCTCTGCTCAGACACGTCCAAAACAACACAGAAATGTCCCACGTGTTCAGGTGAGGGGTGGAACATCAGACAGAGGGAAAGCGTAACATTGATTCTGCTGCGGAGATCATGTGTTTTTGTTTACAGCAACACCAGCGCCGACTCTTATAACCAAAAGCTCTCTTGATATCTTTGTTGGTGTCTTCTACATGTGTTGCTCCTCCTTTTCATCCTGAAATACTTGCTTGTCGCATGTTAGAAATGTCATCAACAAACCCATTTGCTCTGGGTGAATCCTGCAGAGGATCATTTCCACCATCTCCTCCGGACTTTCTGCAGACCTTATACTTGAGAACTGGCTGGAGAAAGTCTGCAGAAAGTCCAGAGGCTCTCACTCTGACATTTGTGTTCACACGTACAGCTCCTCCGGAGAATGTTAGGATAATCTCTGGAGTTCAGTGCATGTCTGAAACCAGCTTAAATGAACACAGACCAAGTGACAGTAAGCAACTGAAGCTACAGCCCTGGGTTAAAACATTGTAGAGGCCTGAGTTGGTGTATTGCTTCAGATACTGAAAGACTAGACTAAGTGACTGAAGGCTCTTCAGGTACCAAAATATTGGCTTGGATCTTTGTCTTCTTGTGACACTTCTCCACAGGACTTCAACATGCAGGGTTATGAGTCTGTTGTCATAACGCCCCCTTCCAACCAAGAAACATGTCTTTTCTATGTTTTTACTAAATGGATTGAACAAATGGAGATAACAATGCAAACATTCTGATGCATTGTTGCAGGCTACCAAATATAGACAACAATTTAAATACACCTCAAATAAATGAAAATGTTGTAGAGAGAAACCATGGCTTACACAAAACACTTTTCTGTCTTTTTCTCTCTTTCGTCTAACACACACACATTGTGTATCGCTGCATTACCAGATAAGGGTTTTTCAGAAACTCGCCCTTCACAACACGGGTCAGCAGTGAGGAAATTACCTCATTAACCCTGGATCTCTATACGTTGCCTACACAGAGGAAACAGATAGTTGAATGAGGCCACCCTCCTAAGTAACAGCCTTCCATTACAAAGAGTCTGATGCCAGGACAAAGACTGAAACAAGGTTTTGCCCTTCTTTTGTGGAAAACAGTATTGTGTGGTTCTGAATAGAAGAAGAGAGATAAGAACCTGAGTTTACAAAGGAGGGAGCTGCACTGCCCCCACCTGGTTGTGTCTACAGAGTGGAAAGAAATCACTCAACATACTTGACCAGAAAGAAAATAATACAAACTCTACTTAGAGGTAAGTTCAGCAAATGAAGAGGGTATTATATAAAAATTTCAAAATGTGAAATACTGATAACATCAGATCTGTTTTAGACACACATTTACACAGTTTTAATTTCTACATTTGGGGAATATACCATATACTATGATACCATGGTAACTTTTAAGTGATACAAATATTGATCATGTATTGTGTTGATGTGATATGCACCAAAAATCTTTAGGGCACCTGCGGGCACACCTGAGACTAGGTTTTGGTCAATTTATACTCAATACTGAGCAGCAGCTGTTTGAGTCATTCATCCCAAAGGCCGTTTAGACACATATTTATTCAAGAAAGAATAAAACATCAATGCATCTGCATTTTCAGCAAAAGACATTAAATAGGTAGTTCTCACTTTAAACCTCATTGTTTCTTACTGAAGACTTAAATCTTTCAAAGTCCATTTTCTGCTGCTTATCTGGAGACATGTCACAGAGGCAGCTTGTATACTCCAGACATCCCTCAACTTTCTCTAGCTCATCCCTCAAGAGCAGCTTCCCAGTTGAAATGAGATACGTAGCCTACTGGTGTGTTCTGGGTCTATGTCTAAAACACTTCCAATGGAAGGCCTTAGGGAAAGCAAATTGTTTAGATGCCCAAACAAGGAACTGTGGTTTATACTCTAGGCATTTGTTGGGGACTATTTCAGGGGCAGATAAATCCACAGTTGGTTCTCCAGTCAGTAACTCAAATCCAGTGTGTGTTCATGCTTATAAGGGACAATGTCAGCCAATAAAACAGAGTGGCTCACTGATGTGTTTCTAATAGTTTTTGTGAAAACATTAATCTCTGTAGCTCAGAGCAGTATGATGCACCAGGCTTTAATATACACACAGTAGATACTTGTTTGTATGTTTGCAGGATGCATTCAAATGACTTGTCTATCCTTTATTATGCTTATAAGAGGAATATTTAGAAATATAATGAAGAACTCCATTAAAGCATGTTTTCGAGTTAGTTCGAGTCACAATGAGCATGTAAGCAGGTGATGACATATAGTAACATGATTATATACAGTGGTATAAAAAGATATGGTGTCTTCTCAGATCCAGTCTGTGATCATCTCCACACCACCTATCTGAACACTTGCTGTTTTGGAGTATCTTCATTAGCTTCACATCATGAACTTCTGTGATTTCAGCATGAAAACCAGTGAAAAACTCTGTGACATTAATATTGAAGGGATAGGAGTGGGTCATCCTTTCCTATATTACCCAAAATGAATCACAAATATTACAGTCAACTCCTGCTGGGTGTATGTATGGAGGCCATTTGGAAATCATTGTAGCTCTGCAATAAAACCTCCAGTTGTCAGCTGACGGGGAATTTCTCAGTGATTCACCATCATCAGAGATTTCAAAACAGTACATTTGTCTTGTACCAGGGATACAGGAAAGAGTAAAAACTCTAACAAAGCCTTGGGAGCAGAAACATTGAGAGAGCAGGAATCTTCTCTCAGAATCAACAGACATACTGGAACCTTCATCAGTGTGATGGATGAGTTACTAAAATCACTAGAAGACAGCTGTTCATAAATCATGCTCATACATTATTTCTGGTGAACAGTGAACTGAATGGATCAGTTGGTGGATGTGAGCGCCGTTCAATCTCGCAGGACTGAATTTGACATTTTACTTCACATAAAATTAAATACATTTTTTGCCAAAAATGTTTACACCTCAACCCATACCACAACATGTGAAATGTATCTTTCCCAAATTTTTCTGGGATAAAGTGAAGCAGAGAATAGTTAGACAGGTTTTAGTCGGGATCGCAAGTAAACAGAGAGAAGAGAAATAGGACGGGGGCGGTATGCACCTTGGAGTTGTTTCAAAATAACACAGAGATGTTGGATCAGCTGCTTTACCAGAGTTCTAGACTAAAACAAAACTTGTGACTTAAATCTAAGGTAAGATGTAAATTGTTGCTCTCTGATGTGAACTTGTTCTTGTTCGGCTGCTGGTTCAGTGAGTGTCGGTCGTAGAAAGATGCGAACGATACCATTGAAATTTGTGGAATCTGGGCTTGTGCTTCTAAAATGAAGTAGCATATTCCGCTTTTGTGGTGATGTTTAGTTTTCTTGATGTGCTGATTTAGTTGCTTGGTGTTTGAATTGTGATTGGTTCAGGTGAAAATGGTTGTGATGGGTGTTTTAACAAGGTATAGCAGGTCTATATTGTACCTCATCAATGTTTGTAAGGTCAACAGGTTTTCTAGAGGTTAAAAAAACGAAAGATATGAGTGTGAACTAGTTCATTTTAATCTGTATGAGCTGATCTTTGATTTGTTTATTAGGATTTTTGGATTAGTCTTCATTTGCACTTTGAGTGCTTTGTTTCCTTCCATGTGTGTCTCTCCTTATTTACACCCTGTCTCAGTCCAATTTCCTCTGTTCCTAATGTGATTCAACTATCTGTCTCCCTCATGTATAAAGTCTGTGTGTTTCCCTTTGTCTTTGTCAGGGTCGTTTGTTCATGTTTGCGGTTTTCTGCTCCTATAGTGTGTTGTTATCATACTTTGCCTACCTGCCTTTTAGTTACTGTATCCTGTTTATTTAATAAAACATTTTTCTTCGCCGCACTTCCTGCTTACTCAGTCATCTGCATTTGGGTCCTCATCTGTCTTTAATGTAACAGTCACCAGTCACATCAACAAATAGCTGATTTAGACAAATTCCTGACCATATACATATTATTTGATGTATTTATGGTTCAAAACCTAAACACTCCTTGCCTCTCTACTCATCAGCTTTATTTTTTATGAGTATGATATACAGCAATTTGAATATCCTCCATCCACCCTGGGATTTAGCAGCCGCTATCTGATGCTACTGAAGGTAGGCTGTTTTCCAGCCCACTTCAAACACCTGAACCTGTCACTCCATCTGTCATTCACACATTCATTCACTGCTTGAGTCAGCTTATTGCCTGCTGCATACTGTTCGGGACATATATGGAATTCAAGACACTGAGTTTTTGATATGTCCTTTTGCACGGTATTGCACTGTATCCTGTGATCATGGTAATAAAATGATTAAACAGTTCAAATCCAACTTTTTAAATTTAAAGGCAGAAATTTGTGGTGGACAAAATAACGTCATTCAAGAGCTCAAAATAATTAACTAAAGTGCAAACATTACTTATTTGTGAGTCACAAATTTCTAAATTAAGAAATAAATTATACACAAATGAAGTTTTATGTTCACAAATGTAAGTAAATAGACAACAAACTCTTTTGATGCCACAGTTTGCTCCCGACACCTGAGTAGCTCTCTAGAAGCTAATATGAGAGCGATGCCTGACATGCAGTCCTCAGTCCACAGCATAAGATTCCTATAGTGTTCCATGACTCTGTGCTTCACTGGTCTGCTTGGCTCTCACAAATAATTATTTGAGGTAACTGTGTTTAAGACTAGAGGAAAACAAATAACTGACTACTCATTGATCAGACATTGACTTACAGCCCTTGGTTCGGTTTCAGCTCAGTACTTTCCTCTTCACCTTTGACAATTAAGACCAAAACACAACATTGCTGTCAGCACTGACAACAACTGTAAACCTCCACACTGCAGGTATTTTACACATTCATGGAAACGATCAAATCTGCCCCTACAGCAAGGCCTTGAATTTCCTCCCAGTGGTGGGTGTAATCACCCAACTCCTTCACCCTACAAATCAAGGACCACACGCCTGGAGGAATAAATACAGGCTGCAGAATAATATTGTAGAAAACAGGGATGTACAATTAATAGCCACACTTCCTCCAATCCACTCAAGAGGTGAATCTTAATATATCACAATCTGTAGAATGTTCTCATTTGTTCATCATTGTTCAGCATTTACATAATTATCGGTGTATGTCGGCTCCTGCTAACCCCCTCACATGGTTTATGCTATCTCTCCTTATCAGCTACTTGAATCGCAGTCTTTAGCTTTTTATCAAATCTTTCTCAATTTCAGCCAATATTTGTAAAAGAAAATATAAAATGATTGTCAAACCCTGCCTCAGAGTTTCTTCACCACAGGACCACAGAGGACAGAGAGAAATATGTAGAGAACACATTCAGTTTCATACAGATCACACTTTACTCAACACAGTAACTGTACAGTATTCAGAGTGGGAGAGCGTCCTGAAGGAAAGGCCACTGTACCTGATGGCGTTGAGAGGCCTAATTGTTTCACAGAAATAAGATACTCAGTGACCGGAGAAGAGCTTTGTTAGAACTAGAGTTCATGAGCCACTCAAAAGGAAGTACAAGTGTTATTAGTGGAAGTGGTGGAGGCCACAGCAGTAGAATTTACAGGCAATACACAGCCAAACATGTAAACAAAGCCATTTTCAAGGTAAAAAATGATGAACCAAAACAACTGCAAAAGCACTTTTCTATTAAATAGAATAATTCTGGAGTCTTTGTCCAGCATCTGCCCTCATGGTTTGGTTCATAGTACAAAACCCCTGCCTCTGACCTATTATCTTATGTAAGACATGTTTCTTCTGGGTTTTCCCAAACACAAGTTTGTTTTTTGGAAATGCACAGAAAATACACACACATGAAAAACACCTAAATTCTAAAGCCACACTATGTGTCCCTGGTTTGTCTCCAGGTTGAAGCAATTTACCACAAATTGTTACATGCTCCCACCTTCCTGTTCTTCCCTCCCCTTTACTCTTTGCTCTGCTCTCGTCCTTGATCTCTCCTGTGCTGTGGATCTACTCATTGTGGCCCTGCCCCTGTATTTAACGGAGGGTGCAGGAGAGGCTCACTCTCTCCCAGCAGTTGATGACTAGTTTATTTTCCATTTTGTAAATAAACTTTATCTTCTGTTGGAACTCAGTACTCGGTTGGCGTCTTCATTTTATGTTGTGGCTACAAGGTTGAGCCAGATTTTACATTTTCTGTTTGTGGCCGTAACAAAACATAAAAGCTCTTCTTCAGTGTCAAGCAATGATAGTCATCTAAAATAACATTAGAATTAGAATAAACTAGAAATCAATTCTGACTTCTCCAGTATCAGAGTAATCCAGGTGATACCTGGCAGCAGTGTAAATAGGAACTGCTATAGCATCCAAAGTGGCATGACTTTTTATTATATGTCCAAATTTTAAAAGATTATAGATTAAAGAGGTTATAAGCTAAAAATACTGAAAATGCTCATCCTCAATAATTTTTACCGAATAAGTTGAATAAAGTTTGACATGTTTTGTTTGGGAGGTTTTTGCAGTGAAAACAGGAAAACATAGGGACTGAAATTTGGGCCCATGTTAAAAAATGGTTGCTAACTTATCAAGGAAGCACAACACACTAGCGGTAATGATTTCATGCTGCATGTGTCTTGAACAGGTGAATGAATCTCTCCATTTTGAACATGAAATTCCTCTGTAGCCATAAAACAACTCTGGCAACTGAAATTCAGTCTCTCCGACGAGACTTGGGTACATTAACATTCCAACATTTTACACACAATCAGCTCCTCCTGTACTATTCAGCCTTCAGTCCATGACCTCTATAACATCCATGTGTATTTGCATCCGACCCCAGACAGCAATGCCACATCAAGAGGTCTTCCTTCATATTTGACACAAGAAATCTTTGCCAGTTTGTTTCACGTTAACTACTCAGATAATGAATTCTTCCACCATCCTCAGTTATTGACATAAACCCAGTTCCAAAGCTCCAGAAAAGCAGCAATATGCATGAAGTTAAACAGTTCTGCACACCATGAGACAGCAGAGACAACTCATCACAAGCTGAAACCTCCAACATTAACACTTACAGGCAGATTCCTGGCACATTGTCACTGTTCATCACTGAAACAAGCACTTCATCACCATATACAGATAACTTTCAAGTAAAAGAAGTAAACACTTACCAACATTGATGACGTTGGCCGACAGGAAGTGGCAGCAGGGAAGACTGGCAGTGCTCACAAAAGAGTCACGGTCTGTTGTCACAGTAGTCCTCGACCTCAATGACAGGTTGGGGGAGTCCGTCACCATGGCCATTCTAGCTGCCACAGACTCCATGACTGCTGATGTATGACGGGCAAGTGTAAAATGCCAGGGGTTCCCACCGTTATCAAATTTTCAGAAGTAGCTCCCAAGACCGTCCATTTAGATACTGTGATATGATCCAATAATAAAAACCAAAAGGTGGAGCTCAAGAAATGTTGTACATCACTGTCAAAAAATACTCTGTGAAGTCACTAGTAAAAAAGACAGTAAAGATGGGATGAAGGAGCAAAGGCAACCTCCTCACAATGATGTTCAGTGGTAGAGGAAAGGTGCAGGTATCATGAAACATGGGGAGTCTGGAACTCAGTAACTGCTCTCTAAAGTTGTCAAACTGTCCAATCCCTTGTCAAATATTCGCAAAGCAACAGTTAAAAATACTTCAGTCCAAGACAGTTTTCGAAAGTGATTTAAAGAAGTGTTTGATAAAAACTCTTGACAGGATGCTTGACAAAATCATCAAAGGTCCATTTGAGAAGCTACAGGGCACAAAGGGACTTGTGGTCTTCTGGTCTCTGTGAAGAGAAGTTTATGATGACTGTCCTTGAACCAAAACTTTATGGTCCTCCTGGTCCAAACCATAATCCCATATAGCCCAAGATGCTACAGTCACCTACGAGGAGAAGAGAGACAAAGATGAGGGGAGTAGGGAATATGGAAGACACATAAGACAAATATGAGATAGGAGGAGACAGTGCACAAATACAATACAGTACTGCAGCATGTACATATTTCAGTCAGCTTAAAGGTTCAGTGTGTAAGATTTATGTGAAAGGGATGTATAGGCAGAAATTTAATATAAAATAATCCTATATGTTTTTACTAGTGTTTCATCTAAATTGTACAAATTGTTGTTTTCTTTACTCTAGAATGGGCCTTTATATTTAAATACTTTAAATCTATAACTCTATATTTACATCTGGATCGGGTCCTCTCTATGGAGGCCGCCATGTTTTTTAAAGTAAACTGCACAAACTAAACACCTTTTTGAGTTTTTATAACAACTGCAGGCTAGGTTCTCTTTCATGTTTAGAGGGGGAGAGTGAGGTGAGGGATATTCAGCTGCAACATGCAACTCCACCAGTAGATGTCACTAAATTCTACACACTGAACCTTTTAAATTAATTAAGAATTTTTGTTGGTTTGTATTTTACTGTTAGAGATTAGAAGAATAGACTTCAGGCTCTTATATAAACCATGGCAAGGTCATTTTATTTCTAAAGCACATTTCATACACAGTGCAAGATTCGAAGTGCTGTACTTGGACATTAGTAAACATGCCTGTGTAGAATAATGGAATAAAATAAGAATTTTGATAAAAAGATGTTATGACATTGTAAAATTGTTTAGTTAAAAGCAGATGTTTTCAACCTGGTTTTAAGGTGAAATTAAAGACATTTTATTCCCCTACTATATTCATGCGCCATGCATGGATGAGCAGAATCAAGTGTCTTCAATTTGACTTTCTGATAAAATGTGATTATTACTTTTCTGTGAGCCGTAACAGAGGGGGACAGCTACACACAACAGGACTGACAGAGAGCTGGTAGCCACCACACACTCTGATAAAATGGATCTGTCACATTTCATCTGTAGGTGATGCTCCTGTCAGTGTTGGCGCCTCCATGTGAGTGTGTGTGAGCAAGATTGGAGAGTATAGCCTTTTTCCAATGAAAACAAAAGTAATATGTTTTGTGTTTGTTGGTGGGTTTGTTGTCCACTGTGAAATGGGTTTTACTACAACACGCTGTCTGCCAACAGTGCAGGCCTTCCATTGAAATATTTGAAAATAGTTAACATTTAAAAGGCTCAACAAGTGGGATGTTGCAACATTTGGAATCTCAGCATGAAATTATTGAGTGAGAGTTGACAAAAGCCCTCAAGAACACATTCTGCAGACTTTCACGATCACTCGTACACTCACACATAGAGTCCAGAGGTTCTCTGGAGTTCAGTACATGCCTGAAAGCTGCGACAGGAGGGAATGTAATTAATGGCAATGAAGACCAAGACCAATCAGAAATAGCACCAGGATCTATTAACAATCAGCTAATTACAGATATCAAGAAATATCAGTTTACAGATTGTTGTGTCTTCCCCATTAAGATTACGCACATGACCAGCTCTGTTTACTGAAGGATGCCTGGGGTCATTATAGGTCACACCCAGTGACTTTTGGGCGCTCTCACATTTCATCTGACCTCAGATTCCATTAGTGTTGTTATAGTTTGATGTCCCAACATAATGATACAAATAGCTATGTAAAAAATAGACCTGGAGACAATGGCAACCTGAAAATAAACTATACACAGAAAGAAAAGACTGAATGTGAAGATGCATCAAACTGGTGTTGGATTGAAACGGAAGATTGAAACTGCTAAGTAGCTGCTAAAGAATTTCAACACACAAGTCTACCCTAGTGTGAGACAAAACTTCAGTGTGCATACAAAGCAACGTGACAGCTGCCGGCATGTTAGAACGCACTTCAGACTCACTTCACCTCTCCTACCTAAACTTCCTTTGTTTACCTACCTTGCTGCCTTCCGCCACACATCCCTCTTCACAGAAACCCACTCACGTAAAGACCGGATAAACCTCAGCTCAGATGGAAAGACTCCTTCAAATCAGCTTTTAAAGTTGAAAGCTTTAATGTTGTGGAGCCTATGATCCGCCGCACAGCTAAGGACTGAAAAATCTGTGCATGAGTAATGTGTGGTCAGTCATGATTTGCTAGAAGAGGTGGGCTGGCTGACTGGCTGGTGGACGTGTTGAGAACTGTTTTTGAAAGGTTGGCGGTCAGATTGCCTGAGCTGCAGGTCTGGGCACGTTCCGGTTACCATCAAACATGCATATACACACTCCACCTGGACACGTGTGTGTGTGTGTGTGTGTGTGTGTGTGTGTGTGTGTGTGTGTGTGTGTGTGTGTGTGTGTGTGTGTGTGTGTGTGTGTGTGTGTGTGTGTGTGTGTGTGTGTGTGTGTGTGTGGCGCAATAGCTGGAATGTTAAGTAGTAATTCCAACACCCACATGCTGACGGAAGTTTGTCGTCCTTTCATTCATTCAACTCTAGCAGACAGATTTTGGAATGGCATTAAATTAAGGTTAATGTTTTTGTTGACTTCATGAAGTGACGTGAAGTACAATCTGAAGCAGGTTCAAGGTTACTTTATTTGTTGTTTTGGATACAGGGAATTGCTGCCTGAACGCAAAACACACAATTTCTGCAACATGTTTGCTCCTGTTTGGAAAAGATTGCAGTGGAAATCAAAACCTCTATGGGAGAAAAGATACATAGGAAAACTACCAGGTTGCAAACAACTGAGTGTAATACCTTACATGAAACATTAAATAAAACCTTTGTTTTCAAATTTGTGAGAGTGAGTCATGAGCTACACTCACTCAGTGTTGGGACCACAGGCTCTTCAGCGTACCCCTGATTCACTTTAACTAATATAGTGACACAGTTTAACACATGCCTGGTGCCTTTGTTGACAACCACAAATAAAATAGGTTATCACATTTTGTTCTTACAAGTTACATTACATATTGTATTTCGTAGATAACAGGGTAGAGTGACATAGATATTACTCAGAACTCATGATTAGGACCTTCCTAATGTTGACGTGTGTCATTCATGAAAAGATCCAAGTTAATTATTAACACTGGGAGTTTGAGTTTTTATTTGGGACAATTTGACTGTCACAATGGAGCTGCACCATTAAATAATTAATAACAATGGGTCATAGGGTGTCACTTGCGATGATCAACTCAATTTAGCTGGTTCTTGTGTTCAGGTGAGTGACTGAGTGAATCACTCCATGTTTCCACCAGTTCTTAATTAACAGTGTTTCATCAACCAGTAGACCTCCAACCTGTGTAACCTGTGTGTATGAATATTAAACAATTCCCAATTAAACAAATCGCACTTGAAAGCCTCTTGTTTTTTGGGGGGACAATTTTTGTGGTTCTAAAGCATTTTAGTTGTGGTTGAATTGTTTTGAATTATTCAAAATTAGGCGCATTAACCACTTTGGAACCTATTCCATGATGGGGATAAGGGGTAACAGAGAATTAGCACCAACTGAGCAGTTACGACCTGACAACCTTCTTTTTTTCTTTAGGCAGCATCTTTGTCTTAGCAAAAAAGGTGTGCTTACTTGTCCAGTAGCTGCAAAGAATTAACGCTTAAAAATTTGAATTTTTCCACAGTTGGTGGGTGGATGCCAAACAATAAGGAATATTGAATATTGGAGGTGGAAACAAAGTAGAGAACATACCTCCACCAATGCCCAGTAGTCCTTTTTAAATTCATTCTAGCTGCACCAAATAACATTTTGTTTTATATACATTTATCTATCTATCTCTCTCTCTCTCTGTCCCCAAAAACATTTTGAATCAGTTTATTATTCCCTGGGAAATCTTGCAACGATGCACAAATGGGGGAAAAAAGAAAATCCTGAATCTGCCCCTTTATTTGAATGACACCAAAACTTAATGGCTTATTCCATTAGCCATGCTGCATCCTTCCACCAAGTTCCGTGGTCCTCTGGCCAGTATTTTGTGCGTAATTCTTGTTTATATAAACATATGAACCAACCAACAAAGAAACAGATGGGGGGAAACATAACGTTCTTTTACTATCATCATATTCAAGGATAACAATATATTGAAATTAGCATAGTTTAGTTTTACTGGTTATGAATTCAGCTTTCATTTGTAAGATGAAGACTTTACTCATTATTAATCATAATTTTTTTTAATTTTGTGTTTCTGGAAGTGATACAGTTTCCATATGCTGCCATCAAAACAAAAGATAAGCCAGAGTCGAGATAGTGTCCATGAAAGCCTCGTAGTGGTGATGTGTGTCAAGGATCTAGTCAGTCCACTTCTCTTTGATTTTCCTGACATGTACACATGGTGACTTTCCCTGCACAAGCCACACCAAGTGAAGTAATGTGAAGAAACAGAGACTCAGGAGCTGTATGAGGATTGGTACCATCAGAACTATACACATTTATATGAGTGTTTGAGGGAACCAACCCACATACAATGATGGCATTTCTCTGAGGACCAGGACATTTCAAAAGGTTTTACACACTGTTGGTAGCAAACATTAATGTGAACATTGTCGCATACCAAGTTTCATTCACACATAAGATATATGACAAAAAATAAACAGAACTTTGCTGTGCCTTTCTTTATGCGCCCACATAATATGCACTGTTTGTCTGTATGTCCCACTGAATATGCAATATCTCAGGAACACCTTCAGGGAATGTCCTCAAATTTGGCAAAAACATTCACTGGGATTCAAGGATGAGCTGATTAGTCACTTAATGGTGGTAAAAGGTCACTGTGACCTCACAACACACGTTTATGACCTTATACACATAATACATTTCGTTGAATTCAATCAATGTCTTCACTGCGTATATTATTTGCTTCTGGACAGACATGGATGTAGGACACTTGACTGGTTGGTGGAGGTGGTAATTTTAGTATTTGATCATTTTAAAGATCCATACCTTCAGTGGGAACCAGTAGGAACCAGTGGACTTGAGACAAACATTTTGTGATTTTCGGCTAATAAATGATTTATGAAGACATTTAAACATTTTTCCCATCCCATCATTATTCTGTGCTTTTTGCTTCAGTCAATACACTAGTTATATGTGGTCTAACAAATCTGTAATTTGTGTTGTACACAGATACCTACACCAGCACCACATGTTGAGCAAGGCTATTATTAAGTGTATGACTGTAATGGAACAAAAGAGTTCCTGAAAGCAGTAACATTAAACTGTAGGTAACACCCTTTCTGTTGCTAAGTGCAGCGAGTCAGATACAAGCTCAGTCGTGCATTTAACCTTCATTTCCCAACACCAATCCTGACTAGACTGACAGAGAGAAAGAGAGAGCTTTCACATTAGGTCTTGGTGACTCTCAGGACTGAAATCTAACGGCCACAATGAAAGCTGGGGAGTCAGTCTTCTTCAGCTCTTTGTAAAGTGTGTTTCATCTTGAGGCTTAGACTACAGAGTGTTGTTTTGACTACCTTACACACTCTCCTCTGTGGTACTAGCTGCTTCCCTCTTTGAGTGAGAGAGGGAGACATGTAGAGACACAACCACACAAGGGCTATTATCTATCTTTTGTAAGAGCTCTATATGCTATCACATCCATTATGAGCAAGTACATTGATTTATATGCTTATGGCATTTAGCATGTGCACATGTAGTGTGTCTGCCAGTAGGCAAATGTCTCAGGCCAACAGTCAAAGGCAAAACTAACACAATGGCCCTATCTTCCACATTCCCCACCTATCTGAACCCTGAAAACACAATAAATACAATGTTAGTAAATTAGTAAAACACTGACACACCTTTCCATTATGCTAAAATCTGTTTCTTCTAATCAATATTGTAAATATTTTGTTGATGTGTTCAGCTACATGCTTTATCTATTGCATTTCTGTTCATCCTGGGAGAGGGATCCCTCACATGAGGCTCTCTCTGAGGAGTCTACCATTTTCTAAATACAGTCCACCCTACAGAAGAGAAAAATGGGATAGATTACAATTAACTGTGTTGTGGATAATCATGGGTGGTCAAAAGAGGATAAATCCCAACACAAATCCCCTAAAATCCACTTTTAGCTACCCCTAGTCTCTTGAGTGCTATCATGTAGTCAAAATTATCATTTGCACTCAAGAGCTATCACAATCTAATGTAAAGATTGTTGTGAAATTTAGTTTCTTTCATGCTCCACAGAAAAGTTTGAGTTTTGAGAAACAGAAAAGTTTGAGTTTTATATCATATAAATGCATGTACACCAACACACATCAGCAACACCAGCAGCTACCCACTTTCCCAGGAGGTTGGATTGATTTCATTCTCTCAGGTCTTTATTCCAGGTAAGGTGCTGGGTTTCAGCGCTGGTAAATCCCCCATGACTGAGCTGAAAGAGGCTGAAAACCAACACCCTGCTGAAAAGCAAGTCTCCACAAAGGGTTAGAGAACCGGCTTTTCCCATAAGCCACACTCACATTCATACTGCAGCTGCCAAGACTGGAGGATACAGTTGGCCGGCAGCATGTCACAGAGACTGGTGTATGTGGTGAGTTCATCGCAGGAAAGTCAAGAAGTCACACATGCACAGTTCCTGTAAAGGGGATCTAGCTAAGACAAAAACTGGATCAGGAAAAATCTGAAATCTATTTTTTTCAAAATGTGTGCCAATGCCAGTGTTCTCTGTCATGATACCAAGAAAGGGGTTGTGAGGTATTTTTGCTAAGTTACCGAGACAAGAAAGAATGAAAGAAATATGACAGAAATAGCACTGTTCACCATTTGCTCCACTGAAAGACCTGGCAGCAGCTTTAGATGTTGCTGCATGAGGGGCAAGCCATGATAATATAGACAGTTCAGTGTTGGGAGCAGTGGACTGGGGAAAATTCAACGAAGTACTGTACTGTTCTTCAGATGGTAAAAATGCCTGATTAAAATTGCAGTGCTTCCCACATCTCTAATCTTTTACTGACTGATGTACCAGAAATAACACTCATGTAGTCTTTAAACAAGTCCTTCTTGAGAAAGAAGAGGGAGGTAGTCCAGGGTAGTTTAATGGGAATTATAAAGTTGTGTGTATTGTTATGCCCATGTGCTTGAACAAATGCAGTCATGCCATCAGAAACTGTCACCAGACACACACTTCAGGGTGTTTTTTGCCACTCTCGCCTAGTGGCTACATCGATGGCAGTGAATCCACTTTGATCCAGAGTCAAATATCCCAACTGTTCCAACCCGGGTTATTATCCCGGGTTGGAGTTGTTGGATTTTCTTTGATAACACTGGTTAATGCTCATCTAACAACTCACAACTAGCCTACATTGCCACACTATGAAGAAATTGAGTGTTGACCCAGCTTAGCAAATGTTCCATTTTCTTGCACATGCCCCTTAGTCACAGGCAGAGTTTCCAGCTATCTCAGAGTTCCACCAACTAGATCTGGTGTACTTATGGACTGCCACTGAGGAGTTGCACTAAATTTCAGCTGTGTGATGATAATAAAATAATCAAGATTAACATAGCACCAAAAAGATGCAAAAACATTTGAAGGTAAATCAAACCTCAAAGAATACAAAATACACACATTCAGCTTAGAACAGCTGTATTTTGCGATTGTTATGGTTTGCTGCAAAGTGATTTACGAAATCAACCAAGTCCAGGGACTAAGCTTGACGAGGCTCCACACTTAAAACACCTAGATTGCTCAGTCTATCATCACCCATGGTGGATCTCAAATACGTTTTAACAAGCTTGAGTGTGGAAAAGCTGCGTTCACAGGAGGCAGTACTCACAGGTATGACAATAGCAATTTTGCATAATCAGAAGAGCTCATGGAATACCTCTTTAAAATGTTAAATTATTTTAGTGAGTTGTTAGAGGGCTTATGTATGCTCATGTCTGAGTTCATCTTGATTGCATTTATAAATAGAAGCAAATGAAAAAAACGACTCCTCTTGACAAAATGTAGCACGATTTAAGGCTTGGATCCCCATCAATATTTCATAATTTGGTTTTGAGAATTGTCTATTTAACTCACTGAGCATGTTATCAAGCACAGGGTAGAATTATGCTGGCACGAAAAGTGTCCTTGGTCTGCTCAAAACACTCAACTACTGAGGACATGTCCATCTAGCCTTCTGCTCTGTTTTGTCTTTCTTTTTGGAGCAGGCTCTGTCTCAACATTGCATTTTTCAGCAGTATTTAAGACTTCTTTTCAGAGTCCCTCAAAGTAGGATTCATCCTTGTAATCTTGAAAACCTTTGCGCAAGGGCTTCAACTAGATCCACAGCTGAACATGAGAGAGGGAGGCTGTAGAAAGTCAGACAGACATCTTGCATCACAAAAAACCTTTGTGCATGTCACCAAAATGCCAATGTACTGAAGGTCCATTTCAGCGACCAGGCCCTGTGCATCAATACTTCTATCTCCACCGTTTTCTGGAGCTACCTCCTCAAGGACACAAATAATAGTAGGAAGTCTATCAAGTAAGGTACGACAAGCAATATGCCGACAATCCAACCTTGTTTCACTCAATCCTTGAAGCTCTCTGCGTGCTCCGGCATACGTTTATTTCTGTTTGTTGCCCAACCAGGTTACTTTTGTACTCCAGGCCATATCTCTCAAGTATCTGGATAATTTGTTTTGTTAGTCCTGCAGCATTGAAGCGGTCTGCAGATTAAAAGTGCAAGAAGCTTTCTTTTACAGCTCCTCTTTAATGATACCTAAGCACTAAAGACATCTTTTCTTTTTTGTGTCTTTCGTTTCATCTGCCATTAGTGAAAAGATCTCACTTTCCTTGACCTAGTTTATGATGCTCTTGTATTTTGTATTGTGAGGCCCTTTTAACAACTGATGATGGTGATTACCAATCGCCCCGAATATAGTCAAGAAGTTTCCCCTGTTGTCTGCATCGCTTGTCTCCCTATGACCTCTCTGTGAAATATTTTGGGTTGCAGTTAACAGCAAGACTTTAGCTACAGTTTTTTTATAGGTTTGCTTGTATCTGCTTACTGTGCTCTTTAGTTAGCGTACTGCCTGCATGCATAACAGTATGCAGAGTCCTGAGTCTGTGAGTACGCCAGCCACGAGTGAATATTGTACCAGGAGGTTTTAAAGTTTCTCCGCCTGTCGCCCTGGAGCGTCCTGGGAATGAGTTTCAATCTTTGCTGGATTGGCCCATCATGTCTTGATTTTGAGTGTCTGTTTAATTGAGTTGAACTATTTTTCCCATTCTACATAATGGATGATCCAGGCCTAGGAGGGCTCCTCTCTCCAGCTCTCTGAGTCTGCCTGCTGTGATGTTTAGGGTCTTGGAGAAACACCTACAAAATAATTTGTGTCAGGACATTAAGGTACGGAAAATATTGACTCAAAGGTTTTATAATGCATTTTCAACATGATCTGTATTTAAATAGAACACACTGATGGGAACTGTAGCTAAGCGTATGTGTGAGAGTCTGGAGGTCCACTTGGGCCAGTGCTCATTGGGTACTCCTCTTTCTCACTCTCTGCGCCTGCCTTTTCTTTCTCCGTCTCACCCTGTCTGTCATTCTGCTGTGCCTCAGCTGGCATATTTCTAGTCTTATTGAAGAGGATGCTATGTCTGCTGTCTTTCTCTTCATATTTACATCTGACATAATAAACAAAGCAAAATGCAATATATATCAATCTTACAACCAACATTATAACTAACCCCAGCAAAGTTAACTAAATCAATGCTCAACTTTTAGCCATGACATATGTTTCTGTGGAAAAAAAACGACTGTATGCTTTGGCAGAGCTTAGAACGTGTTGTTTTGTTAAAACATGGCCCTACTGTGATGGCAATCAAATTCCCAGATAACACGTATTCAAAACATAATTAGACTAAAGTTTAAGACTAAGCTACAGTCATTCTGAGGTTTCTGGTGTAACTGCTGTATTTCCTTGTATAAAAGTAGTCCCGTGTAATCAAATAAAAACCAAGCCCAACCTTTCCAAATAACTGTGGACATGTTAGGGCTTTGCTTGCCTGAAAAAAGTCAGTCACATGAAAAGTAAAGGCATGATTTTGTCAGTATTGCATCATCACTATTACAGTTCTCTCTACCCCATTCTTCTCAAACAGCCCAACAGGTCGAGGCAGATGACTGCCCACACCAAATCTGGTTCTGGGAGTTTCTTCCTGTTTAAAGGAAGTGTTTTTGCTCCACTGACACCAAATGCTTGCTTGTTGTCGGAACTGTTGCATTTCTCAACACAATAAAGTTGAACTGCATTTAATTGAATGGATCACCACCCACACTTCAGTAACAATGAATGAGAAGAATTAATTAACAATCCAACAAAAAAATTAAACAATATCCAGCAACTAAACAGATGAACCATGAAAACATGCAGACCAACCTTTTGGACAAGCTAACCTACCATTGTCACTTTAACTTTCCTTTTTCGTTGGTTGCTTTTGTGGCAGGGTTATTGTTTCATGATAACCTATTATTCATAACTGCAATATTACACAAGTGCTCAGTAGTTATTGCTACTTAATGACATGACTATTCATTAGTCATTCATTATCACATGGGTATTTAGTACAAATAGGCTGGACCCACCCATATTTCATCTCGACTACACACCTTCATTTTCTAATAGTTCTAATGATGCATCTTACATGGTTAGCAGGGACAACATAGTACTCAAAAAGCAGTCCTGAGTTCCCACTACAGTATCTCCCGGACAACCCAGTCTCATCAGGAAACGTATAGTACCTACGTTGGTCCACTTGGAAAAACATAGTATTCTCAAATATGTTTTTGTCTGCCCATTGTTTTGCATTGGCCTGTGCTCACGTCACGTAACTCAAGTTCCCGTCTGCGAAAACGAAAACATGGCGGACTTTCTTGTATTTTCAGATAAAAATGTCATTTTATAATATAGTTTGGGCATTAAAATACATTGACACCATTTCTAGTGAGAAATATGCTCTTTTCTTCCACAATCTTCAGCCAGTTCATGCTTACGAACTATATTTGATTAGTTATCACAAACATTTTTCAAATCTCGCCAGAAAATCGTAGTAATGTAACGTTTTTATCGTTGCTATGGTGGTTGCTATGAATGCTGCCATGCCGTAAACCACATCGTAGCGTGCTGTTTGAGTCATCGTCCGTGCGTTGTGTCGTTCAGTGAGCATGAATGTTATTCACGTTCTTTCATATTAATATATGATGATAGATTACACCTCTAATTATTGTAACTATCTGGGTTTACAGTCCGAGTGCTGAGACAGCGAATGTGGAGTCTGTCGATACAGACAATGGAGTGCTATTCATTTGCTAATATTCTATTGTTTTGCCACAGTCTACGGCCCACGGTAGCCTGTGTTACCTGGGATGTGAATACATGGTTGATGAAACCAGTTCAAGACGCTTAGCTCATCATTGAGGGACACTACAATATAAACGTAAACAGATAATGTAATGGTATAAGGAAACTAACAGAAACCACGAATCAGCCCATAAAATAGTTCTACACGATACAGTGGAGGGTGCAGGGTGAAAGGCCCATTGTAGGGCCTTCACTATACATTAATTCTAAGTTTTGAGAGCTTCCCTATTTTTGGAGTGTGATAGTTTGATTTCGTTTTCTCAAATTAAGGATGGTTTATGATTGAACTTTGATTTATGAATGCTTTAGATTAACAAGGGATGCATTTGTCCACAATATCAGATCAATTTGGTTTAATTTATAGTATGCAATATGACAATGTTTTCAAAACAAGATGTTACATTACATTTTAATTAACAATTGGTATGTTCTGTTTTTTAATCAAGGAGGATCCAAGTGAAGCTACAGGAGTTTCAGCAACGTCAAAAACTGGGACCGAACAGTTTGTTTGGCTTGATGAGGAACAGGAAGGGCAGCCTCTCCCAAAAAGAAGGAGAACTGGAGAGAAACAGAAGCCGGGTTTAGGCCACTACTACCATCCACATGCATCGAGGAAGATGAGGGAGAGAAATTCTCCTACCATTAAAGAGGTACTTTTAAGTTACATACCACAAACACCATTTTATATAATATACTAAATAGACATTTTTATTAAATCCCCAAAGTTCCTGGGTGAAATACAAGTTAATATCACACTGAAAGAATACCAATGCTGATTAACGTTGATGTTACTGGAATTTAGTACATGAAATTATTTTTCCCTTGCTTCCTAGAATGGTTGTTTTTTTGACCAATCATGCTTCCCTCCTGTGATTGTTCAACTGGGAAAATCACTTGGCAAGTAAATTTGATTGGAAGGAATGTAAATTTTTTTTGGGGGAAAAAATGTATGCAGTAATGTCATTTAAGATTGCTTATGCATTGAAATAATCGCTTTTTGTCTTTGAATTTCAGGGCGATACAATCAAAGACTTTTTCAGTGGACATTGCTGATCTAGTTGAAAGTGGGTACTGGCCCGCAACAGTCAATTTTAAAACCTTGTATGCAGTGGATGTCAGGGATTACGGTGAAGGCAGAGAGGGGGATGGACCCAGGAGCAGAGTTTAACAAAAATGTCTTTCTTTAATAAAAAGTCTTTAACAGAAAAAAATAACAAAAAATGGAATCTCAAAAGTCAAAACTGAACAGAAAACACTGTTACTAAAGAAGAGGACAAAATAAACACTCAGAATACCAAACCATGACAGTGGATTGGTTCGCTAAATATGAGGATCTCAAGATTGCGGCTCTGGGAATGTCACGGCAAGCTTTTGTTAGCATGCCTGAACATCGCACAAAAGTCTTAGGTCGGTGAGTATAAAATGGAACTAATTACCCACTGCTTGCAATATGTTTCCCATATGTTTACTATAATATAGTGTTGGATTTGTATGTCTTTTTCTAGCAGATTGTTAAGATATGTGGGGATACCATGCAAAATGCATTACTAGAATAGACCTACGCCAAATTTGAAGTTGAGAGGCAGTCTCAGGTGCAGCAATCAGTGCACACCCTCTATGTTGGCTTTTGCAGTGGATGGGATCCGTAAACTATACGGCTTTAAGAGCCAACCAGGGTAGACAAATTAGAGTGCAATAAACAGTACATTTGTAAATATGTATATATTTTTGTATGTTTGAGACTTGATTGATTTTTTTGTTGTTCTGGTCAAGGATTCTGAGGTGTCTTCCTTAGTTGACTACATCCATGAGATGACAAAACACGTAAAGTTATATTACATTGTCCCTTATTTTACGGCACAAAGTTTTCTTGTACCCTACCAATTTTTTTTTATGAATAATGATGTTTGGAAAGTAGAAAACAAAAACCCCATCACCTTCTGAATTTATCCTTCTCCTACGCACCTGTCGCTTGTCTCACGAAATAGAACAAAGTTTTCCTCTGTTATGTATAATGATGACCCCATCAAACATCATGTTAGCAATATTTACACCTTTAATCTATACTGTTTATTTCTGTCTACTAGGGTGAATTTGCCTTCATTAGTTTTAGAAAAGAGCGATGTTGTATCGGTCAGTGGGCGGCAGCACGAGACTCCGCAAACTAATCTTTAAGTAGACAAAGGCGTTGAGGTTGCCGTCGGCCATCATGGTTTTTTGCTTAAGGGACTGAATATGTTCCGTGCAGACATATTTGCACTTCCCTTATATCTACAAAAACTGCTTGCTTCACAGACTGCAGTTTTGTTTTGCTCCGATGTGGTGTGCAAATACTAGCCGTATCTGCAAAGGGTTGTGCGGCATTAACATTTTGTGCTCGGTTTTTGTTTTGACAGACTGTGCAAAGGACCTTGAGAACATCACCACTCTACAGGAAGACACAGTCCAGTAATGGGTGTCAGATGTTCAGCAGTGGACGACAGGTACTGTGGAAAAAATGTATGTCATTGTTGCACAATGTCCTTTGACTCTGTTTACACAAGGTCTACACAAAAAGGTTTGATTGTAAACTGATATTGGCACGAATTCATTTTATTCTCTTCACAAGGACCAACCAATCAAAATGACTTGCAGAACACCATTGATGGACTCTATTTGAGCATTAAGCAACAAAGATTTCAGCTGAATCGTCAGACTGGTGAGACAACAAGATGCCAACTTCAATGCCAATTTCTTTGTGTAACATACTGTGACAAAATGTATTGATTACTATTTGTAGATTGTAAAAATAGCTAACCCATTTATAAAAAAAGAAAAACTAGAATTACCGCACTGCGGTTGTGTGACTCCGCTAACCAGTGCAGTTTCTGTTTACATATCTCTACATACTTCATACTTTTTCTCATATAAATGTCACTGTAACCTCTTGACAACTGAAACCGTAAGATGAGGTCATTGTGGCCTTGACCTTTGACTTTAAGGCAAATAGTCAGATGGACAACCCGAAAACATACAGTTATGCCTCAGGGCCACTGGCTATTGCAGAGGCATTAAAATGTTAGTGTAGTAGACTGGATTTTATTGGTATTACATTGGTCATCTTGACCAATGTTTGGTTTCACATTGTAGATGGCATAAGCAGAGACATCAACTCAGAAAAAAGATTTCTGTAGAAAAGAAAGCCTTGTATGTGTGTATATATACATACACACAAACGCACTATTAAAACGTTTTGTTTTTTATCATATATTCTCAGGCAGTACTAAGGCATTTACGGAGACGGGATGTGAGGGTCTTCTCTGCGTGCTCAAGAGAAGATTGCACAAAGTTCAAGCTGCAGCGGGTCTGACATATTCTGGAATGGCAACAATGTCTTTGGATGACTCTGAAGAGGAAAACGTGGAGAGTTACTTCTCCACTGATGAAGAACTGAGTGCTGTGATTAGGTAAACGTGTGAATAACTCTGTTGCTGCACTACTACTACTCCCTGACAGCCTTAGGAAGGCCTTAGCTTGGTGTTGGGTAGCTGTTAGCTTTAGCATATTTAGTTTTTAGCGATTTGTCTGACAGAGCGGTTTATCCTTTAAAAAAGTCAAACGAAGTCATCGCCCGCCGTACTCTCCCTCTGATTGGCTAGTAATCCTTATTGGCGCCAGAGCTATGTATTGGTGTTTAGGAATGAGGACCGTCAGAGTTAGGGTCAGGGGTTAGCCAAACAGAACCAGAGTAGGGGGCGGGCATTGTCATCATCGCGGGAATCCTGACAATCTCCACAACAGCTGATGCTCCTGGACAGGTATGGGATGAGCAATTATGAATTTTTAATATTTCAGTGTTGAAAAGTATTAGGCATTTGTTAATAATTACCATGGAGCAGAGTTTATATTGGTTCCTAACGTTTCAGTTTGGTGTGAAACGTTAGGAATGTGTAGTATAGTGTGTATGTGTATACTAACTTGAATGTGAAATCTCAACATATAGCTGCAAAAAGTCATAAACACCACATTTAAAGCATAGATCAAATTAAGTTGTATGGATGTATTTTATTTATATATATTGAAAATAATGAATATGCTAGTATGCACCACAAAACATGACTATGATATTAATGTGTTTTTGTTCTACTGAGGTTGGAGTAACCAGCATCCCTGCCAACCAGTCACCCATCAGCCAACTGACCGCTTGTCCTCTCAACCAACCCTCCACCAGTCCTGACAGCAGCCTCCCAGTGCTATGTTGAATCAGGGTGTTGTGGTGACATTTTTAGATAACGAACACAATAACGTTGTATTTTTACTAAGGTGTTACACAAGTAAATAATACATACATGTAGGTCAGACTAACTAACTGTCATGCCCTCTGCCTCATCTTCCCCCTAGTCTCTCTCTCTCTCTCTCTTTCTCTCTCTCTCTCTGTGCATGTGTGGAGACTAATTGCAGATGAGGACCTGGTGTGCTAAAGTTGGGGCCTTGGCTACACAGCTGCTGTTGATCGCCTGGTCCTAACAGTATAGTCCGGCCAAAATGGACTTGGCAGAGCAAGCTGCCCTCGTGTGGTGGGAGAGGTCATTCCCATTCACGGCCCTAACTGATTCAGGGGCTGACGAGAGTTTTATTAATAGTAGGGTTTGTCAGCAGTTTGGCATCGAAACTGAGCCCTTCGATGTCCCACTGGATACCAAGGCCCTAAATGGTATGCTACTGGCCAGGGTTGACCGAAGAACCGTCCCCATACCCTTACATCTATCTGGAAATCACCAGGAGAAGATCCGTTTTCATGGCATCGACTGTCCACACGTTCCCCTACTCCTGGGATTTCCCTGGCTGAAACTCCACAACCCACATTTTGATTGGGCTACAGGAGAAATCCGTTCCTGGATATTCCATATTGTCACTCCCACTGTCTCCGTTCTGCCCAAACCCCCACATCTGAGCCGCCGTCTGTAGTGGAGCCCCTGGACCTGTCCTCGGTTCCCCAAGCTTCGCCCCAGTCTTCAGCAAGGAGCAGGCTCACTCTCTTCCTCCCCATCGGCCATATGACTGCGCCATTGAGCTTCTGCCTGGGGCCCCTCTACAGCCGACTGTACAACCTCAATCGTCCAGAGCAGCTGGCCATGGAGAAGTACATTCAGGAGTCCCTGACGGCTGGGATCATCCATCCATCATCCTCTCCGGTGGGTGCTGGATTTTTCTATGTCGGGAAGAAGGACGGCACCTTAAGACCTTGTATTGACTATAGAGGGCTCAACAACATCACAGTCAAGAACAAGTATCCTCTGCCTCTCATTGACTCTGCCTTTGTCCCTCTCCAAGGAGCCTCCATCTTCACCACTCTGGACCTGCGCAACGCCTACCATCTGGTGCGCATCAGGAAGGGTGATGAATGGAAGACTGCTTTCAATACTCCGTTAGGTCATTTTGAATACCTGGTTATGCCTTTTGGTTTCTCCAATGCCCCAGCAGTCTTCCAAGCCCTGGTGAATGATGTGCTCCGTGACATGCTAGGCCGGTTTGTGTTCGTCTATTTGGATGATATTCTTATCTACTCCCGCTCTCTCCAGGATCATCAGGATCATGGCCGCACAGTGCTGCAGCGACACCTGGAGAACAAGCTGTTCGTCAAAACCAAGAAATGTGAGTTTCATGCCACCACTACTTCCTTTCTCAGTTTCATCATCTCTCAGGGGGAGCTCCAGATGGATCCCACCAAAGTCTCTGCTGTCACGGACTGGCCCACTCCAAGCGTCTGAACTCTCGTCAGGCAAGGTGGGCCCTGTTCTTGGGAAGATTCAATTTCACTTTGACTTACCGTCCAGGTTCCAGGAATGTGAAGCCGGATGCCCTGTCACGCCAGTTTACGGTGTAGGAGGCCCCCGCTGAACCAGAGACCATCATACCTCCGTCCTGCATCATTGCTGTCCTCACCTGGGAGGTCGAAGCCACGGTCCGTCAGGCTCAGACCACCCAGCCCGACCCAGGTACTGGACCTCCTAAATGCCTCTTCATCCCAGACTCTGTCCGCTCTCAGGTCCTACAGTGGGCACACTCCTCCCGCCTTACCTGTCATCTGGGGATCCATCGAACCATCTCGTTCCTCAAGCGACGCTTCTGGTGGCCGACCATGGACACGGATACTCTGTCATTTGTAGCAGCCTGCACCATATCTTCCCAGAATAAGACCTCCACCAAGCCCAGTTGTGGTTTGCTCCGTCCTCTGCCGATCCCCGGTCGTCCGTGGTCCCACATTGTCCTGGACTTCGTAACCGGTCTTCCCCCGTCTGGAGGTAATACTGTGGTCCTCACTATAATTGACCATTTCTCCAAGGCTGCTCATTTCATTGCCCTGCCCAAACTACCCTCTGCTCAGGAGACTGCTGACTTATTGGTGCAGAATGTCTTCCGCATCCATGGTCTGCTGTCAGACATCATCTTCGACAGAGGGCCACAGCTTACGTCCCAGGATTGGAAGGCCTTCTGCACAGCCCTGGGGGCGACCGGCAGCCTGTCTCCTCGGATGGTGGACGGTGGTTCCGTTTACACGGTGTGGCGCATCCTGGACATGCGGCGCCAGGGTTCCGCTACCTGGTGGACTGGGAGGGTTATGGCCCTGAGGAACGCTGTTGGGTCCCCCGGCGGGACATCTTGGACCCCTCCCTCATCACTGACTTCCGCCAGGATCGCCCCGACCGGTTCCAGAGGGCACCAGGTGGCGCCCGTAGAGGGGGGAGGTACTGTCATGCCCTCTGCCTCATCTTCCCCCTAGTGTCTCAATCTCTCTCTCTCTCTCTCTCTCTCTCTCTCTCTCTCTCTCTCTCTCTCTCTCTCTCGGTGCGTGTGTGGAGACTAATTGCAGATGAGGACCGGTTGTGCTAAAGTTGGGGCCTTGGCTACACAGCTGCTGTTGATCGGTCAGCTGTCTTTATAAGCTCCAGCCCTGCTCTATAGACTAAGTTACTGATCAACAGCTGGACATTAGCCCCGACTCCAGCGTGTGTGAATGGATATGATCCCTAAAACTTAGCTCACCATACATGTTTACTCTTTAGATTTTGTATCTTTTCACGTGGATTTGGACTCACAAACATATGTCGTAGGGCGACAAAAATGAGCAGCGGAGTCAGTGTTTGTGCGCCGTTATTTTTCCCTCCGATTCTGGGACTATATTAAAGAAGCTGTGCAATTCTTTTATATAATAATTAGTTTATAGACATCAATTTGGCCCGGGACAAGTGTGATTACTAGCAATTTCCACCGTACACAATTTTTTAAGGAGGCAGTACGAAATTTGACAGAGCCGGCTCACAATGATTTGAATATCTTTAATTTATTATCTAGGGCAGCAGGGCTCCATCTAATTGGCCAAATATATTGACATGCAGAGCATGACTACATGGCACATTGAACACCATTTACCGCAGTCCAAGCAGTCTTTTGTGATATGTATATCGCCCATGTTGATATCGTGATGACTGTAATTTTTAGATATCTTGTACAGCCCTAGTGTCTGATTTAAAACCCATAAGCATGATCTGTTTGTTTCCCTGTTCTAAAGCCAAATAAGGTTTGCTGCCATCTAGTGGTTATTTTTTTCCAACCAGTTAATGGGTTTGAAGTCATCAGCGGATAATGAGATGAAATGTTGCTGGTCATAAATGTAATCATGTTATTTTTGCTGACGATAAAGCCAAGGGGAATCATGTAAAGTTAAAAGTGCACAGGAAGGAACCCTGTGGAACCCCAAACACTGATTGTTTTTTGTTGGAGTGGAAGTCGACCCAGTTTTTTAGCATTTCCAGTAGGTTCCCATGATCCATGTGCTAAATGCATAGCACTGGTAGGAGTATTAGGATGTTCACTGACAATTGATTATCAAATTGTGCAACAATGCTAATATTAATATATATGAGGTCAGATTGAGAGTAAGTGTACTCTTGTTTTGCTCTTTCAGAAGCAACCATTCAATCACTGGAGAAGAGAATTATTACCCAGTGAAGAAGGTACTGAAAAGCAAAAGGCTGAAGGTTTTATTTGTTGTAATTTGAGGTAAAAAAATTCAGTTGTAATATACAACAAAATGTTGTACTACAGAGATACTAACTGGATTTACAATCACTACAACTTCAAACTGTAAAGTCATCTGACCATGGGTTTGCTTTTAATGGTAAACATGTTTTAATGTGTTTCAGGGGAACAGTAATGGAATTGGTGGAGCGGGAGCCCTGTTCCATGTGGTATGTAGACTGTCTCTTAATTGGATTTGATTGTCCCTAAAATTACTTGTTTACTGCAATATTACAATTAAGAAATTAGTATTATATATTGTTAGTTTTTCTTATATAACATTATGCATTTCTTTACTTTTATGTAAATTGTTGCTGCTAATGTGGTGCTATTTATTTATTTGAAAAATATTTTTAAAAAGAGAAGTATAAACTATTGTCTTGACAATTGACTATTACAATAATCAGGTCATTTACACTAATCAGCTTACTGTGTGCATGTTAACATATTCAATGCGTATGGCATTTATAGCTCACTGTGTCTCGTTGCCCTTCTTCCTTGTCAAGTTTTGAATTCCATTCAATGCTAATGTAAAAAAAATTGTTCTCGGTTAATTACAGTGGGAGGATGTGGCGCTTGCAGTGTGTGCCAAAGGAGAACACCAGGAGTTGACATACTTACACACAACACGAATATACACACACACACACATAAATGTGACATTAAAGGTTCAATGTTAAGTGTTTATTTTTCAAGATGTTTTTGTTAATATTATATATATATATATATATATATAGATGTATTACAACAGCATGTCAATATATATACTGTATATATACAGTATATATTAGTAATATTACAATACTATTATTTTTATTTGTTTAATTGAAAAGACTATCTTGCTGTTTCTTTAGCTTACTGTTAATTTATATTTTAGGAATGTAGTCAAATTTGTTTTGTATGTATGGTACATACTACATTAATTAAAAACCCTTCAAACCCCAACGCCTTGTGTGATTGTGTGAACTGCTGAAACCATTTGCTGCTGGAATTGTTTGCTGAATTTTATAAATAAATTATGTAATTGATTTAGTCCTTGCCTTATACAGTATGTCTATCATCTCAAGTAGACAGCAAATTTGTTTGTATTCATCACTATTACAGAGCACATGAAGATTAACAGTATGTACAAACAACTCTTTACATAGCGGAAATACAAAGATAAAAAATGTATTAATGATATATGAAAAATAATCTTAATGTTCATCATTAGTCCATATCAAATTTGTCAAAGACACAATAGGAATATATACTGTAAAAATGTGCACTCGCCATACTAAACTGTCCAAGATGACAGATCCGCTCACGCATGCGCAATCGGGCCC
The DNA here is from genome assembly GCA_026259375.1 of Verasper variegatus. NCBI lineage: Eukaryota > Metazoa > Chordata > Actinopteri > Pleuronectiformes > Pleuronectidae > Verasper > Verasper variegatus. The sequence goes on along the minus strand of CM048045.1, from coordinate 1,492,013 downwards.
GCCTCAGTATGAATGTAGTTGCGGGGACTTCTTAGATCCGTGGAATCCGTGGAGGTGTAATCTATCATCAAATATTAATATCAAAGAACGTGAATAACATTCACGCTCACTGAACGACACAACGCACGGGCAATGACTCAAACAGCACGCTACGACGTGGTTTACGGCATGGCAGCGTTCACAGCAACCACCATAGCAACGATAAAAACGTTACATTACTACGATTTTTCTGGCGAGATCTGAAAAATATTAGTGATAACTAATAAAATATAGATTGTAAGCATGAACTGGCTGAAGATTGTGGAAGCAAAGAGCATATTTCTCGCTAGAAATGGTGTCAGAATGTATTTTAATGCCCAAACTATATTATAAAATGACATTTTTATCTGAAAATATAAGGAATGCCATGTTCGCCATGTTTTCGTTTTCGCAGGCGGGATCTTGAGAGTCACGTGACGTGGGCACAGGCCAATGCAAAACAATGGGCAGACAAAAACGTAGGCATCTCACAATTTGAGAGGCCAAATTGTGAGATGCCTACGTTTTTCCAAGTGGACCAACGTAGGTGGTGTACGTTTTCTGATGAGACAGGGTTGTCAGTTGTTAAGATGTGTTGAAAATTGTTTGAGGATGTTAAGTGAAAATGACAAAGAAGAGAAGGGTAACCCTAATCTATACTTCAATTTCTTTTCTAAAATCAAGCTTTTTTTTTAATACTTTTTATTTTATTTAATTTTTAGTTGACATGAGAAAATAGCATTTCTTTTTTTACCCAAAATTTGTAATCCACCAATACAGGGTGAAAACTGAGAAGAACTACAATTAAATATTACTTTCTTTAATTTGATGACTTATTGACTGCACACAGACATTGATACATTTAATATTCCATTATATTTTGCACTGATCAATATTATGATGTTCTGGACCTTTGCTTGAAATTTTCTGTCTGGACCTGTATTTTAAAAGTAACAAATATAACACCACTAAATATTCAAATCAATTCACAAAAGGTTAGTGGCTGCACACAAAATAATTCTTAAAGGTTATTCAGCTATATCAAGAAAACCCACACTGGTGATTTCCCTTTTGTTGGTTAGAAGTCTTCTTGGGTCTATGAAAGTGTGTACAGCTCTTTCTCACTCTACTGCAGAGGTCACTAACAGGCGGACCGCGGTCCGAGTCCGGACCCAGAAGCCGTCCCGTACGGACCCGGACCTACAGCCAAAACAGAAGGTTATGATTTAAAACCATAGACTGTATGTTTAAAACCTGACGGGGCGCTTATATTTGTAACTGGTGCAGCTTTTGTAGTCTTTACGGTAGTGGTTTAGCGGATGAGGAAACGCACAGACCAATTGCATGCGAGTTAAGCCATCCCACGTGATACTACTCAGCCAATCAAGTCTGTGCATTCCAGGCGGTTAACATTGCGACTCCACAGTGTAGACAAATGAGAGAGTTAGAGGCAAGTTACACATGAAAAGACGGTAGAAAGAAAAAGAAAGATAGCGATACAGGTAGAGAAAACAAAGGGAGAGAAACAGAGGAGTGAGACAGAGAAAGGGAGAGAAACAGACGAAAAAAGGGGGGGAGTGGGATATAAGAGGGGAAGAAAGTGATTCTAAAACTGTTCAATTGTTAAGATGTGTTGAGATGTATTATCTGTAAAATTGGTTGAGACTTTTGAGTCAAGATGTGAAACAGAAAAAGGGAAATTCAAGCATTTTCTCCCTTTATTTTATTTTTCTGAAGTTAAGCCCTTTATTTGAACATGCACAATTTTCACATTTAATTTATTTTCTCTTATTTTGAAATGCAGCTCTACTTTTATTTAGTTAATGAGAGAACATTATACATATCTGCAATCATACATATATGTTCAGTTCTATGTTACGTGACAATAAATATTGTCAAAAAGTGTTTGAATCGTACTGAATTCATTTGATTTGACAGTCAGGTATTTAGTACATGCAGCTGTTGATACAACTACTAGGCTACTTAAATATATATCACACTAAATAGTTTGACATTATGATCTTCTGGACCTTTGCTTCAAGAAATGTTCTCTAACTGGACCTCTTTAAATTTTAGTTGAATACCCCTGCTCTACTGTTTCTTATTATCTTGTTGGTTCAAGGAATCCAGTGATCGATCCCAACCCCCAAATTCATCCCTAAAACATTTGTGGTGGTCTGCAAGGGTTTTCCACATGTTGTGTTGACATTAAAGATATCTAACATGTCAGCCTTTTATAATTTTTACTAATATTTTACATGTAATAATTGTGATTGTGAGATTCATGGCACATATGTTTGTATTACAACTGAAATATAAATTGTCTACTGTTTAATATTCATTTGAATTAAATGGGGCACATAGTGTGTTACACCACTGAGAAAGATGTAAAAGAAATGCCAAACTATGAATAAGTAAATAACTGAAAGAAATGAGGTCTCACACACAGTCAGAGCAGACATAAGTATGCAATTGTTTCCACAATTATGTACTGTCTGGATCAAAGTGGACCAAAGCCTGATATATATAACATTTAGAATATTTACAATTTGTGAGGTGTTTTTTAAAGATTCACATCTACAGTCAATACCAATATTCTTGGAGCTGAAAACCACAGACAGTAAAGAAGCCAGTGAGTATTGAGAAGTAGACTAACAGGTTGGTTTTGCCCTGTGCCCCCAGTTTGTAATGCATGTTAAACATTGGTGACATCATGAGACCTGATAAAGCTCCTTCAGAGCCACCGAAGACAGTTTACAACTACAGTGTAGCCGGAATAGTACACGCTACTCTTCCTGAGAAGTCAATTGACCTTGACATGTAAATGTTTCCCCACAACAACAAAATGTCTACATGTAAATTAAATATAGCCCAGATGGGTAAGAGCTCTTTTAACATGTAATCTATTGTCTGAACCAGACCAATGTTGGGCTATGAGCCATTTGTTCATACAGTAACACTGAGTTTGCATAGTCCTATCAGCACCTAACAAACTCATGTTTGTTTTACCTCATGGCCTCATAAAAAGTAATATGGTACAATACCTGTCCTCTGACTTCAAACCAGCTGTGTGGAGAATGTGGCGGAGCTGCTTACAACCCACTCAGGTATGAGAACAGCTACATTAAGCTGAGGGACAAATGAGATTTACTGAGTGTGGGTACTCTCTGTACAGTACCAGGTACTGTAGATGAGGAAATCAGGAGTTGACTAAATTAATTCTTAAATTAGTTAAGTTGTTTAAAAAAAAAAAAAGAAGTGTACCTCACAACAACAATAGGAAGTTTAAAGGATTTCATTGGAATTGATGATTGGAAGATGGATGGAGGTGAGGATGGGTCTGATGAGGGAAAAAATGATTAGGGGATGTGGGCATAGGGATGAGGGAAGTAGATGAAAGAGGATGAAGAAATGTGTAAAAAACAGTAGAAAATCTTTGTTTATGTTACAGGGTAAACCACAAAAAATTTGCATTTTTGCATGCATGTGATTGATCAACATGTGATTGGCCTAGTCTTACCCTTCCATGTGACAGGCCTTCTGTCAGTCTGAACCTGATGGTAGGCTTAAAAACAGGAGCGATCATGGTTTGGGACTTAAAAGCTACTTAGTTGAGGTTGGGGAACATATGAGGTCATGGTTAAAACGAACCAATATTTACTGTTTGTAGAAAACAGGAATGAAATGGGGTTCCCATGTTTAATCCTCTCATCCATCCACTCAGACCTCACACCACCAAGCTAGAGTCGCTTTCTAGAGTCGTGATCCACACAACATCTACCAGAACCTCATGAAGCCCTTCAAACCTCTAGAATCCGCTCAAGAATGATTGGAAACCCCAACAGAGCCTGTCAAAGCCGTGCAAGGACTCCTGCAAGACCCCATAAGCACCTCAAGGATTCATGGAACCTCCCGGTGTGTCCCCATAGGTCCAGAATCCTTGAGCGCAACTAATGTTCAGGCTACATGACTTTCAGAGTCAAAGTCATTATAGGACTTGCTGGAAGAAACCCCAGACTAGTTTGTCTGTCAAACTACATTTGGTCATAAATCACACATGAGAAGTGACGTGGTAAGTCTCTGTGATTCTCCTGCTCCTCTGTGTGTCACCCTAAGTCACATCAAGAAATGGTTCTGTGGACATAACAGTGGCAAATCATGATTATCTTAAACTTTTAAAAAATGTAATACGTTTTTTAATAACTTAGGGGAAATAATATATAAATGATTTATTATATTTCAATAATGTAATAGTTTTATATATATATATTTGACCTTAATAATGTATAATTTTTTTCTTTTTACATACTCAAACTAAGCTTACTACAAACTGTATTTCAGTAGTATGAAGGCAAAATGCAATAATCAGGGGCCACCTCGGCCACAACATGCACCTCTACCACATTCACCCACCAATTCATTTAAATATTTAGCCTAATAAAAATCTTGCCATAGCAGGTACATTTTCAGTGATTGAAGAGCTCATACATAGCAATTAGCACCTGCCGATTGAAGGCCAATTTAGCTCTGATCTCTGGTTTTTGTTGGTGACTTCCAAAACTTGTTGGAGAGGGGGAATCTGGCTAAAAATCATGTGGTAAACTAGGAGGAAAGGCGGGAGGAAAGTGTATGCTCATCAGTGTGCGTGAACGTGTGCATGCATGTCTGTGTGTCTGTGTGTGTGTGTGTGTGTGTGGTTGTGTGTTTGTTTGTGTAAGACCGGGTTCACACCGGACGCGGAAGCGCCGCGAAGCGCCGTGCAGCGCAAAGAATAGCTGTCCGCTTCCTTTCCGCCCCCATGTTAATCAAGTGGGCTGTTCACATCGGCTGCGAAGCGTCGCGCTGAGGACGGCTCGCGCTCTGCAGCAATGTTTTTCCGCGTCTGGTCTAAATCGATTTTAAACAATATAAATGACATATTATATATGATATAAATGATAAAATATGCAACCCATACTTTGGATTTCCCTGCTATTCTCCTGGAGTTTTAATTTTCCAGATTTTTCCCCCCATATGATTACATTTCCCCATCTGCCCATCCACTACAAGCAGACAGACAGACAAAGAGGGGGGGGGGGGGGGGGGGGGGCTATGAAGACCATCATCATTTACCCCCCAACCCCTGTGTGTGTGTGTGTGAGAGAGAGAGCGAGAGAGAGAGAGAGAGAGAGAGAGAGAGAGAGAGAGAGAGAGAGAGAGAGAGAGAGAGAGAGAGAGAGAATGTGTCTGTTGTTCAGGGTGAATCCCAGACATAATGTGTTTGATCCTGTAGCTGAAGCGGATGTTGTCTGAGGTAGCTATGAAAGTAACATGCTCCATGTCTCAGCAGGTGTGACCTCAGTTCCCCTGCTTCCTTCCAGTTGTTGTGTGTGTGTGTGTGTGTGTGTGTGTCATTTGGGACCTGCAAGGATGTCCTCTTGCAAACAACCTGCCACCTACGCAGCTCCTGGGTCCTTTATGGTTATTTTGTTGTTGTGGATTCAGTTTAGCTTCACTAACACATTAAATTCACATAAGCCAAATACAAACCACACAATTTAGACATGAGGTCACTAATTTCCTTTGTGATATATTCATTGTATTACATTAATATCAAATGGTGTGAAAAAGCATTTCATACATTACAGTTTTTATTTATTTACTACTATTTGTCCTATTTTACCTTCCTTCTAAATGTTTCACAAGTTCAAAGAATATGAACTGTAGGGTAATACTGAATAAAAAACTTAATTACAAAAACAATCCATTTCAAAGTATAAAAATTCAGTGTTTGACATTTATGTCTACACACAATATTCTACCACAGTCTATTACAAGCTGTAACTGTGCTTTTATATTGTTGTGATAAATCACAGGAAGGCAAGGCGATGCTTATATCACATCTGCTCTGCTTACTCATCCAGCTAAAATGTGGTGAATATTATTTACCTGAATGGTTTCATGTAGAATCCATTAATACAACAGAGCAACAGAACATTTTTCATGAACTGACTGATGCATAAACTGAGTTTATTGTGAAATCACTGCACCTTCATGTGAAGACTAAACTTTTCAGCACACCCAAAGGTATGACTTAGCTGTGTGTAATGACTTCTTATCAGACTTCCAATTCCTGTCTGGACTGATGCCTTGAAACAATATTAGTCAACAAATAAAGCAGCTGATGTTGAACGCCTGAAACCGGCAGGTAGATAAACACAAGGTGCTTGCAGCAAGTATGCGTCTTACCTTTGCGCTTCAGTGATTTAATCCAAACAGCTTATTCCAAGTGCTTCTCACATCATCCACCTTTACTCTGCAACAGGCTACAATTAGCTCCCATGTTAAAGGGAGGAGGGAAAGCAAACCCCCAGCTCCTCCCCTCACACTGAGAGCAAAGTGCAACTTCCTGGTGTGCAGGATGGCAGGGCAGACTTTCTGAGGGATAATACAAGTGCTGCCAACATTCACAGTCAAGGGATAGGAGTGGGATTATTACTAGAGGTTATAGTACACCCAGCTGGCTCAGGGAACAGCAGTGAGGAGACAAAGAAACTGGTTCTGCAACTTCTCAGGCAGATCACAGCAGAGCTGTCTGAGGTTTGAATGAACGTACTTCACTTACTTACCCAGATAGAAGACAGATCAAATTATACTGACTGTGCTAAAACATTGTGTCTGTGGCAGATACTCCAACACTGCAGTAAATACAACACACATTTATAAGCATAGCTATTAGCAAAAAATGTAAAAATGTATTTGATAATATTGTTCATGTGTTTGGATATGAATAAATAAATATCAAAGGATTGTTTTCTTGTATTATCTGTACATTTTCAATCTACTAGTGCAGTGGCCATTCTAAACCTGCCTGTTTTGAATTTTCTCATCTCTTAGCCTGTGGTAATGCTCCAGGCCTCCAATATAATGTAACAGTGCTTTCTATAAACAGTGAATAGTGCAGAGTGAAGTTAAACATTTTTAGTTCATCCTACCTGGTTTAACAGTCATGAAGATTCTGTCTCAAATGAAACCGAATTGCCTTTATTACTCTTATATAAGTTTGAATTATTTACTGAACAGTTGTTAATTTTTCATACATTACATGTCACTATTTCAGAGTCTGTTAAGCAACGGACACCATCTTCAGACCCAAGTTCAAAACTTTTCAGAATAAAAGCTCTAATTCAGCTACTGCCGTGCCCCCACTGACTGAAGAAACTGGCGACCAGCTCTCTGTAGCAAAGTTTATTAATAATGAGCCAATTGTCCAAATTGCACCAAATGTGTAACTGCACTTCGCTGGTGCGAGTATGAAGCCAATTAGATGAATCTTGAGATGTGCGCTCTTCATACAGACTAGAGTCTGATACATTTTCAAGTCCACTATGAGCCAGTATTAATTTATCCATTTATCAATGGATAATTATGAGGAATCAACCTATGAGAATTTACGTTATGCAAGAAAAAGGTATATATTTTGTGTATGTTGTTGGCTAAGTTGATTCCAGTATTTGTTAACTCAATGTTTGAATTTGCCTTCTACAGCATATTAAATGATTACAGGGTTAGTATATACTAAAGTATCACATGTTTTCCTGAAAGGTCCATATTTCCCGGGTCTATAAATAATGTAAATAAATGTAACAAAGCAGAAAAAGCTATGATTTTGGTTTGGTGTCATTTCCATTTTTTTTAATTTTCCCTTGCAAAGATCACAGGTGACACAAATCAATGGAGTAAATTCAATCTTTGTTCAAGAATCTCAAGCCCAAATGTCTATTCTATGAGACTGGGAGTGGGTGGAGAGAATTACCTGTCACAGAGCAGGAGACTAGAGAAGGGGAGGCTATGTAAGGGCTGGGTGAATGTGCACACCAGCTAGAGGATCTATGGTCCAGTAATACGGCACAACCGCACATTATCTGTAACTTCAGATTTAGCTTAAAATACATTATCGTATTATTTTAACTTGTTTGTTAATTTTGTTATTAATTTTGTTATTAACGCTGAAATATCTGCTTTATTAAAAAGCAATAAATTAAATACACCAATACCATACCAGTTGTGACCTGGATGCTTGGAAGTCAATACAATGAAATAAACTGTTGTATTTGTTTAATAGGGGTTTTATTATGATTCTGGCAGAACTCTCACACAATCAAATAACAGTTTGTGCTTCACTTCTAATATCATAGCAGGCGCAATATGTTACATTACATTACATATCATTTGGCGGACACTTTTATCCAAAGTGACTTACAATTAGTGCATTCTATGAGGGGACATTTAGGGGTTCAGTATCGTGCCCAAGGACACTTCGGGATGCAGGTAAGGATTGAACCGCCCAATCTACCCCTCAGCCACAACCGCCCAATGTGACCACAGCATTAGATAATATGCAATAAACATGAACATATCAACAAAGTACATTTTCTCTGCTCTAACATAAATCTCAGTGAGGCTACAGGCAACACATTCATTCACCAAGTGCTGTGTCCTTATGACAGTCAAGTTCTCACACACCTTACCTTTTATTTGACAGTTTGATTATAGTTGGTTTGTCAATCATGGTCCACAGTTTATCAGAAGAAAAAATAACAATTAAAATTACACCCCCAAAAAAGCAATATATTCTACTTTGTTGCACTTGACTTTTAATGTCAATGGACTTGAAAGGAAAACAGATCATACTTCACAATATGAGTATGTATTTACTTGTAAAAATAGCTTACTAAAAATACAGACTGATTATGAAAAGCAAGGTTCATAGACCTTCACAGCAGACATGAAGTAGTTGGTAAATGCAGCTGCAGGCTCATTTGTATTGAGTTAGAGTCTTACTTAATGTGATTAGTAACGCTTCAGTTCATCTATTGTAATTTAATGTCAAAATGTCAGCTGTGAAAATGGTCCGTCCATTCCTTATCACAGAAAGCGAGCTTGTAATGCTCCCTCCGGCCGGTGAGTAGCGCTGTAGGTGATGAAGTTTACCATCAGCCTTCCTCGTTTGTTTACCGAGCAGCAACTTCCCATGTGTGCTTTGGATGAAGTTTCGCTAAACAAGTATTTTAGAGAATATTGGTGTAATATAACTGCATAATCCGACAGATGGCCACTGGATAGCAGTTAGCCTAGCCTAGTAGCGGTGCTGTGGACTCTTTAGCTCGGTAGTTTTGTGAATGTGTTTGACAGGACTGATTGCCAGCTGCTGCTTGGATACACCGGTAGAGACGCAGGTTTCAGAGTGAAACTTCGGTCAGTGGACATGAATATTTCACCGTGAACTGCAACTTAACTGCGTTTGCTAGCGTCGGACATCGTCTTCTGTCTGTTGCGAGCTAACGATGCCCCTCGGCCCCGCTAACCATTCTCAGTTGATTCGCTCCATCCAGAAGGACGAATACTATCAAACTTTCCTGAAAAACAACAGCAACGAAGCTTTTCAAACACTTGCTGGTGAGTTTGTTCTGGTTTAAAAACTGGAAAGTTACGTCTCCTTTAGCTAGCTTACTCTACTTTAGTATGTAGCTTTAGATAGCTTTAGCAAATGTAGGCAAAGTAAGAGCGTCCTATCCTCTAGTCTGGATTGAATACTGAATGAATTATTCTGTTTAGTCACCGATTATAAAATATAACCGCCTGACAGCCTCTCTTCAGTTAACACATAGTGTACTGGGTCAGTTGGCAGCTTTGATTAAAGCGCTAAAGTCTCAGACACTGAGTTGGTGGGATTCTAACTGGAAGTAAGAGAAGCAGCAAATTTCAAAACGGAATCGTTGTGATGGAAATGCAGTGTTGAAGATTATGAGCTTTTATTTCCTAACACAACTCATTGTATATAAACTGTGTTTAGATGTTTGAGAGAACCATACTTCTCTCAATACTTTGCCATGTGTAGTTTATTCTAATCACAAGTCTCTCCACCATTAACACAAAAAGTCTAATAGTGTTTTTAATAATGTTAACAGAACAATTTCAATGTCATGGCTGTTTCATGTTTCGGGTACAAGCTGAGCTGGTCATTCTCAGAACGACGATTGTGGTCTGTGCAGAGCTTCAGCATTCATGTAGTATTAAAGTGTTATTGTTTGTTGTTTATTTTCTGTAGGTTCCAAACGATGGCTGGAATGGAGGAAAGAGATAGAGCTGCTGTCAGATCTTGTCTACTATGGTTTAACAACATTCTCCGGTAGTCACCTACCTCACCATCCGACTTTACTCACTGCATGTTTCACTATTTCAATTAATTATTGTAGGCAGCATTTGATTTGATTCACCCTCTGCCTCAGGTTACCAAACTCTTGGTGAGGAGTATGTCAGCATCGTGCAGGTGGATCCATCTAAACGGCAGATCCCCTCCCAGGCAAGACGAGGCTTCTTTGTCCTCTGTCATGCCCTCTTGCCGTATCTTCTGGACAAGGTCCTGGTGTGCCTGGAGAACGAGCTGGATGGTGGGCAGGAGAGCCTCAGCAGTGTCAGGCGGCGGCAGACAGCTGCCGGGATATGGAGCCTGGAGGCTTGGCTGAGGAGGTGGGTGCAGAAGGCAATGGGGCTGTTGTCAGAGCCCAAGAGGAAAGCGTGCCTGCCGGCCATTTTTGTCCTCCGACAGGGTCTGACCCTCCTGCACCGATTCCATGTGGCTCTGTTCTACCTCAGTGGCTCTTTTTATCACCTATCCAAGAGGATGGCTGGTATCAGCTATGTAGGTGACTTTTATTTTTTCTAAATGATTTACATATATTTATGACATTAGACAAAATAGAAAATTACTGTTTTATTACTACTATTTTATAAGCTGGCCCAACCAAAGAGTGACGTAAACTTCTTTCACATTAGTGGGTGTGTTGATGAAAAGTCTTAATGTCAAAAGAATGTCCGGAGGCTCTGCCTTGAACATTTGCGTTCACACATACAGCCCCTCTGAAGAACGTCCACAGATTCTCCGGAGTTCAGTGCATGTCTGGAAGCAGCTTCAGCCCATTCTGACACTTCCCTCGTGCACACATGCACGGTAAATACAATACAATATAATTGACTCGTTGGTAACAGAATTTATGTATGTGTGTACTTGCATTTAGAGCATGGAAATTAAATCTACTCACAGGAGAAAAATATGTATTTCAACAGACAAATTTAGCGCCGTCACCTGGCTTGGGCATCCGGGGCAGTTTTTTCTTAAGCCCTGAATAATTTGCCACACTCCACTTTCACCGGTACATCCCTTCTCAACTGAACATCCACTAGGTGTATACATTTCTAGAGTCTTAAATGTAACGTGATGCAGACGTGGAAGACTCTGCATCGATGCAGTGAAAGAACATTATCGATTCATGTTTTCCCGCTACATTCATTGTTTTATCGATGTCCCACCGCTGCATAATTATAACCACAGCTGCTTCAGGACCAGGACAGATGCTCATTAAAAGGTCTGGTCATCCTGTGTCAGAGTCTCTGTCTGAGCCTGCTTTCTCCTTACTCGCCCTCTGATCACAAGTTATTAGGACACATACAGGACTGACGTTTACTTTATGTTTGTTGGATTCACTCTAGAGTTTATGAGACACACATTTAAACCTGCTACACAAGACGAGACGTAATGATGCACACAGTCAGGACATCAGGGTTAAAGTGACCGGAATGATCTGGAGTCATGATCCGACATCGATTATCAGTTTGTGTGTGAAGAGTAAGAGACCAGCAGACACACACACACTCCTGCAAAAAGAAGTTCCTGTCACAGACATTTGATAAATTTAATTTCCTTTTCAGGTGCGAACATTTTTCAGAACCACCTATTTAGTCTTGAACAATGTGTCTTAACAGCTTGTTATATTATCTATTGTTTGAAATCTTAATTTTAAAATGAACTAAAGTAGTCAAATAAATGTAATGCGGTATAAAGTACAACAATTCTCTCTGACATGTATATACTATATATATGTATATATAGAAATATAAAGTAGCATAAAGTGGAAATACTTAGTACTTGTGTAGAAGTTATGCAAAATATTGGGATACATAGGTTCTTTTTACTAGGGAACAAAATAGGCTTGTTTCATAAATAAGTTTATAATACAATAACAACCCCCCACTCTGGGCTCAGCCCCAGATGTTTTACTGTACAGCTGATGCCCCTGGTGCTGTCTACTCTTGGGACAGATGTTAATACCAGGACTGAACAGGGCTTCGGACACTTGGTCACAAATCCTACTGAGCCACTCTGACCTTGTTAGATGTAGCTAACCGTTGCTGTACATGTGGTACCGGATTGTAAACCAGTTTGATCTAAATCACTGCCTCACTGATTTATTTCACCATGTTTTATCTACATTCATTTCCCTGTGTGTGTAGCTGCATGTAATGGGGCGATACAGCAGTGACGGGACCATCAGGAGCAGCTACAGGCTGCTAGGTGCTGTGTCCCTCCTTCAGCTGGTCATCACTGTTTGTCTCCAGCTCAACAATTTCAGACAGAGACAGAGAGCCAGGACGGAGTGGAAGCTCTACAGAAAACTCAGGTACAGAACCAGGACACAGCCCACATACTCTTTGTCTGGTCTTGATGACAGGGCAGAATGTTGGATCAAAAGGATGTTGAAATTATTTCAATGTTGAAGTGAAGTGAAATAGTGGCCTGTAGCATTACTATAACGATTTATAGTGAGACATGAACTTGATAATTCTGCTGACTTTGCTAAATTGCCCATTGTGTTTACATACGTGTTTGTTTAAATTAGCACGTCACCAACATTTTACCCAATCTCATCACCTATGTCTCTGAGAGTGATCGGGTAAAAATAACAATATCTTTATTTATATAGCACTTATCAATACACACAAATGCCCTGTTCCAGCCCCAACCAGCTGGAGATGAAGTGAGCAAATTTTTGTTTAACGCCGAATTAGAGAAGAGTTAACATGAACAAGGTGGTATATCGAATTTATTTAAGAACAGTGGCAACAAAATTTATTTAATTAGGACACATTACTATTTCCAATGTTGGACTGAATATTCTTAAGAATTATGTACCTGTATTATAATGCTATTATATTTCCACATTATATCAGTGGTATAAATTGGTCTGAAAATTAGGATAAACATAATTTATCCTGATAATTTCTGGGGAAATATCTTGTCCAACAAAAGTTGTCGTGACAGGCTCAAGTAGAAGTCATCCAATTGGGACCTTTGGGGAAACCTTGGTCTGGTCATTCTCATTCTTTTTGACTTGACTCAGCAGCTGAACCATACAGAAAGTCTTGGATGCTGATTGTACCCAGTCAATATTTCCATTCATCACAAGCTATTGAGACACGCCAGGCCAGTGCAAATACTACACCACTTTGTGTAGTAGAAAAGACCTACATTCAACACGTGACATGTACTCTGTCTGTGCAGTCCTCAGCGCACAAAAAGCTCGAGCTCCAGAGTCGCCCGCTGCATCCTCTGTCTGGAGGAGAGGAGACACTCCACCTCCACCCCCTGTGGACACCTCTTCTGCTGGGAGTGCATCACAGAGTGGTGCAACACCAAGGTAAGTTACACCTGGATATGTGCAAACAGTACTCACGATGGCAGGGAATCAAAAGCAGCTCTGTTTGTTCAGAGACTTTTGACACAAACATCTTAAGATGTTTGTGTCAAAAGTTTTGAGGGATTATTTCCTAACAGAGACATGCATGTCTTGAAACCTAAGCCTTTTGTCAAAAAGACAATTACCTCCCTCAACCACAGTGGAGTTTTAATGGTTCTCTTTGGAGTTATTGACCTCTAGTGCTTAAAGGCCTGCATTAAATACAAACTCCTTCTCACCTACAAATCCCTTCACGCCCTAGCCCCACTATATTTAACCGGCCTCCTCCACCCCTACACTCCACTCAGAATGCTGCAGTCCTCGAATTTAGGTTTGCCCTCTATCCCCAACACCAAACTGCAAACTTTTGAAGAGCCTTCTGTATCACAGCCCCCACCCTCAGGAACTTTCTCCCTTCCGAAATACACAACATCTCTGGACAGCTTCAAAAAACAACTCAAACACCGCCTGTTCACTAGGGCTTTTAGCCTCAGTTAATGCTCCACCCTGCTCTTTATTTCTATCCTGTTTTGTGTTATTACTTGTTTTCTCTTCTGTTCTGTCCTCACAGACATATGTAAAGCATCCTTGGGTCTCTTGAAAGACGCTATATAAATGCAAGCTATTTTTATTTATTATTATTATTATTATTATTATTATTATACAGACACAGAACGTTCCCCCATGTGATCACACATGGTGACAGTGGTGAGAACAACTTTCCCGCTCAGTAAAACTATTGAACAGAACCTGACTCCTGGCGGGAGGTCATCTGCCTCAACCAGGCTCCAACAAATACAGACCTGGTAAAAAAACTTGGAGCTAGAACTTGAGCTAGTAAACATGGTTGTCAATCAGGTTTCAAACTGTGAATGGAGGTGAAATGGCTTTGAAATGATTTAATGGGGGAAGTATTGGTCGAGTTGTTCCACAGTAAACTCTCTTCAAACCAGGGTACAACTGCTCGTAGCTGACCAGTGTCAATTCTTTCTCTGGATAATTTTTTCTAAACAAGCTGACCCCACCAAGCCCTCAAGTGTGAAAATAGTACAGGTACAGACACTTGCTGACCCTGGGTGTGTAAATGTAACATTGGCATGTGTGATGCTTCTTACAGGCAGAGTGCCCCCTTTGTCGGGAGAAGTTCCAGCCTCACAGACTGGTGTACCTCAGGAACTACAGCTAGAACGAACGAACGAACGCACAGTGTTTTACAACTTTAACTTAGTGTTCCAATATACTGTTGCTTCTTCAGGTTTAACCTTTATGTTCTTTTGTCTTTTTTTTAGTTGTATTAACTGAAGATGTTGAATTAAAATGAAACTTTGAATTGTCTCAATTAAATTGTATAAATATCACTTCTATTTAAAACTTTAAAAGATAATAAAATGCAGTTCATTAACAGATTACTGTTGCTTTTGGTTTTTAACAGTTTATTCAGAAAAAACAGTGACTCTATTACACATGAACAGTAAGTATATTAAAAATGGATCAAGGCTCCTCTGCAGGACATCAGAGCAGTTAGTCTGTGCTTCATCCACAAAGCTGTCATGTCCAATCCAACAGGGAGCTGTTGAACTCTTTTTGGACAAATACAAACCTGCATAGGACTGAGATGGGTTTATCATGGGTGGCTCTTCAACAGGTTTCAAATGTCTGTGGAGACCCTCAAACAACCCTTAGACCACAGCAGCTCATGTTCTCATGATGTATATTGTTGTGCCAAGATCTTTCCTTTTTCACTGTGTCTGTAAAGAAAACCCATCAGCTCCCAGGAAGTTGCATGATCAGCAGCGCACATGGCTAATGTGATGGAGAAAATCTGCCTGATGATTTCCAAACCTGCAGATAATCACCTCATGCAATCATTTGTGGCCTTTTTCAGCCTTCAGTCACTTTGCTGTCCCGCAGAGGCAGAGAGCTGTAACTACAGACACAGGGATGCAGAGAGAAACTGGTAGGTTTCATGGAGAGGCTGTGGAGATGCAGAGCGATTTGCTTGGTACAGATAAAGCTGTCATTCAACCTGAGGAGGAATGTCAGATTATCTTGTGCTCATAGCCCAGTCACAATCTGAAGCCACATTTAAACAATGAACTTTTCATACATTTGTGTTCATAAACTGCAGAGGTTACCCTTTAGCAGGACTAGTGTATCTGCTGGTTTATTTCTGTAATAGGTGGAATTACTGTAGGACAACAAACTACGAATTCAGTGGTGGATCATCAGGATGAAACTTTTTTGTGTACAGTAGATTTAGATGATATATATATATATATAAAATGGGTTTGTGATAGCACAGTGTCAGAGTGAGCCACACATACGGTGACTATAGTCTAACCTATTTCCACAAGCTATAATCTGATAAGTGTTTGGGAGATTTGTGACAACACACCTAATTACAATTTAGAATTATGTAGTTTTAATTACAGTTAATATTTTACAATTTTTTCTGTTTTAAGGCTGAGGTGTTGAATGTTTTTTATCAACACATTAACATTCAACAATTTGTACAGCTTTTTATCCAAAGCAACTTACAATAGATTTACAACATATGGTATACAGTGAAAATTTATGTTTTAGGGAGGGTTTAGAAGTGGTTTTCAGACTGCTGTCAAGTGAACTCTGGAGCTGTTAATTTCTAGTGTGAACACCCTTCGAACCAATATCAGGAAGCGTGCCAGTTTATCTGTCATTTAATTGGTTTTCTCTTCCTGTTTTGATGACCGGAGGGCTACCACACCGTTTGCAGCCAAAATGATGACTGGCAGGGGTCAAACATGGACTCAGGATGAAGTGAGATGCCTCCTGGATATTTGGGCTGAAAAGAACATATCTCAAATATTAACCCTAACCCTTAAAATATTTAGATTCCAGCGAACTGTTGAGCAGTGTCAAGTGAAAGTAAAAAGACTTCAACAGTAGATCAAAATACGCAACGCTTTGCAGAAAAGTGGTAGCTCTGCAGATGTAAAGGACAAATTTGTGTGGTATGACGACATGATTCTTAACTCAAGACCCACTGTGAGCCCAGTAGATGTGGAGTTGTACGTCGAGGAGCCCGGAGGAGCATGCACCTAATCATTGTCGTCTGCTGTGGATAGTAACAGGAGTAAGTGATGTAGGGTGAATATTCAATTATTTAATGCTCGCTGTCTCATCAGATGTTCATATGCGCGGTCCTCTAATGATTGATTTTATGCACTCCAGATCAACAGAACCTGACGGTGTCCTATGATGTACCATATTCAAGTAAGAAATCGAGATTGTTGTGTTTTTATCGGCTCGATTGAATGACAATAATAGAGCGACATTTCCACCACTTGGCTCTTGTTTACACTTCCTGAGCCGTCGGGAGCTTTGCCTTTGTGAACATGAACTGGATCATTTTGAAAATTCAAACAATATGACTGACACTGATTCAAACCAGGAACCAGACCTTTTGGTGTGAGGTGAACCCACCCTAAATCAGGGTCTTTATGCTTTTACTGTTATTTGTACTGTTGTTACCGAGACCTTGGGTGGAGGGTCTATGTATGTTATCATTCAGTAATATCTACAATATAAATAGTAATAACTCTGGGGAAGGTTTCTTCAAAAGTTTTCACAATAATTGGTCATATAGAACCTGGATATGACATTTTCTAATGTGAATCTAAAATGGAATATAGCCCTGCCGTAAAATATAAAACATGTGAGCTGCACACTGCAGACAGACAAGAAAGAAATGAAGCAGGGCAACACATCGGGTTTCTCAGGTGCTAAAAGAGGTTTAGGAAGAAGAAGAGCTACATCATCATCTCCTGAGGTGCTGGGACATGTCAGATAAAACCCAGCTGCTGATGGGAGCAGCTATTCAGGGGCTGAGAAGAAGCATTCTGCTGATTTCCCTGCAGAAAGAGGAGATGGATGAGTGGGAGTCCTGTTTGAATGTTCTCACAGTAGATTCAAAGTAGTGGTTGATGCTCCCTTTTAACCACGTGCTTTATATAATTGAGTTCTGTCAGAATTGTCACTTTTGTGTGTCTGGTGGCTGTTCATTCAGGCCTTTCATTCCTAGCAAAAGAAAATATAAAAATCGTCCTAATGAATATCAGTCAAACAATCAAATATTTGTGCTTATTTTGTGGTGTGTGTGTGTGTGTGTGTGTGTGTGTGTGTGTGTGTGTGTGTGTGTGTGTGTGTGTGTGTGTGTGTGTGTGTGTGTGTGTGTGTGTGTGTTTTCTTTAAAGCAGCAGAACAATCTGTTAACAAAGTAAAAATCAACTTTATTGTCAATTCTGCTTATGTAAAGGACATATACATATATTGTCTCTTCCTAATCCCCAGTGTAAACATATTAGTAGACATATAGGTACTCAATGTATAAATTACAGTCAACATAGTATACGTAATAAGCTTTTGAACATATAAGTGCATAACATTAAGTACTAAAGTGACATGCAAGTATACAACACAGTAGGTAGTCTGCAGACACAGGGTAGATAGTACATCAGTAGTGCAAAACCAGAATACAGCAAAAATAGCTTTAGGAGTGCAAAATAGAGAATAATTATTCACATCTATATATAATGAAGTTCCCGCTGTTATCTGATATGTACAAAGCATTCAAGTCCATCCCATAATGTAAGACTTGGAAGATGAAGGTATCTCTACATGCAGAAAGAATAGTGTAACAGCACTGGGTCTATATTTTGTCTGTCAGTATTTACACCAAACACAGCCTAATCATATGAGACATGGTGACAAAGCTTCTCAGTCTCCATCTGTCACTGTGAGGTTATTGGTCCCTTAAATTGTTTCCTTTTCAGATGAGTGAGGAAATGCAAATTCCGGTTCCCCTTCATTAAATTACACTTACAACACACCCAGCCTCTACTACTACCTCCACACTGCTACTTTCCACTTCACCACCCAAAACTTTACAATGCCAGGCATTAAATTCAAATTCTGCCAGGGTGTAAATCTGGAGGCCCAAAGTCACTTATCAGGGACATAACTGTCGGTATACTGAGCCTCTGGTCAGATTGATGAACCATCTTGCTCTGGACCAAAGAGCTGTACAGTTAAACTGTCCTAACTAGTAAAATAACGGCATTGGGAATGTTACCAACAATGTTCTGTTAATGTTTTCAGCTGGTTGTCTTTTTTTGGTTCCCAGAAAAAAAAAAGATAGTAAAATGTCCTCTAAAAACTTTCAAAACAATTTTATCTTAACCTTCTTAAAATGTTTAATGATAACAGTATTGGAACCTTTCGCACCAACAATCAGAACATGTTACTGAAAATCAACATTTTTGTTGTAAAAGGTTCTGGGAATGTTACTATGCAATGTTATACTGTTTTCAGTGGGTAGTTTTATTTGGTTCCCAGAATATTCCTGTTTAAGTTCTCTAAACCATTATAAAAATGTTCATCATAACCTTATTAAAATGTTTACGGATAACATTTGAACATTAATTTCTAACAACCTTAAAACATGTTCTGAAAGTAGTAAGTTTCGTCAAAAAAAAGGTTCTGAGAATGTTACCATGCATTCCATCAATCAATCAATCAAATTTTATTTGTATAGCCCATATTCACAAATCACAGTTTGTCTCATAGGGCTTTAACATGGTGTGACATCCTCTGCCCTTAACCCTCAACAAGAGTAAGGAAAAACTACAAAAAAACCCTTTTAACAGGGTAAAAAGAACAGTAGAAACCTCAGAGAGAGCCACATGTGAGGGATCCCTCTCCCAGGACGGACAGAAGTGCAATAGATGTCAAGTGTGAAGGGAAACATCATCAAGGTTTTAGCAGCATTGATAAGGGTAGACCTTTCTGAAGCATAACTGAAGGTCAGTGAATTGGTGGATTAATGTCATTAATGGTCAAGTATCTGAGAAATACTATGTATCAAGCAGTCTTTCTGCAATCATAGTCTATGGTCAGCAGCCAGCAAGATCATGATCTACCATCAAGATCGGATGCCACTATAGTCCACAGTCATTGTTCACTGTCGCCATTAGGATCCATCATCAGCTGCCACCTTGGTCGTGGTCCACCACCATTTTCCGATGCCAAAACGATAAAGGATCCGCCTTTATTATCACGATCAGCCAGCACGATACAGAATCCGCCATACTGGATCCACCATTACGATCTCTGATACGCGATCCACAGATCCTAATCCATGATGTGGCCACAGCTGCGGCCCTGGATCTGCGGACAATAAGGCAAAGGGACTCCGGGGAAGAAGTGAAGTCAGTAACATGTATTGATGAGACATGAATTACTTTGATGTGATAAGGATGGAGAAGAGGAATGAGAAGCTGGAAAGAGAAGCTCCGTGTGTCATGTGTCCCCCGACCTTCTAGACCTATAGCAGCATAACTAAGAGCAGGTCCAAGACAAGCCTGTACCAGCTCTAACTATAAGCTTTTTCAAAAAGGAATGTTTTAAGCCTACTCTTAAATATACAGGTGGTGTCTGCCTCCCGAATTGAAAGTGGGAGATGATTCCACAGGAGAGGAGCTTGATAGCTGAAAGCTCTGGCTCCTACTCTACTTTTAGAGACTTTAAGGACGACAAGTAAGCCTGAATTCTGGGAGCGCAGTGCTCTAGTGGGTTGATAAGGTACCATCAGCTCTTTAAGGTATAATGGTGCCATATTATTAAGGGCCTTGAAGGTGAGGAGGAGAATTTTAAATTCTATTCTAGATTTAACCGGAAGCCAGTGTAGCGAAGCTAATACAGGAGAAATGTGGTCTCTTTTCTTTGTTCTTGTCAGGACACATGCTGCAGCATTTTGGACAAGCTGCAGAGTCTTTAACGACTTACTGCTGGAGCCTGATAATGAGGAATTACAATAATCCAGTCTGGATGTAACAAAGGCGTGGACTCGTTTTTCTGCATCCTTTTGAGAAAGGACATGTCTGATTTTGGAGATATTACGCAAGTGGAAGAAGGCGGTCCTAGAAATTTGTTTTAAGTGTGAATTAAAGGATAAATCAGGATCGAAGATCACTCCCAAGTTCCTGACTGTTTCATTGGAAGCAAGGGCAATGTCGTCTAGCGCAGCTATATCGTTAGATAATGTATCTCTAAGGTGTTTAGGGCCAAGTATTAGAACCTCTGTTTTATCTGAGTTTAATAAGAGAGAATTGCGGGTCATCCAGGTTTTTATGTCCTTGAGACATGCTTGGAGTTTAGTTATTTGATTACTTTGTTCAGGTTTTATTGATAAGTATAACTGGGTGTCATCCGCATAGCAGTGGAAATTTACCGAGTGTGTCCTGATAATGTTTCCGAGTGGAAGCATATATAATGAGAATAAAATTGGCCCGAGCACAGAGCCCTGTGGAACACCATGGTTAACTTTGGTGCGCACAAATGACTCATCATTAATTTGCACGAATTGGGAGCGATCAGATAAATAGGATTTAAACCAGTTTAGGGCGGTTCCTTTAATGCTAATTAACTGTTCTAATCTCTGTAGTAAAATGTTATGGTCAATTGTGTTGAATGCTGCACTAAGATCTAACAGAACAATGACAGACACAAATCCCTGATCTGAAGCTATTAGAAGGTCATTAGTGACTTTTGCCAAGGTTGTCTCTGTGCTTGATTGGCTCTAAACCCCGACTGAAAGTCTTCATATATATTATTTTCCTAGAGAAACTCACACAGCTGATTAGCTACAACTTTTTCTAGGATTTTAGACAGGAAGGGGAGGTTCGATATTGGTCTGTAATTGGCTAAAACCTCTGGGTCTTGGGTGGGTTTTTTGAGAAGGGGTTTGATTACAGCTATTTTAAGAGACTGTGGTACATATCCTGATGATGATGACAGATTTATTGTGTTCAGTAACATGCTATCAATTAGGGGCAGAATTTCTTTAAGTAATTTTGTAGGAATGGGATCTAAGATACAAGTTGTTGGTTTAGAACATGAGATTAGTTTGGTCAGCTGATCAAGGGTGATCAGAGAGAAGCTGTCTAAATAATTGGTAGGATTCTTAGCCGTTTCTGAGATTTCAGTGCCAATTGAGGGCAGGAGATTTTTGATTTGATTTCTAATAGTTAGAATTTTATTATTAAAGAAGGTCATAAAGATATTGCTATTTAGGGATCGAGGAATACTGGGTTCGGTGGAGGTGTGACTCTGTCAGCCTGGCTACAGTGCTGAAAAGAAACCTGGGGTTGTTTTTATTCTCTTCTATTAGTTTTGAATAGTAGGCAGCTCTTGCTTTGTGGAGGGCCTTCTTATATGCTTTAACACTTCTCTTCCAGTCTAGGAGATGTTCAACACGGTTGCTGGAGCGCCACTTCCTTTCTAATTTTCTTGATAATTGTTTTAACTCGTGTGTCTTGGAATTTCGCAAAATGGCGCCGCGGACGGATGCCTCGGTGTGTTGGTGCGCGATGTTTTGTTTTGTTTTGTTAGTTAATCCAGTGTTCTGCCTAAGATCCGGGAGCTCTTTCACCAGAGAAATGCTCATGAACATCAGGGTCATAACTCACACGGAACTCTCCGGCAAGACGAAAGGTGGAGGAATCTGCTTCTACACTAACTACGGCTGGTGCAACGATGTGACAGTAATTCAACAACACTGTTCTCCTGACCTGGAATATTTTGTCATCATATGCAAACCCTTCTACTCCCCCCGTGAGTTCGTTTCATTCATTCTGGTCGGTGTTTACATTCCACCGCAGGCTAACGTGCAAGAAGCGCAACGCATGCTCGCTGACCAGATACTGTGTGTGGAACGGACTAACCCGGATTCCTTAGTTATTGTCCTTGGCGACTTTAACAAAGGAAATCTCACCCACGAACTTCCCAAATACAAACAATTTATTAAATGCCCGACCAGAGAGGAGAACATTCTGGATCACTGTTACACCACAGTAAGCCGTGCCTATCACGCCGTCCCCCGGGGTGCACTGGGACTCTCGGACCACGTCATGGTCCATTTGATTCCTGCATACAGGCAGAAACTAAAACTCTGCAAACCTGTTGTGAGGACTTCAAAGCAGTGGACCAGTGAAGCTGTGGAGGATCTTCAGGCGTGCTTGGACTGTACAGACTGGGAGGTGTTCAGGACTGCTACAATCAGTCTGGATGAGTACACAGATGCTGTGACTTCTTATATCAGCTTCTGTGAGGACAGCTGTGTTCCATCACGCACCAGGGTGTGTTACAACAATGACAAACCCTGGTTCACAGCCAAACTCAAAAAGTTAAGGTTGGAGAAGGAAGAGGCGTTCAGAAATGGGGACAGAGTCAGGTTTATAGAGTCGAAATACAGGTTTAGCAAGGAGGTGAGAGAAGCTAAACGTCTGTACTCTGAGAAACTCCAACACCAGTTCTCAGCCAATGACTCTGCCTCTGTCTGGAAAGGGCTTAGGCAGATTACAAATTGTAAGCCTAGAGCCCCCCACTCCATTAACGACCCACGCCTGGCCAACGACTTGAACGAGTTTTACTGTCGCTTTGAAAGACAATGGGACAGTCCTGACACCTCCACCCTCCAGCCCATCAACTACACCTCAGGAACTTCCACAGTGACGACTCTCTCCATCCTGGAGAGGGACGTAAACAGACTCTTCAGGAGACAGAACCCCCGCAAAGCAGCCGGGCCAGACTCTGTCTCTCCATCTATCCTGAAACTGTGCTGATCAGTTGTCTCCGGTGTTCACAGCCATCTTTAACACCTCACTGGAGACATGCCACGTACCAGCCTGCTTCAAGACCTCCACCATCATCCCTGTCCCCAAAAAAACAAAGATCACTGGACTCAATGATTACAGACCCGTCGCCCTGACCTCTGTGGTGATGAAGGCATTTGAGCGCCTTGTTCTGTTCCAACTCAAAGCCATCACTGACCCTCTCCTGGACCCCCTGCAGTTTGCCTACAGAGCCAACAGGTCTGTGGACGATGCAGTAAACATGGCCCTTCACTTCATCCTCCAGCACCTGGACTCCTCAGGAACCTACGCCAGGATCCTGTTTGTGGACTTCAGCTCTGCTTTCAACACCATCATTCCGGCTCTGCTACAGGACAAGCTGTCCCAGCTGAGTGTGCATGACTCCACCTGCAGGTGGATCACAGACTTCCTGTCTGACAGGAGGCAACACGTGAGGCTGGGGAAGCATGTCTCTGATTCCAGGACCATAAGCACCGGTTCCCCTCAAGGCTGTGTTCTTTCCCCTCTACTCTTCTCCCTGTACACCAACAGCTGCACCTCCAGTCACCAGTCCGTCAAACTCCTTAAGTTCGCGGACGACACCACCCTCATTGGGCTCATCTCTGGTGGGGATGAGTCCGCCTACAGGTGGGAGATTGACATCTGGTGACCTGGTGTGGTCAGAACAACCTGGAGCTCAATGCTCTGAAAACAGTGGAGATGGTTGTAGACTTCAGAAGGAACCCAGCCCCACTCACCCCCATCACCCTGAGAGACTCCCCAGTCGACACTGCGGAGTCCTTCCGCTTCCTGGGCACCATCATCTCCCAGGACCTCAAGTGGGAGCTGAACATCAGCTGCCTCACCAAAAAAGCGCATATTATTAGTGGCATATATTCTGATAGTGAAAAATCGAAGGTTATTAAATTATGGTCTGATAGAATTGGATTGCGCGGAAGTACTGTAAGATGTTCAATTTTGACACCGTATGATAATATAAGGTCAAGTGTGTGGTTACAACAATGAGTAGGTTGGTGTACACACTGACTGAAACCAATTGAGTCTAATATCAAAATAAATGCTACGCTAAGGCTATCTTTATTATTGTCAACATGAATATTAAAGTCACCAACAATAATAATTTTATTTTTTAAAATTCAGTATAAGCCCCAGGAGCACGGTAAACTACAGCAAATATGATTGGCTGTTGGTGTTTCTTAGATTGGCGTGGAAGACTAAGAACAAGACATTCAAATGAGTTGTAGCTTAGTTTAGGTTTAGGATTAATTGATAGACTGGAGTTAAAAATAGCAGCAACTCCACCTCCTCGACCAAAGTCTCTGGGAACGTGTGAATTTACATGACTGGGGGAGTAGATTCATTTAGGCTGACATATTCATCAGGATGCAGCCACATCTCAGTGAGGGACAATAAATCAATGTTGTGATCTGAGACTAGTTAATTAACTAAAATAGCCTTTGATGATAATGATCTTGTGTTTAAAAGACCACATTTAAAAGTCTTTGTTTCCTGAGTTGTTGCAGAGGTTGTGTTAATTTGTATTAGATTTTATTGTGGAATTCTCCCTCTGTTATTGTTTGATTTAAATAATTTAATGGGACGGTGGACAGACACAATCTCTATGGGTTTGTGGTTGTGTGACTGATCCAGAGGGAGCGCAGAGAAGTGTTTAGCACTGCAGCTCTGCTTCCTGGTCCCAACTCTGGGTTGTCATGTAATAGACTGGGTAATGTTCCTAGATAAGAGAGATACCCCATCCCAAGTGGGATGGACGCCGTCTCTCCTAACAAGACCAGGTTTTCCTCCAAAAAGTTTGCCAATTATCTACAAAGCCCACATCATTTACAGGACACCACCTCGACAGCCAGCGGTTAAAAGCTAAACATGCGGCTAAACATGTCATTACCTGTTGTGTTTGGGAGAGGGCCAGAGAAAATTACTGTATCCGACATCATTTTGTAAAAGCACACACCGACTCAACATTAACTTTAGTGACTTCCGACATGCGAAGCCGGGAGTCGTTGCTGCCGACGTGAATTATGATCTTACTGTATTTACGTTTAGTTTTAGCCAGCAGCTTCAGTTTAGATTCGATGTCGCCAGCTCTGGCCCCTGGAATGCAATTGACTATGGTCGCTGGTGTCGCTAACCTCACGTTTCTCAGAACCGAGTCGCCAATGACCAGAGTTTGCTTCTCAACGGGTGCATCGCTGAGTGGAGAAAATCTATTTGAAACGTGAGCTGGTGGGTTTTTAATCATGGGCTTTTTAAGGGTAGCACTATGCCCCCTCCGGACAGTCACCCAGTCGCCCTGGGCTCCCGGCTGCACGGGACAAGTCAAGGGACTGCGAGCGGAAGCTAAGCTAGGTGGCTCCGCGGCGGCTAGCAGGGGCTGGCTAACTACAGTTAACGGGAGGTTCTAAGCAGCGGAGCCGAGCTTCTAAGTCGCTAAGCCTCGCCTCCATCGCTACCAACACACTACATTTATTACATGTACCGCTACTGTTAAAGGAGGCAGAGGAGTAAGTAAACATGACACTCGGAGCAAGAGAGAGCAGCCATCGCTGCGATATTAGACTACGAGGGTGAGCTCAAACAGAAGAATCCGGTGACACGCTGATGTCAGGACACAAAATCACTAAGCACCAAAGAGTAGGTGGTATGTGTTGATGTTTTAACTATATACTTAGCCGTAGTAATATAGAGAAAATAGATGTGTTTAGCAGAGGAGCTAGTTCAGAGACAGCTACCACCACAAGCGGCAGGAAAACAGGAAATGACGTGACTCGCTTACCGTAGTACGCATACACATGCCCTGAACAGGAACGGCAACAGTTCGACAAATGTTGGGTAATAGGCTTAAAATGTTAAGTTACAACATTGTTAGAATATTTTGCCCTAATATTCTTTAAACATGTTTAGCCTCATTGGGCCTCATTCACTAATATGTGTGCAGAAATGTTCTTACCCTCCGCACAAAATAAGTGCCGGATTCATGACACAATTAAATATATTTAAACATTCTGCTTAAAAAGTATTTAGAGAATTGGCCGCTGTCAGATCAGTTTGAAGTGGGTCATAGTGAATGAAAGAAGACTCCAAATTTAAGATGAGCAGTAGGGACCAACAATTAGATACTTTTGGGTCATTCGAGTGCTCCGTTTTCACTATAATTATTTCGCTAAGATAGGGATGAAGACATTTAAAACAAAAAAGAGGATCCTGAGGAACTGATAACCAATAGTTATTTCTATCTCATTTGGTCATTTACATATGCTACAGCATATAGGTAGTTATAAATCTTTATAGCAATTATACAGCTGATCACCTTTAAATGCACATGAGCTATACTGTACATACATACACATGCTGTAAAGGCATTTAGTACTACATGAGTACTCACCACAAATGTCCAGTGCACATTTATTATATTGACAAATCCAATGGCTCCATCATATTCATCAAATGTAACCTGACAAAAATTAAAAAAGACCTGTATTTTTTCTGTAATATACAGAAGCAAAACAATGATTTCACATTAAACCTCCACCTATTTTCCTCCACAGTACCAACCAAAAACAGGTAAGCCACTATTTCACATGTACAGGTTAAAAACATTTTCCAGTATCACATCAAGGATTATAATAACACTAAAAGGCGTGTTCCCACACCCCTTCAGACTACAATACTAAAATAATAACTTATATTATTATAAATTATTACAGTTGTCATCACCTTCTTTAACGCTTGCCTGGCCATCTGCTCTCTTGTGCCGTGTAAAATTACACCACAGATTTAGTGATTCATGTGGTATAGTCGGCCAGCAGTTTCCTCAGAAGTAAGGATGGCTCTAATGTAACATTCCATTACCTTTTGGATAAATTGTATGGAAATTAATCATACAAAAATGTCAGGAATGAAGAGGCCAAGATTAAGTCATGTTAAATTACATTGCTGTCAAGATGTTTAAGAAGTCCCACTCCAGACCTTCTGGATCTACTTGGATATCCTGTTATGCAGCACAACTCATGCCTTTTTCACGCAAACGTCTTTAAGGATTGATGCATCAACAGATGAATTCATCTGAGATAAATAATCTGGTACAACAGTGGTTTTAAACTGGGGTGAAGTTAATTTAATATTTGACATTAAAGCCTTGATGTCTCCCAGTTTTGGAATATGTTGGAGAGTTGATTTAGGAAGAGGTTTCACTTTTTAACCAAGTGAAAAAAGATGATGTAGTTGAGAGCGCAATGAACTGAATCTCAGTGCCACAGCCCTTCACTACAGTTGTAGTTAGGGACCGTCATCAAAGTGCAATACATCCTTTCATTTCAATCTTCAATCACTTTTGGGTTTTTCAACATAGAAATCTCAAATGACTGCCATTATATGTAGTGACAGCCCTGAAACATGTAACACCTAAATAACAAATCATGGGTATCATTAATCTTTTTCCTCAAGGTTGTAGTTTCAATAACGCACTGCAACTTAAGAAAACACAATTACATTTCAGAAACAAAATTACATTACAGAAAATGACATCGGAAGTGTTTCCAGGGGACACCTAAAAGTGATGGACACGTCCAGATGTTGTTGCTGCCGCAGTTTGGAGTTTTTAAAGCCAGTGTCCATCCGAGATTGGAAAATTAACTAAACTAAGTTTTTTTGGTTTATTTTCATAAATAATCAACTTTATTACTGCAGATGTATACTGTTAACCCTCTGAGGGATCATAGCACAGCATTATATGCAGTGTGTATCTGAGTTTGGACAACTCCCAGCTCGCCTTTGCACAGACTGTGGAACTGAAAATGGAACTATGGTAGCAATTCAGTGTGCATTAAGATCTCAGCATACAGATGACTTTGCAGGATCCCTCAGTCACATGTATGGCACCTCAACGGCAAACCAACGAATCGAGAGTTGGTGGTCTTTCTTCAGAAAGCAAAGGTACAGGACTTTTAAGGTCAATTCCAAGAACGTATGTAATGCTGCTATGTAGTCAGTCCTGTGTTTTCACATGCCAGAGGTTTTCAGCTGTGTCAACAATCTACATTATAAAAGAATAACAACTCTACAAAGACATTGTCATTCCACCATTAGGACTCAGTTCTGGATTGATGTCTTCAGTGACCTGAGAGAGAGGCACCTTTTCAACGGCAGCCATGAGCAAAAGTGCCTCATACTGTCAGGGAACGGTGAGGCAGATGGACCCAGGATGCAGAGTTTTAAACAAAAAGTGTCCTTTTAAATGGTTAAAAAACGTCCTTAACAGAAAAAACAACTAAAAGCACAAAGGGGAAAACACTGGAGGCTTACACAGGAGATGCAGAGGACGGGAGCAAGGACAAAGGGAAGCACAGAGGCTCACACACACACAAACAAACAAAACTCTCAAAAATACAAAACCATGACACATACGGTATGTCTTAATAATAATAATAATAATAATGAATATAGTTATTATTACTAATAAGTTGTATATTAATATATATTATATATTTATTATTAATTCATATATATTATTAATTATTAGTAAGCCTTCACCAAAAGCACTGCAGTTACTGAAGACAATACATTTATTCATGTGATGCTTGATGTTATATGTTAAACATATTGTAGAGGGAAAAAAACATTAACAAGGTATATGTTGAGTCAAAGCTTTATTTACATACAGCACAGATAATGTACAAACACAACTGGCCTAGCCAGTGAAAAACTAATCAGGTGAAGCTTGAAATGTCTCTTTGCCGCCTCTGGGTCAAAAGTTCATTGTGGGACTCTGTCCGAATCTGCTCCAGTGTGGAGACGTCTGTTGTGTGTAGCTGTGAGATTCAGTGTAACTTCCAGTCTTATTTGAAGTGTGGAAGTGCAGCGAGAGTCTCGGCCAAATGTGCAGTGACTGCCTCGTTGTGTGTGTCGGGGGGGGGCTGAAGAGACAGGCAGTTTCCTATAAAATACAGCCGGGTAACACATCTGAATGTAACATACGCCATAGATGGAACTAGATCGGAAAGGTCAGCATATGTTTACGCTAAGTGGTGTGCAAACACTAACCGTTTTGAGGAACCCATCCTTGACCCTTTAACAGAACAGCGACCAGCCATTATAAAGCAGTTCATAGTTGTTAATGTCATGATAAAAGGTACTGCAATTAAACATGTTATTGCCCAAGTGTCCTGGCTTCATCCCCATCCGGACAGATATTTTTATGGAAAGCCAGTAGAAGTTTGGAGCTTGCAGGGCACAGACACATTATACCCAGCATCATTTCTTCCTGTTGAGTGGATTGCTGGTAGATGTGTGGTTAACACATCCACTGTGCATTTAACCAACACAAGTGAAAAGGTAACTGTAATCATGCCACTCTGCACAGTGGTTGAGATTTAGGATAGTGTTCATGGGCAAGATTGAAGAGGTGGGTTGTCAGTCCTGTCCAGGGAAACAGACTTACTGAGCCTCATTGTTTTGGATTATAATAAAATGTTGAAATAAATTGCAATGTTTCTAATTTTTTTCATAGCATTGACCTTTGCTCATGGTATACAATGTAATTCATTATAGCACACTTACTTACATAAGGGAAATCTATATAAGCTACAATTTCAGATTTTATATTTATTTTAAGCCTGGTGTACTGACGTCAGATATTTTAGTTGGTACCTTAGTTAGCACCTTTTAGAAAAAGGTGTTACCTCTGCACCACTGAGTGAAACTATCCTGATTTGCATTTGTAAAGCTCACAGCATTGTCATTTACATGTGAACGCCTCCCCTAGGCTTGGGAGCAGGGGGGTCACCTGCCAACATTCTCAGGCTTGTAAAACTGCCAGAAACTGGAACCCTGCGTCAATTCCCGGCAGTTTTCTGTGCTGCCTGCAGATTCCTGTGAACAGCCGTTAACCTGAAATTCCACCGAATTTGCAGCGATGTATGACACAAATACTTCTTTTCATGCAGCGTTATCCAGTCTTATGTCATTCACAGAAACAGTCCTGGCTTTGTAGTCGGCTGTCCAGCAAGAGAGAATAGCGAGTCTTTTTTTTTTTTATTGTATTGAGCACTGTGGTAGCGGGGCGTGGTCAGCGTCTGATGGTACACAGGTGTTCCAGTTCAACTAATGACTCTCTCCCCTTTATCAGCAGTAGCGCTCTGGGGCGCCGGGAACCAGGAGAACACTCTAAACTCCGACACTGCCCGAACCAGAGAACGCAGAGACACTAAGCTGCAAAGCTAGTCGCTTTATGTTTGATTCAAGTTTATGTTTGTTCACATGTGTGTTTGGAGCGACTAAAGAGACATTGAAGACACCTACCTGATTCCCCTTGTGTTCATGACGAGGAATTCACAGTAACGCGGAGGCTTCGTTACAAGCACCAAAATAAATAAAATATGTCATGAAGTACTTTGGGAACTACTGCCGTGTATTGTTGGATGCTGTAGTTTTTGCTGTGGATGTTTTATTGGATTACCTGGACCGATTCCACCAGCAGATACTAGTACCCACAACCTGCTGAGAAAGTGTGGTGTGGTATGGTAAAATTAAGTGAAATCTAGTCCAGACTTTATGCAACTAGACCTATGACACAATAGAAGATCTGATGTGTGCGCTAAAGGAGGAAGTCGGAGGACACAGCTGTCACCTAACTAATCGGTTAACAAATGTAAGTGACAAAAAAAACCAACGGTTTAAAGTAGAAATTTAGGATATTTTATGAGGAGACTGTACACTTGGTAACGCTGGTAGGAAACAATGGATTGCACGAATCACATTATAAATGCAGCAAACGTGAGCATACCAAAAAGAACAACAGACAGCAGGAGTGCTGTGGAAAAGTTATTTAAAGACGAAAGTCTATTTACACTTTTGGCCTAAAAATATGCAACAAAGTTAGAAATTTAATAGATTCAAGAATAGAGAGAGACTGCATTTGTGAGAATCAGGCAGATGGTTTTCAAGTGTAGCTTAAGTATTTTTCTGTAAATTCTACTGTTCAGAGTATTTTTAATGCAGAATACCTTTTCCTCTCTGGAGTAGATTTCTAGATTACTTGCATAAGTATTAATGTGATTATATTTGGATACATTATCAGGCTACCATCAGCTATCAGCTGATTTTGAAAATGAAAGGACAAAAATGAACATTTTTTACTATTAGTCATAAAACAGTAAATTAAAGATGTTCCAAACTGAATGTAAGGACCAT
Source organism: Verasper variegatus (assembly GCA_026259375.1). Lineage (NCBI taxonomy): Eukaryota > Metazoa > Chordata > Actinopteri > Pleuronectiformes > Pleuronectidae > Verasper > Verasper variegatus. The sequence continues at coordinate 1,460,542 of CM048045.1, read as the reverse complement.
TATCAGGACCTAAAAGCTTAAATCAAATAAATTGTTTCGTCCACCTCAGCCTGTTTACTATCTCTGGCTTGTATACTCTGCCAAAGATTGTTTGTGTTGAGTATGATGGTACATGTAAAAGAGGATAGTAGTGTTTGTGTAAGCGTATACTGGTGTGCAGTGTGTGTGAGTATAATGCTGTGTGTAAAACCAAGTAAATTTATCTCATGCAGCGTCTCAGTTTTCCTCTAATATAAGATGACTTATTTAATAATGCATTTTATATCATTTTACATGTGATAAAAAATCCCACTAATACTAGACTACATTTGACCCTTTTTAAATCAGAAATATAATTTATATTTTTTCACGAATATAAGATTACATATGATAAAATATTTTTACACAAATATAAAATTACACACGATAAAAAAAAATAATTTAAACTAATAACGAAAAATTTGAAAAATGGCGGGCTTCCTGTTGCGTTTTTCAAAATGCTGCTTGAGACTTTTGTTTGTCTGGTCATGATACACCTGTGTATCAGAGGTCTTCAACAGGGGGTCCACGACCCCAAGGGGGTCCGTGGAGGGACTGCAGGGGGGGTTGCGAAAGTTTTGGTCGATTAAACAATTTTTTATATTTTCTAATTGAAATATTTTTTTTCACAAATTTAAATGTCTTTAAATACACATTAACATGAATCCAACATATTGTAGTGAACGGATAAATGGAAGCAGAAGACGTTATCTTTCAGTCAGCAATGCACACATTCAGCAACACACAGGAGCTCTCTCAAGCTGGGCACTGGTTCACTCGCAGCACAAGACGAGCCCAGACCTGTTCCTCCAAGCCTCCTCTACACAATGAGGACCCGCCCATATCGCTGCTGTGCCAATCACGAGGCCACATGTTACACTCTGGCTCGGTCAGGTTCCCCGTGATTGGCCAAGAGCCTATTCAGTCCCCAGCTGACTAAGATCCCAGACACATTCCTGGTCTAAAATACTGCAGCTCCTATCCACAACAGCCAGTACTGAGGCCAGTATATTATTACGCCAAGTGTATGGACATTGTTATGAGCAAAAATGGATAGTTTTGTAACTCGACTCGTAAAACTCCACAAGCACAAGAGAGATACCCTCCACCTCAGAAACCACCGGTGAAAATGCAAGTGGCGAGGTGCCACCTGCTGCTGATGTAGCAGCCGATAAGGGTAAGCACAAATGAGAGAAGACCCGAAAATATACAGATAATTATCTGAAGTTTGGATTTACCTTCAAGGACACAGATGGCATTGAACTAATGTGTCATTTGCTCTACTGTGCTGTCAAACAAATCTATGAAGCCATCAAAGCTGCAGCGTCACTTGGAGACAACCCACAGCCACTTAAGACAAACCTGTTGAATACTTCCAAAGTAGTCTCAAACCCCTTCAAGGTCAGACATTGATGAGAAAATCCGCCAAAGTAAAGGAATTTTTGTTTTGTAAGCGGCTTCCTGAACGCACAATTAGTTCTGAAATCTGTTTTTTTCAGAGAAAATTACATCCCATGGGCAAAATGTATTGCGCTGTGCACCGACAGTGCAAGAGCCATGGCCGTTTAAAAAGTTGACTAATTGCCCTTGTAAGGGATGTGGCTCCGCAAGTGATTTGGACGCACTGCATGCTACACGTTGCCAAATACATGAGCGCTGAATTGTCAGATGTCATGGACTCGGTCGTGAAAGTTGTGAATATAGTCAAGAAGAGTGCTTTGCAAACGCATCTGTTCTCTAATCTCTGTGCTGCTGAGGGAGAAGAACACACTGCGCTACTGTACCATTCTGAGGTTCGATGGCTTTCACGTGGAACAGTGTTGTCACGTGTGTTGGAATTAGTCTATTCTGGAGTTTTTACTTCTCCAAAAGCGCACAGAGCAGGCTGCACTTTTCAGTGACAATGTCTGGGTCACCAAACTTGCATATCTTGCTGACATTTTCGCTGAGCTGAACAAACTTCTATGCAAGGTCGCAATACACATGCCATTCAGCTGTATGACAGAATGGAAGGCTTTCTCAAAAATATCAGAAGATGGAGGGAGCGCATTCATACTCAAATATAATTTTGACGAAGATATTTTGAAATGTTTTACGACAGTGAGACTGGATATCTCATATTTTGTCAGTAGAGTGTTGCAGATAATTGAGGCAACAGAGAGAGTGTCCTTCCCCAACGAGGAGAGGCTTCTTCAGCCTTATCACCATTTTGAGGCCCTGACGGAACATGACAGGTATGCTTTCGTATCATGTGGATACAGTCCAACTGTTAGGGTGCACTCAATATGCCAGGTGAGTTTGATAAGCACTGAATTTGTAAAAATTCAGTGTGTCAATGACAGCAGTGAACTGAAGAGTGTGTAGTTGATGAGCTTCTAAACTTAAAAAAAGGTAAATTGTTATCATGGTGAAATTAGGATGCAAAATACACCTCTGATAAAACAGTGTGCATTATCAGCAGCATTGTCTTACAGATGCATTTCCTCAACAGGTAGAGGAAGTAAGGGCACTGTGCAAACAGTGTGGTTTGGTTAACAAAAGGTTCCAAGATGGATCTTGTCCTTAGGCTACAAGAGAAGTAAAACAGAGTGACCTATAACAAAGTGTTTGAGAGGGTGTGGGGCGCCTCTGTTAAGTGAAATGACATGGTATTTCAAGCTAAGAAAATTAAACCTGTCGTTATTATTATCATATTCAGTCGGGAATGTTGTGGCAAAAATTCAATCCCCACAAATCAATCTGATCATATTGCTAATATATTCTTCGGTTTTGTGACAGGGGCTGTAATCACTTGTTCGTGTGGGGTTGTGTATTCTGTAAAATCTAACTTTAGAACAGAGAGCCAAAGTGATTTTGTGAATCCTTTGGTCTCATGGAAGCAGTTTCCCTATGTAACGATCTATGACTATACCAGGGGATTGGCATACCAACCGCAGACAGCTACAGACTTCTAAACCCTTTTCAAAAAGGAATTTACTGGATCCTACACCAGACAACATTAAGCAGGCTTCAGAGGGCAAGCTTCATGTGAATATGGCTTGGTTGACTCACCAAGGTGACAGCAGATGTAGGTTGCCACCCACTCACTGGGTCATCTGAGCACTTTGCTTTGAGTGATGTGTTCCACCATGGTAACAGCAAAGATGAGAGGGATGCTCTGAGAAAGAGAGATTGTGCCTGAGCTTGATTGCTGCATCAATAGCCAGTGTGTGGAGCAGCTATTTTCATGGAAAAGAAAAAATAACTTTTTTATCACAACACCATCAACCCACATATACTGCACCACTACAATACAGAAAGATTGTTCCAGCAAATGTAGCTATGCATTATGATAGCTATGGGTGAATAGCATTGGGTATGGTATCCCACATTTCCCCCATTTAATGTTTTTCTCAGGTTTGCTGTTATTCAGAACACAATAATATAATATTATATTTAACAGCTCCTCCACCACAAGCTATGATGTCCACCACATCATCTGACAACACCAGAGAAAGGGAGGAGCGACCGGACTGTAAGTCAGCTACTCTGATTTACACAAGGATGTATAGTGCAATGTGACATTGTCAACCCAATTGAGTCTTTTTGCTCTTCTTTCCTCTAGTGAATGATGACAGTGAGCAAAGAGACTTCACTAGTCTCCATAAAGCTATGGCAAACAGAGCATGCTTAGTAACAGTTTAGTCAGGGACACATAGATATATAGTAAAAATGGACCGTAAAATGGTCAGGGAAATCAAAAGACATTCTGAGGCATAATGCCCATCCTTTTGGTTTATCCTCAAAAGGCTGATGTATAATAAAGAGGAGATGTGAAAATTACACCTTTAAGGGTCAGTAGTAGGCCTCATCTTTCCAAGCAATAAGGCACTGATGTTGAGTTACTAATATCATCATGGCCCTCAGATGGGCAGCTTCACTACATATGCCATAGAAGGAAGCAGGGCGAGTATCTCGCCAAAGTTGTTACCTCACCAGAGGCGGCAAATGACGCGTTTGTGGATTTCCATGCGAGTGAGCATGGAGGCCATTGTGGGATGGAGAAAACTGTGGATGCCATTTCCTTGCAGTACTACTGGCCTGGGAAGGAAAAGGACATACGGAAATGGGTGAGCTTGATCTAATTTTGTCAGTAATCTCTGTGCATGGTGGTGTAAGTTAAACACACTCTTTCATATTCAATTTGTTTCTTTTCTCATTTACTGATTTCTCAAATTTGTTTAGGTATTGGAGTGTCCTCAATGCCAGCCCAGAAGGAATGTCCTCAAAATAAAGAAGGCTTACATCACTAAAATGAGTCCCCACCCCAGAATAAGAACACATTTCCATAACATGCTGTCTTTCCTCAGGTAACTGAGCCACTTGAGCTTGTGGGGATGGATCTGGTTGGCAAACTGACACCGACCAAAAAGGGCCACCAGTACATTTGTGTGATGATAGATAATTTCACAAAATGGACAGAGGCCTATCCTTTGAGGACCAAATGTGCTGCTGAGGTCCCAGAGTGCATCCTCGACTTTTTTTTATAAGTTTGGTGCCCCCCGAAAAGGCTTCTCATGGACCAAGGAAGAGAATTTGTTAATGAGGTAAGAACCATCTGTATCTTAAATGGTATGGGCTCCATATGAATGTTTCTACTTTTCTTTCAGCTCAACTATATTGTCTGAGAAGCTGGGAATGAAGAGAAGTCTCTGCTCTCCCTACCGTGCCGTCCTCGTCATGCCAAAAAGCAAACTTACACATAAAGTAAACATCGACCAGCTAACCAGATATATTGAGCCTACGCTGCAAATGATTGACAGAATCACCATCCACAATCTCCGTCTCACCCTCATCTCCAGCCCCGTCACCGTCACCCTCATCTCCAGCAGTGCGTGTCCCTTCAACAGTTGTCATGAAAGTCGATTCAGACACTTTGGAAACAGGTAATAGCTAATTATGAGTAAAGTTATTTTTCTAATGTTTATTGCAAGTAATATGTCAACTTTTTTCTACATAGTGGTACAGAAAATTTGGGCTGGGGAAAAGCCAGAGGTGTTGTGGAGCAAATTAGGGCCTTACAAAGTCTTTACACACAACCTCTAGGATCTTTGTCCAGATGAACTTGTGGAAAGTGAGGTAAGCAAAGTTTTCAGCATTTGTAATTTGAATTAACATGTGGGTTCAAATTGGATTCCATTACAGATCATAAAGGCATACCTCACAATTACACTGAGGCATTTCACTGAGGCAGGGGCTTTCTACTGGAGTCACTCCAAATGACTGACATTTGGCAAGGAAAGAACAAAGGACTGAGGAAGGACCTTCAGTTATGCTTCAAAAAGGTCTACCCTTATCAATGCTGCTAAAACCTTGATGATGTTCTTATTCACACTTGACATCTATTGCACTTCTGTCCGTCCTGGGAGAGGGATCCCTCACATGTGGCTCTCTCTGAGGTTTCTACGTTCTTTTTACCCTGTTAAAAGGGTTTTTTAGTAGTTTTTCCTCACTCTTGTTGAGGGTTAAGGGCAGAGGATGTCACACCATGTTAAAGCCCTATGAGACAAACTGTGATTTGTGAATATGGGCTATACAAATATATATAATATACAAAATTTGATTGATTGATTGGTTTGTTCTGATGGTAAGATGCATGGTATTCAGTATACCATACATTAGTCATATTTATGACATTTAAAACATAGGAAGCTATTACTATTTCTGTGCTTGCAGCATGCATAACACACACTGTTTATTATTCATAGTTCTTGTTTATTATTCTTCTGCACACTTTTGAGGCCTATCTCCTACAGCTCTTACACTACATACACTATGCCAGCTCATAGGTCCTGGACATCGCTTTGACTTCTTTGGGTTTCATCATGAAATATAATCCTGGGTTGTTGTTGACAACTGACTTCCTCTGAACTTACAGTACACACTGTACATTGTCATGCAAGCATAATGTGATTACATAAGTATCACCAGTAGATACAAGGTTTCTGTACATGCTGTACCATCTGATGTTGTGTTATTGTTTTTTTTAAGGAAAACATGCTGCAAAATTACACTCCAGTTCAGAAGGTGGTGGTAATGCACCTAAAAGTCGTATAACATCTGCCATTAAAAAAAATACAAAGAACAATCATGAAGTCGTTTTTTTTTTTTTTTAACAAACTGCAAGTGTGTGTTCTTGTGATCTAGCCAAGTTGTTGACTGTGTCCATTTTAAAGATTATAAGATAAAAAAATCTGTCATTATGTTGTGGTCTCACACTTTTTTTTTTTAATTCAGTCAAGAGTTGAAAATCCTCCAGTGTGCAGCAGCCTGAGTGAAATGACTGAAGTATTTCAACTGCTGCCCTAATAAGAGCTGTTGAATTATAAGGAAAGGACCTTGATTGCTTCCTAGCTTAGCTCCTTTAACATAGGAAACAGTGAACCATCCATTATAAAAGGAAAGGAGAAAGTGCCCCCCCCCCCCACCAACACATTTAACACATCAAAGTTGCATCTGGACAGAACATGTAAATATATATAAAAATGGAAACCGACTTGTTTTGAAGGCAATGCCGTAGATAAACCTGATCTCCAGCCTGCCCTTCATATATAGTTTCATAATAAATCACCTTTAAACCTTTTTCCTCTGTCCATGTCTCGCATTTGGGTTCATCAGGCCAATACTTGTAACACTGTGTGGTATATTCAGCTAACTTAAATTGTTAACATAGGGGTAAATCATAATGACCTGTTTATAAGCTAGGGGGCCCTCGTTCCTGGATTCTCAGGAATCCCTGGTTCTTATTCCAGATATTACTCGTTAAATTCTCTCCCTCGGAAAATGCTCTTTGACCTGTTCGATGGTGAGGTTTCCATTCCTTTTACGAAGCATGTCTTTAGAGGCCCCTATGTGTGATGCCATTGTATCTCAAGTCTTTGGCGAAAACATCTTCCCTATAAGAATGTTTGTCTGGCACCGGCGAGGCAGACTTCTGCATTGGCTGAGAACATCTCCAGGTATACCAAGGTACCTGTCCTGACCTGTAACTTCTGTGTAATAAACCTTATTATACAAGCATGGATGTGTTCAGGTCAGGATTGTGATCATAGGTCAGTAGTTCGGAGCCGGTTGGATAATGTACAGTGGATTTACAAAGTACTTCCTGTTTCATGGCGAATCAGTAGGTGGCGCTATGACACTGAGGAAATATTGACACGTAGGGCTGTTCAGGCTTGGACTCTAATCATGTGACAAGTTTGGTAGTGATAGGACACACACTTCCTGTAGCCAGCAGGTGGCGCTGTGATTTTAAGTCATGATTTCTGTGTAGATGTCATCAGGCCGGGACTCTAGTCTTACATGTCTAGATGGTTTTGATGGCGTGTAATCAAACTTTGACGCCACAGCCACACGGTGTGACGAAAAATCGATCTTTGAGTTAGTTTTTATCTCCATCTTGTTGTGATGGCACTCATCTCAATTTGAAGTTGATCTGACGAAAGCCCTGGGACAAGTTTGTCAAAGTAAAAATGGGAAAAATGGCCACTAAATCCAAAATGGCGGGCTTCCTGTTGTGTTTTTCATAATGCCCCTTGATACTTTTATGTATGACTGGTCACGCCACTACATTTTGGTCAGCTTAGGCTCAGGTTTGGTCATGTACTACACAATAATATTATTGGTGAGTAATGTCATCTAATTGCTCCCACCTAGTGACATGAGAAAAACATGACAGGTGTTATTATCACCAACTTTGCCAAATCGTTTGTTTGGAAAATCAAAGTGTAATGATCACAGCAATGAGATAAAATCAAGTTCTTGGAGTTTTTCACAAGAGATGCTTCATGTATTTGACTGTTTTGGAATAAAGCAGTTAATATATTATCAGCATTCAGTGGTTAATAGTGATCAATTGTCACATTGAGGAATTGTCAATACATAGTGTGTTTTGTTATATTTAATAATCATCTGTTTCCTCCTTAAAAATCCACATAGGCTAAATGTGAAATTAAGATGGTTTCAGCTCAGTAAAATAAAACTGTAAACACATGTATTCATAGACAGGAGTCTGGGCTCTTTAGTGAAGAACATTGTACTAATAACATATCATGTAGAGAAGTGCAGTTTAATGTTGTGCATTGTTGAACAAAATTCAATATCAAGAACAAATGTATATTATACATGTAGTGTACAACCTGTCTTTCATTCTTGTAACAAAGATATTACACTATTCAAGTGAGTTGACACAGAGCAAAATAATATAACATTGTACTGACTTGAAAACCAAGAATCACATGAAACCAATGAAGCTTTACAGATGTATTTATATTACAAATAAAATCGGTCACAGTTATGTTTTGGTTTAGGTGTTGGACTTCTCAGCTGTGATGGGGTTGTCCTGTCTGTGTAGCAGAGGTCATCATATCTGAAAGAATGGAGGTTGTTTTATTCAGTGTGGATTGTATATAATATGCAATGTAGGTGAGTGATTTTCTGTTTAGAAGTAAGAATTTATTGAATGATGTCAGTGTTCTACAATAACAGTCAATGTAACAGGTTGTGGGAAAATGCTTTGTGAAAACATTACCAGTGAGTTGGAAATGCATGTATTGGATAATTGTTGTATTGGAGTGGGACTAGGATAGAAGTTGTTATATCATCACCACCAGCAGGCAAATTTTACATCTAACAGATTTACATCGGACGCGGGTGCTCCTTTTGAGCGCTGTGTATCGTCAATTGCGTCCAGCAGTGTTATTCTCCGGGTAATGTTGAAAGAGATGTTGCCGTTATTGCTGGCTGGTGAATGTTCCATTCAATGTAAGGGTTTGGGGGGTACAGTGACTGACTGTCTTTGTAAACGCCAGGATGCGGCGTTTTCGAGCTGCTCTGTGATCGTCGGCCTGTCCATTGCGGTCTCGCAGGCGATCCCAGAATTGTCTGGACTCTATGTGGTGGTGGAACTGCTAGTTTATCTACAGCATTGCCTTCAAAACAAGTCGGTTTATGTACTGAAGTAAATATCCGTACGCTATGGTATGAAGGCGACAAAGTTGCATATGCAAGTCATAGCCCATGTATAAGCATTGTGTTGCAGTGTTGAACTGAAGCTGTAAATATGAATATTATTCATTGAATAAATAGGTTGCATAACTGTTTGTCTTTGTGTATATTTATGCATGTACATTCAGTTGTAAACAGAAATAGTGAAAATAATAAATATGACCGTGGTTAGTGGGTTTGTTGGAAAATATCAAGGTTGTAGATTTCAACTTAAGTGTGGAATTAAATATTGAGCTTGGGCTGGAAAAGGGTGGAGACCACTGTTGTAGAATATGCATGCTGGGGAGGAGATTGGTTGTAAACTCTAGGGTGTGTGTGTGGGGGGGGGGGGGGGGTCATTCGCCTGCTCATTTGAATTTCAGGTGTTTGTGTATAATCCTCAGCTTCCCCTGTTGTTAACTCTGAATGCCTTGTTGTTGTCCTTAGTTAGGCGTGGCTTGTTATTTGCGTAACAGTACATGTGTTTGTTGGGACAGTGTTGGCCACAAAGAGGTTTATATAATGTGTGATACATGCTGTAAACCCAAGAATGTCCTGTTTGTGCGGCTCGCAGAGTGCAATGCAAATAGTCACATTAACACAGGCTTGTAATTTTCATTGCTTCTAAATAAATACTTGTTGAACCACACCGAGACTGCCTCTTCTCATACCTCGGGATAAAAGAACACAACAGTTTATGTATTTTTAGATGCCACGTCTCAAGTCCAAGCGGCATTCTGAGTCTGCCAAGCGCCAGATGGCAAACTGTGGTTGTTGTACCACAGCATCTTGCTGTACACATATGTTGTTCATTTCTTAGTTAAAACATTTTGTTCACATGTGTGAAATTTTGTTTGTATAGTTTTATGCAAGACAGTAATTACTTATCTCAATGAATGTTTCATCTGATGTTCGTTATGCATGTACATAATAAATTGAGTTTGTGAGGATCTGTTAAATTGAAGTACATGGTTTTTGTTGGTTCTTTACAAATAGGTTGAGGTACAGGGCGTCGGCTTGCTGTGCTGAAATGGCCAAGTTGCCCGTCCTTTGGTTTCATGTCAACACCAGGGGCTCGGGCGTCACAGCTGAGGGCAGAGGTGCACCATGCTGTCGTGCCTCGGTCTCCTGACGTTGTGTGCGTCCTGGCTCCTAGCAACAACTTGACAGCCAGCAAGACACCTTGTGAGACAGGTGTTGAGTTTGGCATGTACTTGGATGCTGTTCGCAGTCGCTGGCCAGAGGTATGTTCAGCTATCTTTCCTGAAATATCCATCAAACAAACTAGACGGGAATATTTGACAAATATTCAAAACTTTTATGGTTTTGTTTGCAAATCCTGTAGGGTGTAGGTAATATTATCAATGTGATCTGCCAAGAATGTCACCCCATACCATGGAAATAAATAAATAAATAAATAAAGATAAGCCCACTTATCTGCTAGACTTATCCTCCAATGGTAAGATTCCAAATTATTAAACTGTGCGGAAGATGGCACAGTTTCCTCCTACTTCCGGAAACGACATTAGATTGGACCTCATCTGGCCCTTTTCCTTTCTGGATAGTAAGAACCTCATATGGCAGTTTCAATGTTGCCATATAACAGCATCCTGTCCACCCATACGGTAGAAATATATATGCCGTATCACCACAAACCCACCAAATATTATTTCATGCCGATCAAGTAAATTTACATATGGTAATTCCCTCAACCAAGAACAAGTAAATCTAGGCCTAAACAGATGTACTGATATAGCCATTATTACATCTTCTGCCAGCAGCCACGATAGTGCATAATCTTGGCATATAGCGGTTAGTGGTTCTGGTACAGTCTCTTAAATTGAAGGCCATGAGTTCGGCGATAGAACTTTTACCACACATGGACCATTCCAATTCGTAACCGATCATATGGAATGAGTTAATTGCTGGAACCATAAGTTCCTACTTGCCCATGGGTCTGCAATTCGTAACAATGAAGGATCAAACCCAAACGCCTTCCATTTACTATCTCTCTTTTGTAATGTATGGTATTGATCAGTCATGTGTTCTGGTGTCCGATCAGAGTCAAAAAAGTAATTCTCTACGCCTGAAATAGTCACAGATGAATCTGCATCATTCTCTTCCATCACCTGTTCTCTAACTTCAACAATCTCATTACTACTGTTCACCCCAGGCTCTATCTTTAACATTAGCTTCTGGGTTACATTAACCACATCCTTAAATGTCAAAGGTGTCATGTCAGATGTCAGCGTCACATCTACAGATGTCGTAGACGTCAAAGATGTCATCAATGTTGTAGCATTCATCCCCTTCAAAGTCATAGCTAGAGTAGTAGCCTGAGTTGATGTATGAACACTCTTAGTTGTTTCTGGAGCTAAAGTAACAAGCTTCATCTGTGAACTATTCACCCTTGGAGTGGTTACTGTGGTAAATTGTTCCTGAACCCCTTTAGTAACCGTGAAACCTCCAATAGGACTCAAATTTTTTATCATGAGTGTTACTTTATGAGTTATATGACCTTCTATCCAATAATTTTGATATGGAACAAATTTAAACTCCGGTTCTAAATAAGTACACATGTATTCCCCTTGATCTTCCCATGTAACTAACAAAGTATGTGGATCCGGCACTTCTGCTGGAAAATCAGCTACCACTTCATTCACCGCTCTCAAATCATGTACCAGGCGATATGAATCATCTGGCTTCTTTACAGGCAACAAAGGCGTGTTACTCTGTGTTATCTTCAAAACACCCGCTTTCAAAAGTCCTTCACTCTGTAGTTCAATTCCTCGGATTATCTCTTCCTTCAGTGGATACTGGTTCTTCCAAGGAGGTTTGACTCCTGGTCGGAGTTCTCTTACTGGTTGGGCTGACTTCACAAGTCCAATATCGGTACTAGGCCGAGACCACAAACATTCTGGAACTTGTCGCAGCATCTCTTCTCTCATTAAGTCTGAGTCCATCTTAACACTGCAAATTGACTCGTGTTATCCGCATAGTTTGTGGCTTTCCTTGTCCTTGAGCAGAGATCATAATCTTGATGAATCTCTGATCCTCACTACTCCAGATGGCAAGATTCTCTTTTACCGGTATAAAAACAGCTTCTTCTGCTTCTGCCATCATTTCTCCTATTTGCTTCTGCGTATGTTCTTCACACACCAACAAGGGCACATGTGGCACACTCTTCTCGATATCAAGCTCTTTATCCAAATAGTCATCGCTGTGTATCTTCATAGCTGCTCCTTGTGGTCCCAAAATTATACAACCCAAACTGAGTTGAACTTGCTTTGGTTGACGACTCAACCATTCCTCTGTGTTTGGTTGGGCATCATTATTGAAATACTTGAGCATGCAGTGAAATGGATACTCTGGAAGCTTCGCATCAGGCATATTTGCAATGATAAACTTCTCCCAGAATTTAGCTGGCTCCAAAAAGTCTGCGTTAAGACTTCCGATCCAAAATACTGAAGAAGCTTCTGTCTCTATTGTCATTAATGATTGGTGAAAAATATTGTTTGGCACTTCCACCAGACAGCCGTCTGGTGCACACTTTATTGTACACTTCAATCTACACAAAGCATCTCTTCCCAATAGGTGTATGTTCTGATACCAATATGGGTATTGTAATTTTCAGATTTTTATAGCTGAGCTCAATTGGTTCTTGTGAGAGGAATCAGCTGTTTCACTCCCTCAAACCCGATTGTCCGAATCAATTGACCGGACATGGGGAGATGTATAGCATCTTCAGGCCGAATACAGGTAAAAGCAGCTCCGCTATCCACCATCACTTCCAATGGTTGATTATTTATTTTCAACTCTATTGTTGGATCTCTCTCCGGCCCTGATACTATCAGCTGATAACGCCCTTTCGAGTCTTCAGGGCACCTCTAGAATCCTGGTTGCGGGCCTCTGTAAGGGTTCACCGGTCCCCTGGGTGGCCCTGATTGGCCCCTGAATTTTCCTCTGGAGTTGCCTCTGAAATTCCCTCCTGACTTGTTGTTGCACTCACGGGCAAAGTGGCCTAATTGTCCACAATTATAACATTCTTCTGAACACTGTTGAAAATTCGGATTAAACCTTCCCCCTCTTCCTCTTCCGAAATTTCCTCTTGATCCCTTCTTCTCCAGGTCTGTGCTTGACCAAAAGCTAGCTGTGGGTAGGAGACGACTGGAACCACAGATGATGGCTGGAATGATTGGAGCTGAACCTGGTTCGGCTGTGGTTGTGGTAATGGTTGATTTAGTGGGGCCTGATTATGTATAACCAGTGCCTGCTTTTTCTCCATCTTCTTATTATCCACCAGTTGTATTACCATATGTATTTGATTGAGTTTTCTGAGGGTCTCTTGGTCCTGTTCTTTCTGGTCATGTTCCTTTTTCCTATACAGCACCACGTGATGGGCTATATGGTCCTTATAAACACCCTTTGCCATGCTTCCAAGACCAATCACCTCTGCCAGTTTGCTCCTCACTGGTAGGGGCAACCCCTTCTGTATTTTGGCTCGCAAAATTGACTGCTCCATTTGATTCAAATCCGGGTCATTTCCCCACACTTGATGAGCTCTCGACACATAGGCCCTCTGGTTTTCTTCCTGTCCTAGTGGTTCAATAAAAATGTTGTCAGGATGTACATTTGTCGGAAATATATCTTTCAGCGCTCTATACACTCGACCTATTTGCAGAAAACAGCTCTGAATCATTCACAGCAGTTCCCACATGTTGATTAAGTCCAGCTTTCTGTAGAATCTCTCCCATAGCATGAACTCCAAGGAGATTAGCCAAGAGTCTCTTAATATCTCCAATGGCAGGTTGTTCTCCCACCATAATCTCTTCCAACTTCGAAATCCAAAAATGTGCTCCATCTTGAAGAGTAGGTAACTTCTCAAGTATGTTTAACATATCTGTACTCTGCCAAGGCTTATACTCCAAACTCCGCCCTCGGATGACCACTGGAAACATCTTGAGTGTCAACTGTTTTCTTGAGCGTGTCGTGGGAATTTCTGTAATGTCAAGCACAAAGTCATACATTGTCTCTCGGTAAGTTTAATTCTACACCTGCAGGTGGACTCACCGCCAAACATCACCGAGCGTGACGTGTAACAATGAGCAAAGAGCATAGGAAAATCAATACACAAGCCCCTCCCCGCGTGGAGCAAAAGGCCTTCGTCACTCCCTTAATGTAAACTCAGGGTGGACAGACATCCTGTCTCCATCTCTGTCCCCGCCCCCTGGAGTGACCTCTTGCGTGAGACTATCAATCCCACAGACCTCTTATCTTAGTTTACGAGGCAAAAGACCCCCGTCCTGTATTCATGAAAGAAATCCCTGCACCCCACCTACTCCAACACCTTGGGTGACCCCTGCAGTGCACCAATTGCCCAGTCTTACAGAAAGGGGGGAAGCAATAAACATCTATGTTCCTTAATCAACACTTGTAGAATGTAAGTTAACTCATAGAAACACATTTGTTCATACTTCTTATAAATACATATCTGTTCTTCTATTAAACATAACACAAATGCAGAATTTGCCATTACAAGCGCAATGCATTTTTCATGCCCAATAGTTGGAAGCCTTCTTTCTGCAGCTCTTCCTTCCGTATCTGCAACTCCTCTAACTGGTTCTCCAGTGTTCTTTGTCTTTCTGGAATACTAGTTTTTTCCAAGTCACAGAAGCATCGGTCTATACTTATTTCAATCTCTCTTAAAGACCTCTGTAAGTCCTCTTCTATTTCAGTACTGGATGTCGCAGGACAAAACCTTCTTGAAGATGAAGGAGTCCTGGTCTCCAAATCTTCATCGCTGTCTCCATTCTCACTGTCATTAGTGGTATCATCTCCTCTCTTTTCTGCTCTAGCCAGTATCCGCCTGACTGCAGGGTCATATTCTCCCTTCCAGATCACTTTGATCATTATCGCCTCCATATTCCATTCTTCTGATCCTAGTTCCCAAACTTGTCGTTTTCTTCTTACTTTTGGAATTTGGATACATCGTTATAGTTTCTGCTTGTCCCGTTTCAATTATTTTGTCCTCCTTGTCTCTGATATGATAGTTACCCTCCTGACTGATCACTGGGAGCTGAGGATATGGTTTTTTTTAGACTTCGTCCCTTCCTTATAAGGTGGCGGTCCCTTTACTGGGTTCATATGTGAGAAAAATGTATTGGTGTCTGCCAACAATTTTTCTGTATTTTGTCCTATTTCTTCTACGTCTCTATCTCTCTTATCGTTTGCAGCTTTGATCAGTTTCTGATTCTGCAAATGTACAGAGAGGGAACATACAATCGAATTTTTAATTCTACAATCTCCAGTTATTAAACTAACCTGTGGTGATGTTACAGGATTTATGG
Organism: Verasper variegatus; assembly: GCA_026259375.1. Classification (NCBI taxonomy): domain Eukaryota; kingdom Metazoa; phylum Chordata; class Actinopteri; order Pleuronectiformes; family Pleuronectidae; genus Verasper; species Verasper variegatus. The sequence continues at coordinate 1,445,153 of CM048045.1, read as the reverse complement.
CCCATTCTAACAGCTCCTCCTTGAGGGCTTTTCTATCCAAATTCTGCGGCGTCTTTCCCTGATCATCTCTTTAATCCTATTTCTCTCTCATTACTCTCTCTTATCACTGTTTACATTTATTTATTCAAATTTCCTGGATCCCGGTTTATCCCAATTTTCTCTTTTTAACTCAATTGCTGACTATGCCAAAGCCAACTGTTACGCAGTGACTAATACACTCATGTCTTACCGTTAAGAAGTTGAGGGCCCTATCTTTAATCTTGCACGATGTTATTTAGCTCACCTTATCGTTACAATGAAGCTATTCCACACTACTTCTTGTAGTTTCCTTATTTCCTTTCTTCACTTTTTTATCTTCTCTATAATAATCCCCCCTTTTAGCGTTGTGTACTATGCAAAATAAAACCAAATTTAGCACGGAGCTTCACTTCAAACAACATGACATGTCCATAAAAAGATGTTATTTTACGGTGTGACCAGGCAGTAGACACACAACAGCCTAAATGAACGAACCAGCGTCCAGTCAAGTGAGGAATGCTCACCGTGTGTGAAGTTGTTGGAGATGCCACAGCACGTCCGGAGTTTGTGATGCCAATTTTGTTGTATATTTAGGCAGCAGTGATGTTGAAGATGATGATGAAGGAATCTTCGGACACTGTTCTTGCTTGTATAATAAGGTTTATTACACAGAAGTTACAGGTCAGGACAGGTACCATGGTATACCTGGAGATGTTCTCAGCCAATGCAGAAGTCTGCCTCGCCGGTGCCAGACAAGCATTCTTATAGGGGAGATGTTTATGCCAAAGACTTGAGCTAAAATGATGTCACACATAGGGGCCTCTAAAGACATGCTTCGTAAATAGGACTGAAAACCCCTCCATCGAACAGGTCAAAGAGCATTCTCCGAGGGGGAGAACTTAACAAATAACATCTGGAATAACAACCAGGAAGTCTGAGAGTCCAGGAACGAGGGCCCCCCTAGCTATAAACCTTTCATTATGATCTACCCCCATATCAAAAAACGATTTACTTTAGCTGAATATACCACAGTTCCATCCCATCTTTCCAGCCCTTCCTGTACAGATGTTCCACATGTTTCAAAGGTAAACTGCATGCAAATCAGACCTGCTAGTTATACCATCTGAATAAGTATTCACTAAAGGCTAAAATAGACATATGGTGCTCTGCTTGGTTTGGTTGAATTTCTTTCATTAGAATGCAAAAGGGGACCATCGTAGAGCTGCTGCCTCCAGGAAGAGAGAGTCCCTTCAGCAGGTATGTTTGATTGAATGCATATTACATTTTTTATTTTATTTATAGTTTATGCAACTTGATGATAGGTGGCCACAAACTGTCACGTTTGTAGTATTAAGTATGACACATTGGGTAAAGAAATAGTGTTTATATTTGGTTGATGCAGTTGATACATTTTCAATATTTTTTGTATTGTGTAGGTGCTGAAGGCGTCACCCTCTCCTGCTGTGATAGAGGATGTGCCGGAAGAGGTTAGTGTTGATATGTCATTGTAGTAATTTGGGAAATCAGGCATAAAAACAAATATTGTAATTGTCTTTGCAGTGCATGTAATTGTTATGTGTCTGCTGTGGTGGATGAGGTTGCGTGTTTTTTCTATGCAGCACAAAAATAATTTGTATTGCCATGCTTGTACTTAAAGCCTGTGTAAAGCTATTTTTTTTCTTCTTCTTATTACACTTAAATAAGTGTTGGGAACACATTAAGTTCAATAAAAAAAGGATTTGATTGTGTAATTTGCCCCCAGACTGTGTATTGTATATATGATTGTCATGATGGATTTATATCCCTTTATTGCAGGTGCCAGAGATGGGTGTTCGGAAGCGACGCAAAGAAAGATCCACCAATGGTCAGGTAATTGCTAAGCCTTTTGATTGCAGGTGTTCTGAGAAGTTTCAACTGGCTGTTGTAACTGGGACTGGTGTTGGAGCAGCAACAGCATCAACTGGTAATGTGAGCGCTTCTCTTGTTTGTAGTGTCGTGGCTGCGTTAAAACATGTCTGTTCCAGTGTGCACGTGGGATGAAACTGATGTAGATGAGGTACAAGTTGAAGGGATTAAGTTGAGTAGATTTGTGGTTGAGTCGTGGCAGGAAAGTGCTGCTAAACGTAAGGAGTTTTGCATGTTAATTGAACAGCAAAGTGTGTTTGGCAGGATGTGGAGTGTATGTATTGGTCCCCCCACAGGTAAGGTATTTTGACATGGGAGAGGAGAGTGAGTTGTATCAGGAGCTGCAAGAAATATTGTTGAGGGATGGCATGTGTCTGTTGGACCTTCAGGGTTCACCTGTTGCTGTTATTCATCACAAATATTATTTCGTGGTAGTTGATTGCGGAGCACGTAATGCGTCTGGGTTGCCATGTAGGTATGGCAGGTGTGTGGCTGTTTTTAATACATGCCTTAATGACCTGATGCTCCATATCATGGCTTTAAAAAAGTCTTTAGGTGCTCAGTGGTATGATATTATTAGTATTTCTGTGAAGACAGATGAAGTTAAAGTCGACAGAGTTTGTGGAGACAGTGATGTTGACATCACTGTTGCAGCTCAGGTTATAGAGGATTGTAGTTTTGTCAGCACTGAAAGTCATGTAAGTTCTGTCAGGGGAACATTTAATCAGGGTGACAAGCATTTCAAATATGGCGGACAACAGTGTATGGCTATACGTTTGGTAGGAATAGCAACACATTCACTTGAGAGCATGTTTTCATGGAGGCCTTACAATCTGGACAAGGTTGTGGTTTTAGGTGACAAGCTTTATACATGTTTGAGGGATGGCAAGTTGATTAGTGGTAAGTTTGAACTGTTCCAGATCTTCCCACACAGTTTGTTGTTGATGGACACAATTTTGAGTTTGTTCATGGCGACTATGTATCTGGAGATGTTGATGGTGTTGAGGGAGAGCTTATTGCATCAGGTGTGCACAGGATGTATTCTCACACTCTAGCCAACACCGGATCTTTGTCAGTCCATTGCTTTATCTGCTGTGCATTAACTGGAGGTGTTTCGATATCTTCAAACAGCATTACTCTCTCTTCTCCCTCAGACATTTTCTCCTCTTTCCCTTGCAGTAGCAGTCTGCTCAGAGTGTCCGCGTTTGTGTGGTCTCTGCCTACCTTGTAGACAATGGTGTATTCATACGCTGCCAGTGTGACTGCCCATCTCTGTATCAGTGCAACGCCATCTGCGGTATTGCTCTCATTTCACTGAATAGTGAGATTAGTGGCTTATGATCCGTCACAATAGTGAATTGTCTCCCATACAGATATTTATGAAATTTCTTTACTCCAAAAACCACTGCCAGTCCCTCCTTGTCTAGCTGGGAGTAGTTTTTTTCAGCGGGATTGAGGGTCCTTGACACGAATCCTATCGGTCTGTCCGAGCCATCCGCCATTAGATGGGAAAGTACTGCCCCCGCCCCATAGGGCGAGGCATCACATGCCAAGATGAGAGGTTTGTTTCCATCATAATGCACTAACACCCTACAGGATTGCAGCAGCTATTTTGACTCCTCAAATGCCTTCTGCTGCCTTGAACCCCATGACCATTTTTCCTCTTTCTTTAACAGTGTGTGTAGCGGGGCCAGCAGCGTGGAGAGTTTTGGTAGGAATCTGTGGTAATAATTTAACAACCCCAGGTAAGCTTTCAACTCCCTGACATTTTGTGGTTGAGGGGCTCCAGCGATAGCCTCCATCTTGTCTGTCAGCGGACGCAACCCGCTGGCATTTATTTTATGTCCAAGAAACGCCACCTCTTTCCCCATGAACTCACACTTGCTTCTTTTTAGCCTAAGGCCGCTGTTCTCCAATGTACGGAGTACTTCCTCTAGGTGTTCCAGGTGTTTTTTTCATTGGGTCCTGAGATCAGAATGTCATCTAAGTAGATGGCCACGTTTGGGATGCCATCCATGCTTCTTTGGAAAATTCCAGGACTTGAAGCTACCCCAAATGGAAACAGGCCTTTGTGTATGTTGACAGTGACATACTTCCTAGATTCTTCCTCCAGGACCACCTGCTGATAGGCATGACTCATGTCTAATTTGGTGAAGTGTTGTCCCCCATTCAGCTGTGCAAACAGGTCCTCCACCCAGGGAATTGGATACTGATCCAGCCACGATGCTTGATTTACTGTGAGTTTATAATCCCCACATATTCAAATTGATCCGTCCAGCTTCCTGACTGGGACAATGGGTGCTGCCCACTCTGCATACTGCACTGGCTCTATGATCTTATCATCTTGCAGCCTCTGTAGCTCTCTCTCTACTAGCGGCTTTACAGCATATGGCACTGGCCGTGGTTTGCAGACTCTTGGCTGAGCCTCCCTATCTAGAGTATCTCTTCCAGCTGAAATGGAGGTGCTGAATCCACCTTGTTTACCAACTGATCTGCCAGGCCCAGCTCCCTTTAGCCAACTTCGCCCCAGTAGGTTAGGTCCATCACCCTCGACTATCACCACCGGCAATGTCTTTTCTGTGTTTCCGTTCTGCACCTGCACTTCTACCCTGCCTAGCACTCTGAGCCTCTCTCCAGTGTAGGTTTTCAATTTTAGCAAGCACGGCTTCATTTCTGATATGGCTGTTTTCTTCCAAAGCTGCACATATTGTTGTTTGCTTACTATGGTCACCCCACAGCCAGTGTCTATTTCAAACATTACCTCTTTTCCATTTATTTGCACCGGGCACGTGATGGGAGCCACCTTGGCTAATTCTTGTGACACACTGTAGATGGTGTGAGTGCTACTTTCCTCTGTGTCACTTTCTCCTTCACCTTCTCTTAGCAGATGTGTACGCCGCTCTTTGTTAAAGCCTCTGCCTTCGCCTCTCTGACCCTTGTACATGGCTCTATATGCATTAGACGCCCCTGCCTTAGATCTGCAGGCCTTGCTAATATGTCCCCTCTTACCACAGTTGTAGCAGAGCGCTGTAGCAAATTTACACTCATCCGCTGTGTGCTGTCCTTTACAGCAATAACAACTGGGGAATTTACGTTGTGCATTGTCTGAAAACATCCTGTGGACAGTTGTCTGAGATTTCATCCCACCTTCATTTTGAGCCGTGTCCTCTGTTAACTGGCCGTGCATCTCTTTCACGTCCTTTGTCGCTGATTCCATAGCCAAACACAACTTCAGGGCCCTATCAAACATCAAGCCCACTTCAGACAATAGTCTCCGTTGCATTCTGTCGTCGTTCACTTCCGCACACCAATCTGTCTCTCAGCATTTGTGGCAGTGAATCTTCGTATACACAATGTTGGGCCAATCTCCTCAATGCCGCCACATATTCTGCTATAGACTCGCTGCTCTTCCGTATGCATGAGTTAAACTTAAATCTTTGCACGATTTCACTCGGTGTCGGGTCGTAATGAGCCTTCAGAATAGCCGTGAGCTGATCATATGTTTTCTCCTTGGGTGCCTGTGGGCTCACTAAACTTCGCAATAAACTATACGTGACTGCACCCACTCCACTTAGCAACACAGCTCTCTTTTTCTCTGCAGCATCAATATCGTTCGCCTCAAAGAACATCTCTAACATCTCTGCATACTCTTCCCATGACTGAGATGCAACATCGAAAGCAGTTACCGTTCCAATCACCGACATCCTCGTTTGTCTTTGTGGTTTGTCCTCCTCGTCTGAATCACTCGACAAGTCCGACACACTTGCAGCTTCTCTTTGTGTCCCGTTTGAATTCTTGCTTTTATCCTCGTCGCCATTTGTAATATCCTCACGACCACAGGATGGGTTGTTTTAAAGGTTTTTTTTATTATCCATTGCACACATACATAGCATAGCCACGGCACCCTTCCTCTGTGGTATTGACTCTCTAACCCCGTGTCTTATCCCTTCACCCCAACGTTACCTCCCCCTAGGGGATTAGTGCAGGTAGGCTTTTCTCTGAACTTACAACAAAATGCTTTTGGAGTAGATATAGTTATAGTGGTGAAAGATGGCATAAATTTAGTTGTAAAAGTAAAGTTTCAGACGAAGGGATATATTTGAAGCAGTGTGATGATAATAATTTTGAGCAAGTAGTTTGTGTACAAAATAAAGAACAGCTGGTTTGCTGTGGATTGTGTAAAGTGGATACTTCTGAGATGCAATACATGTGTAGAAGAGATATCTGTATTATATTACATTATAGTGGTCAAAATAATAATGAAGGGATCATAAATAAATATGACAGCAAATCCTATAGCCGGAAAGTTAGCAAAACAAGCATATGGAAATATGAGGTAAATGTGTTACATAGGCAAAATGTTAAGGAGAGGAGCATACGGAAATATAGGGAAAATGTGATTTATAGGCAGAAAATTCTGCAGAGGAGCATAGGGAAATACAGGACAAATCTGGTTCATAGGCAAAATGTTATAGAGAGGTCCATAGGGAAATATAGGGATAATGTAGTTCATCGACAGAAAGCTATGGAGAGCAGCATAGGGAAATATAAGATAAATACTGTCCATAGGCAGAAGGTTAAGGAAAGAAGCATAGGGAAATATCAGGAAAAGCTGCATTTAATCGTTATGGTAGAAAAGCAGAGGTGGTTTTGAAAAGGCAGGTTAATGCAATCTGGATTAATCAATACAGAAAATCATTGCTCAAAATCTGGAATGCAAATATTGACGTCCAATTTGTTGCTGATGCTTGTGTTGTGTACATCATTTCGTATATTTAAAAAGGGGAAAGAGAAATGGGACTGTTATTGGCAAATGCACAGAGGGAAGCTGCCAAGGAGGGTAATGCTAGTGCAAAAGATTTGTTAAAAAAGTGTGTATTTACACAACAGAGATGTGTGTGCTCAGGAGGCTGTATATAGGTTAGCAAATATGCATCTGAAGGAATGTTCAAGAAAAGTTGTATTTGTGCCAGTAGAGGATAATGTTGTTAAAATGAGTTTGCCTTTAAGTGTTTTAAAACAGAAGGCGTCATCAAAGGACCTCAGCACAGAAGAGATGTGGATGACTAGTTTGGTGGATAGGTATAAGAGTAGGCCAAAAGACAGTGCTTTTAATGATATGTGTATGGCAACATTTGCATCAAAGTATCGCATTTTGTCAAAGAGTGAAAGGTCCTCAAATAGGATTGCATTGAGCAATGATTGTGGGTTTATTTTGAGAAGAACACAAACCCAACCGGCCGTTGTTCGTTATGTACGGTTTTCAGAAACCAAGAGTCCAGAGTTGTTTCATCAGAGCATTCTGCAGTTGTTTTTGCCTTATCGGATCCATTTGAAGAGTTTTACAGAAGAGGCCATGTCAAATTAGATGATGGATGGCTGCATTCAGTTAAGTCAGTTGTTGATGTAAATAGAAAGTCATTTGAAATGGATGCAGATGAGTTGGATAACATCCAAAATACCATTGATAGGGATGGTAGAAGACGCCAAGTGCAAATTGTGCCCAGAAGCAGAATTGGATCGTTTAGCGTGTGTACAGTTACGTGGAGATGAGAATCAGGTAGTGGATGAGCATACTGATCTCATTCCAGATTCAGCAGTGACTCTGGAGCAAGTTGGCTTTTTAGAAAAGACAGGTAATGTCATGTGTCGAAATGATGGTGTGGCTTTAATAAGATCTCTGAATGAGACACAGATGTGTATTTTTTATCAGATTAGGCAGTGGTGCTTAGCTAAGGTAATGGGGGAGAAGCCAGACCCATTACATGTGTTCATTACAGGTGGTGCAGGTACTGGTAAAAGCCATTTAATAAAGGCTATTCAGTACGAAGCAACAAGGTTATTGTCAACAGTGAGTCGTCAACCAGACGATATTTGTGTTTTGTTAACAGCTCTGACTGGGATAGCTGCCCACAATTTACATGCTAGTACTATTCACAGTGCCTTAAGCATTGTACGCTTACCATACATACCTCTAGGTGAAGTGAAGGTGTATTCTGCAGCAGTTGAGATGGGCTCTACTGGTATTAGACCAGAGGAGGAAAGGGTAACCACTAAGGGCGGTTTGCGCCGGCAATTTCCATTAAAACTTGCTTGTACTGTACATAAAGTAAAGGGTTTAACTGTTGATGAGGCTGTAGTGTCTCAAAAGAATCTTTGCACCTGGACAGGCATATGTGGCATTAAGCCGTGTTAGAAGTTTGTCAGGGTTGGTGATACAGGATTTTGAGGAGAGGGTTTTTGTGCAATATGAGGAGGACTCGACGTTGGCTAATTTTCAATAATCATAGAATATGATTATTAAAATAATAAATATCATTTATTTAAAAATAATTAGATTATTAATACGATTAATCAAGTAAGAATAAAACTATTAATGAGTAAATAAGCAAGTTTAACAATTAAGGATCATTAAATCATTAAGTAATCAAGTAATGAATAATAACTATTAATGAAAAACAAGTAATTATCAATTAGGATGTATAAACTATCAATTAACAATGATAAGGTTATCAACTAAGAATAATGAAATAATTAGTCAACACAATAAAATTATCAATTTCAGAATAATACTATCTATATTAATAATCGAAACGGGGCACCACCCTGGTTACAGGGACCAACAAGTCGGTCTAAGAATATCAGTCTCATATGATATAAGTTAAATTAATAATCTTAATAGTTAATATTAATGATTATATAATAAACAATGAAGGGTTTAAGTTCGAGCACTGGCTATCGTTATCCAACTGTGTTCACATAAACATGCACAAGTAATCACAAGATTCAAATACTTCAAGTATAAAAGTATTTATTAAAAAGACATGAAAGTCACTGTTGTTACAAATGATTCTTCACTTAACACAATCAACTATATCTAATATAGTCGCAGCACATTCATCACAATTATCACACTGCAATACTTCTGATGAGTCTGTGTGTGGATGTGTGTGTATGTGTGTGTGTGTGAGAGAGAGGGGAGGAAGGTGGGTCGATGACTCACGAAGTTAAGAGGGCCGGCTTAACCCTGGGGTTTGACTTCAAAAATGGTGTTGTAACACACCAGGACTACAAATCAAAATGGCGGAGTCGCCTGAGGAATTTGGAGTTTGAATGGAGGGCGGGCCTCGATGTGTATTACAGTCGATGGCCGCCGGACCACGTGGCTTATAACCAGGAAGGTCAAAGATGGCCGACTTAACACGTGTGCGACACAAAGGGTGAGCGAGGACAAAGGGATTCTTTGTCCTAGCTTAGCTTTGGCGCCGAATGGCGTCGAGGTGCGTTCAGGCACTCTTGCTATCAGAGTGGTTGTATTTAATGTAGCTGTGTGTATGTGTGAGAGCGAGGATGTATGTCTCGGCGGATGTGGGAGAATAAAAGAGAGAGAGAGAGAAGCATGCAGTAACAAAGATCGGAGAGGATCTCAAAACGCCGTCAGAGGCGATCTCACAGTGACGCAGGCAAACCCGCTACGTGTCCTTTCACAGATGCACCGGCCTGACGGAAGTTACAAAACAAACAGGAAGCGCCGGATCGCCACCGAACGCTTTTCACAATAAGATCGACACGGTGGTCTCTCTACAAAATAATACACTCAAATTCGGCATGCTAAGTATTTAAAAATAGACTCTGCCCAGACAAGATGTCTCTTACTTCGTGTTGCTTCGCGGTTCCATGCGCGGCCGTGCTGGCGCAAATACCGGAAGGAGGAATTGGATATGGTCCTGGCCTCTGGACGCTGATCACGGGAGCCGCACGGAAGCTGTGATACGACGCTGGACCGAATAGGAGAGAATGCTACGTTCTCCTTAGCAAGATACTTGCTCTTCTGCAGGAATAGACAACCGTGGCTTCGACGAGTTGTCTCTTACTTCGTGCTTCGCGACTCCATGGGCGCGTTGGCGCGGACACCGGAAGGAGGAAGTGGATAATGGTCGTAGATAACGGGGAAATTGTCTCTGAGCTCGGCCAGCGAGTGAGGGGATTTCTGCCGCGCTCTCTTCAAAATAAAACTTTAAAAAAAAAGAAAAGGGGAAAAACAAGCGTACAAAATACTAAAAAGGAGGATGAGTTAAACTTAAACTGGATTAGTAAAAGTAGCTTTAAACTAAAAATGAACAAACAAAAAAGACAAGTTTAAAGTAAACTTAAGAAAAATCAGCTGTAGACAAGAATTTCCTTAGTACCCTATGAATTACTTAGAGCTAAACTGGAGAGGCTCAGTTCTATCTTCGAAGGGCTGGAAAGAACGAATTGAGCTGCGTCCTGACTCTAAATACTACCTGGGAGGTACCGTCCCCCTACCAGCGGGCTGGGTTCAAACCAATAAGAAGGTCAGGGTTCAAATCAGAGGAGCGGCTAGGGACACAGCAGGGGTTCCTGACAGTTCCTGTTTGTCCCCCCCCAAAAATACTTCCCCTGGATCAGACTGTCCCACGAGGCCCCGTTTATAGCTCCTTGTTATTGGACCTGAAGGCCCAACAGGGTCATATATTGCAAAGATGACATTAAAGATGCAATTAAAAACATGTCTCCCTTCTTGGGCGAAAGTATTTCACAGGAAAAATGTACTAATCCTAACACACAGTTTCACATTGTTTTTGATGAATGTGCAAAATTTAAGCTGACATATTACAGATTTGGTGTCATGTACAAAGCATTTGCAGCTTAACTGTATTGCTGTTACAGAAACATGGCTGCCTGAAGCTTTCTCAAGCGAATCTGTAAAGATTCATGGTTACAGCTTTCAAAACCAGCCACATAGTTCGTCTTATAGTAGCAGTAACCACACATTGGCAAATATACAAGAACAACAACATGGTGTATAGTTTAGATAGTTTACCATATGAGGTCATCAAAGTACCACATTTGAGTTTGGAATGTTTCGTGTACAACTACACAACATCCAGGATACTGATAGCAGTCATTTATCGACCGCCATCATATCCTATGTCTCAATTCAAAGACAATCTGACCAAGTTAATTGATTGGTTAGATCCGATAAGTACCACAGTTGCTGTAATAGGAGATTTCAATGATAATATTTTCAAATCTTTGAATATTTCCAACTTTATGGCAGACAAAGGATATATCCAACATGTTACAGAAGCATCAACTGAGAAGGGTACTTAATTGACCATATCTATATAAAAACTACATGTTATGACGTAGAAACTGTAGTTTTGCCAACATATTTTAGTGACCACGAGGGGATTGGATGTTCTTTTAAAACAGCTGTAGGTGGTTGCATTGTAGTGGTTATTTTACAGGAAAACTGAGTTTTATCTACTTGCATTGATATTTAGTTTAGCATGTTAATGCGTGTATTGTTGAAGGTTTTTTTCCCTGTATCATAAAAGCATTTCAAACTTATTGACAAACATAATCTCATATTCAAAACTGCACTAAGCATGCAGCTACATCTATTGAAACAAATTTTGTAGGTTTGCTGTAATAAACAATGTTTACACAGAAATGCTTTTATGATGCAGGTTTTGCTATACCTTAATTGTGATGTCAAAAAGCTAAAGGCTCCGGATGGAATTCCCAGTTTACTGGAGACAGGGTTCGATTCCCTGCGGTGTCCTGACTTGATGACTTGGCATTACATGAAAGGTCTTTTAAAATTTTTGACTAAGTTAAATAATTGCTGTTATTAACCAAACTAAAGTATATATTTTACAAACTACATTCAGCAGTAAAGGTATTTTATAAGTTACAAATACAATGTCCACTGTAATATAGTCAATGCATAGTAAAATGAAGCATTAGCATTTTTCTACGCCTATGTTCTTTGTCTGTCATCCCTCATGATGGTGGATCCTGATGGTGACAGTGGATGAAGATGATGGATCGTGGACTATGATGGATCTGATTATTGTGGTGGATTATGATCGTGGTGGCAGCTGATTAAACAAAGGTATGTTTTTTGCAATCTACACTCAGCAGTAAAAGTAGTTAATTAGTTACAAATACAATGTACATTGTCATATTCTATGCATTGTAAAAGGAAGTGCCTTTGTAGTGGAAAATTGCACTGACCAGTGTCTAGGGTAGTGGAAATCCCCTGACTAGGTGTCTCACTGCTGTGACCTTGATAAACAGGGTGTATGCCCTTATTTGGTGATGTTTTCTTCCAACTGGTACAGCGGACGGACAGACACAGATGATCTCATGTCTTTCATGTCTTTTTTTTTCATATTATGTCTTCGCCTCTTGGTATAAGTTCTGGCTTTTGTGAACTTGCGGCCAGTTCCATTTTGAGCACCCGTGATTGTTGTGTAAACTCTGCAGAGTTAACTATTAAAAAGACTCAAAGGCAACTCCAGTCAGAGAATTTCATTATTTCAAATCTCAAGATGAATTTCCATCACATCCATTAAGTGCATTAGAGCATTTTTGTAATCATATGTTCTTTGTCTGTCATCCCTCATGATGGTGGATCCTCATGGTGGCAGTGGATCTAACGATGGATTGTGGACTATACTATTGATTTTGTAGGAGACACGTGTCAGAAGGTTTTTCAGCCAAATTTGTGTTGTGAGTGGTGTAATATGTGAATATTTTAGTCCTTTAAGAAAGACTTTAAAGCCCCACAGAGATAAATAATTGGTGAATTTGAGCAATGCAAATACAATATGATTGATTGACTTGATAATTGATGCATCATTTCTAATGCTATTGTGTGAAGTTGCAAACTATTATTACCTGTATCATATAAAAAAAGTCACACAAAATGTCATTTTTGAATTAACAACAAATATGAATTGAAGGACAGTTTGTTCATAACTCAGCAATGCAGTGAATTTAAGCCAAAATTGTTGTCTAGTTAGCAGTGTTACCAAACACAAATTTTGTGGATGATAGGACACTACTCTGAAGTGAGACAAAAATAAAAAACTGCCTTTATGGTAAGTGGTACAGAGAGTTTATGTGAAGTAACACCAAATTTGAAGTTGATCTGTCGAAAGCCCTATGTCCAAATACAACACGTGTATATGGACAAGAGTGACCACTTAAATGAAATAGCCGACATCCAAATGACTAAATGTGTATTTATAGTTTTATGTGTGATTTATTATTGATACATTTATATATATATATCTTTTGTTAATTGTACATTTATTTACACATGTATTTGTACTTATCAAATATTATGTATACATTTATCTATTTATTCTTTTGTTTATACTTTTATTTGTATGTTTATTTGTCCTTTGTAATCTACTTGACAGAACCAAATGAAATGATCAACTGCAGTCATCAAAAGACAGAGGGTGGGTTAAAGGTTGTAATTGGTTAAATTTGTCACTTCTCTAGTCTGCTGACCTCCTCCTTTTTGGGGCAGCCATAGTGGAGGTACATTCCTGAGGGTCATCAACCTCATCCTCATCCCCCTCTTCTGGCACACTGGCATCTGTGTACAGAAAATAGTCACAATACCAACAATTCTGGTCATGAATTTCGATAGACAATCCTTTTCGTTAAAAAACAGAGTCGCTCTATCTGAGCACATGATGCAACTAATTCAAAAATAACAAACAAAAAGAAATCTCAAATGAAAAAGAGTTAATATTAATTCAGTGAAATTAACAAATGATCACAAATAAATGGAATAAACCATTCAAATAATGAGGAACTCAAACAATTCAGGACAATATAAAAACCCCACACGTGAACAGTAACAAAGTAAATTCAGTTTAATTTTATGAAAAACATTGACAACATACCGGAGTAGTCAATGTCATGTCACACAGTTTTCTAATTTCACTCTGCACCATAGACTGTTATAAAAAAGCTCTGCACATAACCTCCAGCACACAAACAATACAAAGTGACAGTATATTGTAGAACTGTTTGAGGAGGACTCACTAATGACAAGGAATAATTCTGAAGTTGCACACAATTTGGGCTGAATACAGACGTCCACATATGGGTCTGTGCATGTATTGCATTGTCATTTACAGGGACCACAGCTGACCCCAGTGAACTGGCGGATGTGCAAACTCTGAATGTGTCTTTAGTCATGTGTACGGCTGTCCAACAGAGGCAAAGATGTAATGACACCTCTCTATCTAGAAAACTCTTACATTGTTTCAGTCTGAGAGTGGTGGACATGTCTTATCATGGGTTAGATTCACAGATGTCTGTGTCCATTTAGGAAAGTTCATCAACAGCCATAAAACTTTGGCTGTGGAAAAAAGTAGATGGACAGACAAATCTTCCATCTATCAAGATGATTTGTTTGAGTTGGAGAAAACAAATCAAAATCCCATCTTCCTGTTCAACTGTGATAATAATAGTAATAATTAAAGAAAAGCTTTATATATATTAAATTATTTTTTTTCACGTTTAGTCTTACTACATTTTGCTGCTTTCCCTGTGCTGCTGTGTCGACTGTGAATTTCCTCCATGGAGGATTATTAAATGTATATCTTACTTGAGCATGCACTTCTCAAAGAAAAGTAACAAAGCAAAAACTAAAAAAATATGAAAACAAATAATGAATATAGTCATAAAAGTGCAGTGATCCAGGTGTGATTAGATAAAAGAATGTAAAATAGTTTCTGTATCTTTGAAATGTAACACAGTTGTGATCAGAAATATTCAACCCCCTCACCTCAAAAGACATTAGTGATGTGGATGAAAGATAATGACAATAGATGACAAAAAACCTCATTAAACAACAAAAGATATTTCTTGATACATATGAGTTATTTTGACAACAGAAGTTGACTTAACTTTGAAGTTCAAATGAAAAATGTAACTCTTTTAACACATGTACATGTGCAGTATTATTCAACCCCCAGCTTCAGTACTTTGTGGCGCATCCTTTAGCTTTTAGAACTTCTAACAAACATTTTCGGTAAGTGCTGACAAGCTTCTTACACCTCTCGATCGAAATCTTTGTCCATTCTTCACGTGCAAAAGCCTTTAGCTCAGTGATGTTTGATGGCTTCCGTACTGCAACTGCCTTCTTGAAATCCCACCAAAGATTTTCAAATGTATTTAAATCTGGTGACTGAGAAGGCCACTCCAGGACGTTCCAGGATCTTTTTCTCAACCAAGCTTTGGTTGACTTGGAGGTGTGCTTGGGATCATTGTCTTGCTGGAAAGTCCAATGATCACCAAGGTTTAATTTGTCAACAGAAGGCATCACATTCCTCTTTAAAATGGCCTGGTATTTCTGGAAATCCATGATGCCAGGTACATGATCAAGATGGCCAGTTCCTGCCGCAGAAAAACAGCCCCACATCATCAATGACCCACCTCCATGCCTGACCGTGAGGATGGTATTCTTCTGGTTATAAGCCTGGCCTTTCGCACGCCAGACATACCGCTGGTCCATATGTCCAAACAGTTCCAGTTTGGATTCATCAGTCCATAGAACTGTAACCCAAAACTCAGTCGTCTTATCCAAATTCCTCCTGGCATATTCTAGTCGACTTTTGATGTTCCTTGTAGTCAAGAGTGGAGTGTGTCTTGGAGTCCGGCCATGGAGTCCTTGTTTATTCAGTGCACGTCTTATAGTTGCCACTGAAGCACTTGTACCAGCCTTCATCAGGTCATCCTGTAGGTGTCTTGCAGTCACATGGGGGTTTCTCTTAGTTGTTCTAAGTTGGTGAGGGCCCTTGATGAAATGTTGGGCTTTCTTCCATGGCCAGGCAGGTTTGAAGCTGCTCCATGAGCTTTAAACTTCCTTATAATGCTCCCAATGGTGTCTCTTGGAATATACATTTTTGGGGAAATCTTCTTATAACCAAGGTCCTTCAGGTGTGATGAAATAATCTCCCCTCTCAGCTTTTGTGGAAGCTCCTTTGTCTTTCCCATGATTGCAACTCACCTTGAATACCTTCATGGGTGGGGTTTATATATGCATCACAGCTGAAGTAAATGAAGGATCATTATAGAGTTCCCAAAGGCTTAATTATGTTTCAACTCCACTTTAGGCCATTAAAACTGTCAGACAGCTTTAAAAACAACAATATTATATAGGGGTTGAATAATTGTGACATGGCTATCTTAACAAAATATACTGTTACACACAAATACTACATCATGCATTTTCTGTGTTGATTTTATGTATCACTCAACTCACAAAGAAGTCATCCGAAGCAGAATCTTGCTCTTTGAAAACTTTAATTGATAAATCCTTAAAATTAAATGGGGGGTTGAATATTTCTGATTGCAACTGTAGAAGAACAGAATTCTGTCAATGTTCCTTAGTTTATAGAATCCTGTTTGTAAGTTTAGTGGCATGCTGCTCTACATTTCATCACACCTCACATAAAAAGGAGAGAATTTGAACAAAGAAATGTTTGCTGTTCAAAAACCTCAATGATCAAATATTTGTTTACCTTTGGAAATCAGACAGGTCTGATGTCAAATACCACTTTGCTGTATAATCCTAATATGATGTGTACACTAGTAACTGTGTATATTTTGTGTTTGTACAGGAACACCCCTCGCAGACTCTCAATGCTCTGACTGCAGTGTTGGAACATTTTCTGACGGGACGCGTACGTCTTGTCAATCACACACACAGTGAGTAAAGAGTCTCACCAGACATGGACGTGCCTGGTTTCTTACACTTGCAGTGAATCTGTGGTGCCTCTACATGGTCCTGTGAAAATGTCCCCTGTCATTCCAGATGTGAATCACAAAACCTTCAGCTGATGAAACCAGGAACAGCTTCAACTGACGCTGAATGTGGAAAGTCCAGTTTAAAAAAGGCAGCAGTTGCAATCATCGTTTCAGTGTTTTTTTTGTGTTTTGATTGCATTAGTCTTGTATTTCTGGAAGTGGAAAGGATATTGTTCAGGTACGATGTGTGTGGTCGAAGAAAATGTTCTCATGGATGATAAGACCTCCATCAAGTCATGATGTCGTTGATTCAGAGCTTTTTCATTTGTTTTGTTTCTGTTACAGGAAAAAGAACAAATGCATCCTCTGTGAAAAAGAGAGTAACAAACTTACCTTTTTCACAGTGTATGTTCTGACTCTGTGTATATGTTCTCTACTTGATGACAATACTTGTTTGATGAAGGTAATTTGATTATTTATTTTATATTTCACGAAAAGGAAAACACACCTGGAGGAGAAACTGTGACGATGATGGGATGAAAAGCAGCAGGTGAGACAGCAGCGTGTTCTACATTTAAATATTCATTAGTTGAGGACTGTCTAGAGACACTTTCAGACATGACCTAAGGAGGATGTCTACAGAATTGGGTCCAGACTTTTGCTGGTGTTTGTCTTTTACGCAGCCGGAGATTCTAAAACAAACAAAACAACTGCTTTTTTACAAAGGGCACACAGCTCATCGTCTCACAGATGTCACTGCACCCAAACTACAGTCAGCTGCACGTGCGTCAACACTCAGACTTCATGATCCTCTCTGGAGAGACAGCTCACACCTGAAACTGGACTTAATCATTTAAGTGCTGGCACATATAATTGTGTTTCACTGTGCATGGTTCGAATGGCTCCAGCTCTCCCTACAACTCTTAAAGGAAAAGTGGTATAGATGAATGCATGTTTGTGAGTTGTGATATGAAATTTCATCAGAATCTAATGATCCATTTTGATGATTCAAAACACTGTTCACAAATAAAGTTTCAGTGTTTATGAAACTGTACAGATCTTCACGCTCAGTTAAGTGGAAGCTATCTTTGAACTATTATGAAAATACATAAGAAATAGCTAGCGTTATATTTTTATCTTTATAAATGTGTGTCCGAGTAAAGATTCTGTGTTTCACTTGTAAAAGTTATGTGTTTGAAACACAGATTTTTAAACAGTACAGTGTAAAACTGGGGACATTGTATTGCAAATGGATAAAAACAGTATGCATGCACACAGAAGAAGATCTGATGTAGTACCAGAGTCTGGTTCGTAGTATTATCTGTGACTAATCAACCAACTACATAGTACACATTCTGCTTCCTGTTTATACTGGCCCAGTGTGTGTAACTGGTCACATGATCATTGTTTTCAGGGCCTCTTTTCATCTCAAAATGTTTTTGTACCATTTTGCTGCAGTTTCTGGGATGAAATATTGAATATTTAAAGTTTCACTGATTATCATATTTTTTTATTAAGCACAGTAAAATACATTATAAACAGTTGTATATGCAGCGATGTTAGATATATTGTGAGAGCTTCTTTCTCTTTGGATCATTAAAGCATTTGAGAAAAGCTTTTAACAACTCAGACATTTTAAATAACTACATTTATTTTTCAGAAACAAAACATTTTCAAAACTACTGGTTTGGTTTTTAACAATGTGTTTTAACAGCTTGTTATATTATCTGTTGTTTAAAATCTGTCGAATTCATGTAATGGAGAATAAAATACAATAATTCTATATATCAGAGCAGAAGTATGAAGTAACAAAGTGGAAATACAAAAGTACAAGTGCTCACAATAAATATTTGAGATTTACAGTATTTGTGACATTGAGTAGTGTAAACTGTCCAATCTACAGAGGAGGAGTTATGTTTATCTTGACGTGCATGTGCTCTTCTCTTAAGGTCTGAGCAAGGCTAACTCTAGTCAGGTTTTGATAAGCCATGTGTTGGCCATGTGCATGCAGCCCAGAACAATTCAGGATAAAATGTTCTTAAAAGACACAAAAACCTGTGAGGTGTGGTTTTCTCCAGCCGAGCAACAGATAATCATTAAGCTTGATGAAGAATTCAAACTCTTATTCATCAAGAAAGGAAACACTCACTCAAAAAGGCGAAGGAGACGTCATGGCAGAAAATATCTGACTTTCTTACAACAGATGAGGATTATACAAGTGGAGTGGAGTGAACCCACAGACAGAGAAGAGAGAAGGACGATTCTTAGCACTGATCTAACAAAGTGAGCAAAATGTCAGTAGTATTAGAAGCTGCAGAATTTTATTCCAAACTAATGTTTTTCACAGGTGATGTTAATCTTTCTCCACACTTTCCTGTCTCGAAAATGGCGTACGCATGGAGAGTTTGCGTTGAAATGCTCAAATTTTAGCGTCAACTTTGTTTTTATAAATCCCATCGTTTGCGTGAGAAGTTGCGTACGTACGTGGAATGCTTGATAATGTATGTGGTTTAAACATGCTGCAGTATCCTCTCAAAATACCTTTTTTTTCTCAAAGACAGTCTCTGGATCTACATATGAGTCTGAAATAAAGTTCAATAAAGTTCAATTAAATCAACCACTGGCTATTGAGAGGTGGTGGCAGGAGGCGGTGAAAGACTGAGAATGTGACCATTAGTTTTCATACTTAAAATTACCTAGCTGAGTCGTGTAAATTAAATGTCTGATCTATACGCTGTGGAAGTTGACCATGCCACGGGGCTCTGCTGCCTTTTAAGCATGAGGACCAATCAGCTCTCACCTGCACTGATTGATCCTCTGTGGTGCAGGTGAGGGTGCTCCCCCAGCCCCCCCACCTCCACATACGCATTACAATACATTTTGTAGTCTAGCAAATGTATTTGTCCAAAATGATTTAGAGTGAGTGTTAACAGAAGACAAATAGGTTAACTGCCTGGTAAACTCACAGAATTTATTAGGTACTGTGCACGTCAGTGGAACAAAGAAAGCACACTCATTCTAATTATTCATCAGACCTACTAACAAGTGACGGGTCTTCTTTCTAGTCCCCTTGGAGTTCAGACTTGGCTATTGATGATAATCTGATGTCGTTTTTAGCCACCGGATTGGATTTATGCTCATTCTGCTATAATTCCACTTTATGTGGCCCTACAGACACCTACTGCCAGCTTGAAATTAATGTTTTTCACTCATTTCACAGACTATGCTGTAATATCGGAAAAAGAAAATCCAGTAAATAAACTGCCAATCATGTCGCCAATCAAAAGAATACACCATTTTACTCAAATCATTTAAATTATTGGCCCTGTAATCTGAGGAAAATATATTGGGTTTTATGCACAGGTCAACCTCCATTTTACTGTACTGAGACCTCTAGGAGTTCAGTAATCTGGCTGGTTACAAACCCACATGTTACCAGGAATCACTCACTGGAAAATATTACTGGTACGATTTACAATTTTTTAAGTGAAGTTTACTGCTGAAATATCAAGTACAACTCACTTGCCAGTATCAAGTAAAACGTACTTAACACTACAATTCAGCCTGCGAGGCCATACTTTTCCTGTTGTGTTGTATTGGGTTACTTTTTATTAAACTGTACAAGTGGTACATGTTTTTGTGTCTGTACCCTCAAGAAGCAGGAGGATAAAGGCACTGAAGTTGGAGTATAGCGCAGTTGGTAACTGCATGTGCTGTGTGTGCCGATATTAATTATCATATTGCTATCGATAGTTACGAGATTTATCAGGTAGTTAGTGTGTGTGTGTGCGTGTGAAAAAGTATCAACGTGAGAAGGGCTGCGAGGGTTTTAGTTTTAGGGTTTTAGACCCATCCAGTCACTACAGAAGAGTCGGGAGACACCTAAGTCACCTGCCTTTAGGTCAGCCAATAGAAAAATTCAATAGCTGGGTTTCAACCAGAGAGGGTAGTGGCTATACTTTGCGCTAAAATTTCAAGATTTGGATTTTGATCCATCAGCACTTCTAAATACCCATATACATTGGTATTCAGCTGAACAAAGTGGTTTGGGGGTTAGGGTATCCATTGCTGAGCAGAATATCTCCAACACTTCATCTTCATCTCTTATTTTAGGGTAAATTTGCGCTTTAAATGATGAACACCTAAAAGGGATAGTTCACCAAAAAATTAAAATTCACTCATTATCTACTCGCCACTATGATGGTGGGTGAAGTGTATGAGTCCACAAAACAAGCCAAATCAATACAATTGAAGTAACTGGTGATCAATTTTTCAAATGTACAAAAACAGAAAAAAAAAAAAACATGCCTCCATAGTGCTCCTGTGGTGTCATCCGAGTGTCTGTAAGGCTTTGAGCCTAAACGTCTGCTGCAGGAAGATGTAGCGGTGATAATATGCGCATGCCCTTGTGTGAAAGCTTGTGTGCAGTGTCCGTGCAAATGTGAACGCAGCTCTGAGGATTTCAGAGGACATTTAGGCCATTTCTATGAAAAAAACCCACTAAATCTTAGATCATCTTGAAGAACAAACTAAATGGAATGTCATTGATTCAAATTAAATGAAATCACAAAAATTAAACATTGCAACGTTGCAAAGCTATAGGGCCAGCCATGCATCATTATCATTGATGGCAGTCAATGTGAGAATAACAGGAGGGTCTGTTTTAACTAGTTTGATTGTGTCTTTATCCTTGACTTCATCTGTTGACAGAGTGAAGAACTGGTTGTCAAAATATTTGTCCATGTACATAACAGTAAAGAACAGTAAAGAGTTGAAAATGATCATGTCCAACTGCCAAAAGTTTGTCTACAGTGCTAGGGATTCCATCTGGCAGGGTTAACTTGTGAACTTGAGTCTCTTCGTAGGTCAGTTCTTGACCTAGGTCAACAAGTTAACAAACAAATATTTAAAAAAAGAAATACTGGCTGTAGGCTATAAAAAACAATACAAATATATATTAAAAAATATAAAAAGAGTCTGAAATCTGCTGTACTGACAACTACCAAGCTATTCATGTCGACAAAAATAAACATTAACGATGTGTAATTCTCATGCAAGCAGAGGCGCACAGCTTTTCGAGGTGCTTTGCAATGCTTCTGCCTCTGGTGTGTCCCTGGGGTTAGAGGACGATGGTGTGATGTTACTGTATTGGTTAACGTATGTATCACGTCATGATAAATCAGCTTCTTATGGCGCTCTCTCTGCATTTTGCGTCCTAGGCAACCGCCTATGTTGCCTATGCCAGGTGGTGCTAATGGAGGGGTAGGTTAAGTGTTTGAGTCCACAAAACACTTTTTGAGTTTCAGGGGTAAATTAATATTATGTATGGCCGATATCCTCCTCTGGAGCCGCATTCGCGCATGGATTCATTTCATTGTTCCTTCCCCCAAAGGGACGAGACCGACTTTCTGTTCAAGAATCAGTGTTTCACTCACAGGAAGATAAATTAAACAGGCTATCACCTCTTTATGTGCATACTTTTGGGGGTAAAAGTAAAATCCTGTGTGATTAATGCACCATTTCCACACTTATTTACTTTATATGAACCTATTTATTTAGACTGCGACTATTTTAAGATGCGCATCATCTGTTTTGAGTCTTTTTTAGTTTTATCAGTCTATTACATGACAACCCAGAGTTGGGACCAGGAAGCAGAGCTGCAGTGCTAAACACTTCTCTGCGCTCCCTCTGGATCAGTCACACCAAACCACCAAACCACAAACCTATAGAGATTGTGTCTGTCCACCGTCCCATTAAATTATTTAAATCAAACAATAACAGAGGGAGAATTCCACAAAAAAATCTAATACAAATTAACACAACCTCTGCAACAACTCAGGAAACAAAGACTTTTAAATGTGGTCTTTTAAACATAAGATCATTATCATCAAAGGCTATTTTAGTTAATGAACTAGTCTCAGATCACAACATTGATTTATTGTCCCTCACTGAGATGTGGCTGCATCCTGATGAATATGTCAGCCTAAATGAATCTACTCCCCCCAGTCATGTAAATTCACACGTTCCCAGAGACTTTGGTCGAGGAGGTGGAGTTGCTGCTATTTTTAACTCCAGTCTATCAATTAATCCTAAACCTAAACTAAGTCCTAAAGACCGATAAAATTATTATTGTTGGTGACTTTAATATTCATGTTGACAATAATAAAGATAGCCTTAGCGTAGCATTTATTTCGATATTAGACTCAATTGGTTTCAGTCAGTGTGTACACCAACCTACTCATTGTTGTAACCACACACTTGACCTTATATTATCATACGGTGTCAAAATTGAACATCTTACAGTACTTCCGCGCAATCCAATTCTATCAGACCATAATTTAATAACCTTCGATTTTTCACGATCAGAATATATGCCACTAATAATAAACTCATTTTCTAGATGTTTACCTGATAGTGCTGTAGCTAAATTTAAGAAAATAATTCTGATTACATTTAAACCCGTATTATCCGTCAATATAAACAACAAATTCATTAAAAACCTTAGCTCCACTAAGATTGACCATCTCGTCGATAGCTCTGTAGACTCATTACGATTAACACTAGACTCAATAGCGCCTCTAAAAAAGAAACATATTAAACATAATAAATTAGCTCCATGGTATAACTCCAAGACACATGAGTTAAAACAATTATCAAGAAAATTAGAAAAGAAGTGGCGCTCCAGCAACCGGTTTGAACATCTCCTAGACTGGAAGAGTAGTGTTAAAGCATATAAGAAGGCCCTCCACAAAGCAAGAGCTGCCTACTATTCGAAACTAATAGAAGAGAATAAAAACAACCCCAGGTTTCTTTTCAGCACTGTAGCCAGGCTGACAGAGAGTCACACCTCCACCGAACCCAGTATTCCTCCATCCCTAAATAGCAATATCTTTATGACCTTCTTTAATAATAAAATTCTAACTATTAGAAATCAAATCAAACATCTCCTGCCCTCAATTGGCACTGAAATCTCAGAAACGGCTAAGAATCCTACCAATTATTTAGACAGCTTCTCTCTGATCACCCTTGATCAGCTGACCAAACTAATCTCATGTTCTAAACCAACAACTTGTATCTTAGATCCCATTCCTACAAAATTACTTAAAGAAATTCTGCCCCTAATTGATAGCACGTTACTGAACACAATAAATCTGTCATTATCATCAGGATATGTACCACAGTCTTTTAAAATAGCTGTAATCAAACCCCTTCTCAAAAAACCCACCCTAGACCCAGAGGTTTTAGCCAATTACAGACCAATATCTAACCTCCCCTTCCTGTCTAAAATCCTAGAAAAAGTTGTAGCCAATCAGCTGTGTGAGTTTCTCTAGGAAAATAATATATATGAAGACTTTCAGTCAGGGTTCAGAGCCAATCATAACACAGAGACAGCCTTGGCAAAAGTCACTAATGACCTTCTAATAGCTTCAGATCAGGGATTTGTGTCTGTCCTTGTTCTGTTAGATCTTAGTGCAGCATTCGACACAATTGACCATAACATTTTACTACAGAGACTAGAACAGTTAATTAGCATTAAAGGAACCGCCCTAAACTGGTTTAAATCCTATTTCTCTGATCGCTCCCAATTCGTGCAAATTAATGATGAGTCATCTGTGCGCACCAAAGTTAAACAGGGCTCTGTGCTCGGCCCAATTTTATTCTCATTATATATGCTTCCACTCGGAAACATTATCAGGACACACTCGGTAAATTTCCACTGCTATGCGGATGACACCCAGTTATACTTGTCAATAAAACCTGAACAAAGTAATCAAATAACTAAACTCCAAGCATGTCTCAAGGACATAAAAACCTGGATGACCCGCAATTTTCTCTTATTAAACTCAGATAAAACAGAGGTTCTAATACTTGGCCCTAAACACCTTAGAGATACATTATCTAACGATATAGCTGCACTAGACGACATTGCCCTTGCTTCCAAGTCAGGAACTTGGGAGTGATCTTCGATCCTGATTTATCCTTTAATTCACACTTAAAACAAATTTCTAGGACCGCCTTTTTCCACTTGCGTAATATCTCCAAAATCAGACATGTCCTTTCTCAAAAGGATGCAGAAAAAGTAGTCCACGCCTTTGTTACATCCAGACTGGATTATTGTAATTCATTACTATCAGGCTCCAGCAGTAAGTCGTTAAAGACCCTGCAGCTTGTCCAAAATGCCGCAGCACGTGTCCTGACAAGAACAAAGAAAAGAGACCACATTTCTCCAGTATTAGCTTCGCTACACTGGCTTCTGGTTAAATCTAGAATAGAATTTAAAATTCTCCTCCTCACCTTCAAGGCCCTTAATAATATGGCACCATTATACCTTAAAGAGCTGATGGTACCTTATCAACCCACTAGAGCACTGCGCTCCCAGAATTCAGGCTTACTTGTCGTCCCTAAAGTCTCTAAAAGTAGAGTAGGAGCCAGAGCTTTCAGCTATCAAGCTCCTCTCCTGTGGAATCATCTCCCACTTTCAATTCGGGAGGCAGACACCATCTGTACGTTTAAGAGTAGGCTTAAAACCTTCCTTTTTGATAAAGCTTATAGTTAGAGCTGGTACAGGCTTGTCTTGGACCTGCTCTTAGTTATGCTGCTATAGGTCTAGATGGTCGGGGGACACATGACACACGGAGCTTCTCCTCTTCTCAATCGTTATCATATCAAAGTAATTCATGTCTCATCAATACATGTTACTGACTTGACTTCTTCCCCGGAGTCCCTTTGCCTTATTGTCCGCAGATCCAGGGCCGCAGCTGTGGCCACATCATGGATTAGGATCTGTGGATTGCGTATCAGAGATCGAAATGGTGGATCCAGTATGGTGGATTCTGTATCGTGCTGGCTGATCGTGACAATAAAGGCGGATCCTTTATCGTTTTGGCATCGGAAAATGGTGGTGGACCACGACCAAGGTGGCAGCTGATGATGGATCCTAATGGCGACAATGAACAATGACTGTGGACTATAGTGGCATCCGATCTTGATGGTGGATCATGATCTTGCTGGCGGCTGACCAACGACTATGATTGCAGAAAGACTGCTTGATACATAGTATTTCTCAGATACTTGACCCTTATTGACATTAATCCACCAATTCACTGACCTTCAGTTATGCTTCAGAAAGGTCTACCCCTATCAGTACTGCTAAAACCTTGATGATGTTTCCCTTCACACTTGACATCTATTGCACTTCTGTCCATCATGGGAGAGGGATCCCTCACATGTGGCTCTCTCTGAGGTTTCTACGTTCTTTTTACCCTGTTAAAAGGTTTTTTTGTAGTTTTTCCTTACTCTTGTTGAGGGTTAAGGGCAGAGGATGTCACACCATGTTAAAGCCCTATGAGACAAACTGTGATTTGTGAATATGGGCTATACAAATAAAATTTGATTTGATTTGATTTGATAACAGTAGACATTTAAGCTAAAAACATGGCTTAAATGACCTCGTTTTTATACAAATTTGAATGTCGTGGCTTACAGACACTTGGATGACATCATTTACTTCAATTGTATTGGATTTGGCTGCATCGCTGTTTAGCCCTGAAACTCCATTTCTGACTTGCAGAGCTTACAGATGTTAGGTCTCTTAATATGCAGGGCGATTGGTATTTATTTTTCCTTCTGCTTTCTCTTTTAGTGAATCCATGCTTTGCCAAGCCGCAGCCATCTTCCTTCCTAATCCCGGACCATCCTCTTCTACTTCCGGGCCGGCGGAAGCATGCGCACTTCCAGCTGACGTCACACCTCAAAGGACACTGGGAACTGCAGTTCCAGCCCCAACCTTGGACGCCAGGTTCTTCCCTCCAGCAGCAACAATTTCTGATTCCCTCAGGAGCCACATTCTAGCAGGTAATCTGTTACATTATTCTGCATACATTCATTGGATTATATTATCTGGTTCGGAAATGGCTAATAGAAGATGTGTGGATTGCTGGGACTTTTCCATTGTTCTAAAAGACAGCGACCCCAGACTGTCAAAAACACTCACCTTGGCTGAATTCAACGTCGCCTTTGGTGTCATCAGAGACACTTTATGTGAGGTTGATTGACAATGCAGAGAGGAACTTGACATTTATTTAGCCATTATTTCAGACCTTACACTCTCATACCGTGGATCACTCAACTACGAATACCATAAATCTTTCTCTGTGAAAGCCGCCATGTACATCCTGAAATTTAATCAGACATTAAATTGGTCTGTAGTCGACCTGGCCCTAATCAGTCGTCATTTTACTGGCCAGAAAACTCTAGTCAGCTCCATTTGCGGTTCTCCCTCCCACACCACCTCACCCTGTCCAAGAACTGCACTACAAGAAATGTCTTCCTCAAGATCTAGCATCCAGCCTCCAATTCTTTAATCCATCCATTAAAGCGACAGGTACAATTCTCAGGCTTTAAGTCATCAATTTGCAATAACTTCAATGAGAACATTTTTACATATCCCAAATGTAAATTCACGCATGTATGTAGTTGGTGTGCAGACAGTCACCCACGTTCTGTGTCCCAGGAGGCTCCGTCCTGCAAAATCTGGGAAATAAACATGAAGCAGCTGTTTGGACCTGGTATTTGTGAACTACAGTTCGGCCTACATTTGTAGTCAAAGCCTTGACCACATTTTTTTTATTTGTTCTGGAGAAAAACCAGAGCCTCCAGAACTCAGTCTCCCACGGGTGTGAAAACCGAAAGGGGACACAAGTTTCAACCATTATTGGTCACTCTGGGCCCCATGACCCATGAGGTAACCAGGCCAATATAAGCCAAGTCCCCCCTCTCTTCTGTCTCTTTTTTCGATTCCTCTTTCCACCCAACGCTCTGAGAGGAAGTCACCTCTCTTTCTGCTCATCTTCAATGGAGCAGAGGTGCAGCTTTCCACTCACCAAGCGAGGGAAACCTCCTCCAAATCCAAGCTCTACAAGCCTTCAAGCAGGCCTGACTGGAGCAGACTGTGAAACCTTCCAAAAGGCAGTGACACAAGGTCCTGCCTAATGACTCAGCACAAGAGCTGCATCGCACAGCAGAACCACAACCAGCAAGAAGACTTCACTGGACTTCGAACAGCACAGCAAACTTTTTTTCCCTTTCCATGGACGGGTAACACAACTGGGCTTAATAATTATACTAGGCTAAGCAAAGACTGTTTATTTGATTCCATGTGATGTTCATAAGTTTGATTTGTGTTGCTGTGATATTTTGGTTACAAGTTATTTGAAAGTTAATGTTAGTTATGTATGCTCTTCACTCAATGCTCTTTCTCTAACTTGACACACACACACACACACACACACACACACACACACACACACACACACACCTATCTGACCCCCACTACATGTTGTAAACATTCCAAAGGGGGGGCGTTATCTTTGGAGTGGCCAGCCACCATTTTGGAAGCACGCTCACTCACAGACACACACACAGTAAGTACACTGTTAGTAATTTGTGTTTTTATACTTTATTATCTTCATAATAAATATTTTTCTTTTTATTAATGCTACATAAGTGTGGATTTTGCCAACCTCTACACCAGAGGTCTTCAACAGGGGGTAATTTGGGTTGATTAGACCATTTTTAATATTTTGAAATTTAAAAAAGATTTTCCAACCAATTTTTTTCCCACAAATTTAAATGTTTTTAAATACACATTAACATGAATCCAACATATTGTGTTGAATGGATAAATGGAGGCAGAAGACATTATCCTTCAGTCAGCAATGCACACATTCAGTGACACACAGGAGCTCTCTCAAGCTGGGCACCGGTTCACTCACAGCACAAGACTAGCCAAGACCTGTTCACAACAGCCAGTACTGAGGCCAGTATATTATTACGCCAAGTGTATGGACATTGTTATGAGCAAAAATGGATAGTTTTGTAACTCGACTCGTAAAACTCCACAAGCACAAGAGAGATACCCTCCACCTCAGAAACCACCGGTGAAAATGCAAGTGGCGAGGCGCCACCTGCTGCTGATGTAGTAGCTGATAAGGGTAAGCAGAAATGAGAGAAGACCCGAAAATATACAGATAATTATCTGTATATTTACCTTCAAGGACACAGATGGCATTGAACCAATGTGTGTCATTTGCTCTACTGTGCTGTCAAGCGAATCTATGAAGCCATCAAAGCTGCAGCGTCACTTGGAGACAACCCACAGCCACTTAAAAGACAAACCTGTTGAATACTTCCAAACTAGTCTTCAAGACCCCTTCAAGGTCAACAGACATGAGATGAGAAAATCAGCCAAAGTTGGTGAGCTAGTTTGGAAATGCCTTTATCAAGTTGCTCTTCAGATTGCCCAGAAGAAACAGCCATACACACCTGGACAGGGTTTAATATTGCTTTTAGAAACTGATGTGTAAAACAATGTATGGGAATGATATTGACATTAATGAACTGAAAACTATTCCAGTGTCGGACACAACCATTGCTTGCCGTATTGACGAGATGGCATCTGATGTGAGGGTGCAACTGATAGAGAAGCTGAGGTTGGCAGATGCATTGCATTACAATTGGATGAATAAACAGATGTGTCAAAGGACGCCCAGCTTAAGGCGTTTGTGTGCTTTGTCGATAACCCTAACCCTAACCCTAACCCTAACCCTAACCCTGAATGCACAACTAGTTCTGAAATCTTCAAAGTGATTGATGTTTTTTTTCAGAGAAAATTACATCCCATGGGCAAAATGTATTGCACTGTGCACCGACGGTGCAAGAGCCATGGCCGGTTTAAAAAGTGGACTAATCGTGCTTGTAAGGGATGTGGTTTGGACACACTGCATGCTACACAGGGAGTCACTTGTTGCCAAAGACATGAGCGCTGAATTGTCAGATGTCATGGACTCGGTCGTGAAAGTTGTCAATATAGTCCAGAAGAGTGCTTTGCAAACGGGTCTCTTCTCTAATCTCTGTGCTGCTGAGGGAGAAGAACACACTGCGCTACTGTACCATTCTGAGGTTCGATGGCTTTCACGTGGAACAGTGTTGTCACGTGTGTTGGAATTAGTCTATTCTGGAGTTTTTACTTCTCCAAAAGCGCACAGAGCAGGCTGCACTTTTCAGTGACAATGTCTGGCTCACCAAACTTGCATACCTTGCTGACATTTTTGCTGAGCTGAACAAACTTAACAGTTCTATGCAAGGTTGCAATACACATGCCATTCAGCTGTATTTCCCTTTTTATTCAAATACACACAAACGATAACAAAGAGCACATAGTGTAGACTAAGGTTTATGAAAGGGGGATATTTGGACAAATATAAGAAACCAAACGCATGCACGCACACACGCACGCACACATTAACCTTACGATTCCAAACCAACAAAAGGGAGACATGAATCAAATTATTACGAATTTTAATATGTCCTTTATAAAACGTCTTTGCTTGGCCACAGTGACTTCTCTTGAATAACAAATTATAATATAATAATAATTTATTTAAACTACAATGAATATGATATTTACCCAGAAATGGCCTACAGATGGGCCACTTCAGGTAATGATGATGCACTTCTGGATTTTAGCCTAAAGTTGCCCACTTGTAAAATAACAAATGTGGCCCCAACATTCCAAAACAAAACTGGGCCTTTTTGGCAAACATGCCGGGCTCTAGTCCAGGTGTAATCTGGATGTGAACCTAAAGTCTTCTTACTCTGTCTTCCCGGTTTTAGAAGCTGCAGTCCTAGAATTTGTGTGTACACTTCTGCGGAGACCAGTCCTGGAATTTGTGTGTACGGAGAACACCATTAGACTTTCGAGCTGGTATGGCAACAGGACTCCTAAAACAAACAGCCGCAATAGAAAACTTACACAACCAAATAGGGGATACAAATATGTATATATATAAATAAGTCTTCTTACTCTGTCTTCCCGGTTTTGGAAGCTGCTGTCCCTGTAACACTCCTGTACATAACTGGGATTCAGATGCAGAAGGAAACAACGGAGACCAAAAATTAAGTTCAAAATAAAACTTTACTTGAATAATCCAGAGATCATACACAGTAGGCAGTCAGAAAAGCAAACAAGTCCATTCAGGGAAAAGGCACAAAATCCCAAATCCATAATCCAGGCAGAGTCCAAAACCAGGCAAGCAAACAAACAGAACTTAACACTGGAGCGCATGTACACATGAAGGAGACGATGACAATCTGACAGAGGGTGAGTGGGAACACAGGGTATAAATAGGGAAAGATTAATCACAAAACAAGTTACAGGTGTGTGGGGAAACCAACAGGAAGTAAAACTAGACACTAGACACAAGAACCCAGACAACAAAATAAAACAGGAGGTGAATACAAATAGAAACAGACTGAACAGATTATTACAGTCCCAGTCTTAGGTGCAGTCCTAGAATTTGTGTGTACACTTCTGTGGAGACCACCACTAGACTTTCGAGCTGGTCTGGCAACAGGACTCCTAAAACAAACAGCCGCTTAATTTATATATATAAATAATAAGTCAGGAGGCTTGAAGGAACAGGTCTAGGGTAGTCTTGTGCTGTGAGTGAACTGGTGCCCAGCTTGAGAGAGCTCCTGTGTGTCGCTGAATGTGTGCATTGCTGACTGAAAGATAACGTCTTCTGCCTCCATTTATCCGTTCAACACAATATGATGGATTCATGTTAATGTGTATTTAAAGTAGGGCTGGGCAATAATTAAAAGTTTTAATCGTGATTAATCGCATGATTTCCCTGATTAATTGCATTTGTATACGCAAAATCCAATAATGAATTCAAAAGTAGTGTATTTTAAATGTTCTGCCATATGAACGAAAGTGCCATAACATTTGTTGTGCAAACACTTTTAACATCAGCATTTTAATACAGTAGCAGTTAAATAAAATATTCAGTGTAAATCTCAACTTAAACAATGCTATCAAAGCAAATACAAAATTAAAGCTCATTGCCACTGCCAGGGCATTAATGTTATCCTGTTCGTTATGAAAAAGAAAAAAACTGGCCACAAAATCCTGAGCCACAATCATATCATTAAAACAGGCAATTTCTGAGGTAACAGCAGAAACATTTTACTTTCTTCAGGGAGCAGCATAACCAGTCTAGTACTAAATGTCCCCGTTAGAGTGAGACACCAGAAAACACTTTCAGTGCAGTTTGTAGATTCCTAAAACTTTATGTTTTTTACTCCTCTGCACTAAGCCAGTTGCTAAAGCACACCAGATTATTTACATTTTCAGATGATAAAGAAGCTCTCTTCTTCTGGACAATATGACCAGCAAGAGAAAACAACCTTTTGCAGGGGACGGAGGTTGCCGGTGTGGCCAAGTACTTCTGTGCATAGGGGGCCAGCCTGCTGTGTGAGACTGCATGTTTGGACCACCACTCTAATGGACAGGAATCTGAACTGATGGCGGGCTCTGCTCTGTATCGACGCACACTGTTCTCAACTGAGTCTTCTTCCTGTTCAGAATCAAACTCAGATGAAACAGCCAATAGGGTTAACTTTTTCTTTGGTGGCTCTGAGTTTTTTTCTTCCCTAGGTTTCTCTGCAATAACCCTCTGTTCCTTGACTAAGTTGGTGACTGAGGCCCACACCTCACTCCTCTCAGCTCTGGGTATACACTTGAGGTCCTTGAATCTAGGGTCCAATGCAGTAGCAATCTTCAGATATGCAATGTTGGCATTTCCCTTGCGTGTCACCATGTCGTTTCTGAATGTAGACTTGAACTTGGTCACGTAGGCAGGGTCATCATCTGAGCTCTCCATCACCCGGGACAGATGGCAAAAAGCAGGCAGAGCCACAGAGCATGAGACATACTTTTCTCCTCCCAAAAGTTCAGTCAAATACCTGCAACAGAAAATCAACTCCACTTCAGTCAAAAATAAATTGCATTTACTTACAGTATACACAAAAAATATCCTCTACATATTCATGCTGCATTTACACATTTACACTATTTCTCTCTTACATGCACTCAGACAGGACAGTGCTGCACTGTCCTGTCTGATATGATGTATGATGTAAAACATACCTGCAAGGCTCCAGTAGCATTTCCAACCTCTGCAGTTTGTCCATTTCAGCTGTAGTTGGCATGACAATCTTGGTGTTTGTGGTGAGGACGTCCCTCAGTGGCTGTTCGTTTCTGCGGATGCTTTTTATCATGTCCAGAGTAGAATTCCATCTGGTTTGAACGTCTTGCATAAGCGACTCCTTCTTCTGTCCATGTTCAACTTGTTGTTGCTCTAATTCTACTGCACTTGCTGGACTGTGTTTAAAGTGCCCCACAACCTTTCTGCACTTGGCCAGGACATTGTCAAACGCACTGTTATGCAGAGATACTGTGACAGAATGCTGGAGACTGTGCGCGAAGCAGGGGACATGATCAAAAGGCAGTTGTCTCGCAGCAGCGATCATATTTCATGCACTATCTGTGCTAAGTGTGGTGACTTTATTTGACACATTCCACTGCTGTGCAACGTCAGTAAAGTGTCCCGCGCACGTTTCAGCATAATTTCTCTCCTCTGTTTTCATCACAGTCAGAGCATGTGAATGCAGTGCCCATTTTTCAGCAATATAATGCACTGTAACTCCGAGGTAATTGTGGTTACCGAGTGATGTCCAGTAGTCCCCAGTGAGAGCAACAGCGGGTGCACGTTGTAAAGTTGCCGCTTTTACAGTCCTCTCCTTTTCATACAACTCGTGTATTCTTCGTGTGATGGTGCGTCTTGAGGGCATCTCATACCTGCCGTCATTTGTTGCGATTCTCAAAATGTTTCTCAGACCGACGTCTTCCACAACACTAATCGGCCTGCAGTCTGTAGCTATCCACTTCGCTGTGGCATTTGTTAGCTTCTCTTGCCTTTGTTTATCTATACTCCTCCCTGCATCTAACGTAGTCTGCCGAAGCCTCGCTCCACTGTCTGTTTCGTTGAATGATTTGCTGGTATCAACTGTGTGTTTTGCATTTAGGTGATATTTTAGACTGGAAGTACTCCGGTGATAAGAAAATTGAACTTGGCAGTGGTTACAAATAACTTTGGTTCTGTCGACTCTGCCATCTGGAAGAAAATGGCCATGTAAAAGCTCCGTACCCTTCTCCATGTTTGTTTATTCGCCAATTCTTTTCTTTTCCGGTTCCGCAGCAGTCAGCAACGACTTTCACAAAATAAAAGCCTGTGAGCAACAGACTTTTACAATAATACAATAAATACTAAAACCTAAATAATTGATGAGTTAACGCGATTATAACGAGTTAACTTGCCCAAAAAAATTGGTTGGAAATAAAATTTTAAATGGTCTAATCATCCAAAAATTTCGCGGACCCCCTGTTGAAGACCTCTGTTCTAGACCAGGGGTTCCCAAAGTGGGGGTCCCGACCCCCTGGGGGGTTGCCTTCCGAAAAACAAATACAATTTTAAAATAATTTAAAATGGAATACTTAATCCATTATTGTATAAATATATACATAAATATGAGTTGAAATTAGAATAAAACCATGCAATAAAAACATTTCATGAGTTTTTTCCTTTTTCTTTGTTGACCCTTGAGGTTATTACGACACGGATTAGCGGAACGAGCGAGAGTTGCAAGGCCAAAAGAAAGTCCTTACTAAACAAACAGACAATCCCAGCCGAAGCTCAAAAGGCATCATGTGATGTGGCATATTTAATTGCACAGGCAAAACAGCCACACACAATCGGCGAAACGTTAATTAAACCCGCTGCTGTAGATAAATAAGCCCGTGATCTGGAATCAGTGCCGCTGTCTAACGGGACTATTGCCCGGCGCATCACCGACATGGCCCAGGACTTAAAGTGCCAGCTGGTGGATAGAGTTAAGAAAGGGAAATATGCTTTACAGTTAGATGAATCCACAGATATATTAAACTCTGCCCAGCTGCTTGTTTTCATCAGATACAGTTCTGACGGAAAACGTAATGCTGTTTTGCTCCGCGCTCCGGAGTGGACGTGCACAGGTGAGGACATTTTTACAAAACTAAAAGAAGAGGGACTATCTTCAGAAAACTGTATTGGTGTGTGTCGGGACAGGGCTGGAGCGATGCTGGGGAAAAGAAAGGACTGAAAGCGAGTCTTACAAGTGGCGCCGCACGTACATTTCACACTCTGTATTATTCACAGAGAATCTCTTGCAAGCAAAACACTTGAACCAGAGCTTAAACATATTCTTGACATTGCGATAAAAATGGTCCACTACATAAAAACACGTCCACTCAATATCAGACTTGCTCTTGCGGGGAAATGTGCTTGAGCCGCCTGTATGAACTGCGGGACGAGGTGCGCATATTTCTGATCGAGCATGGATCCCAGCTCGCTGACCACCTCACTGACCCTGACTGGTTAACAAGGCTGGCGTACTTGTGTGAAAAGACTTTCTCAGCCCTGCGCACTTTTTTATACTTACAGTATATGCTCACTCAGCCCTGCTGTTTATACAGGGAATTTCCCTGTATTCTGGTTATATTATATTTCTTAAATTGCTATAAAATAATATCACGGCTGTAAGGCTGTTGTTCTTTTGTGTTGTATTAATGCCCGTGTTTGCATAGGCCTAATAGTGCATGTGCGTGGCTGTGCGCAACATTATATACCACATCCAGGGTCGGTGGGGGTCGCCAGTCTCTGGCACCGTTATTTTGGGGGTCGTGGGCTGAAAAGTTTGGGAACCCTGTTCTAGACAGTGACGTTGAAGCCAGGAGGGACATTGCTGTCAATAACTACAGTTGCCTCTATTGTAATTAACTACTGTCTTGCTTTTGTTGAAGTTCCAATGCATAAATAAAGGGTTTTAGTGCTGATGAGCTAGTAACTGATGACTTTATTATTTTTGTACAGTTTGTAATGGGCTGCTGGTGGGAGGTGAATTGTTACATTGCATTTTCATAGAATGTACTTATCATCGGGGCTGCATATGGACTTACTCATTGGAATTTGAATTCTACAACAATGTAAACAATTTAACCAAATTAATGTACTACATACTGTAATTTCATGACAGCCTTACTTTCCAAGTGGATCTGTTTCTTTTGAAGTTAAATAGTAAATTGTATGTTTATATAGCACTTTTCTAGTCTTGAATAGTACAGTTGTCATTCACCCATTCGCAGACATTTATGCTGTGCATCTATGTGCAGCACTTTTTTTAATCACACAGTGTCCTTCCCATGAACAATTTGGCATGCTTCGTGGAGGAGCCAGGGATCAAACCACCGACCTTCTTGTTAGTGGACAACCTGCTCTGCCTCCTCCTCCCACACTTATCTTGTAGCCTCTTCGGTTAAAGACCATGAGTCAGTTGGCACCATAAACATCAGGAATAAATAGAAAATAAGATTAAGTATTGTTATTACTATGTAGTTCAAATACATGAACACAATTTTACACTTCAAAGGTTTAATACACTTTTATTAATACAATTTAAATTGTTATTATGACCATTCTTGTTGTTATGAACATTCCTCCTACCGAGAGGGATGAAATGCTGCCACAACCAGTAAGCAGCAACAACCCGGGCTGAGCAATGAAGCCCATGCTGAAGTGCAAAAAGCTGCAGTTCACCACTTTGGCCACTTTAGTCTGGCTCCAAAACCCCCCATGTTAAAAAGTCCCAGTCACTGAACGTGACCCGAGTCTGTGGAGATGTTTTCAATCACATATCGGATGAATAATACGGTTTGTTTTTGGCCTGACAGAAAGGTCAAAGACATCTGTGCTCCAGTTTCTGATGGTCAGTAAAGTACCAGTATTTTATTTATGTATTAGCAGTGATTAGCAGGTATTGGTGTCCCTGTATCTAGCTTGTTAGCTTAGCTCTTCTAATTAGTCAGCTAATGAATTAGCCTCCAAGCAAGATACCAGCAGTAATGACGACGGACACAGGGGTTCTAAATTGCGGCTGAGACCTGCCATTTATTGCTCCAACACCTTGCAGGACAGCAAAAGTAAACTCTTTTTAGAACATAAAACATATTTCAGTGCAGCAGAACATATATATATAAAAAAATACAACATGTGTTTTTCAAAATAAAGGTTACTGTGCATTTAAATTAACTGCAGGGACCTCAACAAATTATTGACTGTTACAGTACAATACCACCTGAACTGTACAGACCTCTGCTACTATTGCAGTGGTCTGTAATCACACACAATATTTAAGGGCTAAACACAAGTGCTCACTATTAAAAACAACACTGCAGTGTGGCCTAACATCTTTCTAAACACAATATACCACCAGGTTAACCACATGGGTGGTTTTAGTTAAGATATATTATAATATTGAGAGCTATCGTGAACACCGCTTACCTTGCAGGACAGCAAAAGTAAACTGAGAAACGCTGCTTTGCAAATGACCAAAGTCTCAGCGCTAAACAGTGCAAATGGCTGCATTTTCTAGAGGGTAAACAGCTTAACAGCGCTACCCTGTGGCGCATAAAGGCTACTACCTTAGAGTAACATTGATGCTACTCTTGACTGTGTATGTTAGTAGCATTACATTTCACAGTATTGGTTGCTTGTTGAAAATAAATAATAGGAAGTGTAACTTTACTAGAATTGACGGTCACAGAGAAAACCTGAGGCTGATGTCCACCACCTATTTCCTAAACTGGTGAAGTGAAGTGATTATGATCTGATGAACTTTAAAGTAATAAACTTTTACCTCAGGTGCTGCAGAGCTTAAATTGTTATATTATTTTTTGCTATTTGTTAACATTTGCTCTTTTGCAAATTTTCAGTTAATGCTTGTTTATACTTATAACCATATATATTGTTGTTTTATGTCCTATGCACCAACCACACCAATTTCCTGTATGTGAAAATATACTTGGCCAATAAAAGAATTCTGATTCTAAAAAGCAAGAAGCACATCTTGATAAATTATAAATTTGTGGTATTTCTTATTTTCAAAACCTTGAATTGTCCTTCTAAATTTGTCATGTTTTCGGGTTGTCAGTTCATCCGTCTGTCCCATTCCAGTGCGATATCTCAAGAATGCCTTGAGGGAATTTCTTCAAATTTGAACTGAATTCACTTTTATTCACTTGGACACAAAAAAGGAACTGATACATTTTTGGTGCCTGGAGGTCAAGGTCACAGTGAGCTCACGATCCTGTGTATGTGATAAGAGAGTAACAGTTTTGATTTCATTAAATGTAGCACAAGGTCAAACGTCACTCTAACCTCTCAAACACGTTTTGCCTTATGTATGTAATATCTCAGGAACATTTTGAGATAATTCTTTCAAATTAGACACACAAGTTCACTTGAACTCACTAATTAACTGATTAGATTTCAGTGGCCAAAGGTCAAGGTGGCCTTAGAAACAAACACCCAGTTGCTGGTGCTTAAAAGCTGTCAGAAAATGGTTTTCCAGGCGGCTTATTACAACCCAATAGCTGGTCACATGGGATATGAAAAAACACTAAGCTGGATAATGACCTGATTTTATTGGCCTGGCATCCGCGGGGATGTGCGCCACTGGTATGCATCTGGCCGCGAATGTCAACTGGTGAACCAGCCGGCCATCCCCATTAATAGGGGTGCTATTCGAGCGCATTGGTATGGATCTCATCAGGCAATTTCACTGGAGTATGCAAGGATATCGATTTGTGTTAGTCCTGGTGGGTGAGATGTGAGAGAGTATAGTAGTGTGTGTGAGAGACTATGATAGTACATGTAAGAGAGTATAATAGTGTGTGTGAGAGAGTATACTGGTGTGTGTGAGGCCAAGAATTAATTATCTCTCGTAGGGCCTCTCAAAGATTCTTGCTGTTCAGTGTTCGTACTCTCATGGCTGAATGCAATTATTGGAAGTCGCTTTGGATAAAAGCATCATCTAAATCATATGTAATGTAATATAATGTATTGTAATGCTCAGGTTTCCCTTCATTATTAAACACCACTGAGTTGATAAAGTGACAGTAAGACTGTTGTGTACTGAATGTAGAAATCACCTGAAGCAACATTGAACTTCTGTTTGTGAGGCAGAACTCTGAAGAGGAAGTATACATCACCTTTATTTCTCAAGATGTGTGAAACATGCTGAGGTGTGACCAAGTGGAACTTTCAAGTCATGACATTTCATTGAAAGTTGTTATTATTTATTCAGCTTTATTCAGACAGAAAAAAGCCAGCATTGACTTTGAAAGGCTCTGATTTTCTGTTTACCTTTGCTATGTAATCCTTACAGTTATTAATAATAATAATGATAATCATTTATATAACACTTCTCAAAACAAAGTTAAAAAGTGCTTCACAAATAAAAGACATACAAGTAAAAATAGTTATAAAAAAATAATCACAATAACATAACAGAATAAATAAATGAATCAAAACTCTGAAATTACAATCAACCATTACAATAATAAAAAATAGAATTGGTGTGACAGTAAAAAAATATCTGAAAAAGGATTATATCTAGCTCAGTTCAGGCAGTTAGATAGTTTGTAAGTAAATCTGTAATTTTCATGAAACCACATAAACAAAAGCCAATCACCAGGGCATTTCCTACCAGGACATAAACCAGTGTTGTGGTCCAGAAAGCAAAAATATACACAGTTTTGTCACAGTAGGCCACTGAAGCCATGACACGTTGTGCTTGTGAGGTGTTCAGCTGTCTGTTTGTCTTATTGCTGATGTTGCCGAGGAACAAAGTTTGAATCAGCTTCCTTACGGTCTGGTTGTTGTAGACGATCCGGGTGTGGTTCAGGTTTGAAAGGCTCTGGTTCTCCAACGGGAGGTTGACCCTGTTGTCAGGTGTGGGAGGAGCGTAGACACTGTTGTTGACTCTGTTTGGGTCGGGGATGTTCTTCTCATAGTTGGGTGGAAACACTGAATAAATCTGGAAACTCCCTGAGGACAGCAGGGGACAGAATGACTAAATGAAGGGATGGATCACAGTCAACGCATTCTCAAGTGTCACTTACCATAGAGGAACCAGATGAAGACAAAGAGGAGCAGGCTGATGATGCACACAGTCCAAAGGGTATTGCGTGGCGCTGCTGGACAGAGGAGCTTTGGCAAGGCAAACAGGCCTATCACCAGCAGGGCTGATATCCCACACACCATCACATACACTGGGATACCTGGTGCTGCTGGACACTCAAACATGTACACTGCACCTGTTTACAAAAAGTTTTATTACAAATATGTAAGTAGAGTGGCGTCATTTATTGATTGGATATGGAAATCTAGTCACTTGATTTGACCTTTGAGTTTTGTATGCAAACAATGTATCACAATATTAGAAATTTCAATCATGTGCAAAATGTACAATCACTGAATTCTTTGTCATATAATTTTAAGTGTTACCACAACATTGCCATGATGAATTAATCAAATTGTGCTAACATTTTATCATGTCAAGATTTGAATGCATTTCTAGTAAAACAGCAAATGGCCTTTTTCAGTGGTGATTTTGATAATAATCTCTATAATGTCTTAAAATCAGGTTATAACACTGTTGGAGACATTTTATTTTAGAACACATTTGACTATAGCTGACCAGCTGAGACTAATACTAGCCAGTGACGTCACATACAGCGGAATGAGGTTAATGAAACCAGGTGTGCGACGAGAGACAAAGACGCAGTAGAGAAACAGTTTTTCAACTTTGGACTCAGAGATTATTTAATTACTATACGTTAAGCTACCAGTTGACTTGAACTAGATGTCAGGCCACCTCATATACACACACCACACGCAAGCATTCATCCACCTCGCCTCTTCAGCGGGACCCGCAAGCAATTCAACTCACGGTAAGAAGACAATAAACGTGTGCGTGTTGGAAGTCTCATATGCCGTCTGACTGGCTTTAATATGAAAAGGAGGAACAGAAGCCAGAACACCTAACTGGCTGAAACAAACCAATCAGAGGACACTATTCCGCTGCTGCGACAGTAATTTTGAACTTCATCAATACCTTAACACTACACCTCCAGGTATGTTAAATTATGGAATCAATGTACAATACTATCAGTTATCAGTTCTCAGACTTAATTGTTAATTGCAACAGTAATTACTGTATTCTGCTTTTCTCCAGTGGCTCTTTCCTTCACACCAAATAAAGACAAATACAGACAAATCTGGGGGCATCATAGTCATTGTTTAACTGTAAGGGAGGCATGTGTTTCCACAGCTGTACATACTAATCTATTCAGCATTAAAGGTCCAGTGTGTAAGATTTAGGTGAAAGGGATCTACAGGCAGAAATTTAATATAAAATAATTTAAAAAATGTATCCAACGTGTATACAGAGTTTTACTGAATATGAGCTGTTGTTGCCCTTTGCCCTATAAAAATGTTTAAACATGTTGAGCAGGAAAAAAGATTTTAAAACATTAAAACATTGCTAACGTTCCCTGCCACAGTTCAAGGTTTCTATAACTATAATGTTCTCAAAATGTTCATTTATGAACAGAAATGGCATACTTACCTAGAGTGATCTGGGCAACTGGGAAAGCTGTTGAAATAGAAAGGAGGACAAAGAGAAGATTCATATTCCCTACTTAATAACATACTTGGTCTCATTCTTTGCTTATTTTTTTACATTTACATACCTGCAATAAAAACACTTGCACAGAGCAAACCACATAAATAGAACCCCAAGTCCTTTGCCATCCTGACTCAGTTATCTGGGGTAAAAGAGAAAGACCCACTTCATTAGCAAACTGATTAGTTATATACAGACTAAAATCAAGAGGTAAATGTTAGGAGGGAGAGTAGCTTACCGTCGGGCTTGTGCTCAGTCTGTGAAAACACCAGTTGGGTTGTTAGCCAATATAACATGTCACAACTCTGAAGTGTTTCCCATAAGACACTGAAGAACTTGATTGCATCACCTCAGGATGGAACATGTAAGAAGGGATTTTTCTCTGATGACTTGATATGACATTAACATTTCAGTGCAACTGTCCACAGTTGCTGCTGCTGTTGTTAGATTTCATACCAGGGGCAGAAATTGCATGGGAGTATCAGCCTTAAAAACTAGATATTCAAAAAGCCTATAGTCACCAATGCTAGAATAGTGAACTAATTTGGAATGGGGGTGTAATATACAATTATGACAAGGTCATAAAGAGATCGGGTTAGCATGTCTCTGATGTTAGCTTTTCTCTGCAATCCTCAGTCCTTGTGTGTCAACCTGTTTCTCGATCTTTTTATGGTCGACTAAGACGTTTTCAGATGACCCCCAGAAGATGTTCGGACAATTGAGTCTGGACTTTAGCTTTAATAACTATTTAATACTGTAAATACTTTACTCTTGTTTGAGTTGGGATGTTTCAATAATAGTATTTGTGGAAAGGGACGTTGACAACAAGCAGTCCACACTTTTGACAACAAGCAGTCCACATTTTTATTTAAATGCACAGGAAGAAAGTAAATTCCAGTGGCTCGGCTCAGCCTTTGTCTCCTCAGTGTCTCTGTGTCTGTCTCCTCTTCAGTTGTCTCTCTCTCTGTAGCATTCTCGGCTGCCTTTTTAAAGTAATCAGCTAACAGCACCTATTACTCCCTTGGAGTAGCTGGAGGTTCTCTCTGGGCCACCTCCACAGTATTATTATTATCTTTATTCACTGAAGGTTATATCCACATATCCAGAGAACATATATGTCTTGAGCGTCATTTTTGTAGAGACAGTAAGCAGGACAGCATGTTCCTCAGCAGCCTCCATATCAATCACAACTGTGCTGTTAATAATAAAAAATTATTCACTGAACCATTAACTACATATGAGTCATTTCATGCTGAACATGATTCATCACATGACTCTAGATGTGTCAGTTTTCTTTCTGATTAGTGGTGCTTATACGCAACATAGGTATTTACCCTGTAGTCAGGCAGGAAGGGCAGGGCTGTGTTACGTGCACTGTGTCATACAATAGTGTGTATGTGTGTGTGTGTGTGTGTGTGTGTGTGTGTGAGTAATACATGAATATAGATACATTATTGTAGTGAAAGTGTGTGGGTCACTCCTTGTGAAGCTTTTTGCCCTCCCCATGTTTATCAAGTTTACTGTACTGTAAACACACCTTTCACATGTTGTTAGATATTTTATACAGTCTACACAGTATGGTATGCTAACTAAATGCTAGCCACCATGCATGTCCACTGAGAGTGTGCTGCGCTTTTAAAAAGACGTTTACTGACGAGGCATCTTAGAGACAAGTTCAGACACTGACAGATTCACTTCCAGTCACAGCAGCTATAGCTGGAGGGTTTTTGTGTTGGCTCTCTTGTACACAGGGTTGTGTATGGTTATGTGTTAATGGGCTGCTCTCAATTGGCTTTGAACCCTGTCGTGGCAAATTGTACTGACCAGTGTCTAAGGTAGTGGAAATCCCCTGACTAGGTATCTCACTGCTGTGACCTTGATAAACTTATTTGGTGATGTTTTCTTCCAATTGGTACAGCGAACGGACAGACACAGATGATCTCATGTCTTTCATGTCTTTTTTTCATATTATGTCTTATGAAACTCCTCTTGGTATAAGTTC
This sequence comes from Verasper variegatus, assembly GCA_026259375.1. Classification (NCBI taxonomy): domain Eukaryota; kingdom Metazoa; phylum Chordata; class Actinopteri; order Pleuronectiformes; family Pleuronectidae; genus Verasper; species Verasper variegatus. Next base: position 1,402,177 of record CM048045.1, on the reverse strand, counting down.
TGGCTTTTGTGAACTTGCGGCCAGTTCCATTCTGAGCACCCGTGATTGTTGTGTAAACTCTGCAGAGTTAACTATTAAAAAGACTCAAAGGCAACTCCAGTCAGAGAATTTCATTATTTCAAATCTCAAGATGAATTTTCATCACAAACTTGGCGTCACGAACAGGATCCCTTGAAAGATCGTCTGGACCCGAGAAGTTTTCGGTGGCTGATCACCCAGGAGAAAAAAAAAAAAATCTTCTGCCTCTACCTCCAACAGTGAAGAGAAGAGAGGGCCGAAATAACTGGGGTTCTGGACCTTCTTCACAGGGATCCAAAGACCTCTCTTTGGTCATCTTATATCTGGTGAGATGTTGAAATTCTGATTTTCATGACTGTTTAGATAATTTCTCAAATATAAAATCAAACATAAGAAATAATACATTTAAAGGGTTTTATTTGGAACGGGTGTATTAGTCATTGTCTCTGGATTATTGTGGATTATTAATGTTAATCTGACCCATTTTGTGGCAATCATCCTAGTTGAAGGCAGTTTTTCCTGTTTAGCCGTAGAAGGAAACAAGGATTTGTGGAGACGTCCGCGTCTTAAATTGAGTGTTCAAGAGAAATTGTGGATGAGTACGATTTCATACACCTAATTGATAGGATGGGTAACAAGGGAAGTCAGGGACTTCAAAGCCCAGAGGGTCCAATTGTGGACTCCGTGGTTGCAAGACACGGACAAGAAAGTGTGACATTTCTTCCAGTATGGTCCAGAGACTTTGCTTTTCCTCATAACAGGTCATTCAGTGTTGAAAAAAAATAAATAATAAAAATAAAATATATAAAATAATAAATAAAAATAATAAAATTTTTAAGAGAGAAACTCCTTGAGAGAGAGGAAGAATTAAAAAGCAAAAAAAAAAGAAATTTTAAAAAAGGGTCAAGGTCACAATGTGGAAAGACAATAAGTCAAGAAGATAATAAGAAAGTGTCTTTAAAATGTGGGAAAAAGAGGCAGAGCGTAGGGACAGAAAACAAACATTTAAACAGATGGCTAAGGTTGATAAGAAGGAAACTGAGAAAGTTGAAAAGAAAGTTGAAAAGAACATTGAAAAGAAATCATATAGATCTCTGTATTCTCCATTACAGGGTGTGGCGAGTCCTCTCCTCGATGCCTGCCTTCCTCCTCGCCAACGACAAACCCCTCCTCCATATGATGTGCAGAGACCAGACTCCACCAATCAACGATTGGGCCCATCTCAGACTCCACCCACCGCTCTCCCAGTCTATGGAGACGGGGCAGCGGGAGGACTGAATGATGACACCACCTCTTCCTCATCTTTAGGCCCCACTGACTTTGCAAAGATATGTCCGCACTGTGGGGGAGACCTCCGTCTGACTTCACCAGACTGGGATGATGTGGTTAATGCAGCATATGTCAACGCTCTCAACACACTCCTCAACGCCCTGAGGACCGCCTTCCCCAATAAAATTGACATGTCCAAAATAACAGGGTGCAAACAACAACCAGGCGAAACCGTAGGAGATTTCCTCACACGTCTGACTGTCCTGTTTAATCAACACAGCGGCATCCCCATACCTGACAACCTTGGCAACAAGCCAGGGGCTTATGAAACACATCTGAAACAGGCCTTTCTGAATGGTCTGCTCCCCCCCACTACAGGCAGACGTAGGCCACACCTGCATTGGGCTTGAGGATGCTCGCTTGACAGAGGTCAGATGTCATGCTAAACATGCTGAACGTCAACACAAAGAAACTAAAGACAAAGCTCAGCAGAAAAAGGATCAACAACTCCAGAAAACACAGCAAACCATGATGCAGGCTGTGTCTGCCCTGTCAAGACCACACAGACAAGAAAACACTGATAGCAGAGCCAACTTCACTGAACCAGGAAGAGAGGGGCGCAGGCGCGGACGAGGCTGTGGGCAAGGACGTGGGCGAGGCTTCTCTCGACGACCCCAAATTGCCAGAGATGAGTGTTTCATCTGCAGACAAAAAGGACACTGGGCAAAAGACTGCACCCAGCAGCGAGAGGAGGGAGAGACAAGAACTTTCACTGCTGACTGAAATGCAGAAAGTGAGGAGGGGGCAGACGAGGGGGAGACGACCCATCTACCCGCCGAGGATCAGAGGAAGGGAAGTGAAACACAGATACATACATGCCACAGCAATGAAGAAATGCTTGCTAAATTAATCGCACACACACACAGAGCAAACACAACTTTGTGGTTCTTATGTTAAGTACAATAGTGATGCTTTTAAGAAAATGCCTCAACTCGAACTGTGTGTTAACGGTCATAAACTTAATTTCATGGTCGACTCTGGTGCAGGTTATTCTATGGTTAGGATGTCAGATTTGCCCACATCTCCTGAGATGAGTCGTCGCTTTATATTCTCTCAAGGTGCCAGCGGTGCCACTGTAAAAGTCTCTGATGATCTAACGAACTCCTCTTTTCCTACAGTGTCCTCTCAGAACCATCCAGCACATGCAAATTTGACTAGACACAAGAGAATTGATTCAGGTCCCCTTGATCAGTAACTTATTCCCTATCCCTCCCTACCTGGACACTGACAGCACAGATGATTCTGATGATGATACTCAAATTTTGTTTTATTTTACTTTATTTTAATTTTTTTAATGTTATTTTCTCCCCCCAGATTGCTTATGTGTTTCTTAGTGATTTCACTAGAAAGAAAAAAAAAACAGCTACTGCAATTATCCTTTCAACTTCATATTTTATGATGCTTTAAATTGAATCTCTGTGAATTTTTAAGCTAGATGTGAGTTCCTTTATGAAGTTTGTACATATTTAATCAATTTTATTTCCTAGCAAGAATTTAAAAAGGTTTACTGCATATTTTCAACCTTAGATATACTGTATGTTGACTTTTAACATTTTATTACATTTTAACATGAGTTACTTTTGCCAATCAATACAGTATGTTACATTTTTATAATGGTTAATGAGATGATGATGTTGTTTGACCTGATTTCCCTCCATTTTCATTTTAAATGCTTGCTCAATTACAGGAAAAGAACTTTTTTTCTTTCCACAAAAACAGCAGCGGCTACCTATTTTGACCTCATCGCCAGTAACCCTGTACGTACGCAAAGTACCAGGGTTGAAGACTCATCGATATTCTTCTATGATTATGATGTTGATTAAGATGTTTCTTGATTATTTTTCGTTAGTGATCATATTTTTGACCAGTCTGACCAGTGTCTAAGGTAGTGGAAATCCCCTGACTAGGTATCTCACTGCTGTGACCTTGATAAACAGGATGTATGCCCTTATTTGGTGATGTGTTCTTCCAACTGGTACAGCGGACGGACAGACACAGATGATGATCTCATGTCTTTCATGTCTTTTTCATGTCTTATGAAACTCCTCTTGGTATAAGTTCTGGCTTTTGTGAACTTGCAGCCAGTTCCATTTTGAGCACTCGTGATTGTTGTGTAAACTCTGCAGAGTTAACTATTAAAAAGACTCAATGGCAACTCCAGTTAGAGAATTTCATTATTTCAAATCTCAAGATGAATTTCCATCACAACCCCTATAAACTATATAGGAACACCTTACTGAGGGTGTGGCCAACAAAGTGTTTGCTTTGACCTGAAATTCTGAAGCTGGTGCCACATCTAATGGCAGTGAGTATCGTATTCATGGCCTTTAAGACACGATGGGCCTCATTCAAGAACATTTTCGTAATCTGAACCTAAATTTCTCCGATATTTGTTATTTGTTCAAATTATGATTTTTTTTAGGAACATGACACATCAGATTCAGCAAATGCTTCTAACTTCAGAAAAGTGAGTCAGTGACCTACAGTCATTAAAAAAATTAGGACACATCATGAAAACATGTTTATTTAACATAGCTAAACATATGGACCTTCTTCTCTTGCCAGTTGATGTCAAAGTACAGCCTCTGCCATCAGACTGAACAAGTTTGATTTTCATGGGATGTGTGCAGGTTTGCTATCAAGGAACCATCATTGCAAGACTGCTCTTATTTTTTCCCTCGACAGTATATAAACATTATGAATAACACCAGTTTCTATTTGAGCGAACATTCATGAGAATAACAAATTAGCATAATTAACGCCATGTTACTTGAATGAAATTTTGGATTTCTCTAACTTCTCTGGATTGGAGATTTGTTGGAAACATTTGAGATAATGTAGATATACAAATCAACAAAACATATATGCAGATGTAGTCATTTTCACACTTTTTAATGTGGAAATGTTTATACATTAAAATAAGAGTTATGGAAACATTGTACTGTGTGCTGGCTCAGGTGTATGAGGGGCTGCTCTGAGTGTCAGTGTGGGAACAACAGAAGGAGCTGCTGAGAGAATAAGGACGATATAAAAAAGAGAATAGCAAAATGTCACAACACTTTACTTTACACTTTTTATTCTTCTTATAGACTGTACAATAAAGGATGTGGGTTCCTGAGAAGATCAATCTTATATCCTGTATATCATCAAAAATCATACATGAATCAAAATGTTGTAAGCGTGCCACAGAATAAAAAATTACAAAAAGCTTTTGTAATAATATGCCAGTAATATAAGATACAGTAACAGAAAAGCAGAGATTGATGTCTTAAAAAAATTTAAGAAAAATATAAGACACTGTGACACACATATCTGCCCATCATTTATCTGGTCTTTGGTAAAACAGTAGCTTATCTTTGATGAATAAAACAACTCACTATGTGTAAATTCGTTGTAGATAGTGATCTGTTGTAATTTGTTGTTTTTCAGTCACTGAAGTTGAAAGAAAAGTCGAGATGAATCGGAACAGCGCCAAGATGTTCAGTGGCCTGGGTTAGGGGGTTAGGGTTATGCAATGTTAATTGCATTTCTCTGAGAACCAAGCTGAAAAAGACAGTGTAACCTTTAGGGCTTTGGTCATAATTATGACTTTCTATCTATTTCTATCAAGAGCTGAGTGCGTGCACATAAAAGAGGCGGGGTTTACTACATATGACCAATCACAGACATGGAAAAGTGAACTGGCAGCAGAGCCTCATATTTAACAACAAGGATCAAACTGTTACATTAGAAAAATTTGAGGAGAACAAACACATTATCCAGTCTAAAGGAAACCCAGTTACAGCTGCTAAATGCAGGAAGGACAGCTGGTAAACGAAAGTTGTGTGAATGTGTAAGGTGACATTTAGGAAAAGAATATTACGTGACCATGACATAATAATGCATGGGGACAAGATAAATAACTCAGGGCCATGAGATATGAATCTGTTCTTTACTAACAAGACCTGTAGAACCAAAGAAGCCTCTTGGACGAGAGATGAAACGTTTCACTGAATCACCTGAAGTCACCTAATGAGCTTTAGTTTGACACACACTGTCTGCACTGACTCTGAGGACACACTGGGGTGGAAACGTTTGCAATTACTAGTCAATACAAACACATGTGTAGTGGTCAAAAGTTTGGGGTGACAGTTGAATGCCAATCGGGTTCACCACATATATCCAGAATAAACGGGAAGGGAGGCTGATGATTCCAGAAATAGACAATTTATTCAAGTCTGACACATGATTTAAAAAGACTGATCAAACAGCACAAGGATCATGTGCAAAGTATGGAGTACTGGCATGTACTTGATATAAATAACAGATTAAAAAGAGAGAAGTTAAAGGCTCCAGACCCAATTTAACAAAGCTAAAATATCATGCATAAAACAAGCACAGCACACTTTAAGAATCCCAACACCGGTGTGATTGCACCAGTGGATTATCACTGCAAGCGATATCATACAATGAAATAACAGAAGAGGGCCTCTAGTTTACGGAGCCAATAACTCACCAATATTCAAGCCATTAAACCAGGACTGCACAGTACCCGTCAACCATATTGCACATTGCCCGTAGAACAAAGAACAAAATAAAATAAAACAAAGAAACCAGAAATCAAACCAATTAATCAGAAAGAAAACTAATTCTAAACAAGGCCAAATAATCTAAATGAAATCTAAATGTGTGAAAAAACAGTGACCGTGAATATTCTGCCTGAAGGCAGCCCTATGAAACAGACACGTCGTATTAGGTCACACAATTATTAAACAAGTTTATCAAAATGTTTCAAAACATTAACAAACATAAAACAGATCATTATGCCATACCTTCAATTCATTACAATAAAGCAGAGACCCACGCAGTCCTTATTGTCTTGACGACAAGTACTAATGCGGGAAAAGACAATCACACTCAATGTCACAGACATATAATTGTATAGACTCTGGATACATGTCCGGCGCATCACTTACAAGTATCGTTAGTTTGTGTGTACACGCTGACTGGAGGAGATTACAGCGTGCATGTATGGCGACGCTGATACCGTCTCTCACACCCAGGAGATCGACTTAACCAACCAGACACTGTTTTTAAACTTCCCTTATCCTTCCCTTTAAGGAGAGAGCGCACCGCACAACAGTGTAGTGTCACTGAGGGCTGACTGTTCGAGTCTCAGGCAGAGAGAGGGGAGGGAGGGACGGAAGCTGTCACAAGGTAAATCTGTAAACTATCTATGCCCCCTTTTCAATTAAATATTTAATTTCATAGGATAAAGCTACTTAAAGTAAAGGATAAAAGTATCAATATATGTCTGGTTATCCGGCCGCTAACACATCCAGTACATCGATATCAGTAATTTAAGTAAAGAACAGTGTCAGGTTGGTTATGTTCGGCTCCAGCAGTTGACACAGGTTTATCATCCCCTCTGATGATAATCTATATCTTTCGCTAAGACACAGACACGTAGGTCAAAGGATTTTCAGACTGCGGGCCCTTGTCCTCCTCAGAGACTCTCCTCTCCACACCAGCTCCACGGGATCCTCTAAGAATGCTGATGTCAGGTTTCAAAAGAATTGATTGGTCAGTGGGCGGAGCTTTTATACTGCTTGATCTCTCCTCTGCAACTTAACCTGCTCGGGAGCAGGATAGCGTTCAGCATAAGTTACCATGGTGATTTACCCTGATAAGAAGTGAACGGGCTTCGTAGGACCAGAAACCCAAAATTTACCCTGAAGTTACCCCCATACGCGCAAATCCTGCTTCGTAGTACAGGGCCCTGGTTGACTTATCTGTTTGTGTAATAGCCTTCACGTTTTCTTTTTTTAAAAGTGAGAATAATAAATGTTTGTCCTCTCACATTTCCTGGTAAATTAAATAACGGGCTAAGCCTTGTGCCTGTCTACAGATGGATCTAGTTGAGTAGGAACCATAGACTGTAAATAAAGAAGTAGGAACAGCGATTCACTTCCTCCTCCACAGCCGGAGCTCACTGGTCATGTGATCAAAACTGAGCCGACGGACGTGTGTGTGTGTGTGTGTGTGTGTGTGTGTGTGTGTGTGTGTGTGTGTGTGTGTGTGTGTGTGTGTGTGTGTGTGTGTGTGTGTGTGTGTGTGTGTGTGTGTGTGTGTGTGTGTGTGTGTGTGTGTGTGTGTGTGTGTGTGTGTGTGTGTGTGTGTGTTTAGACAGTGTGTGTGTAGAGACACTGTGGACACTGAGGTCTACAGGGATCTGGAGGTAAGAGCACTTGAATGGTGAGGTTGTTTAAACTGTGTTACTGCTGCAGACTGTGAACATTGTGGAAACACGGAACTGCTGCTGCTCACACGATAACACAACAAGCGGGGAGTTGTCGCTTTTTAACCAGACCAAGAAAACAAGAAATGTCTCGTCTTCGGTCGGACTAATGTCAAAAGGAGAAGATGGCGAGTTTGCTAACTTTGAACAACTGAATTTTAGGGCAAGCACGAGACACGTTGTTCCTGTTTGTCTGTGAATGCGAGTTGATGTAGCGCCGTTTTCAAAACAGAATAAAGAAGAACGATTAAAACGCAATAATGTTTCTCAATTAAAAACAATAAAATACGTTATTTAAAGTTTAAGTAGAGGCTTCTTTTGATTTATTGGGAAGCTACGGTGAACAAGGATTTAAGTGAACTGTCAGAGAGGTGTGTGTGTGTGTACGTGCGCGCGCGCGTGCGTGTGTTTGTGTACGTGTACTTGTTTTTCAAGAAAATAGACTATCAACCTTTAGCTTTTACTACATGAAAACGTTCTAGGATAAAAGACTAAAGTAAAACAAATAAAATAAATGGTCAGATATTAAAAAGAGGTTGTGATGTATTGGGATCTGTGGCAAACGATAGTGTTCCATGGCCTTCTGTAAAAGAACTGAAGTTTGATCCACAGGGAGCAGAGAAACTAAAAGCTGCTTCACTTTAGCTCAGTGTTGATTCTGGGAACACTGAGCAAACCTGTCCCACATGACCTGAGGGTCTAGATGTTTAGTATAATAAACCTTAAATATAATAATAATTGGTCAACCTCAATGCAAATCTGAGTCGAGTCCTACTTTTACAATTTTATTTTAAAGTGGGTACTTGTTTTTGATGTATTGTCTGGAGGGTAGAGTTAGGATCTGCATACAGATGTCAATGTAACATCTAACAACACTTTTCAATCACTGTCACTATGTGGCAAAGAGGATAGACCTATGAGCGTAAAATTTGATATTTTAATATAATTTGAGAGCTGTTGTTTTTGCATTTACTTACAAGGTAACTCTGGTTGTGAATAATATGCTAAATTTACCATTTGATTCCCGGTCTCTGTTCTTTTTCCATAAAATGCTGAATACTAAGGCAAAAACAAACCATGGAATCTCATATACGATAATGTTCACCACAAATTGATTCCCCTGTTTTTTGCTGAAAGGAACAATGTCTGCCCTGAAGCTGGAGGAGAGTCGACAGCGGATTCGCACAGAACTTGATACTGTCGTGGACTTTTGGCTCAAATGCTCTCATGATACTGTACATGGGTACTGTAGAAATTAATATATTGCCTGCTCATATCTTTCTAAAGTGCAATAAACCTGAATACCAAGCAATAATATACAACAGTTTACAGTCTGTATCCTTGTGGTGAACTTTGTTCTCCAATTTCTGTTTTAGGGGGTTCTTCACTTGCATTGGGAGGGATGGAAAGGTTTATGATGAGCTTAAGTACGTCTGGCTGCAGGGTAGGCAGGTAAGTTTGGATATTTGCAGTGTAAAACAAACAATCCTCTCTATGGATTGTGGTCAGTTCTGTGATTGAAGTGGCTGGTTTATTTCATAGGTGTGGATGTATTGCCGCCTATACCGAACCATGGAACGCTTCCGCAAGCCTGAAATCCTTGAAGCAGCCAAAGCTGGTGAGTAGAAACGTTAAGGCTAGTTCTGCTAATTGAATCTATTTAGTCAGAGCAGGTGAAAATCTGATTCAGAAAAGCACAAAAAAGATATGCGCATTAAAATGTCTGGACCTATTTTCTTAATTTAAATCCAGGTGACTGTGTCTGTTTCATTTGGTCGCCTGTCAATGCTATCATATTCCCTTTGTGCATACCTGTGTGGTTTTTCACTGTCGGATACTTCACAACATCATTAAAGTTTTGGGATTGAGATAGCCCTCGTGACAGAAAATTACATTATTATTATTTTGTTTTTAAGGTAGAAGAAGTCATCAGTGTCAGAAATTCATGTCTGAGAATACCTTTATACTCATCGCTAATATCAATTGTGTCTAATCAAAAGCTAATGTTACATTGTTGTGTTTGCATCTTAGGAGGAGTGTTCCTCAGGAGGTTTGCTCGTGTGTCCAGCAGCAGTGGTCAATGGAAATGTGCCTTCTGCTTAACAAGAGATGGTAAAGTGGTCAAAATTCAGAGGACTATATTCAGTGAGTGTTTCTACATCATGGCCATGGATGAACTGAGCAGAGTCACTGGTGACAAGGACATGCAGGTATGAATAAAAAATACTTTACATTTATTTATTCGTATATGTGGTTTTTATACGTATGTGTCTCACATTTTTTATCATGCCACTGTTCTAATCTTACATCTTATATAGAAATATGTACTTTTCCCTCTACATAACAAGCTAGTTTCAGTATGTGACCAATTAAATGATCATACCTCTTCAGTCTTAATTTAGCAATGGACTAGAGTAATGCCCTATTTGCATATGCTGTGAATAAGTTAAAACAATTCTGAAAGCCCATTTTCACAGATTCAGCATAAGCTAAAATTAATTTTAACAAATAAAGTAATTATGCAAAAAGCCTATACTAAAGTTCAAGGTAATCCATCCTGTAGTTGCTAAGGCTACCTACCTCCGTAAAACTACGTTTTCGTTTGAAAACGCATCAAATCTGCTACAGATACGCCTGGCGTCTCCAGAGTTATAGAGCTGCCAGAAACTGTACTTAGCTCTGCTCTGTAGAAACCAGGCATTCAAGTTCAAAGTTTGATAAGAAAACTACAGTTAAACGCAGCGTCATGTCAACTCCTCTGCTGTGTTCCTAGCTGGAGGCTGAACAGATGATGGAACAGTTGATCTACTGGGTTCGAGTGGACTCCTCAGGCTTGGGCAGGCCCCAGCTTCCTGGAGATGTCCCTACCAACAGCATGGCCATTCCCATGATGCTGTTGTGCCTTGTGCAACAGCTCACGGAAGGCCGAAATAAGGCAGTGGTTCAGAAGTACAGAGAACTGGGCAGCTGGTGTGTACAGCAGATTCTACAGCACATACAGGTATGGACGCATAGGTCAGGCTTGATGCTGTCTGGTCAAAATGACTTGTCAGAATTATGTATTTACAACCAGGGCATTTTGTGACTGCTTAATGAACAACCAGTTTCAGGTCAGTTAGTTTATGGTGTACATTCACATAAAGCTTTAAATAATTTTTTAACAAAATAAAATTTGATTGATTGATTTTGCACATTCTTGCAAAATAGGTGGTACTCAACTGTAGTTACTATTCAAACTGAGAACCTTCTTGCTGTGATGTGAAAGTATAACCACTGTGCCGTACTCTCAGTATACTGCAAATATCATTACTTCTCAGCAATGAAATGTAAATGAGCTTCAAGGGTTTAAGTAGTCGTAAGCACGACATGGAATTACTGCATTTAGCTCTGATGTGGAGACTTCAGTTAAACAAAGTTTTCACCTGAATCCACTCGTATCATGTCATGGTCAAATGTGGTAATATTCTTAAAAGAAAATTACACTTTTATTACAATTTTATTTTCATGGCACTGGCCGTACTTTACTCAAATAACTTCAGCGATCTCTTAACAGGTTGTACGTTAACACCCATGTTAGTCAAACAAATGACACACTGAGCAAGGTTAGGTTGTAGGGCTTTGGTGCTTTGCATTATTATTAATGTCCAGTTGATTTGGTTAAAGTTTCACTTTGTAGCAGAAGATTCTCCCATTGATATGCTGTAATGTCTTTTCTTGGTACAGAGAGACGGCACAGCTATTTTAGAGAATGTGTCAGTGGATGCAGCAGAACTGCCAGGTTGCCAGGGCCGACTTCAGAACCCAGGTAAACACTGGACTGCTGACCAGTCAGCCAGATAAGAGCACAGAGAGTGCACGAGACAGCTGTTCTTATTTGCCTAACTCAACATTTTCCCTTTTGGCCATCCCCACATGCTAACCCGTGCTGACTCAGGCCATGCCCTGGAAGCAGGCTGGTTCCTGCTTCAATACAGTGCAGAGTGGGCGGACGAAGAACTCCAGAAGACCGCCATTAACAAGTTTGTGGAGCTGCCTTACCAGTATGGATGGGATAAAGAGCACAGTGGTCTCTTCTATTTCCTGGATGTGGATGGTTACTGCCCCACACAGGTGAATCAGTCATTTCAAGTAAACACATGATAGGATTTTTTAGACAGGTGATGCTTTTGCATTTAGCTTGTAATCATAGATTAAATAGGTGCGTGTGTGTCTGACCAGTTGGAGTGGAGTATGAAGCTGTGGTGGCCTCACTGTGAGGCCCTCATTGCCTTCCTGATGGCCTACAGTCAAACCAAGAAGCCCGAGCTGCTGGACAGATTCTCTGAAGTTTACGAATATACCTTCAGTCACGTGAGTGTACACTACAGTGCCAATGAGGCACAGTAGGACAACTGCACAATTTTTTATTACTAGTTTTAAGATATTCAGCATTTTGGAAAATGCTTATTCTCATTTATGTGAGTGAGATGTTTCTGATTAATCTCATTTCTGTGACGACAACCTGACTAACTTATTTTCATTTAAGATGGAAGTGATCTATCAAAAATGATCCCTGTCCATACTATCACAGCTGAAAACATGTCACATTTTTGTATAAGGTCTTTCTGTATCTGTATATTTGAATACACTGTAATATATCGTACATGTGCCTGATTTTGTTTCTCTGCAGTTTCCTGATGCTAAGAGCGGGGAGTGGTTTGGCTATTTGACACAAGAAGGGGAGGTGGCACTGGATTTCAAAGGAGGCCCATTTAAAGGTGAGATCGTCATTTAGATGAAGAATAGACTGAATGCCAGAAAGTGACTAATTAAATTAAAACCACGAATGGAATTGTTTTTAAGCTAGCTACAAAGAAGTTCTGTCCACTGTCAGGTTGAAGTTCTGTGTGAATACAATACTTTTTAATTACTCTCACTGATTTTCCACATGCACATTGTGTAAAACCTTTAAGCCCTGTTCAGACCTGGTATACACATCCATCTCAGGTTATCCCATCACAAGTGGACAGCTCTAAGTACAGAGACACATTGAGACACACTAAGGGTGCATCTGAGCTCTGATAACTCGGACCTCATTCAGAGTTGATCTGTGGCCACATTCTTTTAGCCAGTGTGAACATCAATCTCTGAGGGCATGCACAACTGATGCACCAAATGGGCGGAGGATAAGTGAGGCAGCAATGATGCGTATTCATAAGTATATCTCTGGCCTTTAAGTCTTGCAAGACAACTGAGGCTATGATTTGATCAACTACTTTTCAACAAAAACAGCACCCCCTGCTGCATATCTGCTGTAGATGCATTGCCACTGCTATAGTACTGCACCGTGCTAAAACCAACGAGATGAAAAGTCTGAAACTCCTAGCTGTTACTAGTATAGCACATGTGGCTCTTCACCCAAGCTGCAATGCTGTATAACAAAGGTTCCAGGTTTTGACAAGGAGGAATAATGTGTGTGCTATTAAACATAGTAGTTCTGCTACATCAGTTTTTCCTTTCTATTTTTCTGCCCGTCATAATAAGTCTGGAAATATTCCAGGAGAAAAATCATTAGTCAGTAGAGTCCTCTCGTGATTCTTTCTGACTGTGCGTAAGATGGCATGTCCTTTATCTTGTCAGCAATGATGCACTGAAAGACATACAATTCTATCTGATCTTAATCATCACGTATTGTAGGTGGTGGTGGCTTCTGGTGCTTACTTGACCACTTCCTTGCCAGTGACACCCAACAGATTTGATTTTAGTGGTCAAAGGTCAGGTTCATTGTGACTTCACATAACACATGCTTTGTGAACGGTATTTCTAGAGAACACCTTCAGGGAATCAGGGGCACTTTTCTCAAAAGGTTTTTGCACCATTTTGCTGCGGTTTCTGGGCTGAAATAAACTGTAGTTAAAGTTTTAAAGTAAAAAAACTTGTTTCACCAATTATTATATTATTTTGTTAAGCTCTATGACACCATTAGATCATTGATACTGAAGCAGCTGTGTAAGCAGCAAGTGAAGCTACAGTAAAATAAATTAAAAACAGTTTTATATATTGTGAGAGCTTTCTTTCTCTCTCCTGATTTGTCTTGAGTTACGGCCTGGATGAATTGGATGTTCTCTTAACTAGGGAACAAAATAGGGTTGTTTATTTTATTGATCAAATCAAATCAAATTTTATTTGTATAGCCCATATTCACAAATCACAGTTTGTCTCATAGGGCTTTAACATGGTGTGACATCCTCTGCCCTTAACCCTCAACAAGAGTGAGGAAAAACTACAAAAAAAACCTTTTAACAGGGTAAAAAGAACGTCGAAACCTCAGAGAGAGCCACATGTGAGGGATCCCTCTCCCAGGACGGACAGAAGTGCAATAGATGTCAAGTGTGAAGGGAAACATCATCAAGGTTTTAGCAGTACTGATAGGGGTAGACCTTTCTGAAGCATAACTGAAGGTCAGTGAATTGGTGGATTAATGTCAATAAGGGTCAAGTATCTGAGAAATACTATGTATCAAGCAGTCTTTCTGCAATCATAGTCTATGGTCAGCCGCCAGCAAGATCATGATCCACCATCAAGATCGGATGCCACTATAGTCCACAGTCATTGTCCACTGCCTCCATTAGGATCCATCATCAGCTGCCACCTTGGTCGTGGTCCACCACCATTTTCCGATGCCAAAACGATAAAGGATCCGCCTTTATTGTCACGATCAGCCAGCACGATACAGAATCCACCATACTGGATCTACCATTACGATCTCTGATACGCGATCCACAGATCCTAATCCATGATGTGGCCACAGCTGCGGCCCTGGATCTGCGGACAATAAGGCAAAGGGACTCCGGGGAAGAAGTCAAGTCAGTAACATGTATTGATGAGACATGAATTACTTTGATATGATAACGATTGAGAAGAGGAATGAGAAGCTGGAAAGAGAAGCTCCGTGTGTCATGTGTCCCCCGACCTTCTAGACCTATAGCAGCATAACTAAGAGCAGGTCCAAGACAAGCCTGTACCAGCTCTAACTATAAGCTTTATCAAAAAGGAAGGTTTTAAGCCTACTCTTAAATATACAGGTGGTGTCTGCCTCCCGAATTGAAAGTGGGAGATGATTCCACAGTAGAGGAGCTTGATAGCTGAAAGCTCTGGCTCCTACTCTACTTTTAGAGACTTTAGGGACGACAAGTAAGCCTGAATTCTGGGAGCGCAGTGCTCTAGTGGGTTGATAAGGTACCATCAGCTCTTTAAGGTATAATGGTGCCATATTATTAAGGGCCTTGAAGGTGAGGAGGAGAATTTTAAATTCTATTCTAGATTTAACCGGAAGCCAGTGTAGCGAAGCTAATACTGGAGACATGTGGTCTCTTTTCTTTGTTCTTGTCAGGACACGTGCTGCGGCATTTTGGACAAGCTGCAGGGTCTTTAACGACTTCCTGCTGGAGCCTGATAATAATGAATTACAATAATCCAGTCTGGATGTAACAAAAGGCGTGGACTACTTTTTCTGCATTCTTTTGAGAAAGGACATGTCTGATTTTGGAGATATTACGCAAGTGGAAAAAGGCGGATCCTAGAAATTTGTTTTAAGTGTGAATTAAAGGATAAATCAGGATCGAAGATCACTCCCAAGTTCCTGACTGTTTCATTGGAAGCAAGGGCAATGTCGTCTAGCGCAGCTATATCGTTAGATAATGTATCTCTAAGGTGTTTAGGGCCAAGTATTAGAACCTCTGTTTTATCTGAGTTTAATAAGAGAAAATTGCGGGTCATCCAGGTTTTTATGTCCTTGAGACATGCTTGGAGTTTAGTTATTTGATTACTTTGTTCAGGTTTTATTGACAAGTATAACTGGGTGTCATCCGCATAGCAGTGGAAATTTACAGAGTGTGTCCTGATAATGTTTCCGAGTGGAAGCATATATAATGAGAATAAAATTGGGCCGAGCACAGAGCCCTGTGGAACACCATGGTTAACTTTGGTGCGCACAGATGACTCATCATTAATTTGCACGAATTGGGAGCAATCAGAGAAATAGGATTTAAACCAGTTTAGGGCGGCTCCTTTAATGCTAATTAACTGTTCTAGTCTCTGTAGTAAAATGTTATGGTCAATTGTGTTGAATGCTGCACTAAGATCTAACAGAACAAGGACAGACACAAATCCCTGATCTGAAGCTATTAGAAGGTCATTAGTGACTTTTGCCAAGGCTGTCTCTGTGCTATGATTGGCTCTGAACCCTGACTGAAAGTCTTCATATATATTATTTTCCTGCAGAAACTCACACAGCTGATTGGCTACAACTTTTTCTAGGCTTTTAGACAGGAAGGGGAGGTTAGATATTGGTCTGTAATTGGCTAAAACCTCTGGGTCTAGGGTGGGTTTTTTGAGAAGGGGTTTGATTACAGCTATTTTAAAAGACTGTGGTACATATCCTGATGATAATGACAGATTGATTGTGTTCAGTAACGTGCTATCAATTAGAGGCAGAATTTCTTTAAGTAATTTTGTAGGAATGGGATCTAAGATACAAGTTGTTGGTTTAGAACATGAGATTAGTTTGGTCAGCTGATCAAGGGTGATTAGAGAGAAGCTGTCTAAATAATTGTTAGGATTCTTAGCCGTTTCTGAGATTTCAGTGCCAATTGAGGGCAGGAGATGTTTGATTTGATTTCTAATAGTTAGAATTTTATTATTAAAGAAGGTCATAAAGATATTGCTATTCAGGGATCGAGGAATACTGGGTTCGGTGGAGGTGTGACTCTCTGTCAGCCTGGCTACAGTGCTGAAAAGAAACTTGGGGTTGTTTTTATTCTCTTCTATTAGTTTCGAATAGTAGGCAGCTCTTGCTTTGTGGAGGGCCTTCTTATATGCTTTAAAACTATTTTTCCAGTCTAGGAGATATTGAACACGGTTGCTGGAGCGCCACTTCCTTTCTAATTTTCTTGATACTTGTTTTAACTCATGTGTCTTGGAATTATACCACAGAGCTAATTTAATGTTAATATTTTATATGTTTCTTTTTTAGAGGCGCTATTGAGTCTAGTGTTAATCGTAATGAGTCTACAGAGCTATCGACAAGATGGTCAATCTCAGTGGAGCTAAGGTTTTTAATGAATTTGTTGTTTATATTGATGGATAATACGGGTTTAAATGTAATTGGAATTATTTCCTTAAATTTAGCTACAGCACTATCAGGTAAACATCTAGAAAATTTGTTTATTATTAGTGGCATATATTCTGATAGTGAAAAATCGAAGGTTATTAAATTATGGTCTGATAGAATTGGATTGCGCGGAAGTACTGTAAGATGTTCAATTTTGACACCGTATGATAATATAAGGTCAAGTGTGTGGTTACAACAATGAGTAGGTTGGTGTACACACTGACTGAAACCAATTGAGTCTAATATCGAAATAAATGCTACACTGAGGCTATCTTTATTATTGTCAACATGAATATTAAAGTCACCAACAATAATAATTTTATCGGTCTTTAGGACTAGGTTTGATAAAAACTCAGGGAATTCCATTAAAAATTCTGTATAAGCCCCAGGAGCACAGTAAACTACAGCAAATATGATTGGCTGTTGGTGTTTCTTAGATTGGCGTGGAAGACTAAGAACAAGACATTCAAATGAGTTGTAGCTTAGTTTAGGTTTAGGATTAATTGATAGACTGGAGTTAATAGTTGATACATTTATTAATACAATAACAAGCAACTAAGGGCAAAATATTGAAATCTACATGGGTTAAACTTGGTGCCTCAGCCTCTGGGCCCCGGATGTTTTACAGTACAGCTGACGCCCCGGTGAAGGTCTGTAAGATAATTGTGTTTCTCATCTCTTTTTCAGGGTTCTTCCATGTTCCCCGTTGCCTGTACATGTGTGAGTGTATTCTTGATGATCTGCTGGCAAACAAGGACTGAGCACTCTGACATTGATTTTACAATAATTGGACTGAAGCTGATTTGTGATTCTGTTCAATAAGTCAAATCATCATAATCAGGTTATAAAGAAAAATTGCAGTAATATTAAAATATGCATTTCTGTTGATTTACTACTCTCATTAAAAATGTATTGTTACTGACCGACTCATTAAATTTGTTGGTATATGATATTATGGCACCAAGAGGAAATTTGTGGTAAGCTAAGATTTACTTTCTTGGACGGACTAATGTTTTTTTCTTACTTTGTGCCCACCTGACATCTTGCTTTTTCCCCTGTAAGATACTAAAGAGGATATCCTACTGTCAGTGTTAGGTCATAGACATTCACACTCACACTTTACATCTACACCAAATGCATTTTACTGCTTCAGTTGGCCCACTACATGCCTTTTTCCATCATCAAGTTCCATCCCAGGATCAACACTGTCAACCAGGGACGCACTGTCCCTTCTTCATCACACATACTAAAACATTAACTCAAAGAACGTGTCAGTTTAGGCCTTAATTCTACATGCTCACTGAGCTTTTGAGCCAGCTTTAAACACATTTTAAAGAACACATATCTGAATACAGTTTTCCAGTATACCAATTTGTTTATTTTAACATACTGGTGAACCTCAATGAATGTTAGAGAAGTAAAGAAATCTAGTGTTTTACTGCTAGTGCTTGGCATTTGTACATTCACAGCAAAGTCAATGAATTGTGTTTTGAAATATTACAGCTGACAAATAAATGTGAAATCTTATGTACCCATTTAATTAATTGGTCATTTCTCAGTTTGTCACACTCAAGTTCCAGGTATGTCGGATAAATAATAAAAAGAATATACATAAATATATTAGTATAATAACTTTATTTTTAAAACACTCTTCAAGCAAATAAGAACAAAGTGCTTACAAAGGTTTAAATACAACATACAATATTTAAGGCATGTCTATTTTATTTATAAAGCACCTGTCATACACAGGTAGATTGAAGGTGCTGTACAGGGACATAAAAGAAAATCACAAGTACAAAATTAAAAGAAAACTTTAAAATTCGAAAGCATAGTTTAATAGATCTGTTCAAGTAGGGGCTCTGATGTAGCATGAGCAATTTTGGGTCAATTGGACAATGTACAGTGGTGTTACAACAACTTAATTGTCACACTAATTAGTAGGTGGCGCTATGACCCTGAATTAATATTAATATATGGAGCTGTTCTGGCAGGATTGTGATCATAGGTCCGAATTTGGGGGTCGGTTGGATAATGCAGAGTGGATTTGCAAAGTACTTCCTGTTTAATGGGGGAATCAGTAGGTGGCGCTATGACCCTGAGGAAATATTGACACATGGAGCTGTTTAGGCTTGGACTCTGATCATGTGACAGAAGTTTGGTGGTGATAGGACAATGTACAGTGGAGTTATGACAACATTGTCTCCTTTGGCGAAGGTTCATCCTAAACGTGTAACAAACAGATTGATTTCCGAGCGCCTCATAGAAGACGAGAGATAAACAACACAACAGAGTGTGTTCACGTTCTGGGAACTCAACCAATTCAAATTTCTTCGTAGTGACGTCATGATGATGTCACTCCTACAATATGATCAGGAATTGTGCATTTTTTCTGTGTCGAGGAATGGATAGAAGATGGTAACCACCTTGACTATATTTTCACCAGATACTGCTCTACATCTAACCTCACTGTAACCCCACTTCATGTTTCTGACCACTTCTTTATCTCTTACTCTCTCAAACTGACAACCCTACCACATCAACAGACTGTACCTGTCCGTCGCAACATTCGCTCCCTCTCTCTCCCTCCTCTCTGGCCTCCTCTGTTTTATCATCCCTCCCTTCAACTGACTCTTTCTCACTCATGAATCCTAACTCTGTCACGGATACTCTCCTTTCTAGTCTGTCCTCCTCTCTTGACTCTCTCTGTCCTCTTATGTCACGACAGGTCCACAAGCCCTTTCCGACCTGCTCACTTATCAATCTCTTCTCTCCTCTTTCTCTGCCTCTATTTCTGCAGCCAAAAGCTCTTTTTAAAAAACTAGAATTTAATCCTCATTTTCGAACCCCCAAAAACTCTTCTCCATCTTTTCCAACCTCCTTGACCCCCCCAGTCCCCTTCCTCCGTCCACCCTTCTACCAAGCCACTTTGTCAATTACTTTACAAAAAAGATAGATGACATACGCTCCTCATTTTCTAATCCACCTTCTGTACCTACATCTTCATCCCCTTCGCTTTCCTCTTTCACCCCCGTCCCAATCAAGTTCTAACCCTGGTAACAACCACCTGCCCCCTTGACCCCATCCCATCTTACATTCTCCAGTCTATTGCTCCTGACCTTCCTTTTCTCACCCATCTTATCAACACTTCCCTGTCAACTGGCTGTTTCCCTAATTCTCTGAAGGAGGCAAGAGTTAACCCTCTCCTCAAGAAACCCACCCTCAACCTGTCTGAAGTAAACAACTACAGACCTGTCTCTCTTCTTCCCTTTCTTTCCTAAGCTCTCGAGCGAGCTATCTTTAATCAACTGTCCTCCTATCTTCTCCAGAACAACCTTCTTGACCCTCACCAGTCTGGTTTCAAGGCAGGCCACTCAACTGAGACTGCCCTCCTTGCTGTCTCTGAGCAACTTCACACTGCTAGAGCAGCCTCTCTCTCCTCTGTCCTTTATCATTCTAGACCTCTCTGCTGCATTTGACACAGTGAACCACCAGTTCCTTATTTCCTCCCTTCAGGACCTGGGTGTCTCAGGCTCTGCTCTCTCCCTGCTCTCATCCTACCTCAACGACCGCACTTATCAGGTAACTTGGAGAGGATCTGTGTCTGAACCTTGTCCTCTCACTACTAGGGTACCTCAAGGTTCCATCCTGGGTCCCCTCCTCTTCTCTCTGTACACCAACGTTGTACACAATGCCATGTGACTGTCATTCACTCACATGGCTTTTCCTACCATAGCTATGCTGTTGACACCCAACTAATCCTCTCTTTCCCCCAATCTGAAACACAGGCAGCAGCACGAATCTCTGCCTGTCTGACTGACATCTCTCAGTGGATGTCCGCACACCACCTGAAAATGAACCTTGATAAGACTGAACAACTTTTCCTTCCAGGGAAAGGCTCTCCCACCCACGACCTGACTATTAACTTTGACAACTCTGTGTTAACCCCCACTCAGACTGCTAGGAAACTGGGTGTGACACTTGACAGTCAACTCTCCCTTACTGCCAACATTACTGCAACAACACGTTCCTGTAGATTCATGCTGCACAACATCAGGAGAATACGTCCCCTTCTCACTCAGAAGGCAGCACAGGTTCTGGTCCAGGCTCTGGTCATTCACGCCTAGACTATTGTAACTCCCTCCTGGCAGGTCTACCTGCTAGTGCCATCCGACCTCTGCAGCTCATCCAGAATGCAGCAGCCTGACTGGTCTTTAAGCAACCTAAATTCACTCACACGACTCCGCTCCTCCGCTCTCTTCACTGGTTACAAGTGGCTGCCCACATCCGTTTCAAAACATTAGTACTTGCGTACCGTGCTGCGAACGGATCGGGTCCAGTCTACATCTAGGGTCAAACGTTACACCCCAGCCCGTTCACTCCGCTCTGAATCTGCCATCGGCTTGTTGCTACCTCACTGCGAGCTAAACACTCATCAAAATCACAACTGTTTGCTGTCCTGGCTCCTAAATGATGGAATGAGCTCTGTTAGGATTTTAAATTAGTGGCATACAATACACTGTACTTAAACTTGTTCTTATACCTAACATTTTATATATTACAGTATTCCCTTAGCTTTATTCAACATCACACATACATGAATGCACTGTGCTCTTAAGAAACTGTGACCTATGCCCTAGAAAGAATTCAATCAGCTGCCCCAGGTTCTGAAAGGCAGATATAAAATGCGCATGCTTACGCACACAGAACATACAGCCGCTAAAGCAGGAACACAATATTCCTCACTCCAATCTACAACAACACCGTCAAGGCTTGTTTTTAAAACACAAAACCAAAACACTATCAGAAATGTGAAGATTTGCCCTGATGCTACAAAGGAGGGGAGAAACTGGGAGCAGCTCCTCATCATTCGATTCCAGCACCAAGAGGCTGGGACTATGCCTGCGCACCAGCAAGGGAAAGCCAAAGTCTGATACTACGGCGACTCCCCCTCGTTATTGACCAATGAAGTTTTACCTACTATTATAAGTAATGCACCCGCCGTCCATTCGGGGCAACTCTTGACTAACCTGTGCTACTGATTTGGCCAGGGCTGTGCATTGAGTGCCCATAGTTATGCTGTAATTTTCATTACTTCTAAATAAATACTTGTTGAACCAAACCGAGACTCTTCTCATATCTCGGGATAAAAGAACACGACAGCTCCCCAATGACATCAGGACAGCAGAAAGTCTACACATCTTCCACTGCTAACTAAAAACACATCTCTTCCGACTATACCTTGAATAAAAAAATAAAAAATTAGTAGCACTTAAATGGCATTTACTTATAGCCCTTTGTAGTTTGGCTTTCTTGAAGAAAATTGTACTTTCTTGATTCTTGTTGTTCTGGGTTTGTACCCTCATGGTTGAATGCACTTATTGTAAGTTGCTTTGGATAAAAGCGTCAAATAAATTAAAAGTAATATTGTCTTGGAAAACACTAAACGTGCTTCCAGCTAACAACAACCAAAGGAAATCCTACAATAAAATGTAAATGGTAAATGGTTTTGTATTTATGTAGTGCTTTTCTAGTCTTGATGACCACTCAAAGTGCTTTACAGTACAGTTTTACATTCACCCACTCACACACACATTCATACAGTGCATCTATTAGTAGCACTTTGTTGTTCTATTGTTCTAATGTGTGTACTACTAAGGTAGGATTAACACTTTATTATTTTTCAATATTTTTTTGAGTTTGGTCCAGGGTATCATAAGCTGGAGGAGATGAGATAGGAGACATTAAAGTTTCCTTTCTTAGCTTTTATTATGGCAGCCTTTTTCGTACCTCTGGGTCATTATACTCGATCAGGGACCCAGACTATAAACAGTGTTGGACTACAGCCCTTATGATGTATGTAAATGTAAAACTATTTGGTACATGAGCTTTTTTACATTTCGACCAAAGCCCGAGACACATTTCAGAGCGTAAGCGGAACGGCTGAGCGGATGTTAGTAGACCGGAAGTTAGCAGACCGGAAGTGTTCAGTTCAGACGCTCCATCGTTTGGTAACACGATCACTGTCATTATGCGGTGTCATGACAATGAGATGGACACTGACAGAATTAAGAACCATCTTTGGCAGTCTGTGGTTAACATATCAACCTTGATGGATGAACCGAACATTTATTTGTAACGTGCAATTGTTAGCGACGTTGAACACAACTCACGTCACAAACAGGAAGTTGGATGTGACAAACGCGAAAAACAAACGGAAGCCGAGAGGTTCAGCGACCGAAGTGTAAAGTGGGAATTATTAGATCGAAGGAAATGGACACAGGGAAAATACACGCGACTCCTTCTTCTGTCGTGGGGACGCAAACAACGAGGAAATCCATGTAAACACAGTTAGAGCGAATCACTCTCCAGTTTGATTGAAGCTGCTCACTTCGCCTCTTTGGGAACATCACCAGTCCAGTGTCAGGGATTTTCACCAGTCATGTTTCCT
Source organism: Verasper variegatus (assembly GCA_026259375.1). NCBI lineage: Eukaryota > Metazoa > Chordata > Actinopteri > Pleuronectiformes > Pleuronectidae > Verasper > Verasper variegatus. The sequence goes on along the minus strand of CM048045.1, from coordinate 1,378,954 downwards.
ACTAGTAAACACGGGGATGCAGTTCACAGGTACAGTTCTGATGATCCTTCCCATTTATTCCAAATATTTCAATATTTCACTGTTTTACCTCTACGTTTGTTCAACTTCAGGTCTATAACATGTCATCAGCATCAAATGTATATTAGTTTGCTACTTTTACAACCAGATCCGTTTGTGGTTTTAATCACATTCATGTGATAAAAAGCCCTATCTGTTTATTCATATCCCTGTGTGATTCTAACATGATCTACAGTCTAATCATAATTACAGGAGTATACAACCCAACATGGAATATGAAACCTAAACCAATGGCTCTTTTATTTAGCTATGCAGCTTCACAGTGAGAACAGTCAAGTAGTTACTAGTAGAGAGAGGATAATATAATATAGATCAACTTTATTGTAAGGCACCTTTCATACAATAAATGCTGCCCAATTTGTCACATACAATATAGATCAAACATAAAAACAAACAAAACATTTCATTGAAACAAGATAATAAATGGTTTTGTATTTATATAGCGCTTTTCTAGTCTTGATGACCACTCAAAGCGCTTTACAGTACAGTTTTACATTCACCCAATCACACACACATTCATACAGTGCATCTATTAGCAGCACTTTGTTGTTCTATGGGGGGCAATTCAGGGTTCAGCATCTTGCCCAAGGACACTTCGGCATGCAGATGGGGGAAGACTGGGGATCGAACTGCCGACATTCAGGTTGGAGGACGACCACTCTACCCCTCAGCCACAGCCGCTGAATAAGAAACACAAGAACATGTTAAAATTACATTTTAAAGTAAAAGAAATAAAAAAGAAATGGATGTCAGCATGGATCCGTTGCATGATGGTCTGGACCTGGACAGGATTTAGCCCGACCCTCCTATCTAAACATAAATTTGGGTTAAGAGGTGAAGTTGATGTGCAACACATGACTGTAACAGAAGCAAAGCAACTTTAACATCAGCTAATGTAGCAGGTCCCACTTGAATTGACAAGGTTAGATAAATTCTTAAACTTATTCTAGTTGGAGTCAAGCCATTGTTAACCTAGTTTAGCAGGCTGGCCGTTTCCCTTTGCTCTTAGTATTTGTGCTAAGCTTCGCTAACCATGTTCCGATTCCAGCTCTGTATTGCCATTAAGCCATGACAGTACAGCAGTGAATGAACAACTCCAGGACTCTTAATTTGAAGCAGCTATGTGAACTCCATTTCATTAATTCCATTATTTACACTTCTAAACAGTCACATTCTCAAAACAGATCTACTGCAGCAGTGAGAAGAGCTAAATGTGTACTGTTTGGGAATTCAGTACATAAACAACATTTCACTGCTTCAAATTAGTAAACTTAAAAAATGTATTTTCCTATTAGTATTTGCAACCTTTTATGAACATGTTTTTGTGCTCTGTTGTTTTTTCTCTCAGTGGGGCTGGTGTCTTCTACCAGGCGATGCCTGCTGTTGGAGCCGATGGAAAGAAAATCATGACACTGATTCCTGTAAAACTGGTTAATGGACAGTTTATCCGATATGAAATACATAAACCCAGTGTGGATTCTACCATACAGAAAGCTGTAAATATTTCCTCAGCACCACTTCCGATAAAAAAGATTGTCACGAATGTGTCAAATGTCTTGCCTAGTCGAGGTGGATGGGATCCTGGTAATTCACGGAACAATCATCCTCAACAGCAACAGACTGAAAGTTTAATGTCCAAAGTGCCGACAACGCCTGCAACAAACTGTGTGAACTCTGTAAGACTTCCATATCAGCTCCCAGTGATGGTGAAATCTCCAGCACTCCCCAAAGGACAGCTTCTTCAGATTCCCCCTGATGCACATGTGCGAACATTGCCAGCATCTAAACTTCCTCCAGGTATCAAGAAGCAGATTTTTAATTCATCAGCCGATTCCACTCTGGTTTCAGGCGTACCCAGTGTAGTCTTTGTGTCACCGGTCACCACCATGAGTCAATGTGCTGCTCCACCATGGGATTCTGGACCTCAGTCACCCAGGCTGCCTTCTCAGACAGCAAAAAACAGCGAAATTATCGAAGCCACTCTTGAAATTGATTCCAAAAGCTTCACCAGGGCCTGACGGCCCTACAAGGTGGGTAATTGAAGAAGAGGACACCTCAACTGCTTCATATATGCATTCTCATTCTGTTACTTCTCAGATTATTCGAACAGTGGCACAGAGAGAAAAAACTGACCAGTACTATAATGTTTCTGAGTCTAACCTGGACAAAAGTGGACAACAACAGGATAATGCCTTAATCATGTGCAACGGGAAGGTATTTTTTGTGGCCAAAAAAAGCAGTCTACTATTTCAACAAGGAGAAAACGGCTCACCCACAGCAGCAACAAAAAGTTCTGAAATCAAGGAAACCACAGAACCTTTATTCCAACACCCTGTGGAGCTAGCTGTACCTCAAACACAGCAGGACAACAGCATTATTATTTCAGATGAGCCAGATGAAATAATCGATCTCTGTGATGACAATACTCAGGATGACTCGCAACAAGTACCATCAGTTAGCATGTCAGCAGTCTCTCATCAGGATGATGACAACGTAATATTTGTGTCATATATTCCACCAAAATCTGAGGCTGAGTTGACACATGATTTAACAGTTGAGACACAAACAACAATAGAAAAGGACATTTTCCGCTCGGACAGTTTGACAAAGGAGAAGAGCTTGGGTGGTAGAGCTGATGCTGATGGAAAGGATGAAGGCGCCACTCTTACTGGAGGAAGATCAGGCACAGTAGAAAATGTCACACATGTTTGTGCTTCTGCCGGGACGAGTGTGAATGACGATGAGGCCTCAAACATGAACAGTAAGCAGAGCACTTCCACCCAACAGGAGGGGAGCATGGGAGGTGATGTTGATCCAGAAACTCCAGCAGATGGCAGCAGTGAAGCATGCTCTCACAAACAGGAGGAGGTGAAGCCACTTTTATTGTTTCATTGATGTGGAAAACTCTAGTGATTTTAACAGAAATGTTTAAAAGCAGGGATTAACAATGTGATATCACTATATTGTAATTAGGTCTTAACTTAATAGTTAAATTCATACAACATCATAAAATAGAGAAAACTGTACATTCCAGTTTCACAGATTTCAGGGTGATATCTTCAGACAAAATTTTTAAATTTTAAACATTTTGAACTATTTCTGTAGAGCAGATGTAGTCATCAAGCTTCTGAGCCAAAATCATTTTAATGCATAACACAAGATTGGTACCAACTTAACTTGCATTCAATTTTATAATTATAACAGGAGAAATTGGTTTCCACACGTGATTCATATAATGAAAGTTACCATCCTGGTTTGGATGACTGGCCCGGTCCTCCATCCCACTGTTGCATATATGGTATTTTTTATCTCTTACAAGTCTTCACCCGCTGTTCAGCTTTTCTGACCACAGTTGTGTCTTAATTCAAGGGTTGCATCCTTCGGAAGCTGCTTATATAGACAGATTGCATCACAGCAACACTACTAGGCCGTCCCATTTCAAAGGCTCCTTCAAATGCGTCCTTCCATCACTGAGAAAAGAAGGCTCTTAATAGGTGGATCCTTCCCAGCTCGACTTAGGGACAGCAATTAGGATTCGCTGCGCGTCATCAACAAACCGTTTAGAGGTATAGGTGCTGGCAAACGACGAGATGTCTGATGCTTGATTATCAGGCTTGAAATAAACTAAACAGCTAACAACACTTGAAAAATACCAAGGGGCAATAAAACTTTCTCAACATGTCCAACTTTAGCTCTTTATTAGGCAACAGCAATAAGTGTGGGTTAAGATGGTGATGCAGATCACCTGTAGACCGGACCGTCTTATTTCAGATCGGCCTTTGGGGTCTATGCAGCCCACAAAGGAGATGGTCTTTGTTTGCCGCGTCAACCTTGTCCTACGAAGGATGCAGCCCCTGAGTTGAGACACGCTCCACGTTAAAGTACCTGTTTGTCACATGGTCCCCTTGCTCCTGTAATGTGTTGCTGTAGTAAACCAGTGATATGACGGGATGGTGACACGCTCTCCTCCTAAATAACAAGAAAACATTTCACTCACAATTTTGAACACATTGAAAAAGAATTAAAAAATAAGAAAGGTTTGCTTTTTAAGTCTTATGACACCATATTTTAACCTCTTGATGCAATAATTTGCTGGGCAATGACAAAAATATATTTGATTATAATACATCCAAGAAACTCCTATTTTTTTAAGTGGCTATTTGGCTTATTTGTCAGAGTATGAATTGTTTCATGTAAAAATAGCCATAGGTTTGCCCTCCAACATTTCCACTTCACGATCAGTATCTAAAAAGAATCGCTGTTTCTCATTTTTAAGAGTTGTCTGTATTTTCTGTTTTTATATTTGCAGGCCCCTCCAGGTTGTCAGACATCTTCACTGGCACCTCCACCCTGTAAAATGGCTGACCGTCAGCTGAGCCAGATGTTTGGGATTACAGTTGATGTGAAGATTTGCCTGCAGAGGATTGATGAGGCCTCAGCTGGACTTGCAGAGGCTCGGAGTAGTGAGTTTATAAACTCAGCAGAGGATCGGCATGAACCAGCAAATGGGTTGAAAGAGAAGGAACTCTTTCTGCAGGACTTCTACAGGTCCTGTGAAAACCAGAACGATGATGTGAAGAGAGAGGAAGTAGTAACTGAATGGGAAAAGCCAGCAGATGTGGCCACTGTAACTGCTCACACAGATGTCATGTCTCTTGAATGTGCCGTTTTCAAGCTGAACACAAAACCTCTCTCTGAGTTGGGTCAAAGTTCATCCAAGGGGGCGTCATGTGGTGCTGAAAACACAACATTGATTGGCTATGTGGAACCGATTGATGAGGACTTCCTCAATGCAAATGAAATCGCAGAGTTTCAGGATGTAGCAACCCATCGACAGTCTCAGACTTGTGTGGACCTGAACACAAACACCAGCAGAATAGGAAGGACGAGGAAACGCACCATGTGTCCATGTTGCGTCCCTGGTACTCCGGAGCCTGCAGTGAAATTCAAGTCAGAGGAGCTGGAGAAATGGGCATGCAGAACAGAGCAGATCAGTAAAAAAGGGACACGGACAAAAGCTGCTAGAAAAGGTGTGATAACATCTGGAAACAGCTGTCTCACAGTCAGAAACAATCAGAAATCTAAGACTCATGAGGTTCCAGCCAGGGACAGTTTGTCCTCAACATCCACGGACCCAGATGAACTACAGAGAGACAGACAGATCCAAAGACTCAAAGAGCTTCTGAAAGAGAGGGAGGCAGCTTTGGAACTGATGGAACATGGAACAGCATGAGCTGAGACAAGTCTCACCTTCCAAACTAATATTTTAACAAATATGCTAACATGTGTTTTAAAAAGTTTTTAGAATATCATTTGTTTTATTTGTTCTTTGTGAACCAACACTAGGACCATGAGTGAGAATACACAGGCCTTTTGTTTGACAGACACGCAACACGGGGCCAGGTCGGAACCAAACCAGCGATCGCTGCAGGACGGACTCAAGCTTCCATTTGCAAGGTGTCCGCTAGCTCACCTTGGCTGCTTTCAGACATACACACAAATGTCAGAGTGAGAGCCTTCAGAGTTTCTGGGGACTTTCCCCTGTCAGGCCCTTGTAAATGTTGCATAATGTCTGATTGAGCCGATGTGACAACACATCAGGAGATCCTTCGCAGGATTAAGCGTGAGTGAGTGGGTGTGTTGACGTTTCTAACAAGCGACAGATGCCACTTGTTTTTTAATATATATCTCGAGATAAAAAAGCACTGCCATACAGCATTTGGTCATGAGGGTTGACGCCTATGTTGATGTGCAGTAAACAAAAACACATGAACCCTGGAGCAGAATTTACATTTCGCGTCTTGTTTCTGCCTGCCACACCACCCCTTCTGTGTTGGTGTGAACATGTCTGAGTGCAGAATCTCCTGCTGTGTTGTGTGTGTGTCAAATGCAAACTCCTGACAAAGTCTGGACCCAATCCTCCAGAGACAGGAGTCTGAAAACAGCTGTAGTTGCGCGGGCGCCCCAATACATTGATCTATTTGCTAACACACATCTGGTTCATAGTTGTCAGTTACTAAATGTTATTCCACACTCACCATCCAGTCAGAGTCTTGAGTTTTAATTGGCAGTTGTTGGTTTAGATGCCTTTCTACCCCTGTTTCGAGTCAATAAAATTTGTTTTGTATAGCTCCGAATCACAACATACATTATTTCAAGACACTTAAATAGTAAGGTCGAGACCTTAAAAATTAAAGAGAAACCCAACAGTTCGCGCAAGGAGCAACACTGACGATTATGGAGAGAAAAAACTCTCTCCTTAACTGGAAGAAACCTCTAGAACCAGACTTATTGTGGTCGACCATCTTCCTCGACTGGTTGGGGTCAGCAGAGAAAAATTGAGGAGAGAGAAGAGGTGGGTGGAAAAGAAGGGAGAGAGGAGAAACAGTTGTGAACCATCATATTTAACAATTTAACATTGATTCAAAGCACATTTACTCTGTGACACTTTGTGCACTGCTTCCTATAAGCCACCGTTGCTGCTCCTCCACACACACACATGCTGCGGTGGACACAGTGACTATTGGAACAGACGTTCCAGCATTCACACTTTGTTCTCGTCTTGGGTTATTTTGTTTTGTTTATGTATCTTGTCAACGAAAAACAGCGCTCATGCAAAAAAAATGTTCATTCAGTGATCTGTATCAAAATGCACACAAGTCATCTAAAATGTGACAGAAGCAGCAGAAGATGTGATATTATTCAGCAGGACTACATGAAAAATGGCAGCATTATCATCACAAATAGAAAAAGACATTGTGAAGATGACGCCACTGTCTTTTGCTTTGCAGGTTGTATCGAAAGAACATGTTGACTGTGTCAGTGGCACAAAAGTGAAACAAAAGCCTCCTTTCATCCAAACCACAATGACTCCTACCTCCATCACAGGCTCTGAGAGGACAAACCATCCTCACCTGTGAGTGACCTGTGCCACAAAAACAAATGTTCATTTGTTAAACAAAATGTTTTCGACTCGGATCCATGTTCCTGGTTTTTCAAAGATGGTGCTTTGCATTTAGAAGCTCTTAAAAACCTCTGAAGTGAAGGTTTGAATTCTCGTTTTTTGCCCATTTTGTTTAAAATGTTCTTAAAATCCCCAAAACAAGTAAAACTAGTACCGCTGCACAGGCTGCATGAACTTCACGTCACCAGTATCGCGTGAAACACATGCACACCGCTTGTTGGCAGCGGTAAAATGTCTCGGAAACGAATGAAGTTAGCAAACTCTAGCAGGATGCTTATCTGCATAAATGGCAGACAAGTGCATTTTTATTATGTGTGGCTTTTGACCAACAAATATAAGATGTGGCTCAGTGGAGGCAGACCCTATGCTAAAATATATTGGAAAGTTATGGTAATTAATTGCTAGAAATGTGTTAACAGATTCATATTTTATATATTAAGTAAAGATTTGCTATTAATAGTAATGTCAGGTTCAGATATACTTTAAGCAGAATGGAGATTTTATGAGGTCACTTATGCAAATAAATTCACAGGTTGAAAAGAGACGTGTTGCTGCAGGCAGCAGAAATGACAATATATATGACAATATACAAGTCTAGGCTGGAGTTACTTTCTCACTTGTTATAGCTGGACTTTCTGCCCCCTAGTATGACGTCTGCAGAAAGTCCAGAGGAGATGATGTGGGAACACAGCAGGAGATCCTCCACAGGAAAACAAATGAAAACAAGAAAACTATTCTATCAGGATGAAAAAGCGCCGCCTTACATGTTAACATGCCTGAGTGGAGAATCTCGTGCTGTGTTGTTCATGTGTGACAGGCAAACTTCTTAGAAAGTTTGCATGCAATTATCTGGACTTCCTTTATGTCTGAAAATGGCTTATGTTTTTAGCAACACAGCCTGAGAATGGTGATGTGGTTCACTTGTTTTGAAAGGTGCTTTATAAATAAAGTTTATTATTATAAACAACCCCAGTGTCTCAATCTCAGCAATAGCTCTTTATGACTTGCTCTTTCTCAGTAAGTCATTATGCCGACCGCAGCAAATGTTTACAGAGAAACCTACAATGGCACTGGGAGGAGAGGACACAGCCTTATGGGATGCCTGTGTTTGAAATGGGGACAGTGGACATTTATCCATTCACGAATACCTGCCGGATTTGTTCTGTTATCTTTTAAAAAATGTAAAGGTACAGTAAAATCGGATAAATTAATTTAAAATAAGAAGCCACTCACTCAACTAAAATGTCCTTGTTAAAAGCTAAAGAGAAAAAATGAGAAGGCACATCAGCTGAAAAATTATTGAAATACTGTAAGTAAAGCACAGGTTGAAACCGTCATAAAGGATCATAAAACATGGCAGAAATATTTGGTGAAAACTCTCTAACAGTATTTAAAAGGTGAGGGCGTTGGTTGAACATGGAGCGGGAGCCGTAAGAAAGAGTTGGTTATTACCTGGCTGAGACATACAGGTTTTTCCAACACTGGATTCTGAACATACTGTGATAAACCAGAAACAATTAAACATGTACTGAGAGATTGCAACAGGTATCAGCACTAAAGGGTTGGAAAAGGACAACAATACTGTGGAGGATCTGCTGAGAAAGACACCATGAAGTGTATGGTAGTCTTCTAATTAATTACTAGAGCAACATGTTTTCCAGCCAGTTAACTGTTCAAGCTCCAGTACAGTAGGTGGAAGATAATACCATTGTAAAAAGACAGCAACACAGAAACGTGTCGGTGGTAGTGCTGTAAACAAAAGGAAGAAAATTAGAAAAGGCGGAACAGGATTCAACGTTACATGAAACAGGTAAGCACCAGCCAAAAACTGAGGAGCACACGATACACTCATATGAGGAATGACCTGTTTAGTCACCAAGGAAAGCAAAACACTCTGACTTTAAATTGTATTTCTATTCAATCTTATCCACACTCCAGTCCAGTAGGTCATGGTAAAGCACTGATTTTCAAGCACATTCAAAAAGTTTTAAAAAAGCACAGAAAATAATAAGAATAATTAAGGGAACAAAGTAATATTTAAAAGGTTTTAGAAAGCACGAGAAATAAGGAAAATTATTTATTCCAGTCACATTCATCAACTCTTCTGATCCACACCTTCCAGAAGGTGGCGGCAATTCGCCTCTAAGTTGTTTGCCACCCGCCTTTGAAGAAGAAGAAGAAGAAGAAGAAGAAGAAGAAGAAGAAGAAGAAGAAACAGAAGAAGAAACAGAAAAGTCGTAGTGAATGAAGAAGGTAAGAGCAACATTATTGTGAACAGTATTTAAACACCTTCAGCTCGGAGCTGTGGTGAAATGGCTGCCTCATTCAGGACAGAGACATATCCTTCCGCCAAAGCCTGCGCTTTATGACCAGCGAACATGTTTAAACTAGTCCAAGTTATACTGTTACGATCCTTTTCAGCTGCGCCACTGGGACGTGTCAGTATATGTATATGTATATGTGTATATATATATAGATAGAGAGAGAGAGAGAGAGAGAGCAGTTATATATAGAGAGAGAGACACGCAGTAAGATCAGGGGTCTCATTTATAAAACAGTGCGTAGGATTCATTCTAAAAGTGTGCGTGCGCACAAAAGCCGGAAATGGCGTACGCAAAAGAAAATTCCGATTTATAAAACCGTGCGCACGCACACTTGAACGCAATGTTCACTTTATAAATCACAGTCCACCTGCAAACGTTCGTACGTGGATCTGCCTTATACTCCGCCCTCCACACGCCCACTTTCAACCATAAACGGTTCAGATTTCACATTAACATTTAATTGTGTGAAGGTATTATCTGTTTGTTTGATTTAAAAAATAAAATAAAAAATGTATTCAACCATCCTATATTTGCAAAGAAAAATTTGAAATTGTGATTAATCGTGGTTACATTAAGAAGGGCAGTAGGTACCCTCAAAGTATGAAAACACTCTTTTTCACTCAGTCCATTCTAAGAAATATGTTATCGATCCGTCTTGTTTCATACTTCCGTGTCCGTATGATGTCATGTGGAAACCGCACTCTTCTCTCAGCCCCACCCAGCCGGTACCAGTCCAGCCACCGACTCTCAACATACAACTTCTCAAGGATACAGCCTCCCCACAGACTTTGGCTATAGTGAAGATTATTTGATAATCTACCTTGTGTGTCGCTAAAAACTCAATTCGAATTTAATAACCTGCAGAGTAAGCTGTATTCTCACACTGAGTAAATGACTGTTACCATCAGAAGGCGACAGCACAGAACTAGAACTCTAGCTCTGAAATTTTACTAGTGATTTATCTATTTATACTTGGACACTAATAATGAATAGAAATGTAAAATTTAGCCACTTTATATAGTATGAGAAATGATGGTTTAGTCCCATCCCTTAATTTCATTTCCAAATTGGGTTGGGCTGACAGCCATCATGATGTTAAGCAAACCCGTTCAACACTGACAGAGCAGCCTGCCACGTATAAACTATAATCTCAGTGTCTACTATAACATAGGAGAATTCAGTGGGAACTGGATATAGTGATCATAGATATGCATGTGAATACGAGCAGCTATGAAGAAAGATTTTACTCATTTACCAAAAGTGTCGATCATAATGTGGTGATCGGTGTTGATATTATGGTGTCATTTCAAACAAATTGATGTTTAAACTTTAAACCCGATTTCATTGTGTTACATTGCATACATTACCATATGCCAATTAAGCCAAACCCCATTTCTAAACTTCAATATTTAGCAGGCAGGAAGTGAAGGGGGACTCATTCCGGCTCTATAATAAAAGTCAGTGTGTTTTGTGTTTACACAGGGAAATACACAGAGCATGGATTCCCTCAACAGACTTGAAATCTTCATCCCAGAGGAGGCTGACACAAAAACCATCCATCTGTGTAGTTTACCAGCTATATTGCTCAAAAGAATGGGCCTCCCCCTGCATGACTCTAAAGACTCCAAGAAACTGGCAATATGGATTAGTCCAGCAGTCTTACGGAGGAAGGGGCAGAAACTACTGTCCAACACAGGAAAGGATGCACTAGAAAATGCGTCCTCACTGCTGGGCAGAAGGTTCCGGCCTCCTATGGGTCCTTTCAAAATGCCTATTTACTCTACCAACCGTGCCATTTGCAACATGCTGAAGGATATGAACCAAGGGAAACCGCTCTCCACATGCAAGTCTCCCACCCCCTTGTGTCCCCGGGACTCACCACCACAGACTGGCTTCCCTGCTATTGTCATCTACCATGGATGCATTTACCTGTGCATCAGTAAGAACAATCCAAGCAAGAGTCGACAAGACACTCCCTCTACTCACTCATTGTCATCTGAAAGCCAGAAGAAGGTAACTTGACATTTCAGTTGGTGAAGTCACAGCATGGGAAAACATGACAATTCATTTGACATGTATAGCTTTACATTCACACAAATACATTTCAAAAACCAAACCATTTCCTTTTTTTCGAACTAACACACCAGAAAACACATGATATGATATTTCACATACACTGCATGTTCGGGTTAACAGGAAACAGATTATACACTCTGCAGTTGGTCACTTGGTTGCATAAATACTGCTAGGAAGGAATAACCGTGATGATGAAAAGTAAGATTTGTTTTCTCGCAGCAACAACACAGATAAATTGTTAGTTACACCAAGTGTTGGTAATGCTCAATCAGGAAGACAATGTGAGTGTGTTAACGTTTCCAAAAGTCTGTTTTATGGGTGTGAAGACTCAGGAGAAGTTTAGGACTAATTTTAAAATGGTTTAAAACTAAAACTTGTTTGGTGTGGAGTGGACGTAGCTTTAGCATTGGAAGTGAATCAAGACTCACTCAGTTTGTGAATGATCTCCGGAGAATTGGGGTCAGACTTTCTCCGCAGTTTTCCTTTCACTCATGCACAACGCAGTGGGGGGTTCTCTGCTCACATGCATTCACAACAGCAACAGATCCTCCACAGGATTCAGGTTATGGGTGATGCATCAGACAGAGGCAGGATGTAACATTCTGCTGTGGAGATCATTTTTTTTTGTTTACAGCACATCAACACCGGCGTCGGCTGTTATCACCACAAACTTTCTTCGTCTGTGTCTTTCCGGTGTTTAACACTGCTTTTTAATCCAAACACACTCCTGCAGACAGAAGTTTCTTCTCGCAGATTATGACGCAGGACAGTGTTTTAAGTTCATTGTTGCAAAAGAGGCAAAGCCCCGTTTATCCAGGAACATAAATATGAATTCAGCAGGTTTTTATATAGATCAGTTTTAAGTGTGATGATTATAAAACATCAGAGGACCAAAATCACTTGTTGACCAGCGGAATAATGTGCCTCAATGGTGCTGATTTAAGTTCAGAAAAGATACAGCTTTATTGATCCACACACCAGGGAAATTCAGATGTTACAGCAGCAGGCACGTCATAATGAGGTAGACAAGAGAATAAAGAAATATAAAAAGCCAATAGAATACCAAAAAAAAGCTGATTATAATGAAATTATTGTGATGAGATGTATCAACCTTGACTGGAGTTGAATTTATTTTACTGTAGATGCTATATTTTCAAAGTAAAGAAAATTAGGATGTACTTGTTGTAAGTCTGTGGACAGAATTTTCTCTACCATTTTCCAAAAGTCTTATGTGATACTACCTTATTTTGTCCTCCAGGAGCTGCACAATGACAAAAGGCCCAGGAGGATGCACACCACAAATAAGAATGTGCCCTCATCCAAGGCTGCTCACTCTGTCCGACAGTCCGCTGACAGCGGGCAGCAAGTGGATGGCCACAGTCACAAAGATGCTGCAGGACAGCAGGCAGCAGGGGAAGCAGCAGCAGCCCCAGAGCCAGCCTGGTTTCATCCTGAGGGGGGCAAGGAGGTGGGGGCCAATGAGGACAGTGGTGACTGTGAGATGCAGGACCTGGCCAGTGATGAAGCCGAGCGCACCAGTCAAAAAGATGAGGAGGTCGGTGATGTGCACATGGAACGTGGTGCAGTGACACACAACAGCAACCAAAGCTGCACAGGGAGGGAGTCTCTGGGCGCCACCTCGCTGGTGAGGGAGTGTGACTTTGATGAGCTGGTACAGGAGGAGAAGATCGCTTCAATGAAGGCCAGACTCACTCGACTGAGTGAAGCTGCACTCAACAGTCTGCATTCTTCACAGTAACTGCTTAGTCACACTCAGCAGTAATGATGTGTCAGTTTCACAAAAAATCCCAACTTATATTACAACTTTGATAGATTGGACACCTACTTCTTTCGCTTTTGTGTTTACCACTTGGTACAGCCCTAAGAATTATTTCTAGGAGAGACTCTATAAATGTACGGGAACAGGAATTTCTCCTTGACTGTTATTGGGACGTGGATATATATGTTGTTTTGTAAGAATCAGTTGGTTATAAGCACACATGAATATTTATGGTTTATGAATGACAATGTGACATGTATTCAATATAAATGTGAAGCCCAGAATATAATCAGAAACCAGTGTGCATGTTAATAACCTGATAGCTTAACAGTTATCACATTCCCTTGACATTTGCTCTAGATTAGGATTTATATTTTTCCTGAAACCTGATTTGTTCTCTAGCACAGCCATCAGGCCAAACTTAACAAATGCACATTGACATACTGCTGTTGAGGTTCTAAGAATTTTATCTCCTCTTGAATCATGTCTCACTTTGTTTTTATCAAAGGTTCAGTGTGTAGTATCTAGTGACATCTAGTGGTGAAGGTGCATGTTGCAGCTAAATACCACTCACCTCAGCCTCCCTTTCTAAACATGAAAGAGAACCTGTGGTAACCTCCAGTTTTCATAAAAACTCAAAAGGGTTTGGTTTGTCCAGTTTGGGCTACTATAAAAACAAAACATGGCGGCCTCCGTAGAGGACCTGCTCCTGATGCAAATATAAAGTTCTCATTCTAGGGTTTATGTTGCACTGTTTTATTAAGTGCCACATAGCTGACAACAGATTTCCATAGAATTTTACAGCATTTTATTCATTCGTTAGCTGTACTGTTTATCTGCGGGGGCAGGAGTCCACCCCAGCAGACTTTGGGTGAGAGGCAGGGTACTGCCTGGACAGGTCACCAGTCCATTACAGTGCTGACACAGAGACAAATAACCATTCACAATCACATTTACTATTACAGCAAGTTGAAGTCTCTAATGAACCTGCATGTGTTTGGACTGTGGGAGGAAGCCAGAGTGTCAGGAGGTCACAGGGCTATGCAAAGACTGGATAGCACTTCATTATCACTTCAATAGGCTTCTCACTCAGAAGGCCGTGCAGGTTCTGGACCAGGCCCTGGTCATCTCACATCTCACACTATTGTAACTCCCTCCTGGCAGCTCTACCTGCTAGTGCCATCCGACCTCTGCAGCTCATTCAGAATGCAGTAGCTCGACTGGTCTTTAACTTCCCGAAATTTACTCACACTACTCCGCTCCTCCGCTCCCTTCACTGGTTACCGGTGGCTGCCCGCATCCATTTCAAAACATTAGTACTTGCGTACCGTGCTGCGAACGGATCGGGTCCAGTCTACAGATTTACCACAACACATAGGGTTGTGGTTTGAGCCCAGTCTCCCCTATGCTTCATTCATAAGTGTCCTTGGGCAAGATACTGAACCCCAAATTGCCCCTGATAGCTGTGTAATAGTAAGGAATAGAGATAGTGCTGCACATCACAATAGAGACTATTTACTATTTAATATTTTCAGTATAAATATATTATTCCTATGGCTGGAGATGTTCTAAGGTCAGACATGTCCCATTCTTGTCAGTGAAATATATCTTGAACAGTGGGAAGAATTTTCTTTAAAATCCCACTCCACCTCAGACACAAGAATTCATATGCTAATAATGAATTAACAATTAAATTATTTAAAAAAACAAATATCTAATAGGAGAAACCAACTCGCTAACTTCTGTGAATTGACCTGTTAAACTTTTTAATGTTCATGTGTTATCAAACTGATGAAGAGCTTGTCTTCATATGCTATTGTTTTGTCTTTCTGCAGTGCTGTGCTCTCAGGGCCACTACTTTCAATTCACTGTCCAATAATGAACAGGAGTGAACTTAGTGCTGCACAGTTTTCAGTGGGACTTTGTCTTAGAAAGGTTCATGATCATTTTGGAGGGTGCAGTCAGTGTTGTCCAACACAAAATATTAGAAAAACCTCTAAGTTGAATCAACAGATCTAAATCCGTATTAATACAACCAGAACATGAGTGAGACATCATGGGATATCATGTTTGTGAGTGTGTGGATATCCTGTCACATTCACAGTAGGAACAGAGCAGAACAAGTTCAGCCCCAGTGACAGAATGTTAAATCATCTTATACGAGTTGTGGATTAGATATGAGTTAGGGGGAGGAAACCTCAGTGCTGTGGTCCTCCCCTCCTGCTGCATGAGTATAAGCCTGCAGGTCGGCTGAGGTACGTCCCCACAGACAGGATGCACTCCACATACTGCTCCTCTGCCAGACCATCGACACTCACAGTAAGACCTGCTTTCACTCCGCTAGTAACTCTAGACCAGGACTGGCAGGAAATGAATGATGCCATGTTGTAGCGCAGCTGTCTCTGTAGTGCTGACATTAATCTGAGATTCTAAACCTTTTCTTCTCTGTGTCCACACTGGTGAAACATTATATCATGGGACCATTGTTTTTTTCCTCTAATTCCCCAAGAACCAACTGATTTGTAACGTTACCTTCACTGGTTGTCAGTTTGATTTAATTATAGGAAATTTTGAGAAAAGTTAATTTGGTTTACTCCTATTAATTTTTCTACTGCAAAGCAGAACAGCTGAACTTGCACAATTGTGCTGTCTCTTGACGAGTGCATTGTCCGTTCTAAACCTGCCTGTTTTAAATGTTCTTGTCCTGTGTTAATACTCTGGAGCTACTTCAAAATTATTCCTCCTCAAACTGTTCTATAATATACTGTCACCTGTTATTGTTTGTGTAAGATTGAATGATTTACTCAACATGTGTTAATTTTTCATTCATCGGATGTCGGCTCTTTCAGAGGTCTTTTAAGCGACGGACATAATCTTCAGACCCAAGTTCATAGCTTTTCAAAATGAAATTTCAGCAATTCAGCTTGATTTAAAGCATCACAGCCACCACAAAATTACCTTTAAGTTGTGCTTTTACTTTGAAGTGATTCTGTGAATGATGCTACTAGTGACAGAGATCGGCACTGGTGACACCCGTAAATGTCTGTGTCAGTCTGACATTGTAAAATAGAATAATGTAGAAGAAGACATGGTCAACTCTGTCCACAGACTGAAGGGAGATTCTGCTACAGAGTGCTGGTCGTTTGTTTATTCAATTCTTATTCATATTGAATGTATCACTTTTGTTGAATTAATCGTTCATATATTTTATTAGAAAATAAATTGGAGCAATTTATCGTTTTCCTCTATTTATTCAAAATTATATTATTATTATTATAATTTATTCCAATTTTAATCAAAAATGTACATTTCAGGACAGGACAGAAAGTGGATTCATGCCTTGAACCAAACCTCGCTGTCCTAAATGTATTGAAATGTCTATGTATTGAGTCCACTGAGAGCTCACTCTCTCCATGCTCAGTAGAAATCACAACTTGACATCCGTTACATGTGAGGATGCATTCATGACCATTTTTGCAGTATCATTGGAAGAAATGGGCAAAAAAAGCTGAGACTCCTGTTTGAATGAAACAGGAGTCTTGCAATATTTATTGTCCATCAACTCTGATACAATGTAATTAAATAAGAAATCAAAAATGAAAAAGTGACCATTGACCATTATTTCATTAGATTCATTTGTAGAGGCATTGTTTGGGTTTTGATGTAGACAGTCGATAAGAGGGGGTGATAATGTAAAATTAAGGTCCTAGCTGAATCCAACCAGGAAAGTTTAGGCCGATCGTTAACGCCTCAAACTGCTTAGCTTAGCCTGAATACATGAATTAAATATGGTATGTTGCAGATTTTGTATTGAAGAGTTCGCTCCGACAACAAGTCCAAAGATACCATGAGCAGGATGACTGAAAATCTTCACAGATATGTTTTGTATTGAAGTTTCTCTTCTCGTCTTCAGGTGTTGTGTGTGCAGCTCATGTGTCTGGCAGGCTGGCCCCTCTGCTCAGAGGCAGCCAGACTCCGCTGTGGTTCGGATCTCCTCAGCGACCTCATATTTGTGTGCGGTGATCGTGGGATATATTTAGGTAAGTCTATCTTCATATTATCCACTATCTATCTAATGTCACCAAAAGAAGCTGCCGAGGAGATTTAGACTGTTCTAGTAGACAAGGTGACAGTTGTGTTGGGAGTGGAAAGGTCAGGTGTCTTTTGGACAGTTTATAAAATAATCTTCCTGTGGTATCTAACCTCATTCAGGTTCTGGTCATGTCATGTAATCAACATCACCAACTCTTATCAGAACCATAATCAGCATATGATGTGAAACATACAAAAACATCATCATGCATATCCCTGTTTGTGCACAATGCAGGGCATTTCACAGAGTCACAGTCTGTCCTTGTCATTTCTGTACTGAGGTGCAGTTGTAAACAGTATCAGACTTTTAATGGAGACATTTCAAATCCAGTTATTAATTAAATTCTAATTTAATAATATTTTTCTTAATGATTTAACAATTGAAGCCTTTGAATAATACTGCAAAGATGTTTTCAGATGTGTATTCAGAAAACATTAAATACTCATATTTCATTAGTGTCCTATACTATTTTATAAGAGAGGATGTCAGTGTGGATCTGTTGCAGGACAGTTGCTCTGGAGAGGACACTTGTACCTCAGCATTAAAAAAGTCTTCAGTAGCAGTGCAGAGATGTAGTTAATCTGAAAAATGTAGTTAATCTGAAAAATGTAGTTAATCTGAAAAATGCTTGGTAAGAATTCAGACACTAACAGTCTTCCACAGTACTGTGTATATGAAAACAGGCAGACATTTGACAAGTTTACTGGTTGTATGCTGACTGTCTGTCAGTTGATCTATTGCAAATGTGTTGAGAGAGTCACGTAACTTAATCACTTTATCAAAACTGCATTTGACAAAATTTCTGGAGTTCTGTCAAGTTTGATGAGCAACCTCTGTTTATTCATCTATCTACTAATTCCAGAAATCTGAGCGGAGCTGTCTGACTGCAGAAGGCATGTTATCTGCTTGGCATACCTATCATTGATGCTAAAGAAAGTGCAGTACCGAGTTTTGTTCGATTTGGACACACAATATATTTCATATTAAAAAACTTTGAATAAACAGGTGACCAGCACTCTGTAGCAGTCAGTGGGGGCAGCGTCTCTTACCAGGCAGTCTATGGACCGAGTTAAACAACACAAGCAATAATACATAGCTATTTTGATCATCAAGATCATTTTGATAATTTTAATATTTTTACTTCACCATGTTGGACAGACAGAAATTATCGGTGTCACAGGTGCAGATCTCATGTCATAGCAACAACAATCATAGAATCACTTTCTCTTCAGTAATATGTCCACAAAGTAAAAACATAACAAATGGCTTGTGGTTGAAGATTGTGTTGATGGCTGACATGTAATGTATGAAAAATAACATCAGTTGAGTGAATCATTCAAACTTAGATATAAAACATACATTTGAACATTAATCAAGCAAATTTGGTTTAATTTGATGAAATATATTGTATAAAATTGGTAAACAGAAAAAATTATATTTTGGAGATATAAGGATGAACACAAGTTTTCTAACTTCATTCTGCACCATAGACTGTTAAGAAAAAGCTCTACACACGTCCAGCATATAAACAATAAAACAGTTACAGTACATATGTTGTCGATTAATCATTCATGACAGTACTGGATTCAATGCAATACTATTCTAGTATTTTTTTTATAACAGATTATGGCCCAAGACTCTATATAATGTTGATTTTAATCAATATAAAAAACACTAATGAGATAAAATGTTATCAGGGTTATTCCACCCTTTGTGCAACACTTTCTCCAGCAGAGGTGTGTAATAACACAGATATGGTCATGGTCATGGTGTCCACAGTTAAACATTGTAGTTATTCTGAGCACGTTATCAGCTACATGACAACAAATCATGCCCTGTTAATGTATTTATATTAAAATAAGCCTAGGCCTCAGCAGTAAACTAATATTCTGATTGACTGTACTATAAGAGATAGAAACGCCTGGCATTGGATGAGCTGGCTGCTGCAGCATGTTGGAGTAACAGGGGCCAAACACTTCACAGCAGATTTGATGAAGTGAAGCATCTTCAACAGTTCATTATTATGAGATTATACTTTCTACCACAGGAGCAATAGAATTACCAAGAGGCCCTTTCACCTGATTACCTTTCCCCTGTTCTGACCAAGGCCACCCTCTCCATCTGCTATCAGAGTGGTGGCAGTCCACCAAAACTGGTAGCGTGCTAACCAGAACACCGTGCCTCGGTGTGTGATAGCTTTATTGTTAAAACACTTGTTATCTGAGATGGGTCCAGCTTTCACACTTACAACGAAGAAGAGCGCACAACAATTCAGAGTAGGTCCATATACTTCACATTTGATGGTGTTGTGTTCTCCGGGATGGTTTTACCCCCATTTCAAACACTTTAAACAAGATCAAGTCATTAGAGGTTTTGGTTCCTGTCTGTCTAGTAGATGTTGAATTGCTTCACTAGTTCATTGAAAACTGACCTGCTGGTGGTACTAGATGAAATGCTAAAGCAGTACAAAAACAAAGCCAAACAATGGCAATGTGCAGGGGAAAATAAAGAAGACAACAGTCTGGATATTCATGTTCCCCATATACCCCACAACGGTCTCTATCAGAACAATAACCACTTTTCACAACTGCTAAATCATTAGTCTGGTTGTTTTATCCAGTAAATGGGAACGGCAGTGTGACGAATCAGGAGAGGGTTTTTGCAGAAACATTGTATATAGACTGAAAAAGGTTTAATTAATTTTTTTTTTTTTTAAGTAAGGAAGATACTGCAGCTTGACATGAGTTGCCTGGTTTACCTCTGCAGGTAAAGGAACGTGGTCTGGTTACGGTGCTCGGCCCAGAGGGAAGGGGATAGTAGATCAGTGCTGCCGAACAGGTGGCTGTGACCTTCAGCATCTGGAGAAGTACTGTGCCAAACCAAAGAGCCGGGAGCATACCACCGCTTGGCCAGTCACAACCACAACAGCACACACCACAACACAGCTAGATATGGTAAGAACTATTTAATAAAAAGTAATCTTCACTAAATGTTTACTTACTAACTTTATGCACAGCTGTCAAATGCACTGAATAGTTTTACACTTAGACCAATCAAAGACCAATCGCTGAAACAAGTGCAGGGGCACAGTCCTTCCTAACTTACATCCACATGTTCGATGTACTGACAACTAAAGCAGAAGTAATGTTATCATGCTCCACTGCAGTTTAGAGTAAAACACAATGTATAAGGCAACGACCACCACAAAAACCCCAATACCCAAAATCTGAGAAGGAGTGGAGAATCCCTTCTCACAGAGAAATTGGCCCACACACACCACAACAAATACAGCTAACAGTGAAAACAACTTCAACGTAAAAATAATGACTTTAATACCACAGACAAAACCGAAGAATACACTGTAACTAAACTGATATCCCTGATAAGCTCTTGTGGAACAGTGCAGGTCCCACAGAAGGCCAAGGTTTCCCTTCTACCTCTGAGCTCCATGTCCTTGAATCAACTCATTTTTGTCCTGTTTTTGTTTTGCAGGCACAGCAGTTCGAAGCAGTATTTCACAAGAAACTTTTAGAGCACCTGAGCGCTCCCAACAGTCCAAAGAGGGAAGCTTATAGAAAGAAAAAACAGCCTTCAGTCCAAAGGAAAGCCAAATTGTCCTCATCAAAAAGGAGGATCAAACCAGCACATCCAACAGGCCTCCCTCACGCTCTGAGAGAGCGATGAGATTTAACCCTTGACCTCTGACCTCATGGATTAAGCATGTTCATAGTTAATGGATCGGAATCAGAGGAACATTTTGCTGCTCCCAATTGCCTTTTGTTTGTCTCATGAGAAATTATCTCTTATTTGAACATGACTAAATTCCAGAGGTGGGAAGTAATGAATTACAAATACTTCAGGTATCTGTCCTTTACTTGACAATTTTTTCTTCTACTTCCTACAGTTCAACACAAATATCCATAGTTTCGACTTCCTACATTTTCAAAACACACCATTACTTTAATTTTAATGCTTTGATGGGAATTATTCGTAATTTTTTTATTTTGCATCAACGAGCGCCACCTTCCCAACATTGAGACAGATTTCAACCTAAAGGGACAGTAACACAGAGAAGGTTATTCCTTATTGTGTATCTATCAGTGCATATCACTCACAGCATACAAAACACAGCTTAAAAGAAGTATCAAAACGAAACAGACAGGAGAGGGAGACTCAACCACCAAGAGGCGCAGCAGAGATATGTGTGACGAGGAATAACAACATGGAAGAAATTAAAGAATTGACCAACATTAATAATAACGTTGATAATGTTTATGAAAAAGCAGAGCAACAAACCATTCCACATCACTGGCCTCATGTACATTTATAATACTTCATTCAATACAGCCTACACATTTCCTTCTGGACATTTTTTATAATTATTCATTATAATTTTTTATTTCATTTGGAGTAGAGTTGCCTAAGTTAAACAGTCTTTGTTTTATATTAATTTGACATGATTCTCAGTTTGATTTGCACAGCCGGTAGAAAATGTTTTACTTTTATACTTTGAGTACATTTCAGAACCTGTACTTTTATACTTTTACTTGTGTAAAGAGGTTATACTTTTTCTTGAGTCATTTTCAACTCAAGTATCTCTTCCTCTACTTGAGTAAAGAAGGTGTGTACTTATAACACCTCTGCTAAATTCTGACCCGTTTCTCCTTAGGAGAAATAAGGAGCAAGAGACGAGAGCAGGCCTATTCAAATAGTGGCCCATGGGCCTGATGCGGTGGCCCTTTTGAAAATGTCCATGGCATGCAAGACTGCCTGCAAATCAGTCTCTCATGTGTGAGATGTAATAAAACAAAGGTACATCTCTGAGCAGCCTTGTTTTTGATCTGCTCCCGTTCGCCCTGATTGTCACTGCACACTGGTTAGGGTTATGAGAATATTTATAGAGAAGCTTTAATGAACGCTGTCTGTCTGTGGCATGAGTGATGATGTTAGCTTGTCATGAACCTGGTCAAACTTGTCTACGCCCCTCTGCATTTCTATACCTGCAGACAGTTACTTTCAGCAGCAGTGGATACTGACTCATGTCTCATGTCACGTTATTTAGTTGTTATGTCAGATTCTCCAAATCATGTTTTACACAGTGAATGTGTTGTAATGTATTTCTCCATCATGTGTGGTGTATCTTGTCACTGAATCCTTTTCTCCTCCGTGTGAAAAGTTCATTCTTAGTTTTGGAATTCCTTTCATTTAAGTTATTCACGGAATGCAATCATGCAGTTTCTTTGTTAGCCACTGCAGCAAATGATGTTTTCTTATTAGTCTGCTTCACACATATATCAAATCTGGGATAGTCTGAACAGACTATCCCATCAGTTGAATACAGTTACTACATCTGTTCACATGTATTAGTCCGGAGTGACAGTGTGTAGCTTTTGTAGCTGTGTGTTTTAGACAAAGTCATTAGCAGGGCAGAATGTATATATTAAATATTTATTAAATGGTTTGGATTGAACTTGTCATTTCTACTTCAGTGGTTTCCTCTGTCTGAAATTATCTTGTATGTTTTTTATCTTCCATAATGTGAGTATGAACATGTTTTTTGTAAAAAACTTTTTTGCATTCATTATTTATAC
Organism: Verasper variegatus; assembly: GCA_026259375.1. Classification (NCBI taxonomy): domain Eukaryota; kingdom Metazoa; phylum Chordata; class Actinopteri; order Pleuronectiformes; family Pleuronectidae; genus Verasper; species Verasper variegatus. The sequence goes on along the minus strand of CM048045.1, from coordinate 1,356,048 downwards.
CACTGTGACTGTAATCAATTTTAAAACTTGTTACATGTTGATTTGAAGCCACTGCAGGAGAAAAAACAGTTCAGGTTTGACCACTCAGTTCCATCTTGAAACATTTTATAACACTATCGGGTTCAACACAACTTGTCTTTTTGTTTTGGCGTTCAGCTTCAGTGAGATCATAAACAGCTGACTCATTTCACTTTGACATGGCTGAGGTTATCATCTCTCCAAGTTGTGAGGGCTATCTCAGCCCTGTGTGGAGCAGCCTGATAAATCAAATGGCTCTTTATGCTTCATCTGCATCACTGTGAGATTAGTGAGTACATTCACAGTCTCAGTCTTTATCCAGAGGTATCTCATGTTGGAGAGGAAGTAGTTGCCTCGGTTTCTAAGCAGACACAATATCTGGATATACGTATGCAGTTGGAGGAGTTGAAAACATAACCTACATCGGTTAAAGAAGAAAGTGTAAATAATCAAACATTGTAGGCAAATACAAGCTGTAAAATAAATGTAAAGAACAGCAACTCTTTTTCATTGTGCCAACACATTTTGTAGAAGTATTTCTTGTGCAGTAAAAGGAAATACCTCTTCTTTCTTACATTAGTATTCTTTACTTACTTACTGACTGCACTGACGGTGCACATGTGCTGCAGAGCACTACAGGAACCATCCAGCGTTGGTATTATAGCATGCTGGGGGGTCATAAGTTGTGTTATGAGACATTATCAGTAGTATTTCAATTCAATTCAATACTATTCAAGGCCATAGTCATGAAGTGAACATTGGGGGGGACCAAAATCTCACAACTCATTATTAACACACAAGATGAATTTTTATGTATTTTGTTATTTAAAACAATGTTTAATACTGTAGTGTAAGTCTAATGTGTGATTGGTAATATAAATATGTTTATGTGTATTTTATATAACTTTATATACTTTTTTTTATATTTTCAAGTTATATAGAATATACTGTCGATAAATATCTTTAAATTCAACCAGATTACTGCTCACTTTTCTCCTCTCCTCTCAAGTCATTGTTTTTGCTTGTCGTCATAGCATAACAGTTTTGTTATTATTATAAGTCCAGTTTACAATTCAGTTTATGGGGGGGGGGATTTGACCATATGTAGGGGGACGTGTCATAATTTTATTTGTAAAGTGTCAAATCATAATATACATCATCTCAAGGCACGGTTAGTAAAGGCCCAAAATAGGCATGAGGATTTATCATTAATACCATTAATCCCATTTGTTGATGTTACGGTTCCCAGACCAGTTGTAAATTTGGCCACTATGTTCATTTGGGAGGAAAGTTAACTAAATCACAAAATAAATAAATCTGGGACTTACCAACAAGTAGTAGGTTGAAGGATTAAAAAACAAATACAGCAGTCATAGGACACACATATGTAGACACAAAATAAATAGTCTACATATTTAAAAAGAGAATGATATACACTAGCTCAAATGTTAAACTTATTCAAGCATCAAGAATATCAAAAGTATCAATAACTTCACACACACACATTCACTGATATTTAACATAAGCTACAACAATGTAAGTAAGTAAATAGTTTAAGATTACAATGTTCACTCACTGGTGTCCATAAAGCAGACCAGTGAGAAAAGCAGAAACTCACTGCTCTCTACCATCTTGTGGATGACGTCATGCGGCAGCTACAAAGATTTTAGAGAGCAGAGCTGCTTTGTGTCTCGCTGAGAGAGGTGATGATGTCCTTTGCCTGATAAATGTATTTGAGAGGTCTGTCAACTTGTTCCTGCATGCTATATTATCGCTGGTCAAGTTGACTGTTCTAAGCAGACCAGAAGGTCCATCAGGCCACAGGGAAATGTCCCGGTGCTCCAGATGTGCAGCCCACCACTGAGTCCTTGAAGGACCACTGTGTATAAAGTGAAATATACTTTATTGCCTAGAAAGGAGAAGTCTCTGAATGATAAGGGAAGGAGTTTCAATGCTTCCTATCTTATTCCCTTTAGCAGAGGAAACACTGTACCATATTTTATGAAGGGGGAGGAGAAAATGTAATGGACAGACACGTAAATATAAAAAAAACAGATCAGCTCTTTTGTTCTTGTGACACGACAGAGAACAGATGTGAATCCTCACATGTTCGTCTGAGCTCCTGATTTCTTCTCTGTCACATCTGTCCAGTCAGGGCTTATAGTTCACAATATAAAAATCATAATTAAATACAAATACAAATATGAATACACAAATCATAACTAAATACAAATATGAATATGAATACACAAATCATAACTAAATACAAATATGAATTTAAGAATCATAACAAATCAAAACAAATATAAAAGTATTTTTCCATCCCCCTATTGTGAAATGTGCAAAAAAATAAAAAAACTCCATTTAACCAACATGTAAGAAGGTCAAAAGCACTATACCAGGAAACTGTCTGAATGTTATTTACTCTGGCCCCTTGCTCATTTGTATTCAGTTATTATTTAAATGGATCAACTATATCTTCCGTTGTTTCTCCCTGTGAGTAAGTGCTGGTTACATTTACTCTATTCCCTGAAGAGAGGGAAGAGTGGGATCACATACAGCCATAATAATCCGATTCTATCAGACCATAATTAAATAACCTTCAATATCTCATTATCAGAATATATGCCACAGATTAAAAAAAGCTAAATTTAAGGAAATAATCCCAATTACATTTAAACCTGTATTATCCGTCGATATAACCAACAAATTCTTTAAAAACCTTAGCTCCACTGAGATTGACCATCTTGTCGATAGCTCTGTAAGGTCATTACGATTAATATTAGACTCAATAGCGCCTCCACAAAGCAAGAGCTGTCTACTACTCCAAATTAATAGAAGAAAATAAAAACAACCCCAGGTTTCTTTTCAGCACTGTAATGAAGGCTGACAGAGAGTCACACCTCCACCGAACCCAGTATTCCTCGATCCCTAAATAGCAATATCTTTATGACCTTCTTAAATGATAAAATTCTAACTATTAGAAATAAAATCAACCATCTCCTGCCCTCAATTGGCACTAATACACCATCAAGAACAGAAATCTCAGAAACTGCTGAGAATCCTACCAATTATTTAGACAGCTTCTCTCTGATCACCCTTGATCAGCTGACCAAACTAATCTCATGTTCTAAACCAACAACTTGTATCTTAGATCCCATTCCTACAAAATTACTTAAAGAAATTCTGCCCCTAATTGATAGCACGTTACTGAACACAATAAATCTGTCATTATCATCAGGATATGTACCACAGTCCTTTAAAATAGCTGTAATCAAACCCCTTCTCAAAAAACCCACCCTAGACCCAGAGGTTTTAGCCAATTACAGACCAATATCTAACCTCCCCTTCCTGTCTAAAATCCTAGAAAAAGTTGTAGCCAATCAGCTGTGTGAGTTTCTCCAGGAAAGTAATGTATATGAAGACTTTCAGTCGGGGTTTAGAGCCAATCACAGCACAGAGACAACCTTTTTCCACTTGCATAATATCTCAAAAATGTCCTTTCTCAAAAAGATGCAGAATAACTAGTCCACGCCTTTCTTACATCCAGACTGGATTATTGTAATTCCTTATTATCAGGCTCCAGCAGTAAGTCGTTAAAGACCCTGCAGCTTGTCCAAAATGCTGCAGCACGTGTCCTGACAGGAACCAAGAAAAGAGACCACATGTCTCCTGTATTAGCTTCACTACACTGGCTTCTGGTTAAATCTAGAATAGAATTTAAAATTCTCCTCCTCACCTTCAAGGCCCTTAATAATATGGCACCATTATACCTCAAAGAGCTGATAGTACCTTATCAACCCACTAGAGCACTGCGCTCCCAGAATTCAGGCTTACTTGTCGTCCCTAAAGTCTCTAAAAGTAGAGTAGGAGCCAGAGCTTTCAGCTATCAAGCTCCTCTCCTGTGGAATCATCTCCCACTTTCAATTCGGGAGGCAGACACCACCTGTATATTTAAGAGTAGGCTTAAAACCTTCCTTTTTGATAAAGCTTATAGTTAGAGCTGGTACAGGCTTGTCTTGGACCTGCTCTTAGTTATGCTGCTATAGGTCTAGAAGGTCGGGGGACACATGACACACAGAGCTTCTCTTCCCAGCTTCTCATTCCTCTTCTCAATCGTTATCATATCAAAGAAATTAATATCTCATCAATACATGTTACTGACTTGACTTCTTCCTCCGAGTCCCTTTGCCTTATCGTCCACAGATCCAGGGCCGCGATTGCAGCCACATCATGAATTATGATGGTGGATCACGTATCAGAGATTGTGATAATAATGGTGGATCCTGTATCATGTTGGCATCTGATAGCGGTGGTGGACCACGATTGAGGTGGCAGCTGATGGTGGATCCTGATGGCGGCAATGGATCATAATTGTGGACTATAGTGGCATCCAATCTTGATGGTGGATCCCAATCGTGGTGGCTGCTGACCATGGACTATGATTACAACAAGACTGCTTGATATACAATATTTCTCCTCAGATACTCGACCATTACTGACAATATTCCATCAATTCATTGACCTTCCATTATGCTACAAAGTGTTTATTGTAATCAATGCTGCAAATACCCATATCTTTCTGATGTTCTCCTTCACACTTGACATCTATTGCACTTCTGTCCGTCCTAGGAGAGGGATCCCTCACATGTGGCTCTCTCTGAGGTTTCTACGTTCTTTTTACCCTGTTAAAAGTTTTTTAGTAGTTTTTCCTCACTCTTGTTGAGGGTTAAGGGCAGAGGATGTCACACCTTGTTAAAGCCCTATGAGACAAATTGCAATTTGTGAATATGGGCTATATAAATACAATTTGATTGATTGATTGATTGATAACACAATGCAAAGCTGTGGCTAATGTTAGTATGCTATATAATAATCAATGTGAATAAGATATTTGCATAAGAAGTCTTATGCCTGTTCCCTTGAAACTTACTGTATTATTCTGCAGAATAAATAAATTGATAATTAATCCTAACATTTCTAATTCTACAATAACTGATCAAATCAAGATGACTGTTTTATATTTATGTGTACAAATTTGACCGATTTTATCCAAAGCGATTTACACCTCTGGGACGATGTTTGTCATTATTCAAAAACCTGATGATGCAGCATTAGGATGAATTGGGGGTTCAATATCTTGCTCATGGACACTTCAAAATGGTAATTAGCCATGTAGAATCTTTTCTTTTGCTGTCAGTCAAACCCACTGAATTCCCTCGCAGAATACAATTTGCTTCAAACTAGTGAAAAATAAGAGTGTAATCAGGCAGAAAGGTGTTTCTGGCCTTTTGACCCACAACATAGTAACAGCTGTTTGCGGTCACCTTGATAAGGCAGTGGGGAGAGCTCTCTCCTTCTGGCTGCTTGCGTCACAGTCGGATAATATTATTCACTCCCATTTCTTCCCATGCGGGGCTGCTCCAACAAAGCTTCCAGTCACATCTGATTCTCATGGCCATGCTGTTGTTGTCAAACCAAAGGGTTAAATGTTAGACTGGCAACATTTTGCTAAAAAATATTTTTAGTTGCATCCATGGTTAGGAGCAGCTGATTTACAGTGAGCTCAGCAACATTTCTATCTTCTGTTGTCAGAAGTCGTCAGAGCTCGCCTTGGTTTCTCTCTTTCATCTATTTCCAGCAAGTCTGATACAGAGAAGTATGGATGTACATTTAATGCAGACTTCACCTATCTTGCATTGTGACATGAGCAAGTCTATTATTAGAAATAATGCACCTTTGCTTTCAGCTCAATGCTATTAATGAAAAATGCTGTACTCACCTACAGCTTAAAAACTATGATTGTGGGATGACAATTTCACCACATTATTATAGTATCAAATAATTTATGAAAACCACACTTAAATCATTTGATGTGTACTTTTTCTTGTCACATCAACATGATTTCACTTCACTCTGGGAGCTGTTATTGCATTCATCTTTAAATACTTGGCTAGCTCTGTGCTATTACATTAGGCTAGCTTTGCCTCTGGCTAAGGTACATGTAGATGCTATGTTCCAAGGCAGATGTGAAGTCATGTCACATAACCAGCTAGTTTGTGCTTCGTGACTCTAGATCTCTCTCTCTCTCTCTCTCTCTCTCTCTCTCTCTCTATATATATATATATATATATATATATATATATATATATATATATATACAGACTATAGGGGGATGGGGGTGGGAGTGGGGTGATGATTGGTAGGGGCCAAACCCAGGGTCTTTTGTCATGCTAAGTACAATATCAGCTCTTGTACTATTCTGTATTTTGATGTTGGTGATGTAAGAGACATTTAGAAATGTGTTTTTGTTATTTTGCAGTACATGTACAAAACACCAGACTGCTCTGCTTTGTGCACAAACACAGACGCCACAGACTGTGAACAGGTCCACCTGTACAGTTCAGTGTGACTGTCTCTCTTTCAAGGCTGCTGAGGGGTCTGGATGCTCCTTTTCCTGCTGTCATATCAGCAGGGTCACATCTGCAGCACAGCAGCTGAAAACACACAACACAATGACAAGTTACAGCCAGCACTCAATCTGGACCAATAACACATGCTGTGGGCCCCTTTACTCCTGCACTGAGCAGGTATTTCCTTACAGATATAGGTAGGCCTAATTTATCCTTTGGCGCTGTTGTCGTTTTCTAATGACTGACTGTCTCTGTGTGGTTGTATTCCTAATGTACATTCATTTATTCTCAGCATTTCTGTCATGGGAATTTCTAGAATACAAAAGAATCCACAACTTTATACTTACAACCACAGTTGCTTGGACACCTGTAGTGCATATGTCACATGACATGCGTACCTTTTATGGCATGAGGCCAAGTTAAAAAGGGACATGAGAAACTATGTGGCTGTGATTTAAATAGAATAAAATAGAAATAGGCGGACAGGTGGGTTAAAGAATATGCTATATTTTTCCAATTCTCAATTATGAATTGTTTCAAGTGTATGTCTATGGAGGACCCAATAAAACTAAATTGAATGGTCTTAGTTGTCAAAACCTGCTTTCAGACATTCACTGAACTCTAGCCAGCGCCCCCCCCCCCCCCACACCCAAAAAAAAGAAAGTCCAGAGGAGCCGCTGTAAGAACACAGCAGAAGATCCTCTGCATGATTCCCTGTAAGCGAGTGGGCGTGTCAATGACGTTTCTAACACGCAATAGATGCAAAAAAGAAGCAGTGCGATACTTGTACCGATGAAGATGTCAAGAGAGCTTTTGGAGATAAGAGTCGGTGTCAACGTGCTGTAAATAGAAACATGTTATCTCTGCAGCAGAATTCATTCATTACATCCTGCCTCTGGCTGCTGCACCACCATACCCTGATTTTTTTCTCTTTTTCCTAAAATCACAAAAATCTAAAAATAGAATCTAAACCTAACATAACAAAATAGTAGTTGCATTTGAAATAAACCCAAATCAACATATTTGTCATCAGCCTTCAGATTTTCTCTGTTCCTGCATGACCCCTGTGGTGATGAAGCCAGCATCAGTTACAGCAGATCAGTTTGTCAGTAAGTCAATAAAAGAAACTAAGAATAACTAACATGCATACAGTACATAAGCAATACTGACACTGAGTACAATACTGAGACTGATCCTGCATTATTACCTAAAATCTTTACTGTCAAACTGCATCATTTTTATCATGTGGGCCAAGATCCCATTTATAGTAAAAAAAAACTATCAGCAGCAGTTACACACAAACCCAACACTGTACTGTACAGTGTCGACAACAACAGTCAATGAAACAGACAAAACAGTGTGTTTTTTTCCCCAGTGTTTTCTTAAACGGATATATACTCTATGGTATAGTATGAGTAGTAGAGAGGTTCATGACACAGGCACTAATAACAAAGTTTTTAAACAATTCAGTGAGGGTGTGGGCTGTGTGCCACGTTAATAAAATACAGTGAAACAGGCACAAGCTTTACTTATCAGGCTGTTCATTGTCTCCTTTTGTTGTTTTGCTTTGCTCTTGGTGTTAGCATGATAAAACAAGTGTACTGTTGCTTGTGATAAGTGTGTGGGTACACTGTTAAGATTAGAAAGGAATGAAGGTTGGGCTGAATTTAGCCCAACCTTAATGAATGATCCTTATCCATAAAAAAGATGTTACGAAGCATTAAAGCTCCTTCAATCCATTCAATTATTATTATGGCAGCCACTGAAATACTTCCAGGTCATTTCACTCAGTCAGGAACCTTTGAAAGCAAAATTATGATGCTGTGTTTTGGTGCAGCAATAAAAAGCTGTGATCAAAGCTCAGTGTCCTCTGTGCGCAATGCCAAGACAACCCATGGTGACCTCTAGTGTTACAATGCATATTTGCATCAGATGCTGGCTCCATTCACATGTTCCCACAAGGCCCCTCGGATTTACAATGACATGATGTCAGACAAATAAAATGGGATTTAAATAAAGTTGTAAGGCACACACAACTGGAGTCACCCAGCAGACAGTGGTGTCAAATCAGAAAACAGTTGCAGATCTAAAGGGTCAAACGAAGAGATGACGAAGTTTAATGTGAAGGTTACAGGTATTAAGATTAGATCATATTACAAACAGTAATGTAAAATGATAATCAGACCAGAAAATGTGAAGATTCCACTGGAACTGGACCTGAGTTCAACACACCAAACAAAGGAGCAGGTTTACAGGGTTTTATTGTCCAAACAGGTGAGGAGGACACATGACACACAGAGCTTCTCTTCCCAGCTTCTCCTTCCTCTTCTCCACCCTTATCACATTAAAGAAATTAATATCTCATCAATACATGTTACTGACTTGACTTCTTCCCCCGAGTCCCTTTGCCTTATCGTCCGCAGATCCAGGGCTGTGGCTGCGGCCACATTGTGGATTATGATGGTGGATTGCAAATCAGAGATCGTGATAGTAATGGTGGATCCTGTATTGGGTTGGCTTTTGATAGCGGTGGTGGACCACGATCAAGGTGGCAGCTGATGGTGGATCCTGATGGCGGCAGTGGATCATAATTGTGGACTATGGTGACATCATGATCAGATGTCACCATAGTGACAATGATGGTGGATCATGTTCGTGGTGGCTGCTGACCGTGGACTATGATTACAACAAGACTGCTTGATATACAATATGTCTACTCAGATACTTGACCATTACTGACAATAATCCATCAATTCATTGACCTTCAGTTATGCTACAACTGTTATTCTAATCAATTCTGCAAATACCCTTATCTTTCTGATGTTCTCAGACACTCGACTTCTTTTGCACTTCTGTCCGTCCTGGGAGAGGGATCCCTCACATGTGGCTCTCTCTGAGGTTTCTACCTTTTTACCCTGTTAAAGGATTTTTTTAGTAGTTTTTCCTTCTTTTACATCTGTAATTATGGGCGCCTAGTGGTGGCGCCAAAAATATATATTTTTTCTTACATTGCACTCAAATTCAATATTGACTAATTGTTACAGCGTCACCTACTGGTCAGTGTGAAGATTAAGTGTGAGCAATCGACCCCAAAATTCTGTCACATGATCAGAGTCAACACCTGATCAAGTCAAGGCTATCACTATCAGTGCATACACACTAATAGTGATAGCGCCACCAAGTGGTCAGTGTGAAAATGAAGTTTGAGCAAACAATCCCAAAATTTGGCCACATGATCAGAAGATGACCTGAAGAGACCTATCAGTGTTTATGCAGTGTTAGTGATAGCGCCACCTACTGATCAACTCTTTCAAACAGCCAGCCAGCCAGCCAGCCTCTCTCTCTCTCTCTCTCTCTCTCTCTCTCTATGTCTCTCTGAAAGTGGTATATTTTCTCTCTCTCTCTGGGTCTATCCCCCCCCCCCCCCCCCCCCAAAAAAAAGAGTCTCTGTTGCGCCGGCAGCAAGCAAGGCACCCATTCGAAATTTCTTGGCAGGAGGAATTTTCTAGTTATTACTCTTATTGTTTTCATTATAACAACTAATCTGACAGAGTTGAAAAATAATGGTTACACAACTGTTCCTGGTCACCCCTTCCCCTCCCCCCTCCTCTCTTCTCTCCCGCCCGATCTCTCTCCTCTCAGTCCAACCGATCGAGGCAGATGTTTGTCCACATTGAGTCTGGTTCTACAGGGTTCTTCTAACCCAACTCGGACAAAATTAGGACAGTATGAAAAATGCAAATAAAAAAAGACAAATTTACTTTGACTTGTAGTTCATTGCAGACAGTATGAACACAAGATATTTTATGTTATGTCTGGTCAACTTCATTACATTTGGGTTAGGGTTAGATATTAAATGGTTAAAGGGTTAAATATACATCCATTCCTGTCATTCAGGCCTGCAACGCATTCCAAAAAACATTGGGACAGGGGCAATGTAGGGCTAGTAATCAGGGAGAATGATTAAAAAATGATGTGATTTGAAATAGGTGATGTCAACAGGTGATTGTAATCATGACTTGGTACAAAAGCAGCATCCAGGAAAGGCCCAGTCCTTTAGCAGCAAAGATGGGCCGAGGATCGCCGGTTTGTCACCTATGTGTGAGAAAACTACTGAAATGTTTAAATATAGTTTTCCTCAAAGAAGGATAGGACGGGATTTTAAGATCTCATCCTCTACGGTGCATAACATAATTAAAAGAGGACAAGGGCCCAAGCCTAAGCTGACTAACCGTGCTCTCCAATCCTTCAGACGACGCTGCATCAAGAACCGTGATTTATCTATAAGCAATATCACCACATGGGCTCAGGATTGCTTTGGCAAACCTTAGTCAAGCACTACAATACGTAGTTACATCCACAAATGCCAGTTAAAACTTTACTGTGTCAAAAGAAAGCCTTAAGTCTACCTATCAAAGGCATCTGGGATGGACCATAGCACAGTGGAAACGTGTACTGTGGTCAGACGAGTCAGTATTTCAGGTCTTTTTTGGAAGAAATGGATGCTGTGTACTCCAGACCAAAGATGAAAAGGACCATCCAGACTGTTACCAGCAACAAGTCCAAAAGCCAGGGTCTGTCATGGTATGGGGGTTTTGTCAGTGCCCTTGTTAAAGGTAACCTACACTTCTGTGATGGCACCATTAATACTGAAGGTACATAGAGATTTTGGAGCAGTATCTGCTCCCTTCAAGACAAAATCTTTTCCAGGGACGTCCATGCATATTGCAACAAGACAATGCAAAACCACATTGTGCACACATTACAGGGCTGCAGAAGAAGAGGATGGGGGTGCTGGACTGGCCTGCGTTATGATGCGTCAACGGAGACCCCGTACTGTTGCACACCTTAAGACTTTCTTAAGAAATTCTGTCATTTCATGTCTAAACATACACTGATACAACACATATACATTACAAGGTAATATTAGGTTGTATATTGGCCTGGCTGATTTGTCCATTGACATATATATACAGTGCATCCGGAAAGTATTCACAGTGCTTCACTTTTTCCACATTTTGTTATGTTACAGCCTTATTCCAAAATGGATTAAATACATTGTTTACTCAAAATTCTACACAAAATACCCCATAATGACAAAGTGAAAAAAGCTTTTTAGAATTTTTTGCAAATTTAGTAAAAATGAAAAACTCCCATGTACATAAGTATTCACAGCCTTTGCCATGAGCTCAGGTGCATCCTGTATCCACTGATCATCCCTGAGATGTTTCTATAACTTGACTCCACCTGTGGTGACTTCAGTTGATTGGACGTGATTTGGAAAGGCACACACCGTCTATATAAGGTCCCACAGTTGACAGTGCATGTCAGAGCACAAACCAAGCCATGAAGTCCAAGGAACTGTCTGTAGACCTCCGAGACAGGATTGTATCGAGGCACAGATCTGGGGAAGGGTACAGAAAAATGTCTGCAGCATTGAAGGTCCCAATGAGCACAGTGGCCTCCATCATCCGTAAATGGAAGAAGTTTGGAACCACCAGGACTCTTCCTAGAGCTGGCCCCTGGCCAAACTGAGCGATCAGGGGAGAAGGGCCTTAGTCAGGAGGGTGACCAAGAACCCGATGGTCACTCTGACAGAGCTCCAATGTTGCACTGTGAAGAGAGGAGAACCTTCCAGAAGGACAACCATCTCTGCAGCACTCCACCAATCAGGCCTGTATGGTAGAGTGGCCAGACAGAAGCCACTCCTCAGTAAAAGGCTCATGACAGCCTGTCTGGAGTTTGCCAAAAGGCACCTGAAGGACTCTCAGACCATGAGAAACAACATTATCTGGTCTGATGAAGCAAAGATTGAACTCTTTGGCCTGAATGCCAAGCGTCATGTCTGGAGGAAACCAGGCACCGCTCATCACCTGGCCAATACCATCCCTACAGTGAAGCATGGTGGTGGCAGCATCATGCTGTGGGGATGTTTTTCAGCGGTAGGAACTGGGAGACTAGTCAGGATCGAGGGAAAGATGAATGCAGCAGTGTACAGAGACATCCTTGATGATAACCTGCTCCAGAGCGATCTGGACCTCAGACTGGGGATTTCTTTCGTTTTTTAGTTTTAATAAATTTGCAAAACTTTCTAAAAACCTTTTTTCACTTTGTCATTATGGGGTATTGTGTGTAGACTTTTCGCTTGTTGTCTGAATCTGAATACCTTTACTGTTTAACAACAGCTGATTATGAGGCATGGCTTTTAAACCTGATAATAAATCACCAGTTTGACATGTAGTGGAAAATTGCACTGACCAGTGTCTAAGGTATTGGAAATCCCCTGACCAGGTGTCTCACTGCTGTGTCCTTGACAAACAGGGAGTTTGCTACAGCGGACGGACACAGCAGATAGACACAGATGATGATTTCATGTCTTTTTTTCATATTACGTTTTATGAATACCTCTTTGTATTAGTTCGGGCTTATCTTTTTTTCATATGGTTTTATGAAACGCCTCTTTGTATAAGTTCTGGCTTTTGTGAACTTGCGGCCAGTTCCATTTTGAGCACCCGTGATTGTTGTGTAAACTCTGCAGAGTTAACTATTAAAAAGACTCAAAGGCAACTCCAGTCAGAGAATTTCATTATTTCAAATCTCAAGATGAATTTCCATCACAGACATTTTTATGAACTATTAACAAATTCGAAAAGCTGAATAATAACTTGTTTAGCCTGTACATCAACAGAAAGAGAAATGGTTATGTACTGGAACAATATTTTGTCGAACAACAGTTAACCCATCTTCACTACACTTACTATCAAACTTATCTGCTGTTTGCCTTGAAACCAGTTAATGAGGATATAAGTCCTCATAAAACACACATTTCTCATGTAGTTTTTGTATGAGATACCAGAGGTGTTGTAAGTGTATTTCCAGGATTTTGGAAAGAGCCGGCTCACTGTCTTTCTCTGCACTGAACACATAGACATGAGATTAAAATGCATCTGAACATGTGTTTTCCAAACCGTTGAACTATTTCTTTATCACCTTCAATACTCACATTTCATATATTGAAAGAGTTATCAGTTATTGTGAAGACATTAATTACATCACAGGGTTATTCTAAATGGTCATTCTAATATTTTCTTTTTCTTCTCAATGTTGATATATTTTATGCTTAAATTTTAGAGTTTCAGTCAATTTATTTCTACAACGACACATATTTTTTAATAATTTACAAACTTGAACTTCTCATTCCATAACCAGAGACTTTGTAATGGCTAGTTTGTAATATATGTTTGTATATATTATTATTGGTAGAGCAGTGTCTTTTAATGCTAATTAGGGCTTTTGGTTTTGTCTCTGAATGTATCTCATGTCAGAATCTCGTGCATAAACCTTGTAACTGAGCCCTGTGGCGTTTGTGAAGTATGTAAGTATTATTGTCCTTGAACCCTGTAGGTGGAGCTGGCTCTCTGGGACACAGCGGGACAGGAGGACTACGACCGACTGAGGCCTCTCTCCTATCCAGACACAGATGTCATTCTCATGTGTTTCTCCATCGACAGCCCTGACAGCCTCGGTAAGATTTCTTTCCTGCCATTGTTTCTGACAAATGTACCATTTGCTCCACATTCAACATGAACACTTTGTGCCCGATGCAGAGAACATTCCAGAGAAGTGGACTCCTGAGGTCAAACACTTCTGTCCCAATGTGCCTATAATTCTGGTGGGAAACAAGAAAGACCTGAGGAATGATGAATGTCGAGAGTTAGCTAAGATGAAACAGGTGAGTGGGGCCTGTACTTAACTGTGCTCATTCTGCAGCTTATACACAGTTAAACCTACGTGGTTATGTTCATACTGAATTTCATGATAATCCCAAAGGTTAATGATGTCAAAATGCACAGAGTTAATCTTGGGAAACTGTTTGTGAAACTGTAAGAGCGAGGAGTCTCCCATATTCTGCACTTTTGTTCTGGCATCAAAGCTATGCAAGATAGATGGTGTATTTGCACACACAGAGAGATAATATTGTGCAATGTTATAATTCCTCACTCCCTACCTCTCTGTCTCTCTCACACACATGCACACCTCATCACCACTCACACACACAAACATGACGTGCACGTCTACATGTACACTCAAAACAATGTAACAACTGAAACCCAAATGTTGCTGTGAATATCTGTATGAGTTACAGCATGCTAAGCTTTCGCTGTGTATGTGTAATTGTGTGTATTTGTGTGTTTGTTTTTAAAATAAAACATTGTTAGTATTCCATGAACAACTGGCATTTTAAAGGATTGAAATACAGGAAAAACTGAATATTTTCTATTTTTGTACACGACTGAAGTTGGTGACAAAACTTAAGTCATGATAAGGGAAAAATATATTAATATATAATTTTTTATAGCAGTTTTGGGTTAGGTGCATATTTGTCCTTACTGTAATGGGAGGTTTTTTTCTTTTTAATATGATACTACACAAAAACTAATTATGCAAAAACATTAATGGAATATGAAACATCAGTGTCATATGCAATGACACTGTCTCATTACCATGTCGTATATGAAAAATATGTTTAATATAAAATCTGGTGTCATTCAAACAAACTGTTATTTTTGAAGGGTTAAAATAATGAAAATTAAAGAATATTTGTGATCATCATGATCAGGACTTTTAAATATTACAGCAGATTTAGGGAGTGGTCATTGTTGTACACGAAGGTGCAGAGAGTGTTTTTGAAATGTGACACTACACCAATGACATATGCCAGGCTGTGTCAACCCTCAAAATAAGTCTCATTACCATTTAGTATATGAAAAATATTTTATTTTTTAAAATGTTATATAAATATTTATATATATTTATGATCAGGACTGAAGTTGGTTAAAAAAATTACTTAGTTATTAAAAGTGACAAATAATATATATATATGTGACTGACTATGACCCAGCTAAAATCAAGGTCAGTGTGAGAAATAAAAGATTTAACCTTGGCTATGTTTCTTAAATTATTTTTTTGAAACAATTGCACACCCTTCTCAATGTGGGGTTCAAAGCTGATCAAAACCACACCTAGATTTCTAGCTGAGGACTTGGTAAATGGTGTCAGCTCACTGAGGTTTGCTGTGATATCATTCTTGCTGGAGATGGGACCAAAGACAATTACACCAGATATGGACAGGTTTAGCTGGAGAAAGTCGTTTCCCATGCAGCCTTTTATTTCAGCATAATGTCGGCCTTCTGGTTAGAGGACGACTGCCTAAGCAACAGCCGCTGCACCTCTTGTGTCTTCTCAGAGAACTTCACTTCCTGCCCTGTATTCCTCCACCTGTTGATCACCCTGATTATTTCCACCTTCCCTAGTTTCTCTCTCTAGTGGATTTAGTTTGACAGTTCACTGTAGTATTTGAGTCTCTTGTCCTAGCCCTTTGTTCCCAGTGTCTTTTAGAGTTGCTGGACTTATCTTCTGTTTTTCAGCTTCCTTTAGTTTGTTGGTTGCCAGTTTATCAACATGTCATTTGACTCACACAGAAGACGCCAGACACTTTTCCACTGCAGCCATTTTGACATGAAATAGTAGGTAAACAAAGTTGTTCCTATCACATTCATAGAGCTTTTATACATGTGATAGTAACACCTGTCAGTTACCTCTAGACTGGATTACATTACATTACATTATTATAATAATTCTTTATTATCAGGATATCCCAGTAAGTCTGTGAAAGCCTCCAGTTGGTACAAAATGCTGCAGCAAGAGTGCTGACAGGAACTAGAAGGAGATATCATATTACTCTTGTCTTAGAATCTCTGCTTTGGCTCCCTGTAAAATTCTGAATATAATTCAAGATCCTGATCCTCACATATAAAGCCCTCAACAATCAAGCCCCCACATATGTCAAAGAGCTCATAACACTGTATTGTCCCAACAGATCACTTCTCTCTTTAAACACAGGATCTCTTGTGGTTCCTAGAGTCTGTAAGAGTAGAATGGGAGGTAGAGCCTTCAGCTACCAGGCTCCTCTCCTGTGGAACCAGCTCCCACTCAGGGTTCAGGAGGCAGACACCATCTCTACATTTAAGGTTAGATTTAAAACCTTCCTTTTTGATAAAACATATAGTTAGGTCTGGATCAGGTGTGTCCTGAACCATCCCTTAGTTATGCTGCTATAGACTGCTGGGAGAACTTCCATTACGCATGCACGCATGTTTCTCTATAATATTGAAAGGTCTCCACCTTACTATATAAAACGCATGTTGTCATTTGACGCTATACAATTCAAATTTAATTGAAAGACACAAAAATACAGTTGAGGGCTAAAAACAAAACCTAGACTCAGTCGTGTGTCTCGGTCTATAGATGATAACAATATTTTATTTTGATAACCAAATTTATTGAATGCCGAAAGGCACACCATTTTATGGTACCACGTTTAATGCATTATTGCACAACATAATCATAGTCCATGGTCAGCAGCCACCACGATCATGATCCACCATCAAGATCTGACAGTCCACAGTCGCCATCAGGATCCATCATCAGCTGTCACCTCAATCGTGGTCCACCACCATTATCAGATGCCAACACAATACAGGATCCACCATTATTTTCACGATCTCTGATACGCAATCCACCATCATAATCCACGATGTGGCCGCCCTGGATCTGCAGACGATAAGGCAAAGGGACTCCGAGGAAAATATAAATTTACTCTACTTTTAGAGATTTTAGGGACGACAAGTAAGCCTGAATTCTGGGAGCACAGTGCTCTAGTGGGTTGATAAGGTACCATCAGCTCTTTGAGGTATAATGGTGCCATATTATTAAGGGCCTTGAAGGTGAGGAGGAGAATTTTAAATTCTATTCTAGATTTAACCGGAAGCCAGTGTAGCGAAGCTAATACTGGAGAAATGTGGTCTCTTTTCTTTGTTCTTGTCAGGACACGTGCTGCAGCATTTTGGACAAGCTGCAGAGTCTTTAACGACTTACTGCTGGAGCCTGATAATAATGAATTACAATAATCCAGTCTGGATGTAACAAAGGCGTGGACTAGTTTTTCGGCATCCTTTTGAGAAAGGACATGTCTGATTTTTGAGATATTACGCAAGTGGAAGAAGGCGGTCCTAGAAATTTGTTTTAAGTGTGAATTAAAGGATAAATCAGTATCGAAGATCACTCCCAAGTTCCTGACTGTTTCATTGGAAGCAAGGGCAATGTCATCTAGCGCAGCTATATCATTAGATAATGTATCTCTAAGGTGTTTAGGGCCAAGTATTAAAATCTGTTTTATCTGAGTTTAATAAGAGAAAATTGCGGGTCATCCAGGTTTTTATGTCCTTGAGACATGCTTGGAGTTTAGTTGATTGATTACAATGTTCAGGTTTTATTGACAAGTATAACTGGGTGTCATCTGCATAGAGTGTGTCCTGATAATGTTTCCTAGTGGAAGCAAAATTGTGCCAAGCACAGAGCCCTGTGGAACACCGTGGTTAACTTTGGTGCACACAGATGACTCATTAATTTGCACGAATTGGAATCGATCTGAAAAATATGATTTAAACCAGTTTAGGGCGGCTCCTTTAATGCCAATTAACTGTTCTAGTCTCTGTAATAAAATCTGATGAACAATGAAATGACAGAAGAGGGCCTCTTATTAACTCACCAATATTCAAGCCATTAAACCAGGACTGCACAGTACCCATCAACCATATTGCACGTTGCCCATAGGACAAAGAACAAAATAAAATAAAAACAAAGAAACCAGAAATCAAACAAATTAATCAGAAGGAAAACTAATTCTAAACAAGGCCAAATAATCTAAATGAAATCTTAATGTGGGAAAAAGTGACCGTAAATATCCTGCCTGAAGGCAGCCCTTCAATTAATTACAATAAAGCAGAGACCCACGCTGTCCTTATTGTCTTGATGTCAAGTAAAGTATCGTTCCCACTAGTTTGTGTGTACACGCTGACTGGCGGAGATTACAGCGTGCATGTAGGGTGAGAGTGATACCGTCTCTCACACACACAGCTGTACTCTGGGCTCGCAACAAACAATTGGCGTCCACACCTGCTGCGCCCCCATCAAAGGGGAGTGGTTGAGCAGCAACTTTACAGGGTAAAAATAACGTAGAAACCTCAGAGAGCCACATGAGGGATCCCTCTCCCAGGACGGATAGAAGTGCAATAGATGCCATGTGTAAAGGAGAACATCAGAAAGATATGGGTATTTGCAGCATTGATTAGAATTAACACTTTGTAGCGTAACTGAAGGTCAATGAATTGATGGATTATTGTCAGTAATGGTCAAGTATCTGAGCAGAAATATTGTATATAGCAGTCTTGTTGCAATCATAGTCCATGGTCAGCAGCCACCACGATCACGATCCACCATCAAGACCGGATGCCACTATAGTCCAGTCATGATCCATTGCCGCCATCAGGATACACCATCAGCTACCACCTCAATCGTGGTCCACCACCATTATCAGATGCCAACATGATACAGGTATAAGTGAGAGACATCAAAATGGGTTCTACATGTTCCTGAGCAGAGGTCTTATCAGGAACAGGAAAACAGCAGTGAGGGCTTTAAACTGAGACTGTAGCATAAAACTAAAATTGAGGGTTAGGAGTTAGGGTTAAAGTGATACAACAAACTGATGTCAGTAAAATCATCAACACAATATCTAAGGTTTCATAATAAGAGATAGAAATAGATGGAGTTTTTGTTCTGAGGGAAATTTAACACATAAGGCATATGTTTATTATTTTTTTTTTTTTTACTGTTGAAGAAGTGGTCACCAGTTACTTCAATTGTATTGGATTTGTCTGCAATGTTGTTTACCCATGAGACTCCAAAAGTGTTTTGTGGACTTAAACACATCAGTTCATTGGCACAGTGATCCTACTTTTTCTGAGACTCTAAACATTCTGATAACTACTCTCATGACAATGACTGAAGCAGAGAGCTGTGTCCAGACCTTCAAGAGAATCAAGACATTCCTGTGAAATGCAATACAACAGGAATTGGCCACGCTCCCTATGGACAAGGAACTAATGAACATGCATGAATTTTAAAGAGTGGGTAATAGATCACCTTGCATGAAAGAGATTAGCACATTTTAAGTACAAATGAGTAATGCAATTTAAAAGGTTCAGTGTAGTATTTAATGACATTTAGTGGTGAAGTGTCACGTTGCAGCTGAATACCCCTCACCTCACCCTCTCCTTCCAAACATGAGAGAGAACCTGTGGTAGCCTTCGGTTGTTATAAAAACTCAAAAAAGGTGTATAATATGTCCAGTTTGGACAACTGTAACAAAGATCGCGGCCTCCATAGAGAGGACCCGCTCAGGATGTACATATAAAGTATTTAAATATAAGGGTCCTATTATAGGGGAAAGAAAACAACCATTTGTACAATGTAGGTAAAACGTACAAATGAAAACATCACTAAGATTATTTTATATTCAATTTCAGCCAATAGATCCCTTTCACCTAAATCTTACACACAGGACCTTCAAATAGGGATTAAATTGTGGCTATTTCAGTCATTGTAGAGCATGTGGAAACTATTGCGCTTCTGTCCGTCCTGGGAGAGGGATCCCTCACATGTGACTGAGGTTTTATGTTTTTTTTCCCTCTGTTAATTTGGGTATTTTTCCTTACTATATATTTGTGATCAAATATCTGTCATCAAAACAAAATTGCCCCCAAGAAATTGGAGAGGAACCGCCACTGGTTTAAAGCTGAATTTGACTGGTATTATGCAGGCAATACACATGTTCATTAAACGTGTCTAATTTTGTTGACTTTTATTAAGGGTTAATGTAGCAGGAAGATTATATGCAGCATGTCGTTAAAATCTAAAGCTCAACAGCAAGGAGATATATAAAAAAAAAACTGCTTCAACGGTTTTTCAAACATTTCCAACAGAAATAAGTTTTGATCACAAGCGGAAACGATCAGAGAACTTTGGAGTGAGAGGGACTGTGAGAGGAACTTCACTCTTCTTCACTTCTACAGGTTTGTAGCGTCTGATGGGCTGAGCCTTGCAAACCTGCAGAGGAGATACAGATAAAGAGTGTCACACACAGCATCTGAGCCAGTTTCAGTCTCAACAGACTCAGTCTATAGAAATCCATGTTTTATATACAACATTCAAACTGCTAATTGGTTTCAATACTGAGGCTCATCACTGCAACTTTTATTCAGCAGTGATTTTTGTCAACAAAGAAGAACAGTGGATTTTCAGCATTTGCCCGATAGTAGCACAGGTCTGGTGGGCCACCAGGACCCCCCCCCCCCCCAAAGTCATTGCGGCAGAGAGAGGAGAGGAGGAAGGATTGATACTGACTCATGTTAATCCTGTAGAAACAGTATTTAGTTGTGATGACAGTTTCTTCAAATCATGTTGTGTAAAGTAAATATAATTTAATGGAGCGTTCCGCAGTAACATATGATCAATGTTTTGTAAAGGTCATAGGTTAAACTCCTTATTTGAATGAAATTAAGACGTTTTATATTTTTGCATGCACCTTGCAATTTGGTGATTGAGCACAAGCGGCCCGTAAAAATGTAATTCAAGAGGAACTGCAAAATTTGACAATTAATATCACAGTCACATTATGTGGATTATAGAATAAAATATAGCTCAAATAGTATTTTTCCTCATCTCCTCTCACAATGAACGGTGTCGTGTTTGAAAGTGACCTGTTCTTGTCGCAGCCTGGTGATCTCCTCTTTTTGTCGCTGCTCCTCCTCTCGTCTCTGCTCCTCCTCCATGAGCTCCCTGAGAGCCTCCTTCTCGCTGACCAGTCGTTCGTACTCCTGGCGCTCCCGGGCGCGTCGCTCTGTCGACAGCTCAAAGTTCCCCACAGCTGTGGAAGAGTGAGTGACTTAAGAGAGCAGTGACAGATATCAACAGGAGCACAGTGACGTCACAATAGTGAAGGAGACTCAGAGCAGAAGGCTGCAGCTGCTTCACCGTCAGTCAATGTTCAATACCTGATCATGTGATCAAATTATAATCAGGCCTTAAGCATGAAGCTGTGATCAACAACAATATTTTCCAATACAAACTGTTAAAAATGTCAAATTCATTTGGATTATAGTGTTTAATGTTTCCACTGATCAGATAATAAAACTCACACAGATCAGTTGGAGTAAAACAAACTGTGATTGTGACGAAGACACTGATGAAGAGTTAGGACTGAAGAGGTTGTGTCTTCAGTAAAGAACTGACTCCGCTCCTGTGAGACCATCACTCCACCTGCTAGTCCAGTGGAAACTCTACATGTAGCTTCATCAGGCTCTTGGTGAAGAGGGGAAAATGAAATGTCAGTCCTACCTGCTGCAGCTCGCTCTGGCTTTTTGGGCTGGAAAGGTTCTTTATGAGTGACGGTGTTGGGTCTGGCTTTGAATGTTGCTGCTTCATCCTGTTGCTTCTGCTCTTCTTTCACCTACAAGGCACAGAGATCGTGTGTGAATGTTGTGAAGAATAAAAGGTGCTTGTGTGTGTTCAGAGGCAGATCCATCATACCATCTGCTCCCAGCGACTGTTCTTCACAGAACCACGTTCATCCAGGAGAAGTCTGAAGGGCTCTGGCTTTGTGGCCTCCAGCTTCTTCTTTTCAGGGAGAAGCACAGACTCAAAGTCTGGCAGCGGCTGGGCCTTGAACTGAGGGACCTGAAACGTTCAGAGGACAGTGATTGAAAACTTGCTCCAAGACATCCAGCATAAAGAGGAAGTGAGACTCACCTCTTCATTCCTCTTCTCCTCCAGCCTCTTTTCTTTCATTGCCCTCCTCTCTTGCTCCCTCTCGTCAAAGGAGAAAGGACAGACCTCCACATGGTGGTGCTCTGGGAGCCGCGGCTGGAAGGGGAGGCCAAAGTGAGGCACTGGGGGGGGCTTGATTGGTGACGGCTGTTTTACCTACAAGACACAAAAGCAGGTTTAGGTCATTTACAGGGGTCTGAGTAGGGGGAGGAGTTTGTTACGGTTGGTGCTGCAAGCATTGATTAATATCAACTACTCTGGTCAGTTTTCGATTTTAATTTGCATCTATTAAGAACAAAGAACACTGAAAATATTTTTTAAATGACTGAGAGCATGGCAGCTGGAGAATTATCCAGTTGGTGAGACCATTTATTAAATATGTACTTTCACATTTTTGAACCTAAACAGATACAAAGATCTACAATGTACTTGCCAAGTGCTGGGAACTACTACATGCAGCATATTATCTGCAGACCTGAAGATTACAGTTTGATGCCATGCTTTAGGGCAGGGGTGTCAAACTCATTTTCACCAAGGGCCACATCAGCATAATGGTTGTCCTCTAAGGGCCAGATTAACATTATGAATGTAACAAAATGCAATGTAATTTAAAATAAATGAAACTACAACTTATTATATTGTTAGATAATGCAATGATAGTTTATCAGGGGCGTGTGACAGTTACTTTTTTGCAATTTCTCCTTCACTTGTCCAACCAAGCCTGATTTTCCTCCACGCATCGCAGGTGCTCCAATTTGTTCCCACCAACTTTTCCCACGGCAATTTATGTTTACTTACAGACTTCTCCACTGCCTCAAAAATGTCCCAACCCGTTGTGGTCCCATGCATGGCAGCTACATCCAACAGCTCTTCAATGACAGAGAGGTCCGGCTTCACGCCTCTAATAAAAATGGATGAATGCGCTGTATCCACGTTGTCTGTGCTTTCATCCACAGTTAATGAAAAAGCTAGACAGCTCCGTGTCTCTTCAGCCAGCCATGTTGAGAGATTTCCTGCCAGTTCCTTAACTCGGTCCGCGATGGTGTTTCTTGACAAACTGACATTTTGAAAAGTCTGTATCTGGTCGGGGCACACCTGCTCACACACCTTCAGCATGCACTGTTTCAAAAATGCACCCTCTGCAAAAGACTTTGAAGCTCGGGCGATTTCTTCAGCCACGATAAAGCTGGCTTTCACTGCTGCATCGTTTTTGGACGTAGCTTTTGTGAACACATTCTGCTGCGACTGCAGTCTGCCTTTTAATTCTGCTGCAATTCTTTGGTTTTCTTGGAGGCTGAATTGAGCATACTTCGCTCCGTGTTTGGTGTCAAAATGCCGATGTAGATTATATTCTTTTACGACCGACACCGCCTCATAACATACAAGACATACCGGTTTTTCACCTTGAAGAACAAACAAGTATTTGTTTTCCCATCGTTCGTGAAACTGCCTTCCTTGTGCATCAATTTTTCTCTTCTTGGACATGCTGGGGTTTTGTGTAAATTTCTCATTTCCACCTGTGTATTGAACGCATAGCTAGGCTACTGGTGAGCTACCGTTACCTTGGCGGATGCATCGAAATGCATTGTGGGAGATGTAGTTTATGGTCAACGTGCGCTTTTAAGCAGCATACAGTGAACTTATTTTAAGACAATAATGCACCAGCTCTCGGCCTTGAGATTGACACATGTGCTTTAGGGTAAGTGCTCCTTATTGTGTCAGCGACCCAAGAGGTCATGATGAATGATTGGTTAATCCAAATCAGGTGTAGATTGCATCTCTAATTGACATCTATTGCACTTCTGTCCGTCCTGGGAGAGGGATCACTCACATGTGGCTCTCTCTGAGGTTTCTACGTTCTTTTTACCCTGTTAAAAGGGTTTTTTGTTTTGTTTTTCCTCACTCTTGTTGAGGGTTAAGGGCAGAGGATGTCACACCATGTTAAAGCCCTATGAGACAAACTGTGATTTGTGAATATGGGCTATACAAATAAAATTTGATTGATGATTGATTATCGTACTGATTGCAAGAGTGAATGCAATATTACAATATATGACATCATTATCTGATGCGTCACATCAAGTCACACTAAAGTGACGCTTAATAAAAATGATTTGCTATGATTTTTTCCCCAAAGGTTGTTGAAACACTTCATCTTCAACTTGAATACCTACAGAGAAATATTGGACCATCATGCATTGAGCAGTTCTCTCTCTGTCACTCAATTTATTTTCTTTAATGTCAATATGTATTCTCTATTTTTCTGCACGTATCCCTGATTCCAGAGCTGCAGGATTAAGACGACAACAATTATTATTATATAAATATCTCACTTACCATTTCCATTATAACAACCAGTCTGATGATTGCACTAGTGCTCATTTTCTCTGTACCCCTCTCCCTTTTCTCTGCTCACCCCAACCAGTCGAGGCAGATGGCCGCCCACAGTGAGTCTGGTTCTAGAGATTTCTTCCAGTTAATGAGTTTTTTCTTTCCTGTTGCCAAGATGCTGCTCATTGTGGGAACTGTTGGTTTTCTGTATAATTTTTAAGGTATGGACCTTACTATGTAAAGTGCATTGAGATAATGTATATAATGAATTGGCACTATCAATAAAATGTTATTTAATATTGTCCTTCATTTTAATTTGAGACTTTTTCATGACCTGCAGAAACTCCGTCTGGTTACTTGAGCTAAACTACATTTTATAAACATCTGAACTAGAATTATCACCCCTCAGACCCACCCAACTGCATCTATATCTTTGTGGAAAGCCCTGGAATAGTGGACACATGCATGCTGAAAAATGTCATGCCCATCACACATGCATGATATTTGTTGTGGTTATTGTGGATATGTGAAATATTCTTGGTGAATATTCAGTAAAGTGAATAAATGTTAAAGTTGCTTTCACACACGACAAACAAATGTGTCCTTACTTCCTCGACCTTGCGATCCACACGAACCCTCTTCTTCAGAGCAAAAGCTGGAGACTCTGGAACAGTTGGATGCAGAACTTTCTTTTCTGGCACTCCCTGTTGACAGGAGGAAATCGACTTTACTACGTTTATTTATGGGAAGAACCTTAAAAGCTTCATGTTGTCAGTACAAGAACCCAGCAAGTTTAATGTGAAGCCTGTAGCTGACATTGAAGTGTCAGCAGCAGGTTTCAAACTCACCACGACTCCTTCCAGGATCCTTTTGGGCAGAGGGTGGGATTTAAAGGTTTGTGGCCTCTCTTCTTCCTCAGAATTCCTGGAAATCTGTCTCTCCTGGAGCCTTTTTTCAATCTGCAGCTCAAAGCCTTCGGGTACTGTGGGTTCCTTCACGGCTGGCTTCTTCAAATGCTCTGCACCTTTCAGTAGTTTCCCGTTTAGCTCCAGAGCCTTGAATTTAAACCTGGGATTAGAACATAACATCGATTAATTAATGGCCCATGAAACGCAATGATGCTCTTTCCCACTGATAAACTTGAAACACCACCAGTGTTAGATGTGTTAGGGTGTCAGCTCAGTATTTGTGGCTTGAACTTTGAAAGTTAACATTAGATTGCAGCCACACTCGTGTGTTGAAAAGAAAGAGGATCGGCTCATCAGTCTGCCCCCCCCCCCCAATCTTTGCCAAGAAAGACTGCATAATATCTCTGCAAGGATGTGGCTACCTGCCAGGAGCTTTGTATTTATCTGCCTTACCCTGATGTCTTCATCACGCATCGACGAAACAGCGCCTGTGTTTTGATACAAGCTAGGGTTCAGCGTGCATAGTTAGTGTCTGAGCAGTAGTGTCAAGTGAAAAGTCTGACAGTGCTTTAAGTGACAAGAGTAGTAAATGCGGGCAGTTGCCAGTAGAGTTGCACCTTGAGTCCAACCACACATTTAAGGCAGCACGACATCGATTTTGAGCCATGTACTGAGTTGATGAGTCTCGGGGTGCGAGCGTGTTAAGCCTGCTCTAGAACAAGTTGTAGGATTTATGTCAGCAGCTCAAAATGTATTTTATGTTAATGAGTCATTCTGTGTCACTTTTATTTTGCACTGTCACAGATATCAATGACATTTTTCATGTTGATTTAGTCACATGAGAAAAATGGAACTTCATGGTTTTCCTAATTAAAAGGAAGATATGGGCTAACAACCCTTGACTTTAGTGGGGACTCTTAAGTTTGACAGGTCATATCTCCCTTAACAGAAATAGTTATCATACTGTTATAAAGCTTGTTTCTAATTCCATATCCATCTTAACAGTATTCTATCCCAAACATAAAAATAATACCATTGTTGAATTGCAAAAGAATGAAATGGGCAAATTTTCTAAGTTAGTTTATAATGTCATCAACACCTGCACAAAGTATTTGGGTCGATGCCGAGATATCATCACTGAGTCCTTGATGCAACAAAAGCAGAGCCATTGATCAGTCCACTGTCATAAGGTTATGTTACGTCAATCCAGGCATCTCTGTTTAAGAGCTATGGCAGCAAATAAGATGATTAATTTACAGAAGGCAACATTTACAGTTATAAAACTGTTTGCTCATAATATATACTGGACCATGACCCTCTGGAGGAGGAAGCAGAGGGACTAATAAATTACTGAGCCGTGGCGCTTTGATCCATCTAAATTAATTCATCTTTTCATACAGTTCCCACATTTTAAAAATGCTTTCACAGGTTGCCACATTTCCTAAGCCATTTTCAGACATAACCTGCGGATATAGTTGGGAGAAATGGGTCCGGACTTCACCTGCAGTTCGCTTTTAACACATGCACAACAAAGCGGGAGGTTCACAACAGCAAAAAATCCTTCGCATTATTCAGGCGAGAGGTGGTGCGGCCGGTTGCAGCAGACAGGAAGTCATTCATTCTGCTGCGTGGTTCATATGAATTTCTTGATAACACACAGACACCGGTGTGAGCTCTCATCACCACAAACTCTCTAGACCTTTTCATTGGTGTCCTCTATGTTTATGACACCCCTTTTTCACTGAGGCATATTTGTTTTCTTTTTGTTGTTAGAATCAACATCAACCCCCCCACTCACTCGCTGTGAATCCAGCAGGGGTTCTCACATCGAATTCACCTGACTTTCTGCCGACTTAATATCTGGGGGCCAGGTGGAGAAAGTCTGACATTTGCGTTCAAACATGTACAGCTCTAGTGAGACTTCTCGCATTTAGTGTACATTTGGTTGAAGGCTCCAGAAAGCAGGCATAACCACCAGTTTAAGAAAGTGACAAAGACATGATTGTGTGCTGAAGAACAGGCTCTTACTTGTGAAGTTGGTCCACCTCTTCAGCCTCCAGCTCAGCACTGCTCTTCACAGTGGTGGGCCGGCTCCTCTGGCGGGTCATCAGGTGTGGGGTATGAGGTTGGGTGAGCTTCAGCTGGACGCCCTTCACTGGATGTGGCCCCCTCTCTTGACTCTGGCGACTACGCAGATGGTAGCGGTCAGGGGTTCGTTTTTGGTACTGCTCAATCTGCTGAGCCATGGGCACATAGGCACCTGACCCATCCACCTTTCTCTTGTTGCCCGTCGACAGGTTGAAGGGTTTGGGTATAGTGGCACCTTTCATGGCCTTTACCTTTAAAAAATAAGTGTATAAAAAAATGTTTTAAGTGAAGTGTAAAGTAGTTTGAAGTGTTTTTATTATTTCTCATTTGTTTGCTTTCAGACAATCATATTACTGCTCAATAAAGACATAAGAACTGAACTCTAGTTCTATAGCAACAGGATGAGCTGAAGATTTAAGAATTAAGGCAACAAAATCAGAGTATATTCAAAATTTGGATCAGGTGGATCATATGAAGAACTTACTGGGGAGGAAGGTTTGCGAAGCTGACTGATGAAGTCCACTTCTTTATCTGCTGTACTGGAAGTGGTCGCCTTAATGCGGTTGTCTGTGTTGAAATTGAATTCTTTAGGCACAGTCGTGGACAGGGCCGCCTTCTTCGGTGGTGGATCTGAAATAACAGTGACACAGATTTCCTTCAAGAAGCAAAGTGAACCTTGATCCCATTTAACAGTCATTTTCAAATGGTACCAACTAACAGCTCATTGTTCAGCAAATTGAACTGAATTAACTGCAGCTACACAAAGTCAGTCACTAATAACCACTCACTGCCAGCCAGAGCAGCTTTGTAGCTGGCCTCGTTCTGTCTGCGGTGCAGAGCCACTTCCTTCTGGAGGTTCCTGATGCGCTCCAGCTCCTGTTCTTCAGAGCTGCACAGCCTGTTTAACACATCAGCAGACATCTGTCTCATTTAAAGTCAAATCTCCACTTCTATACATTCAATAATAGTTTATATAGAAAATTGCAATGTAATTCAAAGAGATAGATATCTATAGCTATAGATAGCGAACATCTTGTAATGAAAGGACAAACACTTACAGTTTGGATTTCTTTGATGGGGGCACAGCCGACTGTGTCGGAGCTGAACCGGTTGTTGTCACTTTACGTTTTGAAATCCTAAAATGAGGAAAAAAATAAGTTTAAGTTTATTTGAAGTTTTTCAAATAAATTTGAATTACATCAAAGTACAGAGATGCTAACAACTTAATCTCAAGTTCCCCAAACACCTGATTGTGCATTTGCCATTTCCCCTGTATGGGACTGAGTGTCAAACAAGCAGAACATTAAACCGTTGGTCTCTGTGCACTTTGTCACGTGTTTAATTCAGTTTTGCCATTTGATGCCAATTACAAATGTATTATCTGATGGCTCAAGAGCGTGCAAGAATAAAGCTGCAGACTTCAGCATCAGTTTCATTTGTTGTATTGTGCAGCTTGTGGCAGCACACTTCGACCACACTGTAATGCATGTGTAGCCATCACAAGAACTGCACCTGCTTGGCTGGGCAGGGGGTTGATTCGCCGTCCTCCTCTTTGGTCGGCCATTAGCCTGAGTCACAGTTTCAGCTCCCCAGGATGTGACAAGGTTTGGAGGTGGAGATGTGGATGTGCCAGGACCTGGAACATTAATCAGTCCACATGGATTCACACTGACACTGAATTACAGAAGACCAGAGGAACACACACACTAGGACCAAGCAATCTTTTAAAACCACCTTAAAGTAGCTTAACAGAAAATAAGGAGTGCATCCTTTGTACTTGGTATAATGCAAAGTTAACTAACCAGTGTCTACATCCGTCTTGACTTGAGGAACCACGATGGCTTTGGGCAGGTTGGGTGTATTGCTTCTCATAAAGGGCCAGTCAGGTCTTAAAGGTGTAGTAAGGCCACCACCTGCTCCCCCGACCTGTTGTTCTGCACGTGAGACACAGAGAAAGTAAATGTCAACTCAAACATGTAGGTTAAAGCACCTACATACTGGTTATTCTTTCATACAGACTGTTTGCACCATCAGTTTCAGAGCCTGGGTGCTTGGTAACAAGAGAGAGAAACTGTCTGCACTACGATTAAGTTTAGAGTGTTTGTTTGTCATCATTGTATTTTAACAACATGTAGAACCAGGGTTGCTCAACAGGACTGGACACAGAGGAAAACAGCGTTCAGCTGGTCAACAAAGGTCCAACAAGTGTTTACTACCGTCTGAGCAGGTCAATGTTAAACTGCAGTCACACTGAGACTCACCGAACCACTGATCATCACCGTCGTTATTCTCCAGCTCCTTCAAGTCGACGACGTGGGACGGAGCATCGAACTCGTACCGGTCAGCGGAGCCACAGTCGCTTTCCGCCATTATTCAACACGAAGCTTTAGAAAACATGACATCAAAGTCAGTTTAACTGCGTCAACATGTGTTTAACCACCAGTTTACACATGATAACCGTCTGTGCTGAGTTAAGAACAGGACCGAAGCGGAACAGATAACAGAGAACCTGGTTAATCTTGAAGAATAAATGATCGTAATATTCAGTCAGTGAATGTCTCTGTTTCTTCGGGTGAGCTGTAGTCTCCATTGGGTTCATGTTATGGAGGAAGCAAATGGCTAACGCTAGCTAAGCTTAAACATGAGCTGCTTCAGAAGCGTCAGGTCGTTAAATGAACCAAAGACTCACACACGTTCAGTATCGATTCAGTCATT
The DNA here is from genome assembly GCA_026259375.1 of Verasper variegatus. Taxonomy (NCBI): domain Eukaryota; kingdom Metazoa; phylum Chordata; class Actinopteri; order Pleuronectiformes; family Pleuronectidae; genus Verasper; species Verasper variegatus. The sequence goes on along the minus strand of CM048045.1, from coordinate 1,325,846 downwards.
TGATCAGAGTTCAGCTTGAATCCTCAGTTTCTGATGTTTCACTAAATATGAAAGAAGCGTTGTAACTTACCGACACGGTTTTCTCTGAGCGTTCAAATTGTGACGTAACCTGACCGCCCTTTCAAATCAACCAATGGCTAACGAGCTTTTCTTCGACTCGCCGCCATCTCTTCTTCTTCTTCTCAATATTGTGGTGGGCAAACAACGTATTGGTGGACCCCCGCCACCTTCTGGACTGGAGTGTCATTGGCATAATACAATTATAAGTAATTAAATAATTAAAGTATTATACTATATGTCCTCCCTGCTGATACTGAGGATATTAAATAATTACTGCTTCATTACCAATCACATTTTTACCACTCATAAATGTACTGTTAATTTTAGTGTCACCTAATCTCTTCGTCGGAATTATGTCTAAATAGACAACATTTGATTGATTGACAGACAGGCTTTATTGATCTCAAACTGGGGAATTCCTGTGCAGCAAGGTATCAGGCACATAACACACTCAGCAACAACTAAAAACACTACACAAAATATAAAGAATAAAAATCCTATGTCCTATAAAAAAATGTATCCTTCCCCAGTGAAAAGTTCTCGAGGACTTTGGAGCTGAAGAAGTTAAGATAATAATTAATTCCCACTTCCTCCTAAAATAACAGAGGCTTCAGTCCAGTAAGATTTAACTAACTTCCCTGACAGTCGACAATCACATTTTTTGTTGTTGTTGAAAACAGGGTCTTGTTATTTCTCCTTAACAGTCTGCTGATGTTAGGGAAATTGTGTGTACAGAAATGAAGATATTTCAAAAACCAAAACCAGTTTAATCCACTGGAGGAATGAGCTAATAAAGATTTGATTTAAATAATTTAAACTTGTCAAACACAAGAATGCCCTTAAGCTGCTTTAATTAGTAGATATTATTAAACTAATATGAGTTATCCCTATTTTTTTTTACTTTTCTTTACTTTACTAATATCAATATTTATTTATTTTGTTTGGAGTTTTGTTTCCTTATTTCATATTATTTGTACAAGTTTTTCTCTTTTTTCGCTCAACCTGACATAGAATTATTTGATCAAGAAAACATGAATTACATTACATTACATTTCATTTAGCTGATGCTTTTATCCAAAGCGACTTACAATAAGTGCATTCAACCATGAGGGTACAAACCCAGAACAACAAGAATCGAGAAAGTACAATTTCTTCAAAAAAGCCAAACTACAATGTGCTATAATATAAGTAAGTGCTACTAAATTGTTAGTTTAAACTTTTGTGCCTTGTTTGTTTGTTTGTTACCTCAGGTCATTCCCTCATTTTGGAACCTTCACTATTAGACTGCACCCATGCTTCAAACAGCAGTTCACAAACCAGTGGGTTGCAATAGTATTTCATTCAGCTTTTTTGAGATCATGTAGATTAAATCTGCGTTGAAGTTATTGTGGTAATTAGTTCCTGCATAACATCATAACTACATAAAATTGCATTAAGCAAGAAAACAGACAGATATGGACAGACATATAACTAGAAACCAACAAAGAGAAATGAGGGCTATACTTGTTAAGAAATCAGAGAATGCAGGTATGTGGACATAAAAAACTAGTCTTTATTTGAAATGATTTTCCTGCTCATTGGCACAGGCTGCAGGCCAAGAATCAACACCTGGAACTCAACTCTCTCATTCTGCCAGTGTTTGACAGAGTAGCAGCAAGCTAGCCATACAGTAATTCACACATTGCATACATATTTAAAACCAAACTGACACAGGACATCATTCACATCTTTTCCTATGTACTCTATTATATACACCAAAAGTCCCTGCTGAAAGTTAGTGTTTCCTTGCCTTGTCCCTTTTCTTCTTTTCTTCGTATTCTAGGATCTTTTTGTGGAATATTCCTGCAGGACAGAGGGCATGAATTAGTGCACTGGGGGAAAGAAATGTTCAACAGCAGATCATTTTACAAGTTCTTCTTATCAGCTGGCTGTGATTTGGCTTAAAGAAAAATGTAACATTGCGCAGGAAAGTAACTTAAACGCACATAATTAAAGGTAATTCTATAGATGAACGGTGAGACACTTGAGGTAAAATATGCTATGATAACTAAGTGTCAAAGAAGAGTAAAAAGTTAAGTAAAAGTAAAAAAAAGACCAAGGTTGAAGTAAAAGAAGTGAAGTGTGTGATTAAAAAGGTGAAGTGAGTCTTTTTTGGACCACTGTTTTCCTCCTAAGGGGGTCGGACATGTCCCTGGGGGCAGTCACACTGTGGTCATCCCTTTTGGAGAAGGAGTGAATTTGCATTGTTTAATTGTGTCACCTGTCTAGAGAGTGAGGTCGCATTCTATCTCCACCATGAACCAATTAGCATTCACTGTGTATAAAATCAAACAATAAAGCAATATAAAGGCAAAAGGGGAATTAGACAAATGTGTGTTGTAGGAAATCATTGATGGAACGATATACAACAACATGAGATGTAATTTTGAGAATAGTATTATGAACTATTATAACATTAATAAATATTACTAACATTCATAAATGCATGCAGCTATATGGCAAGGGAAATAAAACAACATTCCTAGCTTCAGTGTGTTTATTTGGTAAATGTGTAGATGTATGTTAGAATATCTCAGACTTCTAAATTCTCAAATTAGCTTTCATTAAATATGAATGGCGTAGGACTTTTAAATCAATTTACCTGAAATCAATTAGAAATCACTATTAAACAAATCACATCATTGCACTATTTAAGTTGACCTGACTTATAACTTACAGGTAATGACCGACTGTTAAATATTGTCGCCCATGTTTAGGTGTGGAGAATGACAGAGTATGCAGTTCAAAAGAGAAATGCTGTTTTGTAACCATGTGAGGCAGCTGGATTTAACACAAGCTAGAATCCATCTTTCCAGACTCAAGGCTGTGGTTCTTTCTCTCATATGAGAACTTGTCTGTCACCCTTTAGTCTGTGTACCTGTCACTTGGAATCTGTTGCATCTGAGAGAGATGTCCGTGCGTGTGCATGGGCACTCCCAAAACTGCCACAGATTCTGTTGCATAATTATTGATTATATTGCATATTTAATAAAAAAAGTAACTATTTGAGCTGCAGTGTGAATGTGATGTCAGTTCACTGAAGTCCACTTCTCACATAAATATCAAATTGCAGTCCCACAAGGAATCTGGCTGTCTGGTCTGTCTCATTCTCACTGTGAAGTTCCCCTGTGTGGGATCAATAAAGTTGTATCTTATGGTAAATGGTCTGTATTTATATAGCCCTTTTCTAGTCTTGATGACCACTCAAAGCCCTTAACAGTACAGTTTTGCCATTCACCACATCTTTTTTCAATGAGGGGCCATTCAGGGTTCAGCAACCTGCCCAAGGACACTTCGGCATGCAGATGGGGAAGGCTGGGATCGAACCGTCGACCTTCAGGTTGGAGGATGACCGATCTACCCCTCAGCCACAGGCTTATCTTTAACTTGGCTCATTTGTGTGTGATGTATTCACAGTCCTCACCTTGCTGCGGCCCAGGCTGCTGCTGCTCCACCTCCTGGATAAACAGGTCAAACATCTGTGTCTGGAGGAACTTCTTGACAAAGTGTCGAGTGGTCTTGGACTCAATGGCCTTGTAGAAGCTTCTCTTTTCAAACACTCCCTGCGCCCCGTGACGGTATTTCACATATGAGGCGTAATGTCCGACTGTTTTCACAAAGAAATGCAGGAAGGCTTCCGACACCACTCGGTTCAGCTCCTCCACCGCTGAGAGAAAGAACAGAAAATATTTGTGATGATGGAGCTATGCTTCTCCTCGTCACTGTCTCTTTTTGTGTTTACTCACTTGATGCTTCTTGTCTTTTACTTAGTGCCTCTAGTATTTCTGTTTGGAGCTTTGGGGGCAGAATAGAGGCTTCATCCCCAGTCTGGTAAAGGAGGGTTTTACAATGTTACACTTCAAGAAATCAAATTATAAGATTTAACCTTATTTGAGTTACTCAACCACAAATTACACATTTGCACACACACACACACACACACACACACACACACACACACACACACACACACACACAAATTAATATAAATTTACATTTACAAATTCTTTGCAATTTATCCCTCCATGTCTTCCCAAGACAGTGGCTCTGAGGGCAGTATTTTTAACTTAGAATTATTCCAAATACTTTGGTTGGGATAGTATTTTTTTTCACAGCATTTAATTTACTACTAATTACAACATTTACTGATTTACCCTTTTGCTTGGAAAAAAGAGCTAGTAGAAAGCTATTAGGCTCCAGCTAATTGATTTTCCATCTCTATCCATTGTTCCTCATTTGCATTGTAAATGATTGAAACATTTGAGTTAAACTGTAAAACTCCAGGTTGAAGAGGTTTAAGCCTCCCTCCTTTTGATGGTAATGTAATAATTTCCTCTTTAATCTGTGAGCTTTGACCACATAAATTAGGAAAGGAGTGAGTTCATTTGTTTAAAGAAAGGGTTTGGTGAGGCAATAGATATAGCTGGAATAAACCTCTTAAATTAATCCTTAAGGTAAACAAAAGGTTCAATTTCCAATGTGAACAAGGAACGGAAGGGCATCCTTGAGCTGTACCTCTAGTTTAGGGGAGGGTTCTGAAAGCACTCCATTTGTGCTCTTAGTGACTTATAGATAATTTTTACATATCAATAAATTTCACTGGGAAGTCAAAAACCTCAGGTACTTTATAAATATATGACCATTCAAGTCAGTCAAAAGACTTTTCTGCATCAACTGTCATTAGTGTTATTTACACAAAATGATTGTTTCCTTCCAAAATTCTAACTAATATTCAACGAAAATATACACTACAGTTTAGTTAAAAAAGCACTCACCAAAAAAAGGAAGGTCTTCTTTTTATCCTCAGACAAGTCGACCATCAGCTGTGTCACAGAAGAGGAATGGGACAGAATGAGGATGTCGCTCTTGAATTCACAAGTATTGCCACTCCTGCCTTTGTACAGCTTAAGTAATGGTAACTCACATCACTCTGGTCAATGGCCAGGTCCAGCAGGCGCTTCTGGACTCCCAGCAGATAGGGGGTGGGCGCCATCACTACATCAATCAGGATCTCTGGAACAATGGAGATCAAGGTGTGCTGCCAGGTGAAGGGGTAAAGGAGGGCTGCTACTGCATGAATGACTTGGGATAATGTGCTGCAGAGAGATGAGAGTCAACATCAGAGCTGATTATGAGCAAATAGACTGGATTTGAGGAACCAATATGATTGATTGTAAAAATTTCAATTTTCCTAAGGTTTCAGCTGCAGAGTTTAGGCTTTTTATGAGGTGCATAGGTTTTATATCAAAATCAAAATTCAAACAAATTAATTTTCTGCCGACCAATAGATTGGGAGTCTCTGATTCCATTTCCAAGTATTTTGGGAACTTTCTTAGATGATTTACTTCGATGACACAAACACTGATTCGATTCATAAAAAGGTTTTCTTAAAGGTTAAGTGTGTAGGATTTGGTGAAATCTAGTGGTGAAGTTACATGTTGCAGCTGAATACCCCTCCCCCCTTCCAAACATGAAAGAGAACCTGTGGTAACTTTCAGTTGTCATAAAAACTCAAAAGGTGTTTAGTTTGTCCAGTCTGGGCTACTGTAAAAAACATGGCGGCCTCCGTAGAGAGGACCCACTCCCGTTCTAGGGTAAAGAAAACAACTATTTGTACAGTTTAGTTGATTATACTTATATAGCAATAGGATTATTTTACATAAAATTTCAGCCAATAGATCCCTTTCACCTAAATCATACACACTGGACCTTTAAAGACGCTGTTAAGGAAACAAAAGGTGTTCATGTTGAAAAGCATGTTCCACACTTCTTTTGTTTAGTAGGTGAGTGTCCAGGTAAGTATGTAATACCCCAGTTCATCCGCGATGAAAATGATCCTTCTCTCCAGGACAGCGGCAGCGAACACCAGTAACACCTCATCATCTGTCAGGCAGTCGAAAAGTGTGGCAAAGTTGACATGTTCCAGCCATGAATCCAGTGGACGCGTCAGACTGATGATCTGATGAGAGTGAAAACTGTCACAAATACGTCAACAGTGGTAGCAGCAGTCTTTTCAGACTGTTACTGCACCTCGGTCTAAAGTCACTATAGCCTTGTTGAGATAAAGTGATAAATGTCGGTTAGTTTCAGTGCTTTTCAGGATTTATTACATCCACTTTATGTGAATGTACTGTACATGATCAGTAAACTACAGCATCACTGCCATCATGAACCAGAGGCTTTGTTCAGAAGAACTAGTATTTATATCTGTCCTGACAGATCTGACTTTTGTTATGTTACAGCCTGTGGCAGTAGACCTTGCCACGGGGCTCTCCCCCACACAGCCAGAGACAGACATGTTGCGTTTAAGCATACTTTATTAATCAAAACATAAATTCAAACTACAAACTTAATCTCCCTGTTGGAGAGTGTCCGGGAGTCTCTCCAGTGTCTGAGTTCCGAGTAATTGCTGCCAAAGGTGCTTCAACAAAGTATTGAGCAAAGGCTGTGAATACTTATGTACATGTTACATTTCGGTTCTTTATTTTTTATTAATTTGCAAAAATTTTAAACAAACTTTTTTGACTTTGTCATTATAGGGTATTGTGTGTAGAATTTTGAGGAAAACAATGAATTTAATCCATTTTGGAATAAGGCTGTAACATAACAAAATGTGGAAAAAGTGAAGCGCTGTGAATACTTTCCGGATGCACTGTACAAGGGGTATTCACCATCTTGTCCCATGCTCTAAAACACTGTCTGTCTGTGTATGTGTATGTGTGTGTGTGTGTGTGTGTGTGTGTGTGTGTGTGTGTGTGTGTGTGTGTGTGTGTGTGTCGGTGTGTCGGTGTGTCGGTGTGTGTGTCGGTGTCGGTGTCGGCATGAACGAGTGAGAGAAAGAGAGGTAGAAAGCAAGCAGAGTCAGGAGGGACTGAATGAATCTCGTGTAGCTGTGAGAAAAGATTTTACCAATTTGTGGCCTAGAACGCATTTCTGTTAATACAGCAAAAAGAATGTGGCCACATTTGTCCCACACCACTGTGGCTTGAGTGATCTCAAGATACATTCCGGATAAAATTTGGTGTGTTCACTCCGGTAATTAGCGCTGACAACTTATGATCGGTTCACTCAGGACGAATGCTACCCGGTGTGAAGGGTGTCAGAGTCTTTACGGCGTCAGGTAACCATTTATGTGTCCCTCTTTGAGTCTGAGGGATGGTCACAGTAGAACTGAACTGCAGCAGAAATAATGGCAACAGTGAATACTTGAGATGACTGAGAGATGACCTGAGACATGGTATGTGGCCTGATGGGAGAAGTGTTAGGTTTCTGCTGTGAGCTACAGGTTGGGTAATGCAGGACAGGTTCAGACACAACCTTACACTGACACACCCACCTGGAGGATCTCATGTGACACTGGGTTTCACTGTGTGTGTGTGGGTTTGTGGGAGTGTTTTTTATCCTTTACATTCCCAACCTTCAAAGACATAGAAGAGAATCAGTAACAACACAACAGCCTCTGCACTCATGATTATCAGTATCAGAGCAAGGGACTGTCTCTCTGTCAACACAGCCCAATGTTTTCCTCATGTCACTGAATGTAGTCATACTACTTTAATGCAGCTTGGCTGAAGTCCCAGTCAGCCAGCAAGAAAACACTTGCACTCCTCACTGAAGCCTGCCTGAAATCTCTGATATAAATGTTTACTGTCTTTTCACCGTCCATAGTCCTTACAGTTGAGTCAGTCAATAGGCGGTGAAATTATAAGGATTTGTGCGATACTCTGCAACCTGACTTGTAACCAGGAATGGGCAGTATTTATGATACGTGAAATGATTCATATTTCTTATCAAAATACTGTGTTTTGTATTTTTGTAGTTTAGTTGCGGTTTAAAATACTTTCTGTGAGTTGTCTACGTGATGACTCAAAAAAAGGAAAATCGATACATGATGCCTCTGATTGGTGTCTACTCAGTAATTTGCCCAGGCTTGTTGATATCAGAACATTTAGGTTCAGAAAATTGATGATCCAGCACAAAGCAAGACCCAAAGAAGAAGCACAAGGTGAGAAATGTGTTGGTTGCCAGATCTCCATAAATTGTGACAAATCTTAACAGTTCCTGTTAGTGTTGTAGTATCCTAGCTAACTATTTAACCCAAGCAACGTTAGCAGACCTCACAGCCTATGTTAAAATTTCATGAGTTGTGCACGGGAACCACTGGGTGTTTGTTGTACCTCACAACTTCTCTAAGTCCAACTGTGTTACTTAGTGGGGGGTGTTTTGTGTTTAAGGAGAATAACTCTGTGCTATTGCGTGGGCAGTTGAATGATTGATTAATGAATTACCTAGACACTAGTTGCTATGGATAAAGGTGCGATCAGGTGTCTGCAAATGAATGACTTGTTTGTCATTGTCGTCAGTGTTGCTGCTGCAAAGTAGCCCCTTCATTACTGTAGGTCTGTTGACTGGTTGCAGACATAAAAATGTTTTCACACCCCACACATGGGACATGTTGACAATACAGATGTTTATTTTGATACATGGCATGGCTGCTGTATTTTGTAGTTTATTTTGATACACTTACAATAAGGGTATTTGATATTTTATTTTTAAATACATTTGGATGTGTCTTTGCACATTCCTGCTTGTAATCTGGATCCCAGCAGTACAGGATTTAAGTTTTGATCATTTTGATCTTGGCACCCTGAGTGTGATGTCACAGGAAAATAACAACTGCATGAATTTGATTCCAAAGCTGCCTTCAGACGTCCAGTGAGCTTCAGACAATCTCCTGACATTCTCCGATAGGGTCTGTAGCTGAGAACGCCTCCATACTCTCTCCTGCCAGCTCTCTAGTAACTTCTGATAATGTCAGAATGAGCCCATGTGAGAACACAGCAGGAGATCCTCAGCAGGATTCACCATGAGCTAGTGGGTTGTTAATGACATTTCTAACATGGCACAAAACTGAAAGAAAACAAATATGTCAGGATGAAAAAGCGGTCTCACACACATAGTGGACACAGACGAAGATGTCGATAGTTTGAATTTGAAAAGGGTTTTGGCAATAAAGGCCACGCTGGTGTCTATGTGCTGTAAACAAAAACATGTGATCTCTGCAGCACAGTTAAAGGCTGTGCCGTCACTCATACGTAGCCTGCGCACGGGGCCTAGCATTCATAGTTGTGCGTAGGTGTGTGTGAGTCGCGCTGCAATTACCGAAACGCTTTCTATGTTTCTAGTTTCTATTTAGGGTTTAGGTCTGACCTCAGTGCCTGACTCAGGAATGAAGCTCTTAATCTCCACAGTGTTTCCCGGAGCTGGGAATGGGGCCTCCCGCAGCTTCTGCATGAACGGATAGATCATAGCCATGGAGATCTGCCGCCGCTTCTCCACCTCGTCAAATATCTGGACACAGACAGGAGAACGCACAGTAATGGGCCATTAATAATTAATAATATATCTCCACTTACTAATTAGACCAAATAAAACAAGAACATAGTGTGGTAATGTGATTATTTTCTTTTATTGAATAGTAGGCAGTGTTAAAGTCAGCAAATGTATTTCCACACCACTAGTACCATTAGTACAGTCATTGCATACTAATCAATCAGCTGAAAACACTTTCAGCCTAATAGCTTCTGGGTTTACTGCAGTGTTACACAATTACAATCAAAATAGGAAGTGGATGATAAAGATATTTCTTTATCATCCACTTCCTGTTTCAAGTTTCATTCCCATTTAGAAAGGGTCCACCTTTGACCACTGTTTTAAAGATAAAGAGCTGTAGTACCAAGCAGGACATGTTTGATTGTGAAGTCTGACCTTTAAACACAGTGGAAACCTCAAAATCAAGCAGAACTTTAGTACTACAATACTGAGACTGTAGCCGAGGACAACAGGTAAACATTTCGGAAAAAATATAGTGCTGTGCTAAAGTTTTCAGCACTTATGATTCTTAGATTCTGACCCATCATGTGTCTGACTGAAACTGGTCCTAGATTCATTCTGCAGCTCGACGATGAGCCCTAACACTAAAGAGACATGGAGAACAAGGAGTCGAGCAGCAGATGGTCTGGTCCCCCCAGGGACCTGATCTCAGCATCATGGAGTCAGTGTGTGATCACATGAAGACACAAACACTGAGGCCCCTTACACACCTGGCATTAACATCTGGCCTCACATGCGTCTCGTGATCAGATCTCACTTCCCCCCTCTATACAAAGAAACGCATACGTCATTTCTGTTCATGAATATCAAGTTCTGTTGTTTTTACCCAGTCTGAGTACATGAGAGGGTCCGATGTCACTCTGTTTGTGTGTGTGTGTCGGCACGAGCGAGCGAAAGAGAGATAGAGAGATGAGTCTGGAGAGTCTGAATGAATCTCGTGTGAAGAAAGATTTGACCAATTTAAGGAAAGTATCGATCATTATGTGGTGATCAGTGTTGATATTGTGGCGGATGTTACAAACAAATCAACGAGAATAGAATGCATATGTTTGATTTATAGTATAGTATATAGTATAGCAGCGGGTCAGAGGACGTCAACTGAGGTCCTTCACATGTGGCCCAGGACACATTCACATTCCCACTGCTGAAAGAATGTGGAAACATGTCACCTCCAGATCACCTCCCAATCTGATCAGATCTATGTCTGATTTGAGTGCATTCCCACCTGTATTTAGAGCTGTCCACTTGAGATCGGATCACAAAAACCACATGTTCATACCAGTTGTGACAGATTGAATCCACTGACTAACTGTGGAAACTCCTCCAAGATGCCCTGAACAAACCACCAATTGAACCTTACACACTGTGCAGGTGAACAGAGAACTGCTGCTGCTTTAAAGGCAGAGTGGTCACAGCAAATATGAAACAGGTTCTTTATGTTTACTGGAGTTATTTGTGGTATTATTACTATTATTATTTTAAATGATTTATTTATTATTATTATTATTTTAGACAGCATCTTCATCTTGTTTTTAGTGCCCAAAACATTTGCTCCACACTGCTAAATTACATTTAACTTAAAGTTGCTGACTGTTTCTTAAGGAAAAATATTTCCAATTCTGGGAGGCAGAGAGATTTAAGTGAGCCTGATGCACATCAATATGGACCACTTGATTTGGTACCACAAGGTGACATTTTTAAATTATTCAGTTTAATCCCACACAAGACGAAGAGAATCGGAAAATTGTGTGGGTAAGGAGGTGGTTCAGTTCAGCACCTCCAGCTAAGCCAGGGGGTGAATAGTGCTGCCGATTGCTGTTAGCTGATTACTCCCCTGTTTAAAGGAGGCAGCATGTGAGAGCTGACACTGACACAGAGAGACACAAGCTCTGTAAGTGCAGATCCAAAGAGATTAACGTGAGAAACAAGAATTTATGAAAAGAACTGTGCCCCAGAACAGCCGGGCAGCAAGGTCCGAGGTGGCGTTGTGTTTTTGTGCTGTGTTCTACACATCTGGTGTTACACGTTATAAATGAGAAACTGGAGAAACCAAACGTGTGGTAATTTAGCTGAATTTTTTTAATTATTAGAGATTGATATATATAGATTAGATTGTTATATTAATTTAGTCAACCTGTCAATAGCATATGGAGGTTGACCATGTGTAGCAGTGTAAACACACAATGTTTGTCTTTGTGTTTGAGACCCTGTTAAAGGTCAGACTTACAGTTAACTGGGCCAGATTAATAAATGGAAAAAGACTTCCTCTTTTACAAATGTTAAAAGTTGAACTCACCTTGGAAAAGAGGCCGAAACAAGCCAGACTGCTAATGATGCAGTACGCCTCCGGGGGGCGAGCTCCTTTCCCTCCGGGCTTCAGGTTGTCAAGAGAAAATAGAGAATACTTCATGAGCAATACCTGAGTTCAAAATTATGACACACAGTGAGACCGTATCAGAAAAGACACTGACCAATAACCTCCTGCAGTATCCATTTCTTCTGCTGCCATCAATCTCAGTCAGAACAAAGGAGAAGGTCTCACTACAGACAGAAGAGGAAAACTCACAACAAGAGCTTTACACAACATTTCACATTGTATGAAAGTTAGGACAAATTTTATATTTTGCTGAGTACTTTTTGTGAGTGAGAAAAAGTAAAAGAAAAGGCTCAGCAGCAAACAGACATCCATGTTCTGCTGTTACCTTGTATTTCCTAAACTTTGAATAGATCCGTAATGATGGCGTGGGCAAAGGTCTGATCAATTCTATTTGTAAAACAGTGAGAACTTCATTAACTCATCAGGCTGTATTTGACTTATTAGCACATGTAGTGCAGCTCAGCTGTTGATAAATGATACATCCACATTACTCCATTTTCATTTGAAAACACAACTGTTTACATGTGTAGGAGATGAGCTATCTGTGAAAAATCTGCAATCAACAACCAAATACTTCCTGTGTCCACCGGCACATGCATGTCCAGTGTCCCCGAGTTGTCACGTGACATTTCAGGCGTGTAAGTATGGACAGGGATTCAAACTGTTAAAGAGGCAAACGCTTGTGTGAACAGAGATCGTTTTAGTTAGAAAACACTGTTTTTAAACAGAAAGTAGCAGTATGGAGGTAGCCAAAGTCTCTGACTCTTCTGGCAACACTCAGCCAACATGAGCTCTTATAATAAACTGACTGCAGCTCTGAGATTAAAGCTGACAGATGCCTACACAGGGGAAGGGAGCTGTAGTCAAAGTGCTTCCACCAATAAGTTCCCACTGTCACACATGTCATGAAGAAATGACAGATCCTTTGCATTCTGACATGAGTCATGAGAACAAAATCTTTGCTGTGACCTCATCAGAGAAGTGAGCTTCTGAAGTCTCCAAAGACACATCTGGATAGGACAGAGTGGAAATAAGTGTTGTGGATAGATGATGCCATAAAAAAAAAAAGATGTATTTGGAGCAACTTTTGATGAGACAAACAATTTAGCCATTTGCCGAAATGTTGTGTTGTGGAGCTGTGAAGCAGCCAGTGAGATGGGAAACATTGCACAGGTAGATTCAATAAAAAAAAAATCAGTAGGTTAAAACAGTGAAGGTGAAAAGAGGCCTCAGTCCCCTGAGCTGAACGTCACTGTGGGTAGATCTTAAACAACCTAAAAATATCTTGGAGCCTAAAGTGATCTGCAGGAAGAACATTCTTCAGTCAACAAGAGAAAGACTCTGCTACAGAAAGTGTTTGCGAAGGGTGATTCTATCCAGACATTTGGCACAATCACTTTTTCTTTTTTTTTAGATTTGAGTATGTGAAATAAAAAGAGAGTATTAACATTTAAAGAAGAAAGACTCAGATTGACCTCTTTTCACTCATGGATCTTTTATGAACTTTAGTGTAGAGTGAAGCAAGTACACAGGAATTAAGGTTGTCAGAGTGATAAAGGACCCGACAAACCTGTGGTATTCTGTTAAAGGAGCCCAGCTGATGCCTTCTGGGAAACAAAACAATGTGATTGCCTTTAGCGTCTTCTCTTCTTCCTCCTTCTGGGATCTGGCCATCCCATCCCTCTGAAAACACACAGTAGATAATATCAACATATCTTGATTTGGTTTGGCTGATTCATATTGGTAATTAAACACATCCTCTTGAACAAAGTGTTAACATTGATAAGCTGGGCATTTAATGATTTTGGGACTGAGTTATGACAGAAGAAGGGGCCGACTACAGCTACATCCACACTACCACATCAATTCTGCTCCAGATACGCCTGGTGTCCACACTACTTTGGAGTTTCAGAGCCGCTTAAACAGAGAAGTTTGGAAATGCTGCTGGACCCGTTTCAGTTAGGGTTTTAGTTTGAAAATGCCTTTTCAAACTAAAACATATTAGTATGGATGTAGCCTATTAGTATGGATGTAGCCTATGCCCCTATCAGAATCTTTTACTTGTTGCTTGGGTTTGTGTTTTGGAACCAAACAATTCTATGAGCAGGTTAAGTTTCCACACAGGTCATTATGACCTTGCTACAGCAACAGAACTGGCTCCTGTGCAGTTAATATAGTTATTGCATTTGTTTTACAAATGTTACATCAATAGAAACAGGGGACTTTCTTAGAGCCAGAGAAAAATCAATAAGTTATTTTACTTTGAGCTTTTTTAAATTGTTGTATTTCTTACCACTAACTGTGGATAATATACTACGTTGAACAGACCACACAACTTTGCCTTGGATCGTGTATTACTGTGATCTGTCTCACTCACCAACACATCAGGTGTACTTTCTCAGGCTGATCTCTTGTGTCTACATGGTGTGACAGTGACAAACTGACCTTGGGAAACTGGTAGGTGATCTGAGGCTCATAGCTGCTTCCATCCTTGTTCTTCTTGAGGCTGACAACCACCAGATACTCAAAGAAGTACTGACCACTGAAGTAGCGTTGCTGCCTGGATGTGTTGGGTTCCACTGCTTGGCCGAGTGGCTCTGCAGTCTCCTGGTCTTTCGATCCTTCACACAGTGCAGAAATGCATTGTGCAGGGTTACTGCTGTAGTCCAAACAGAAATGTCCACAGGCCTCCTTCTCAAACTACCCATCTGTCCTGTTGACTGCACTCTACTGCTCTGCTCAGAAACCACCAGTCACCCCCACAACAACAGCCCAGTTCACCCTGTCTCCCTCACAGTCCGCCAGCCTGCTCATGTGTTCTCTGATGCATTCCTCCCTTTTTGTTCAGAACAAAAGGATACCAGCAAGGAGGGTTTTTTTCTAAGGTCAGCAGGCTCCTTTTCCTGCATTTACTAGTCTGCTCTATTTTTCATGAAATGAGAAAGGAAGAACTCTCCATGAAAACTGTTGGTCCGATTCCTTTGAGCCTCTGAATTATAGGGTTATGTAGAAATTACTTGTTTATATAGTTTTTTTGTTAATACCCTTGAATTAAAGCTGAAAGTCTGCATTTCACTTACATCTTGATGTTCCATATTCATTGTGGAGGTGTAAAGACAAAATTTAAAAAAATTGTGTCACTGTACAAACATGTGTGGACATGTGCGTTTTTTCTTTAGATTATTTCTTTAAATTGTAGAAAAGTGGAGAAAGTGTGTATCATGAGTTACACTGTTGTCACTGTGGAGACAACTATCATTGGATTACTCTACCTGATGATTTTCAGATAGGTGCTACACTTACAATTTTTTATTTCTGAGCAGATTCATGAGCATGTATTCATTAGCTACATGACTATATCTTCAGAAAGTGTAGGTCACACTCTGAATATAAATCTGTGTATCATGTCAGTGAAGGAGTGTAACTTTTGATCAGCCATCGGGTGCTGGAGGTCAGAACCTCAATATCACCTATGAGTACTGCTGCAGCTCCAGCTGCTGACTATGTTGATAAGCAGCCAAATAAGTGGGTAAACACGATAGGAATAGATAATAGAGCACAGAGAGTATTGAGTAAAAATTATGTATAAAGTGTACTGTAAGTGTATACGGAGTAAATAGAGAACCACTGACTAATAGAAATAACAATATAAATGAAAAACTAAGTCAGTTACTTGAGTCAGTAAACTAAAACAAAACTAAAGTGGTACTAAGTAATCATGGTAATAGGAGTAATTAATAAGGAATATTGCATGTGATAACATAACAACAACAAAAAACTGTTTGCAGATCTTCATGCACTGCAATGCACTTGCATACACTATCCTATTTACCTCAGGCAATATACAACAGCAGGTCCTGTTCAGTCTCTGTTCCACCAGTCAGTGTAATGCCTAATAACACTTTGACCACATGTGCCTGAATCATGTCACTGCAACAGAACACTCACTGTCTTTTCTGCCTCTGCGGAAGGAGGACCACATGGCACTAAACCTCTTGAGGGCCCCTTGTTGGCCACCTTCATCTTCACCTGATGGGATGGGACCTGATGGAGAAACAAAAGCTGCTCATCACTTACACTGTCACACAATCACACAACAACATTACCCCACACTCCTCGTTTTAACTTTGTCGTTAAAACTATTTTTAACAGAATAAACAATGCAGAAAAGAAGTTTTGGAATTTTGGTTTAGATTTTAGAAAAGCATGTATATTCATTTCCTACTTCAAGTTCTATATATTTGGTAGCATTTGTGTTTTGTTTTTTTATTCATTGTTATTTATAAATAAGTTTAGGTTAAGGTTAAACTAAAATATCGAGGCTCAATTATATTTTTTTGTCATAAATATTTAATAACATCATCTTTTTTGTTTGTTAACATGTCAGTATCTATATCGTTGGGCTCTATAAATAATACACACTTGATAATATAATGTTTATAATTAAGAATCTTTTGAGTAATTTCTTTCCATCATGATGCAGTAAATATCTGGCTCACTCATTGATTGATCATTGAGCTGAAAGATTATATGTGTGTGTGTGTGTGTGTGTGTGTGTGTGTGTCAAATATTGGTTGTATGCCAGAGATACAGATGTGACACCACAGCAGATCAAAATAATTTAACTTTTAATTCAATACTGCTACTGATATTTTAATACATCCACAGGAAAAAAACCCTGTGTTAGTATTTGAGTAATTTATTTTAGCACAAATGACAAGTTAAGATGAAATTGACTCATAGCATTATTAATTATATCATATCTATAGAATGTTTAAAAAATAATATATCGTCAATCGGCCGCACAATAATGTGATATCATGACAGTCCTATTATCAGTTATGAAACCTTATTTTGACTATGCTAGGTAACATGAAAAGAGAGCGACTGTTCTTACCGTGGTTTCCAGCGACATCAGAGATTATGTTCCCTATGGGCTGTTCACCTACACAGGACAGAGGTTTGGTGAATATAATGCAACTCAGGAACAGTCCTGATTCAGTGACAGGGACTGTCCAATGGCTGCCATTCTGCTGGCATTATGCTACACTGGAAAAAAATTATATTATTAAACCTGAGGTAAAAAAGTCATCTAAACTCAAATCCAGCACCCAGTAGAGCTCATACCTCCAGCCGTGCACTTAAATTCCATATCAAATCCATCATGTTCATTCGGCCATGGTTCTAAAACTTTTCAGGATACATATAAGCAGTTGATGCCATACCAAATCCACATTATCTCAGCTACACATTAGTGGTAGTTACAGGATTGGAGCAATATTTGTTAGCATACATTGGCTGAAAAATCCCTACATACTATGAAAGCCCATTTAAATCTGCTCGAACCACATTTTTATTTGGCTCTGCACCAGATTGCATGGATGTCAGTCCCCTAAACGTGCCTGTTTCTTTAAACAAGAGCATGAATTATTCCCTCAGATATATTGGAGAATGTCAAATAAAACTTCTCTAAATGTTGAAGAAAGTGATTAAAAAAAATCCTGGATCCATCCCTTCGTCTGGATCTGTGCCAAAACTTAATGGCTTCTATCTTGGCTCACGTCCCACCTTTCCAAGGGCATACAAGACATTTCTGAAATACTGAAAGAATTCCTATAATTTATTTTGCAGAAACTTGAGTCAACTTTGGAACTCTCAAAAATATACAAATTAGGATGTGAAAAGAAGAACGAACACAGCAGAATGAAATACTGCAGAAAACAAAATGACTATCAATGAGATGCTGATCAAACTTGATGAAGTAAAGACTGTAAAATGTGAATCCATCAATAAAACAAAACAAGTCCATATGCATTTTTTAGGATCTGAAGCTCTCTCAGTTTTCACAGATGTACTTCCATGTGATGTAAATGATCAAAATACTTACTTAAAAATATATTTCTGTGTGTCTGTTGAAAGAAATTGCTGGGAATACAAGCATTATAACCTTTAAATTGAGGTCACAGCCATGAGTTACTTATTAACCTTGATATACGTAGTCAGGTAATCAAATAGCCTAAAGCAAACACTTGGGAGCCTGGAATACAGACTGAACTTTGAGTCTGAACTTTGAGTCTGAACAACTGAAATAGTTGAAGCTCAACTATGTTAAATCAAAGGTTATGCTTGCATTTGTGACTGAAGAACTGAATCTTAGAATGAATGTATGACTGTATTTTAGAGGTGTTCAGACTGCACAGTCTTTAGTGCAGAATCCTGCAGCATGAGCCACTCAAAATTAGCAAATGTGAAGGTGAAATATTCATGTCACATCACTGTCAGTCCCGCAACTGTATTTACATTCGTGTCAGGAACCAAGACCACAGTAGTTTGATCAAGAAGCTCATAATAATTGAGGTGAGTGAGATAAACTTATCTATAGCTGGGTTATTTCACTGTGTCCGATACACATGCTGTTTGATAAACATTTAAGTATATGATAGGACAGAGTAAGCAGATACCCAATATTAAAGGAATCAGATCAGGTCCAAAACAGCTTGATGATTACTATGGCTACTGTCTGACATGCAGTGAACTTCTCCAACTTGTCCAACTGAGAGCGTCCAGACTCTCTGCAGGCTCTCTCCTGCCCGTCCCCTAGTAAAAAGTCCCAAAAAGTCTGCAGAAACTCCGGAGGCACTCACCTAGACATTTGCGTTCACACATACAGCCCCTTCAGAGAAAGTCCGGAGGATCTCCAGAGTTATGCACTGAACTCTGGACACTGACACAGAACCAGCTTAAGATGACTCCCCATGTGTACTGTGCCGTACCACACTGCAGCAACTCCAGCAGAAAGGACACTGACAAGTCTGCACTACTGTACAACTATCAATAATTATGCCAGTATATGATTTTCATCAATAGCAATATAACAAAAGTCCAATCCCAATAAATATATATCAATATAATCCATTGTGTAAACACAGTGAGGAGGAATAACACACCTTCACTCAATGTCAATATAAGTCTTTAAACTTTAAAGGAAAATAATAACATGCAATTTATTGTAATTATTATCAATACTGTATATTAGATTCACAACATCTGATTTCAAACTTAATCACAATGTACTCGAGCAGCCATCAATAACATCTCCTTGTTGTATCAACAGCAGCACTCTGTTGAATCATTTGTTTACTGCAGACTCTGAGGAAAGAATTTTTATACTTGTGCTGCATTCAAGTCACATGGGAAAAAAGCATTTGTCATCTTTTAGATAGTGAATGTACAGCAGTGGTTTAGCATAACTAATACAGACACAATCTTAAACTTATTATTTTTTCTGTAATAACATAGAATAACATAAAACAGAAGACTAGCTATCACCACTACAGCTGGAAACATGATGAACTGGATGAGTTGCGAGGACAAATACTCTAAGCCAACAATCTCAAGATCAAATTCGAACAGAGACAATCCGGTTTCATGGTGAGCAAGCCAATAACTAACAAGCGCCCCATAGAGGTGACACTGCATGGAACTCTTAAGTGTTATTCAATGTCTTCATCTAAGTGCTTGGGCTAAAGTTTATTTTACTATCAGGGGAAGCATTCAAGAGAGTAAGTAGGGGGAACTGATTTGACCAGACCCACAAAATCATAGGAGAAATGACACATCATACTGCGGTGTCCAAACATGATGTGTACCAAATTTGATGAAAGATGGGGAGTCAATATATGTCGCAAAACATTCATAGTGCCGGAATGTTTTTACTGACACGAAGGGGTGTGGTCTATATCCATCCCTTCAGCATCAAACACAAACACAAACTCTTCAGCATCACAAACATACCCACACAGACACACACTAAAGCATTACACACAGAATCTTTCTGTTTCCTATGCCTCAGTTGAAATTCAGTTGCTACAGCAGCAGTAGGCTGACTTCAGCAATGCTATCAGGAAAGCTCTCTAACTTTTGCGCCGTGGCTGCATTGCATGTGCAGTGCTACTTGCTGACTGCTCGCTCGCGCTAACGTCCATAAAGTTGTTACCATCCATGCAGTCAGTCAGACCTCATAGTTTCCACTGCAATTGCACACTTACCCATAAGTGGCGAGCATTGCAGTTCTCTCCCTCTCATGCAAGAACTATGTCACTCCAGTCTTTGTGAGAGCCACGTTCTTGTGTACAAACACACCCCTGCCACCACCGTAGAGTCAATTAACTCTGTGGGAAACACTGCAGTGCAAGTGAAACACATTCCTGGATCCGCCCATTTATTTGGATCAGCTTAAAAATAGTTATTTCCTAATTCCATACCGCATCCTTCAAGTTTTGTGGTAATCCATCAAGTAGTTTTTGCAAAATCCTGCAAAAAGATAGACAGTTAATCCATCATCATAACCTCCTAGTGGTTAAAAGAGGGGCACTCAGAGTGTATACCTATGCCAAGACCCAACAGTCCCATTATAAAACCACATTTAAATTCATTCGTTCCAGCTGTTTTTGTGTAATCCTGCTAACTGACAGGTGCAGATGAAAACATAACCACTTTGGCAGCGCTGTTGCCTCAAATGCACTGAAATAATTTTTTTTTTAATTTTATGACGAAAATCATATTTACATGTCAGAGATGAGAACTACAATGTTGTTTCAACAAAACCTAGACAAAAACTGAAAAATCAATTGACTGAAATTTGTTAAAACTGATAAACAATTTCACCAGAAGATAAAACTAATTTAAACTCAGCTGCCAAAATGAACAATGGTCACCAGACAGCTCTAGTACCTGCTGAATCACTTAAAGACAAAACTGGTAACACTTCGCCACAAGCTGCCTTCTTTTAGGTTTGTGGTTGTCAGTGCAATGTTTGGTTTGCTGTCAAATAGGTCTCACATTTATCAACACTTGGACTCTTATATTAATTAAAAAAGCTGAGTGAGCACAAACGGTACATAATAAACTCCAAAACAAAATCCCCATGCACTTTTTCCTGGTTTCACTTTCGGCCTGGTTCACCTCCCTGGTTCCTGAAAACAACCTTTTCTTAAGTTAACAATACAAAACCTCTATTGACAGGAGAAGGAGCTTGCACTCTGTCAATAGCAATGGTGTGATAAGGGTGTAAATAACAGTCCTGTTGAACAGCTTTATACCCTGAGGCTGCTGAACATGTTACAACACCAAGCTGTCTCACCTGTAAGCAAAGGAAGGTGTAGCCACTGAGGCTTAAAATAGAACTGAATCCTGTTCATGAGGTGTTTTCAACTTAGGAAACATGAAACCTGTTGATTTAAAATAAAAGCTGCCCACTTTGTGTTTAGGTTCTAAATTGTGTGTGACGTTTTATTCCAAATAAAGCATTTTTTAGCTAACTTTTCCATTTCTTTTTCACTGCTGATCCCTTTTAGGGATCCTAGGGTGAAGCCAATGCGGAAAGACGCAATTAAACTGCCAAAAAATATGATATTATATGATAATATTGAATAATAATAATAACAGGCCATCCTATCAATAATAACATCATTACATCTATAAATATCACTCTTTTCATTTCCATTATAAAAACCAGTCTGACAAACTAATGGGGGTGTAAACAGTGGTGGAGCACATGACACCCGGATATAAGAGTTCACAGACCTGTTGGAGACAGGTTACAGGTTCGCTACTGAACCAGTTAGTCGGTAACATGAGTTTTGGTTCCCATGTCACGTTGTGCTGTTCGTGCCGGTCTCGCACTGTGAGTATGTGGTTCCTGGAGCAGTCTCCGTACAAAGTTAATGTCAGTACTCACTCCATCTGTTCTGTGCGCCTTCTCTCCTCCTCCTCCTCGTCACCGCTTCACTCATGGCTGCTCCACACACACCTCGGTCCCCTGGGTAGTTTCAGAGTCAGTGACACAGCAGCAGCAGCGGCGGCTCTCATCGTGTTCTCTCCGACTCAAACATGTCATCCTGCTCCGTGTGCTCACCTCCAACTAAAACCACCAGCACCACCAGCAGCACCACCAGCACTCCGTCTGAGCGCAGGAGCTGCTCTCCGTGCTGCGTTCAGGGGACGAGCGAAAAAAATCGGTGCGATGCGACTTTAGTTCGCTGAAACGAGGAGCCTGGTTTGCTGCCAGTGAACACAACAAGCAAATCAGCCACATTTACTTAACAACAGCTGGACAGAGCCGAGGGTTAACTTAAGTTCATGTAGAGAAACAGAGATCAGCCAGGCTCCTTCTTTCCAGCTGCAGGCAACAAACAAGCTCTAACACGAACATCTGGAGTAGACTAATGCAGCTCTTACCTAATAAGAACCTGTTTATGGAGGGTTTTCTGGGCCAAAACTATATATATAAACACATAAATAATTATATAAATACATAAATAAAAGGATTATTTTTTTATTTATATATCTCGAATTTCATCTATTTATTTATCTATTTATTTATTTATCCTTTGCGTAACCTGCTGGACAGTACAAAATAAAACTGTCAACTTCAGTCATCAAAAGGCAGGGGGCGGGTTAAAGCTTCTGATTGGTTTGTGAACAGTGTTACAGACCCAGCAGACTCAACCAGTCGATTCAGCTCTCTTGGATCGAGCTATGAGTTTGGTTTGCACTGTGAAGCTACAATCCAGCAGAATGAGGCAGAAAGAAGTCATACGATTCAAAATATATATAATATGGTCTTTTTTAAATAATAATTATTATATTATTATCTGGGAATATTGTAAATACTAGACATTATAATCTACTCCAGTTGGTGGCGGTAATTCGGGCTGCAAGATATTAGGAAAACATGCGATATGAGATAACGAGATATCGACGATATGATTTGCGATAAATAAACATAAACAGTCCCTGGCTAAGGTCGCAGAGTCCACGACAGCTCCGTGGACGGGAGAAGGTGCACAGCCCAGCCACAGTGCCACCATGTCTGAGAAAGACACCAGGGAGCCATGCACAGCTCCACTAAGTCCACTTACAGTGTTAATTTGGGTCTTTTCATACATGTTTGGACCGCTGGTACATCAAATATCTGTTTTCAAATTCTCTGTTTTCTTTCTATTCTCTTCTTATTCTCTTCTTCCGAATGATTCAATGAGTCAATCAATGATTCACTGACAGAAAAACCCGTCAATGATGTGAATGACTTCCATGTATCATCTAGGGCAGCAGGGCTCTTGTTATTCTTATTCAATTTGATTGCCGGTTAGCAACCAGATGTCGGTGCTATCTTGAATTAGGCAGAAGCAGTAGATTCATGTTCAACCACCAATCAGAAGCTTTAACCCGCCCCCTTACTTTTGATGACTGAAGTTGACAGTTTTATTTTGTTCTGTCCGTTTGTTCAGGTTACGCAAAGGATAAATAAAAGTATAAATAAAAGTATAAATGAAAGTATAAATAAATGCATAAATAAATAGATAAAATTCGAAATATATAAATAAATAGATAAATAAATAGATAAATACACATTTACTCATTTATATAATTATGTATTTATTTATCCTTTTATCTATCCTTTTATTTATCTTTTAATAATTAATTATGTATTGAAATATATAGGTTTTAAAACCCTCCATACATGTTAAATGTCAGACAGCTGAGTGACAACTTTATTAGCCCTTCCTCCTACTGCTGACATAAAGTGAACGGCCAATTAGATAGATAGATCGATAGATCGATAGATCGATAGATCGATAGATCGATAGACAGACAGACAGACAGACAGACAGACAGACAGATAGATAGATAGATAGACAGACAGACAGACAGACAGACAGACAGACAGATGGATAGATAGACTAAGTTGCAAAACAAAGTTGCTGAAATATATGGTCTGTATTTATATGTCTTAATTACCACTCAAAGCACTTTACAGCCCAGTGTTGCCATTTACCCATTCACACACATATTCACGCAGTGCATCTCTATTTTATCACTCATCACTCATGCACTGCAAGCACAGCCATCAGGGGCAATATGGTGCTCAGTAACTTGCCAAAGACACGTTGGCATTCACACTGGGGGATCCTGGGACCAAACCGTTGGACGACCCATATTTCCCAACTAACTTCCAGCTTTTCGCTACAATACTTAAATTCATATTGGTGCTACAGAACTGCTTGCATCACATGGATAAAATGAGACAATTGCAGATTTTAAACTGATTCTGCAGATTTCTAAAAGACTGGTAAGTTTAGTATGTTGTATTGGACCTTATCAGACACAGCATTTAAACAGTTAAAGTTTGAATGTTGTGGTTGGTCTATGCATGTGTAGTAGTGGTGTGTTCTATTTGAACATCCCCTGAAATTGGATTTCAGACTCAGAGACAGACGAACCTCTTCAGCCACGACCTCATAATCCAAGATAGCTGTTCCATGCATTAAAAGTGAAAAAGCAGATACTATTATTGCATTAATTTTATTTGTCTCTCATTAAAGCAGTCATACACACAGTGCTTGCCCAACATTCACATGTGGACATATTGGTATGCACAATATATTCAAATATATATTGGTGGCTTATACCTGGCTTTAGAGCAAAGCCCTCGTCCCCCACACTATGAGATACAAAATTTACCTTGACAGAATTAGATTGTCAATGTCACAACATAAATAAGGTAAAAGAAATTATGACATTGTTTGCAATAGTCCTAAGCACAGTGTTGAGATTTTGTCCCTGTAACACCCCAGTTTCATCTTGTGTTGAATTATTTCCTGTTTTATTTGTATACTCAACTCTTGTGTCATCTCAGCGAACTTCACTTCCTGCCCTGTGTTCCTCCACCTGTGGATCACCCTGATTATTTCCACCTTCGCCTCCCTAGTTTATCCCTCTAGTGGATTTAGTCTCAGTTGTCCTTCTTCTGTTTGAGAGTTCACTGTAGTATTTGAGTCTCACGTCCCAGTCCTTTGTTACCAGTATCTTTGTGCTTTTGGACTCATCTTCTGTTTTTTAACTTCCTCTTTGCTTAGTGATTTGGATAACATAACCTGAACTCTATTTTGAGACTTTAGCTCAACTACTTGCAGTTTCTTGACTCCTCTATCTGTTGGCTGCCAGCTATATCACTCCCTCCTTCTTCTCTTGTTTTTCATTTCCCCCTTTGTGTCCTTTCTGTCTCCCCCTGTGTGTGAGTGTGAATGCTGCTACAGGATGTGGCTGCAGGTCTTCTCCATCCTGTCTCCTCCTCACCTGATCACACCTGCTGCCTCCATATCTAAGCCCAGTATTCACCCAGTATGCATTGAATCCTCTGTTTAACCCAGTTGTATACTGAGACTTCTGTTCCTGCCTTTTTGATCATGTTTTCACCTGCTACCCTGACTCCTGCCTGTTTGTGTGTGTCAGGTTCAAACCCTCCATCTGTTTCAACTGCTCCCTGTCTGGTGTCTGCCATGTTCCATCTGGATTAGATTCATCACCTGCCTCTCCGCTCTCACCCCGTTCACCTACAAACTGTTGGATCTGTTGCTCATTCTAATATTCAATAAATCTCTGTTTAACTTTTACTCTGCCTTCATGTCTGAGTTTAGCGTTGAGGTCCAATTCTTGCTTTAAACTTTACACACAGGTGTCATCATAGACAGAAATAATATATATAAGCTGGAAGCCCAATATATAATAAGAAAATTACTGAATGTCATGCAGCCTCTGTCTGTTTCCATGTTTAAGACTCTGCTCTGTCAGGGAGCTTTCAAAAATTCAAAGCAGCAACAAGATTCTCCAGGAAAACTAATCCCCCAACCCAATGCATGATTTTTACATTTCAGTTTATGTGTATGTCATCACAGTAAAGGTGTGTTCAGACTGAACACTAGGAAATATTTCCTTTTGTGTTCTAATGGAACACAACTCAAATTGCCAGGTTATAATAGCTGCACCTGTTTGAATATGATTGGATGTTATTAGTCACCTGGAAGCCAAGCAGCTTCTGAATTAGCCAGTGACAGTGAAGCTTGAATCAAACTGCTGATCATTTAATTGTGTGACTTTGTATCATACCTTTCTTCTTCACCTGATCTTGAGAACCACGGAGCTGGGAGGCACCATCACCATCGGAGACCGGCTCTGAGATTGAAATGCAAAAAATAAAGCCTACAAGGTTTGCATTGACAACTGTGACCAGTTGGTGTTCTTCATGAGGGACCAAACCGATTTGTCATGTTATTGAAAGAGAATGTCTAATTAATGTCCCCATCTTGGTAGATTAAAATGAGAGAGAGGAGCTGAAATATGAAAGTATTATGTTTACCCTTCCTTGATGACTCTCGCACTGATGAAAACGACAGCAACCCTCTGCCTCTTCTAAATCCACCCTCTTCATTGCTGTTGTGCCTTTCTGTAGAAAATACATGGCATGCAGTAAGAGGTGTCAGTAACTAAAAGGCTGTCTGAGATGCAGGTATTGTCTTTGACCAAATATAAACATTTTACATCTTTGTGAATGTGTGTGACTTGATCATACTTTTTATACGAAGAGATGAGAAGTTGAAACATCTCCATGTGTTTGGAGACAGTTGCTGCTTCGCATCACAGCCACAGAGGTCATTGTACAACTTAATTCACACAACTAATAGAACTTTTCATGAATAGTAAATTGACCTTGACAGAATTATATTTTTCATAATGATGCATGATTGCTAATTAGTCTTAGATTATTATGACATAATGTCAATGTCACAACCAAAATAAGGTAAAGGAAATTATGACATAATTTGCAATAGTCCTAAGCACATTGTTGAGATTTTGTCCTTGTAACATCCCAGACTCATAATAAAGGTTATGTTTTCTTGTTTCCTCTTATGTTGAATTATTTCCTGTTTTATTTGTATACTCAACTCTTGTGTCATCTCAGCGAACTTCACTTCCTGCCCTGTGTTCCTCCACCTGTGGATCACCCTGATTATTTCCACCTTCGCCTCCCTAGTTTATCCCTCTAGTGGATTTAGTCTCAGTTGTCCTTCTTCTGTTTGAGAGTTCACTGTAGTATTTGAGTCTCACGTCCCAGTCCTTTGTTCCCAGTATCTTTGTGCTTTTGGACTCATCTTCTGTTTTTTAACTTCCTCTTTGCTTAGTGATTTGGATAACATAACCTGAACTCTATTTTGAGACTTTAGCTCAACTACTTGCAGTTTCTTGACTCCTCTATCTGTTGGCTGCCAGCTATATCACTCCCTCCTTCTTCTCTTGTTTTTCATTTCCCCCTTTGTGTCCTTTCTGTCTCCCCCTGTGTGTGAGTGTGAATGCTGCTACAGGATGTGGCTGCAGGTCTTCTCCATCCTGTCTCCTCCTCACCTGATCACACCTGCTGCCTCCATATCTAAGCCCAGTATTCACCCAGTATGCATTGAATCCTCTGTTTAACCCAGTTGTATACTGAGACTTCTGTTCCTGCCTTTTTGATCATGTTTTCACCTGCTACCCTGACTCCTGCCTGTTTGTGTGTGTCAGGTCTCCATCTGTTTCAACTGCTCCCTGTCTGGTGTCTGCCATGTTCCATCTGGATTAGATTCATCACCTGCCTCTCCGCTCTCACCCCGTTCACCTACAAACTGTTGGATCTGTTGCTCATTCTAATATTCAATAAATCTCTGTTTAACTTTTACTCTGCCTTCATGTCTGAGTTTAGCGTTGAGGTCCAATTCTTGCTTTAAACTTTACACACAGGTGTCGTCATAGACAGAAATAATATATATAAGCTGGAAGCCCAATATATAATAAGAAAATTACTGAAAACATGTCATGCAGCCTCTGTCTGTTTCCATGTTTAAGACTCTGCTCTGTCAGGGAGCTTTCAAAAATTCAAAGCAGCAACAAGATTCTCCAGGAAAACTAATCCCCCAACCCAATGCATGATTTTTACATTTCAGTTTATGTGTATGTCATCACAGTAAAGGTGTGTTCAGACTGAACACTAGGAAATATTTCCTTTTGTGTTCTAATGGAACACAACTCAAAGTGCCAGGTTATAATAGCTGCACCTGTTTGAATATAATTGGATGTTATTAGTCACCTGGAAGCCAAGCAGCTTCTGAATTAGCCAGTGACAGTGAAGCTTGAATCAAACTGCTGATCATTTAATTGTGTGACTTTGTATCATACCTTTCTTCTTCACCTGATCTTGAGAACCACGGAGCTGGGAGGCACCATCACCATCGGAGACCGGCTCTGAGATTGAAATGCAAAAAATAAAGCCTACAAGGTTTGCATTGACAACTGTGACCAGTTGGTGTTCTTCATGAGGGACCAAGACGATTTGTCATGTTATTGAAAGAGAATGTCTAATTAATGTCCCCATCTTGGTAGATTAAAATGAGAGAGAGGAGCTGAAATATGAAAGTATTATGTTTACCCTTCCTTGATGACTCTCGCACTGATGAAAACGACAGCAACCCTCTGCCTCTTCTAAATCCACCCTCTTCATTGCTGTTGTGCCTTTCTGTTGAAAATACATGGCATGCAGTAAGAGGTGTCAGTAACTAAAAGGCTGTCTGAGATGCAGGTATTGTCTTTGACCAAATATAAACATTTTACATCTTTGTGAATGTGTGTGACTTGATCATACTTTTTATACGAAGAGATGAGAAGTTGAAACTTCTCCTTGTGTTTGGAGACAGTTGCTGCTCCGCATTCTGAGAGAAAAAGACATAAGAATACACTTAAGTGAAATATAAGACTAGGTCCATGATACACATCAATTTGTCAACTAGAAAGGAATTGTATCATAAAAAACAAAATCTAACTTGCAAGCAATGTCAATCTATATCCCATCAGCTTCTGGCATATTCAGAGAATATTTGACACTATTTGACATTTAATCTTGATTTTGATGCTGAGCTCAACATGGTGATGACTGCTACATTGGCTCAACCATAATATGTACTTTGTTAAGGTTAGAGAAGCATCATGGTTTGGGTTGAAATTTCAATTTCAATTGAGTTGAGAGGACATTTGATGTTATGGTTACAATAATAACAATATGGTTAGAGTTATGAAGTAATCCTGGACATTTTCCTTCTAATTCTACCAACGTGTCTGTCTGCCTGTATGAATGTATGTATTTATGTCTGTGTGTATGTATTATGAACACATATCTCATTAACTGTTCAACCTATTGACTTCACACTTGGCATGTGTATGCTTAATGGTCCAGGGAAGTGCAGTGTCACATTTGGTGCGATTTAGACACGCGATATGGTCAATATTAATACATTTTAAATAAACAAGCAACCATTGTTCTGTAACAGTCAGTGGGGGTGGGGCAGTGTGCTTTCAGTCTGTGGACCGGTTGAACATGACTTATCCTACAGCCTTGGATAAACTACAGTCGTGGTCAGCAACTGGGTCAAACTTCAGGGTCAAAATCGTCACCAGATCATTTTGATAGTTCGATTAG
Source organism: Verasper variegatus (assembly GCA_026259375.1). NCBI lineage: Eukaryota > Metazoa > Chordata > Actinopteri > Pleuronectiformes > Pleuronectidae > Verasper > Verasper variegatus. The sequence continues at coordinate 1,296,633 of CM048045.1, read as the reverse complement.
TTTTGTTTTACCATATTGGAGTGACACACAGACACATAGCACAGGTGCTGACCTTAATCGTGACAACAACATTCATAGACTCGCTTTCCCTTTAGCAAGTTGTCTTGCAAGTAGTTGTGAACTTTGGTCTGAAGATTGTATCGATTGCTTAACAAACCTCTGAAATAGCCAACATTCAGTGTATGACAAAATAACCAGTTGAGTCAATTATTCAAACTTATAATATATAATATAAAAAAGCCACTCACATGAAGAGTAATAGTTTCATTTGATAAAAAACATTGACTATAAAATCTGTGGATAAAACCAGGTAGGATGAACACAAAGTTTTCTAACTTCACTCTGCACCATAGACTGTCTATAAAAAGCTCTGCACACAACGTCCAAACATATTACAATGATGGCACTTTTACTTTTGCTTCAGTAAAATTTAGAATGCTGGACGTTTGTTTGTTTTTAAATCACTGGTGAATTGACTTTTTTGATTAATAAGTAAATAATTTGATGACTACCACTGACCACAAGGGTCAGAGTTTGAAGGGGCCTGATGACCCCAGGTCATCCTGTGTATACATGTATTGTTTGTGGTCATTTGAATTGTTGTTAATTATTTCCTGATAACAAGTGTACGAGTGAAAACCCCAGAGGTAGAGGAAGTATACTGGTCAAACTAGTACGGCAAATCAAAAAATTCGAAATCTTACTTCTCATTTAAATTTTTTAATTAAAAGTGTTCATTATGTAGAATGGACCCCAGTGTTTTATTAATTAAATACTTTATTTGTCATGATTACCAGTGAATATGCAAAAACTTCAGAATTAAATTATTATATTACTTATTATAAAATCCGAAATGTGGTGCAGTATTTAGACTTTAAAATTGTTTTAATTTTTTCATTTAAACGTGTACTATGAATAATGTCCCAGAATTCTCTTTTTAAGTTTGACATGTCCGAGCACAGAGACAGACGTTTAGGAGAAACCATATCACACCTCTGGTGTCTCTACCTGAAAAACTAAATAAGTTAGTTAATTATTAAAAATTGAAATGTATGCAGAACAGAAAACGGAATGCAGAAATTAAATCCTTAAGTTACAAATATACACATTCTGAACTACAGCCAGCAAGCTATGGGCTGTACTATACAATCCCAAATATTTGAGGACCTGTTTTTGTTAGAATCAGTTCCTCATTCATGCCATTTGAGTATAAATGTAAAAATCCTCTTTGTTTTGACACACACACACACACACAGGTTAGTTTTGTGTTAAAGTTAAAGTTAATGTGATGCTCAGAGAGCATCACATTAACCCTAAAGTAACTGCAGTATTCAGGAGGTAATCCGTTATCAGTTCTGGATTTTACAAGTTTGACTGCAGAAAGACTACGCACAACTTGTACTTTGTGGCCACATTTACTGTTTTTTACACATGATTAGAGTAAATGGTTCAAGTTCAAGAAAATACATTTGAAGCCTTTCCCTCTGAGTCAACACCAAAATGGTGTGCTGATGTAAATCTGCAGGAAGTGAAAGTGAAAAGTTGACAAGATGAAAGTTCTCTATTTCTACTGTCATGTGTTCACAGGAACTGCCAGTTTCTCACACTTTACATTTCACTGTGCAACATTTGCTCTGGTTTCCAACCTGCTGCTGACTGTTTCATTGCACCTCAATCTTTATCCAGAATTCAGTGTCAAGTTGATCATAAAGGAGCAACATACAAAGCGCGTGGAACACACTTACCACTTGTGCTTGCTGTGACGTCTTCTCCATTGTCTTGAGGTGATGTAAGAAACTATTTATCCACTGGATTCACTGTTAATGAGCTGACTCCGACATAACGTTGACTTTATTTCTCCATCAGTAAATACAAGCTCAAGAGGTTCTCTTTCCCAGCAGTCGGTAGTATGAAGAAGCAAGTGCAAATGTATGAGGAAGCGCTTATTTAAGTGAGCGGTTGGACTTCAGTCTAAGGCTGGGATTTCCTCTGTTAATGTTTAACCACAGTGCTGTGACGCAAATGACACAATGTGTGTGTGTGTGTGTGTGTGTGTGTGTGTGTGTGTGTGAGTGTGTGTACTGTACAGTTAAACCGGTTCATCTATTTTTTTTAAAACCAGTTGTACTACTTAGACTTGGATAATGATTAGACCTGTGTACTTTCCTGACTCTTTAAATCATTTTGAGGCTACTGGCCCAAGTTAGATCCTGTGTAAGCATGTTTGATTCTCAATAAATGATCTTTACATTCTTGGAGTGCTCTGCCTTTGGGTCCTGAAATCTTTGACCATAACTGACTTGTGCCATCTATTGGTGATAAAAAGATGGAGCAGGTGCCAGACGATAAGATGGTGTGATGGAAGTAGTCCTGCTGTTTTGGATAATTTATAGACAGTGCAGAGATGACTTGAGGGAACTGCAGTTTTCTATTCAGATGATATAAAAGTGTGAATAATTCCTCTGTACCTCTGGTTGTAATGCAATAGTCTTGAGTTTTGGCCATCTTTCTTAAATACATACAACATATGAGGGCTAATAATTTGATATGCTGTTCAGAGTGCAAAGGGCATGATCAAAGTAATCTTGGAAATCTCAAAGTTATGACAGTACGGTGGAAGAAAGATAAAGCTAGATCAAGACACTTGAAGCTTTGCTATCTGAAGCAATGATAAGGACCACAGTATTATCAGCATTTAGCTGGTTGCTTGTTTATCCACTTAAAAGACAAACTGCTGAATAGCTTTAGTGGTAAGAGATACTGAATTTGCTAGTGATGTGACTTGGGGTGGCTGTGTTTCGGGAGATAGGTTGTTCACTAACCAGAATGTTGACGGTTCCATCCCAGTCGTAGCCTTTCCGAAGTGTCATGGGCATGATACTGGACCCCAAATTGCCCCTGGTGACTGTGTCGGCATTGTTTGATTTATGTCTGATAAAGAAATTGTTGTACATAGTTGCACTGTATGAATGTGTGTGTGAATGGGTAAATGGCAAAACTGCACTGTAAAGCTTTGACTAGAAGAGCGCTGTATAAACACAGACCATTTACCGTTTACTTCAGTGAAGGTGTTAATACCAGGTCTGAAAAAAGTGTTAGTTTGGTTTATGTGATCAAAAGTATATTATACAGCAACATATTGCTACTACCAATGCTGAAGAATTCTCACTATCATCCTAAGAAAGGAGCTAATCACTTTAGCTTGTTATACTAAAACCCCTCTTGTTATTACCAGTGGTGGCTCCAGCCACATTTATCGGGGGGCAACTCTTTTAAGGATGGATGAGGTGACCTGTTCAATGTGTAAATGTAAAATATTTTGGCTCTACAGTGGCAAGCCACTATTTAATCACTGTTTGAATTACATTACTCACTTATGCTGAAAATGCATTCATCTCCCATTCAAAGCAGCAAAGTGATCAATTACCCTCTCATTAGAATCATGCATGTACCCTGCCCATGGGGAGCTTCGTCAGTGCATTTAGATGTCCTCATCCCATTGAGGTTCTAGTAGTACATAGTACATCTTATATACATACTCCACAATTGGAGCCTCACAGTCCATGACAGTGATCTGGTTGAAATCATTCTGAAAGAGGCAGTATTACACTGAACATGCTGCAGCCAACTGGATATTCAAAGGCATGAAACCATCTCAGAAAATTATGAAAATCTAATTAATTTAACTATTCTTAAGATTAGGACAATCATGAATTCATTATTATCTATATTTTCTTTTGTAGATCAAGGGTGGCACCCTATCGCCCTCTATTGACCAGCAGTGACCTACTGTAAACCCAATTGAGTTACTGCTGCTTTTGATTCTTATGTTAATTTGAGGGTAACATTTTACAATTTACCTAAGATAAATTTGTAAGTTTCTATTTTCAGATAGTTTAGATCATAATGGACTGGACTGGTGGGAGAAATGGAGAATGGTGATGAAGCAGGTTGACTGTGAATCACTCCACCAGAAAAAGACATAGAAACGTGAAGTTAATGTTTCCATGTGGAACAAGATTTACAGTCAGACAGCAGCAGGATCTGAAAAAAAAAGCTTGTCTGCGTTGATATTAGTTTTCTTATCACATCTGTGAGAAGCTTCATTCAGGGACAGGACAGTTTGATCACAGCTCAGACTCTTTGGAGTGTGTAGATATGTTGTAGGACCAGAAACTCAGCTGACTGGCATCAGTGAGAGCAAAGAATAATGTCTGTGCTGATTCAGCATGGAGAATACAAAATTATATATTTATTTTTCAAACTGTATTTACTGTAAATAGTCTGAGCTCCACCTCCGAGTTGGCCAGTCAGGCGTGCTGCTTTGACTCGGTTTAGCCACTAGGGGTCATGCTGAGTTGTGACTGATGGTGACACGCAGCACTCAGTGACACAGAGGAAGAGACGGCAGGCACCGCACCTTCGACCAAGGTAAGCGAACAAAGACAACTCTGAAAATACACAACAAACAGACTAAAGGACAACATGTCGGGTGTTTTCTTCCTTTAACATTTACACAAAATTAACTGTCGACACACAACCGTACAACCTTGTATTTGAAAACAGACTCGAGGTGTTTTAGCAGAGAAGTGGCTAACGTTGGCGAGCTAACTTTCCCTTCGCTGTTTGCTTTGGGTAACTTCAGGTTGTCAAGTTCGTGAAAGTGAAGATCGAGGTTTTCCGACGAAAGCTTTCAAAATAAAGTTCCTAATAACGAACGGGTGAGAAACTGTCCTTCTTAAACGGGTCAGTTTTATTTTGAATAAGGTTTCCGTTTTAGTGTCATACTTTATCTTCTGACTTCACCCAGTCAGGAACTTTAATAGCTAACTAGCAAGCTAACTGAAGTTAGCAGGTTAAAGTTGTTGTTTATAAAGCTGTGGGATATCGGGTGCTGCGTAAACTTACCATCCTATATCATATTTGAGCCAAGATAATGTTAAAGCACCTTAAATGTTAAGTTAAGTTCGTATCTGCTTGTTCTGTGGGTGATGAATGGCTACGTTGCAACCGAGAGGAACAACTTCAGAGGCTACGTGGTGTTTACGCTGACAGGGTCACAGAGCTGAACAAAAGCTTCACTGTATGTTTTTTAAATAGTTACCAACACTATATGTCTTTATGGAGGACGATACGATGAGCCCTCGTTTAAATTCTGTACAAAATACGTTACCTAAACCTAAGGTCAGGTCGCATGAAACGCTACAAACATTTAGATTATCATCAATACAAGACTGAGGATACAAACTGCTCGTTCTTAATTAAATGAAACTTCTCACTGCTTAATATGAGGCGGTTCAGTATGACAACAAACACATGGTTTATATTTCAGAAGCCTGACACCATCACAATAATTTGAATGTAACCCCCATGGTAAAGGTTTTTGTAATAACAAAACATCCCCATATTTTACATATGGTCGTAACTGTATCAGGTTTTCACTCTATAATGAGTTTTGGATTATATCACAGTATATGCCATTTCACAATTATTATTTCCATCACCTTTATGAAAGTTGAAACATGAAATGATTTAGTTAAATGAATTGGTCATTAAAGTTTGATAGAAATATATGTGGACATTTATTTTGCAACTAAATAAAACATACAAGAAGTTACGTTAAAATACTAGTATCAAAATCCAATTTGAAAAAGGATCGTGACACAGAGTTAGATTATATCTGTGTCAGTACCTGGTATTAACACCCGTCTTCAGTGATGTGATCATAAATGGTCAGTTCTAATTTCAATGCACCCAAGTGTGTTCAGAGATCCAATCACTCAGAGATGGTCCCGGACGCATGTGACCACATTGATTATGCTGTGTGAACATCAAACTGTCCTGACCCGGAAGGACCACCTGCTTAACTGCATCTTCCAACCTGCTACCGTTTCACAATTAATCAAACAAACTTCATTGTTTCTCAGTGACCATACATCGATTTACCACAATATCAACACTGTTCACCACATAATGACTGAAACTTTCCTTAAATTGATAAATCCTTTTCTTGACAGCATAGCTGCATGACCTTTATTCACTGCCTCCTGACTCCTTTCTATCTCACTCATGCACACAGACACAGTGACATCAGACACACCTTTATACTCAGACTGGAGAAAAACAGTATAATTATGTCTATGTGAACACAGGACATTTGTGATTGTTTGCGAGCAGGGAAGTTAGATCCAATCACAAGTGGTCACAGAAGACCCATTCAGGATACATTTTACTGTCGGGTGTGAAATGACAAACTTAGAGCTAACCACTTGATGGGAGTTCTCAGGGTGGATGTTGATACCAGGTCTGAACAGGGCCAGTGAGACAAAGAACATTGCACACAGCTTTACAATGAAGCAACAGCACAAAATACTATAGTTATTCAATTCAATTTTATTTGTACTGCTCAGAATCACAACACACATTATTGACCTGACAATATTCTAGAGGAACCCAACAATTCCCACCACAACCAAACCCAATCCCATTTGAATCTTTTATGTTGTTATGGGGAGTGTAAACATTTCTTTAGCTTATCATGAATTTGTAGTAGGACACATGATTCTGTAGAGGGCTGCTATTGGGGTAGACAATGCAGGGCACCAGTGTGACACATGTGACCAAAAGTCTGTGAAGTGTGACTAAACATTTTCCTTGGACAGTTTAGATCTAATTAAAATGTCAGACTAAATATTCTTTAGAATTAAGTTAATTTACCTTTGAAAGGATGTACTTGCATGATTATGCTATAATATTCTCATTATACTAGTGGTTTAAAACGGTTTCACAATGATGACAATAATATAATATATCACAATAATTTCTGGGACAAAATATTGTCCAACAACATTTGTTATTGTGACAGCTCTATCTTATTACCTTTTGAATAATGCACCACACCAGGGGTTTTCTTGCACAGTTTACAGCTTTAGTTCCATGAGGGCAACTCACAAAAAACATGACTGAAGTAGCGTGAAAATATTTTTGATGGATGACAATTGTGAACGCATGTTGTGATCGTCCTCTCTGGTGAATGCACAACCAACATGCTTGATTTGAGACATTACCCTGTTGGAAATGTATGCACTACACCAATCAGTATACTCTGTACAGTACACAATTTACTACATGTGAGTGTACTGACTGCAGTATCCGATTTGATTACAGTGTAAATGTAGACTTAAATATGAGCTCAGTTTCCCTTAAATCTCATCTGTCTCAAATATGGAATCTGCTAACATTGCACAAATCCAATTTCGTCATTATTTCTTCATAACTGCAGTGTCACAATGTTATTGCTCTGTTCAGGCAGCAGAGCCCATAGCTTTCCTTCCTCTTTCTCTGGGTAGCCATCATTGTATTTATTACATTTAACAGAGCAGACATTGGAGCCTACTCGGCTGCTTCCAACAGCAATCCAATTATCTCATCCAGCGTCTTTCTTCTCAGTGGTACAGTAGTACAGTGCTGTACTTTTGCTCAGCAATTTGGACTGACAAAAGGTGGACTGTGTACTGTATGGTGGACATTCGGCTCACTTTGTTGTTTTCGTGTATTTGCAGGTAAAGCATGGCGATGACCGGCCAGAGCTCATGCTCCTCCATGAGTAACCACACTAAGGAGCGGGTCACTATGGCCAAAGTGACCCTGGAGAACTTCTACAGCAACCTTATTGCCCAACATGAGGAGAGGGAGATGAGGTAATGTCCAAGACTTTCACATTGACATATGAGATTCTTTTTAAATGGCTACATGCTGAGTTTTTTCATTGCTGCCGACAGATGTGCCTGGATTAAATGTGACCCCAATGTTTGAAATCCACTGTACTCTTCAACTATCTTTTCATCTCACAGTGAAACTGAAAAATGACTGCGTCTTCAAATTCTACCCTAATATAACTAGAGCTTAACCTCCTTAACTCAAGGTTCGGCACCAAGGACAGCACTGTATACTACAGTTATACTTTAGTATAGGTTTTCACACATTGCAACCACATTATGCGTGGTATCTACACTTGTAGATACTTTATTGTGCAAGAAACTGTCTCTTCAGAAGAAAGAACCACAAAGACTTGGAGAAAATTGCCTTTTTTTTCAGATGCAGAAACGTTTGGTAGTGGTCGACTGTAAGGCGAGGTTACATCTGTGTGCTATTCAAATGGTATATAGTTTTTCTCATTAAACTATGCCTTTATTCTTATAATATTATTACTTTTTATCTCAAATTTTTTTTTCTTCAATATGGCCCCAATACTCCACTGTCGTATGGTCTCTCCTTTTGCTCTGAATTGTTGTACATTGTTTCACAAAGTGGCAGTGAAGTCTTTATGATTTTGCCTTATTTCCATATGATATAATGCTATATGCCAAATGATATAATGGGGTGTGCATACTCTATTTGGTGGCTATAAAACACAAGTAATTGTCTTTCCAGACAGCAGAAGCTGGAGAAAGTGATGGATCAGGAGGGCTTGGCTGATGAAGAGGTGAGTTACATCTGCAGGGTTTCCCACAATGCTCTGTTGCAGTATGTGTTAATTCCCTCAAAGGATTTGTGTCAAAGTGTTGGTCAGATCATGAGGCTTGCTGAAACAATACTATGAGGTGCTTGATGTTTGTTGTCTTTGAGTGAACAGTATTTTAGCATTCATTATGACTGTCTTCACAAGTGTTTGATCCACTGTTGCCTCTTGTACAGATGTAGCAGCTTTTTTGAATTATCAGAACGATGGAGCTGTTTTCTGTTTTACCCCTTTCCAACAAGTAGTTGGTTGGTAGATGTGTTTATTGTTATTCCAACATATCTACAAGGCAGTTCTTCTAATTTAGTTCTCAATTTGTAAGCATCACAAAGATAAATATATATATATATATATATTTAAAAGTAGGGTTTGTGCTCTGCAGAAACGTATTCGGCGCTCTCAGCATGCAAGGAAAGAGACAGAGTTTCTGCGTCTGAAACGAACTCGTCTGGGTCTGGAAGACTTTGAGTCCCTGAAGGTGATAGGCCGAGGAGCTTTTGGAGAGGTAAATACCCTTTTACACACAGTGTAAAACATTGCTACTAGTTTATTTTAACCTGCACATGCTGTTAATATGGTGAATTTGTTATGTTTGAGAACCCGTAGATGATAGTACTGATGACATCATCAAAGGTGATGCTCCAGTTGGACAGGCACCGCATTAGACTTAATAATAAACACACCTACAGAAGTGTGCACTCTGTTGGATCACAGTGGCACGCAGAGAAGATACTCTTTTATCTGTGACAACACACACAAAACACTCAGGTCATACCAACAATGTCTTGCTACACAACTGTCCCCCCTGGTCTTATAACTTACAAGGCCACATCTGAAGCTCTTAAGCTATGAGCAATAGAAAGTCAAGATTCATTAAAAAAAATCACTACACAGCTACACAATTATTTTATATAATCAACCGCTCATAGTGATGAATTTAACTCGGGACAAATGTTTCCACACGCTAGCGTTTAGTTGGAGGAGGCGGATTGGCTCTATCTGATTGGCCAAATATATTGACAGGCAGAGTGTGAATGCGTGGCGCATGAAACACCATTTATCGCAGTTTTTGCCATCTTTTGCGTTACCTCTATTGCACACGTTGATATCGCCATGATGATAGATTTTTGATATATCGTGCAGCCCTAGTTCTAACTAGAGGTGGATCCCTGTCAGTGCAGCCATCCTGCAGCCACAAGTTATGTCATGTGACATGGTGGTGTTCTGCAGCACCGGCAAAAGTTGGACACAATTTCTTACCAGCATGCATTGCTTTAAGTCCAGCATGCATCGTTAAGTCAGAGCTGCAAAGCACCACATTAAGTCAAATGAGTCGACTGCTTGTATATAACCATCAGTCCACCCATCCATCCCATTCTTGTTGGAATAATTACTCAGGAATGTCTTCAGGGAATTTCTTCATGGCCTCTTGGATAAAGTGATTAGAATGTAGTTGTCGGAGATCACTGTGACATCACAAGACGCATCTTTGGCCATGATGCAAGAATTCATAAAATTCCTGACACAATTTCAGAACATAAAATGATGACTTTATATTCAAAAGGTCTAAGTTCAGTTTTACCCTGACATCATTATGTTCCGATACAACAGCTTTCTGGTCTTTAAACAACATTATAACTCTGGGACAGAAGGGACTGTGACCATGTGTTACATTAAAGCAGATGCTAAATTTGTTGTACAGATCTTCTGTTAAAGTCTCTAGACAGCATGTTACACACTGGCAATCATTCACTGGAATTATACATGTCAGTATAAGGAGAAAAGTATAAGTCTGCGTAGAGATGGGTGTAAAATGCAGCACGACTGGTTGAGAGACCAGAGACGATTTTCCACTGATGAAGCATCTGTTGGTTTGGTCTGAGCTTTGCTGTGTTTGCCTCTAGGTCCGTCTGGTTCAGAAGAAAGACACCGGTCACGTATATGCCATGAAGATCCTCCGTAAAGCTGACATGCTGGAGAAAGAACAGGTGAGGCAGCAAAATGCTCAAACTGGAATACTACTGCTGTTGTTTCTGAATGACATTTTTGAACCCGCCTGTGTTTGTGGTTGTCCCTGTCTGTTAGGTTGGTCATATTCGTGCTGAGCGCGATATTCTGGTAGAGGCAGACAGTCTGTGGGTTGTCAAGATGTTCTACAGCTTCCAGGATAAGATGAACCTCTACCTCATCATGGAGTTCCTGCCTGGAGGTTTGACCTCTAACCCAACAACACTGTCATCTGTTTTAATCCTTTTCTCCTGACTGTAAATCTGACTGTTTCTGCTGCTGTGCTGCAGGTGACATGATGACTCTGCTGATGAAGAAAGACACTCTGACAGAAGAAGCCACTCAGTTCTACATAGCAGAGACAGTGCTGGCCATCGATTCCATCCACCAGCTGGGCTTCATCCACCGAGACATCAAACCAGACAACCTGCTGCTGGACTCCAGGGTGAGTCAGTTTTCAGTAGACTAGATACAGATCAGTTTAGCTTCTTCCGGACATGAAATCTGCAGAATCTGCTGACATTCTTATGTGAAAATGCAAATGTCCAAGCCTCCGGACTTTCACAGCTAGCCTGCCTAGTAAAAACTCTTGTCTTATATCTAAATGAGCTGATATGAGAACACAGTAGGATATCCTCTGAGGGATGTTTTTAACATGAGACAAATGCAAAAATGGAAAAAACTAAAAGAAAACAAATATCTCAGGATGATGCAATACACGTGTCATGGTCTGTTGACTGTATTGATGTGCTGTGATCACACATGATCTCCGCAGCAGAATTATTACACCACACCCTGCCTCTGCCTGCTGCACCACCCCTTACTTGAACGCACCAGAGATTCCTGTGTAATGAATGCGTCAGAGCAGAGAATCTCTTGCACTGTTGTTCATGTGTGAAAGACAAACTCAGGTGAAAGTCTGGACGCAATTCTGCGGACATCCTCCAGAGTTCATGTCTGAAAACGTCTTTTGTCAGTGTACATGTGTTTACGTAAAGATGGAGTAAGTGATTCTGGAGAAGGTCTGCTTAACTGAACTCCACAGCAAAGCAAATACACCCTCTGAAGAAGCACAGAATGGATAGCTAAAGCTAAATATTATATTATATACAATATAAAAAAATGAAGGGAACACTTAATCATTACAGTATAACAGCAAGTCAGTTAAACTTCAGGGATATCAATCGTTTCATTTAGGAAGCACAAGTGATAATAATCAGTTTCACCTGCTTTGGTGCAAATGAAAGTGACAACAGGTGCAATGAAGAGGCAAGAGCAAGAAAACCCCCAAAAGAGAATGGTTTTGCGTGTGTTGGCCTCGGACAGCTGCTCTCTCCTTATCCTCCTTCCTTCTTTAGTTTTATGTTCTGCTAGTTTCCTTGTCACTACTGGTAGCATGAGGCGGTACCTGCAGCCCAATCAGGTTGCCCAGGTAGTCCAGTTTGCGGTGTCTCCCAGCACAATCTCGAGCATGGAGGAGATAGCAGGAGACAGTTACACAAGGAGAGCTTGACAGGGCTGTAGAAGGGTATCAACTCCTCCTCTGTGCTATGAGGAACAGGAGGAGCACTGCCAGAGCCCTACAAAATGACCTCCAGCAGGCTACTGGTGTGCATGTTTCTGATCAAACTGTCAGAAACAGACTCCATGAGGGTGACATGAGGGCCTGACCTCCTCTAGTGGACACTCTGCTCACAGCCCAGCACCGTGCAGCTCGATTGGCATTTGCCAGAGAACGGCAGAATTGGCAGGTCCATCTTTGGCGCCCCATTCTCTTCACAGATGAGAGCCGGTTCACACTGAGCACATGTGACAGGCGTGAAAGAGTCTGGAGAAGCTGTTGTGAACGTTATGCAGCCTGTAACATCATTCAGCATGACCGGTTTGGCGGTTGGTCAGTGATGGTCTGGGGGGGGCATATCCTTGGAGGGTCGCACAGACCTCCATGTCATAGCCAACGGTACCTTGACCACTGTTAGGTACCGGGAGGAAATCCTGAGAGAGATTGTCAGACCTTACACTGGTGCAGTGGGCCCCGGCTTCCTCCTGGTGCAGGACAATGTCCGGCCTCATGTGGCCAGAGTGTGTAGGCAGTTCCTTGATGACAAAGGCATTGATGCCATTGACTGGCGCTCTCATTCCCCTGACCTTAATCCAATTGAGCACCTATGGGACGTTGTGTATCGGTGCATCCAACGCTGCCAAGTACCACCACAGACTGTGCAGGAGCTCACTGATGCCCTGATCAAGGTCTGGGAGGAGATCCCCTAGGACACCATCCACCAACTCATTAGGACCAGGCCCAGACGTTGTCTGGTGTGCATACAGGCACGTGGCGGCCATACACAGTACTGAGTCACATTATGAGTTGCTGTCATAAAAGTCACACAAGTTGGATTACCCTGTGATTTCAGTTTTTTCTTTAATTTTCGGTATGATTTTGAATCCAGCCCTCAATGGGTTGATGATTTTGGTTTCCATTGACCGTTGTTGCATCATTTTGTTCTCAATAAATTATACAATGTACGTCAGTAAAGATTTTTAACTTGAATAATTCGTTCATCAAGATCTGATGTGTGATTAAAGTGTTAATCTTAATTTTTTTGAGCAGTTAATATTGCAAAATATCATCAAACAAACAGAATCCAAAACAACTAGAGACAGTTAGTTATTTAGATTGTTTTTATAGAATTACAGAGACAGAAGAGATGTTCGTTAGTTTTTAGCTAAGTTAACAAGGAAGCAACATTACCTGCCAGAGTAATTCAAATAATTTAACAGTCCACACATTTACAAACATATACCGTGATACAGATCAAAAAGTGAGACTGCGACATTACTTGGGTTGTGGGTTGGCAAACTCTACAAATGCTGCTGCAAAGCTACATGCAGATAGGTTTACACGGTTTCCCATAGTTGCCAGAAGATCTTCAGACAGTGATATTCGCAATCACACTGCTAGCCACCAGCATCATCCATCAGCTACATAGAGAGAGGCACTGCCCCTCATCTTACCTCCAGTCTACATATGAAACAAACATCTAAGCTACTCTAGTGTTATTTATGATTGCAGTGAAGACTTAGCTTGCAGCACTGTACTGTACTTGGTTATGGGCTCGCACTGTGTGTTACAGACCTCAGTGTTAGAATATTGTGTTTCGTGTGTTTCCAGGGTCACGTGAAGCTGTCTGACTTTGGTCTGTGCACTGGGCTGAAGAGGGCTCACCGCACTGAGTTCTACAAAAACCTGAACCACAGCCTGCCCAGTGACCTCAGTAAGCAAAGTCAGTAAACCTTTTCCTTTATTTCATCTAAAGTTTGCATGCAACCTCAGCTCATATTCATCACACATTAAGGTCCTTAATACAACAGGAGGGTGTCAGTTTTAATAGTGTGCTGCGCTCTCTCCACAGCCTTCCAGAACATGAACTCCAAGAGGAAAGCAGAGACCTGGAAGAGGAACAGGAGGCAGCTGGTACGTCTGAACAGATATGTTAATATTTTGACAGCGTTTTGGTCATATTTAACAAGAACTGGCTTTTCATCCACATTTATGAAGATTGTGTATGGAACATATGAGCATATAGATTACAGTTTAAAATAAAAAGGGTGAATTTACCCTCACCTGAGGCCTAAATGTTTTTCACAAAAGGGAATAATGCAATAAGTCAGCTAATATTATGATTTACTTCATATTTGATGCGGACTGGAATATGTATATATTTGTGTCTTTAATTATTTTTTTTAAAGTGAAAACACTCCTGTAAAGTAACATGTTTATTTCTCAAAGCAAGTTATTTTGTAGTATATACAGTAATCTTGAAAATATCCAGCCCCACAAACATTTACTTTTTTGACTCAACACTTCAACATCTGTTTCACAGGCTTAACAATATACCAACGTCATGTCTAGAATTCCATTATTATGATTTATCTAGGTTTTAAATATGAATACAAATTAAACAGGCTTTTATGAATCTGAATCATTTTGAATTCTTTCCCAAACACATTTTGGTTAAGCTTTTATTAAAAATAATTGAAACTCAAAAGACTCGGTCGAGATTAACACATTGTGTTAGTTCAGAAACAGTGCCAGTTTACTGACTGCCTAACATTTAGATTCTGTACTTAATTACTTATTTAATAAGCAGGTATCTGTTAGGTTTTTTTCAAGACACAAAAATACACAGTGAGTCATGTTCAAAGAGTGATGCTGTTTGATATTAACTCCCCAAAAGATTCATTACCAAAAAGCGTTCCTTAGGTTTAATCATTGAGGCTAATGCTCATGAACTCAGTTAATTTATATCTTCAGGACTGTGTCTGCACAGGGGAGAAACTCAAATCTAGAAAGGTCTCATGTGACACGTGAACTTGGATGAAGAAACAAACGCTCAATGTTCATAACAAGAAGCATATTACAAAATGTGTCACCTCATAGCAAACGTTGTGTTGTGCCTGTCAGGCTTTCTCCACAGTGGGAACACCAGACTACATCGCTCCAGAGGTCTTCATGCAAAATGGATACAACAAGCTTTGCGACTGGTGGAGCCTGGGAGTCATCATGTATGAGATGTTGATCGGTAATGACTCACGCACACCACCTCATTTACCTCCGGGAGACTTAGGCCAGATGTGGTCAGAATGACGATGACTGGTCTTTGTGATCTACAGGTTACCCTCCGTTCTGCTCTGAGACGCCTCAGGAGACGTACAGGAAAGTGATGAACTGGCGAGAGACGCTCACCTTTCCCCCAGAAGTTCCCATATCAGAAAAGGCCAAAGACCTCATCCTCAGGTAAGATACACCTCTGGGCATCTCCCACCACTCTCACACTTACTATAGTCATTGATGCAGCCGATGGCCACACGCTGATAAGTGCTTGCACTTGTTTTGTATATTTATTGTGGATGCATTGTTGTTTTGAACAAGGATCTGATAAAGCATCTGACACCTGAATGGTTTGCATGAGTTGGTGTGTGTAAATGATATTAAGTGAACACATGTCATGAACAGGTTCTGCTGTGAGGAGGAGCACAGGATCGGGGCTGTAGCTGTCGAAGAGATAAAGTCCAATCCTTTCTTTGAGGGTGTGGACTACGACCATATCAGGTAAGGACTGTTGACATACGCTCATCTTAATTTTGACTTTACGACATTGAGACATGTGAAATCCTCCCTCTTTCTTAGATGAGTGATAGTTCAGACTATCAACTACTAGAGACAGTATGTTGCTTTCAGGCATGCACTGAACTCTAATCTAATCTCCTGAAATTATCCAGAGGGGCTGTAAGAGAGAGCACAAATGTTACGTCAGTGGCTCCGGACAATCTTTGGAGTTTTTCCTGCCAGTCCCCTTGTAAAAACTGGATAATAATAATATCTGAGTGAGCCCATGTGAGATTTAAAAAGAGGTATACATGTAGAAGTCGCCAACGAAGACATTAACTTGGAAAGACTGCAGCTGAATTAGTATGTTATGTCTTGCCTCTACCTGCTGCACCACCACCGGACCTGAATCCTCCGGAGATTCCTGTGTTGTTGTGAACCCGTCTAACTGGAGAATCTACTGCTGCATTCTTCTTCTGACTGATCACATATGACTGTTCATGACTGAAAACAGCTTTTCTGCCTTTTAGCTGTTAAGATGTGTGCTCTAAATTTATTGTAATGGGTTATCTTTACTCTCTAGAGAGTTTATGAAACAGCTAAATCAGATAATACGTTCACTCAAAAGAGCCTCTTTATGGAGCACCCCTCTGGTGAACCCAGCACAGAACTTGTCATGTATGAGTTGTGTACTAATGTCTGTGTGTTCTTTGAAGTTGCTTTATGAAGGCCAGGCTCATAGTGCAGATCATAGATGATTCTCAGCTCTGTTCTCACCAAGTTCTCAAATGCAACATTTCCCCCTCTGACTCTTCTCTAACTTGACTGATCTGCTCTCCAGGGAGAGACCTGCTGCCATTCCCATCGAGATCAAAAGCATCGACGACACCTCTCATTTTGATGAGTTCCCTGATTCCGATATCCTCACACCGACAGGTACCGTACTGTTCCTGATGAAAACATTTCAAATTTCATGCCTCTGCTGTGAAATGCTTAACCCTGCTCCTCCTCTTCCTCCAGCCACCCCAGTGTCCAACCAGACTGAGGTTGACCTGAAGAACAAGGACTGGGTCTTCATCAACTACACATACAAACGCTTCGAAGGCCTGACCGCCCGAGGAGCCATACCGTCCTACATGAAGTCAGGAAAGAGATGAGCACCTTCAACTGGCTTTTATCCGACACCGCCACGAAACCTGAATGAGTCGTCCAAACCCCTGAACTTCAGCCCTGAAGGAGAACGCTTCCTGTTCTCAGCGGTACCTGACTGATGAGGATTCTCGTCACAGGACTTTGCAAATAATAAAGGGGCTCAATTACATCCATTGCTTTCCACCATAGGAACTGCTGCCTTCATCTCCACAGGTCTTCTCTTTCTCTGATGCTTCCGAGGGTACCTCTCTACTTCCTGCTTATACCCGAGAACAGAACTGTGGGATTAAAGTGATTGTGATTCTCTCCACTTGCCTTTTCCACCAGTGGATGCAGTGGGACGTCTACACTCCTGATACCAGCATCATCTACATTCCCTCTCTATAAACCAGCAGCAGTCTGTTGCACCTACCAGGGGTTCTTGTTCTAAACCAGGACATCTACTCCACTCACTGCTTTATGTTGATTTGTCAACTCAGACGTTGCGTTCAGCTGTCACTTGAAGTGAATAAGGTGCTCTTCAGGGATTCTGTCCAAATGTTTCTCGTTTCCTCTAAGAGCTCAGTGCTGCTGGCTCTTTCAGACGATCCAACCAAAGACTTTCTGCTTCATCTCTCTGACACGTCACGTCCTTAAACTTAGATTTTTAGTCCTTTTATAGACTTGTTGATAAGTGTGAATATATGAGAATGATGCATTTTGTGAGAAACAAAACACAAGAGTCTTGTTACATTTACATTTGACATTATGTTCAATTACCTTGAGCACCTTATGTGATGTCTGATCAGTAAAGTCAGGCCTATTGGTTTGTTTGGATTGGTGTTTTCATTTGACCGGATAAGAAAACTTTCCCCACAAATGTCTCCATTGGAATATTTTAATGCCACAAACTTGTCATATGTCAGTACATCTTCCCATTCAAACTTAAATAAAAGCAGATGAATGGATATATTAATAGAACTGCTGAACTCACTGCAGCCACCAAGGCAAAGCGTCAGCTCCTCGGCTGATCGACTTGCTGCATTAATGTAACGCTGCAGAAAAACCGGGGACAATAGTTCCAGATTCAAAATCTTCTGCCTTGAGAGAATAAATAATTGTTTCATGACAAATGGCCTCAAATGATCCTGGATGAAGAGAAACAATTCTGCTTGTTAATGTTAGTCTCCCCCTCTCTCTTCACCTCTGCTTCAGCTGCTACATTCACAAGACATTGAAATGTTTTGGTTGATAACCGTATGTTGAGATTTTTTTCTTTAATATATTTTGATGTGTAATAGCATAATTGTTCATTCCTGAGGTCAGGATGTTTGAACTTTCAAATCTGGGAGCACAGGGCTTAACATTTTCCAGTGAACACAATATCCAAAATGCTGTCATTGAAAATGAATGTAAATTAAGTTTTATGGAGTCGTGGAGAAGAAGTTCCTCTTTTTTTTTTGCCACAATAATTTTAAAATGGTGTTTGTGTGACTGGTCTGGACCTTTATTTTCATCTTCGTCCTGATCTGAGGTGCAACTAGAAGAACATTTCTCCTTTCCCAGGAGAAAGTATGAAACGTTAGGAATGTGACAATATTGACACCATAAATTGAATCATTTAGCCTCTTACATTTTATTGAAAAAGATTCATGAGGTCAAATTATAAGCTACTCTTGTAGGTTTGACTCACTAAGTCAGAATTGTTTTTTAGTTTATATCACATTTTGAAATATGTGTATATATATTTAAGATTTACATTAATTTTAAATACAGTTTTGACTTAAAGCAGACCAAGTATTTAATAATTTAGAATTTTAAAAAAATTACATTTTGTTCTCTTTGTTGTTGGTTTTAACATTTTCTCATTCCCAACATTTTCTCACGTTTTCCCTGTTTGTAGCAGGAATGATCTTCTGTATGCACCAGCTCAGTCTGAAGGTTTTCCTTATCGTCTGTTGTAAAAAGCCTCTTCAGGTATTGTGTAGATGAAGCTCAGCACGTTGTAACACGTAGAAAAGCACACAAGGAGCTTTTTTCTTTGACTCTATTATTGGAATGCTCCTGCTCCGCATGCTTTGACCAGACAGCAGATGAGTCTGATTCCAGCAGCAGAGCATGTGGTCTGGTTTCATGATGCCACTTGGTGGGTGAGTGAATGAGATTTCAGATTGTGCGTGTGGATGTTTTCATGATCTGGAGAAGCGATGCAATGTTCTCCACATGCAATTCTCAGATGTGTGTGTATGCTGTAGCACATGTGACCCGAGAGTGAGAAGTGAGGGGGGGTTTGGGAAGGTGGGTGTACATTATTTAAACCACTGTTCTCTCTGTGGCGTGTGGCTGTTTTTGTTTTCTGCTATTTGACAATGAATTACTCTGCACTTACTGAGTTGTGTCTTCCTTCACATCTGATCGTCTTCATTGTAATTCCTGTGCCTCCTGGAGGAACAGTCAGTCCGAACCAGTCAGTTGTCAACTTAAGATCCGATCTTCAGCAGACTTGAGTCACATGAGACCAACTAAACATTTTAAACTTAAAGAAAAAATATCTGAGTGGCAAGTTTAAACCCTGTTAAACTGAAAAACAGGTTGTGCATGCGTACAAATTAATCATTTAATCAATGAATCATCTAAAATAATTGCTCTAAAATCTGTTTTAAAATTGTCTCAAAAAGTTCAAATGATGCGTCACTTTAAAGCCTGAGAGAACTTTTAACTGCAGTTTGCTCAACATTCACAGGAGCTGACTATCTCATATTTGTAGGATGAAGTGAAACATTTCATCAGTCAGGGATTTACAAAACAGTGACATCACTCTTTAATGGCACATGTGGAAATCACTATATGGTGTATTACCCATTAGTAAGGCCATAGGTGACAAACTTTGATCCTTTATAAAGTGAGTAGTAACAATTACATGATTGATGTATGCAGGGGCGGATGTTACAGGGGGGAAAGTGGGGTCAAGTCTCAAATATGTTGCAAACATGCACCTGGACAAACGGATAAAAGGATTTAATTTTGGTAGCCAAAGGTCAAGGTCACAGTGGCCTCACAATATGTTTTTCTTGAGGGTGATATCCTAAGATCAGCTGGAGGGAATGTCTTCAAATTTGGTTAAAACATTCACTTGGACTCAAGGCTGAACTGATTAGAATTTGGTGATCCAAGGTCAAATGTGTGGGTCACAGTGACCCCCCCCAAACACCTTTTAGTCAACACAGTACTGGTTGGTAGAGGAGTGCAACTCTAGGGTGGTATTTCAAGTGTTTTATTTTATCGTAAGGCTGCCACAACAAAATCAAAAACATGAAGAGGTCTGAATACTTAGTGAATGTAATAGATACAAAAAATTCCACTTGAGAAGACATTAAATAAGTAATTGGTTTGAAGGGTGTATGTTTGAAATGAAAGAATAATGATTCAGAGATTTTTTCAGAAATGCTTAAAATACGTACTCTTTTATTTAGGTAACAGCCGAGGAAGAATGAATGACAACACAGCTCCACGAAGAAAAAAAAAACAAGCAATGTGACCAGTTTAAATGTTTTAAAGTTTTAAATAAACAACACGTTTTTCAGCTTTATGGAATAAAAAAGTTTCTGCAGAAAGGTATTTTAAAAACAAATTGAAAACTCTTCAAACATGAGGATATAAATGTAAAATTTAACATATTCTCCTGTACACATGTACATATTTAAATACAAGTTGTGTTACGTTGCAGCCAGCCACACACAAACAAAAAATAGCAATTCTTTATATAGTCTCAGTAAAACTAGACACTATTTCCACAAACAGTAACAAAGACACTTGCTTGTCCTGTGTCATTTCCAGTGGTGGGAAGTAACGAAGTAAAAATACTTACTGTACTTTTCACATATCTGTACTTGAGTATTTATTTTCCTGAGGACTTTTTACTTTTACTCGATACATTTGAACACAAATTTCTGTACTTTCTACTTCTTATATTTTCAAAACTGTCTCGTACCTCTCTCACTCACTCGCGTGCCCGCTGCCTCGGGAGATGCGCAGGCCCGGTGGCGTATTTGCAGTCGGGGGGCAGCGCGAGACCCTAAGCGCCCGGAGGTTGGTCGGGCTGCCTTGGTCGACCGGAGTCGAGCAGGCTGTACCGGTAATGATCCTTCCGCAGGTTCACCTACGGAAACCTTGTTACGACTTTTACTTCCTCTAGATAGTCAAGTTTGATCGTCTTCTCGGCACTCCGCCAGGGCCGTTACCGACTCCGGCGGGGCCGATCCGAGGACCTCACTAAACCATCCAATCGGTAGTAGCGACGGGCGGTGTGTACAAAGGGCAGGGACTTAATCAACGCGAGCACATTCCCCATCCATTTATTCATTTTAGAATGATCCAGGTGCTCATGCAGGAGCTCGGTTCAGTTCAGTCTTTATTATTCTGTCTGAAATTTGGCCTGTTCTAGCACTGTGCAGGTTGTAAACAAAAGAGAAACTCTCCTATTTTGTGTGCCTAGAACTTGTTTCCTTTTGCTGAGTTATCATAAGGGGCATTGTGTATCATTCCTGCTACTGATTAGAAAGTGAAAGGTCCATGTTTAGTGATATTTACAGAATTGTTTAGTGGTTATACTGTGGTCTATTAGACAAGAGGCACTTGTTTATTCTGTTGAGTTGGTTATTTGTTGTCCCTAGAAGTTCAGATGCACTAGTCCAATACTATTTGAACCTCAGCATCTGGGGTTCAAAATTTGTAAAATTAAACAGTATATGTATATTTTTGTTATAATTTTTCAGTCAGTTGAAATAAAGCCTGAAGAGAACAATTTTGAGTTGTTTTGTGTCTGTAGAGGCCTACTATAAAAAGCACTTTGCATTTTTAAGTTTGGTACTTGTACTTTTACTTTTGATACTTAAGTACATTTCAACACCAGATACTTTTGATACTTAAGTACATTTAATATGAGCTACTTTAAGACTTTTACTCAAGTCATTTTCTTACGGGTGACTTTTACTTTTACCAGAGTCACTTTCAGGTAAGATATCTGTACTTTTACTCAAGTATGGCTTTCAAGTACTTTATACACCACTGGTCATTTCAGCCTCACTGATTTATTGTGTTAATCTCTGTTTGAATGTTGTGTGGATGTAGCCGAGTCAATATTTTAAAAGGATGGTTCTTTTAAAGTGAGACTGTGAGACCTTTGTGAGAGGACATCACACACACGCATAACTTTTTTTGTTTCTGTTTGTATCAGTCTCATGAACTCGATATCTCAAGAACATCTAAAGGGAATTTCTTCAAATTAAGTACAAATCTGGAAATACATTTATGTAGACGGCAGAGGCAAACCACCTATTGAAGTAATTCTAGTTTTTTTCTTAAAATATTTTAACCAGATGTCAATCTATTTTCTTTGATACATGGAAACCTGTGTTTGTCCACTAGCACACAGACCTGGGATCAGCTGCTGGACACGTCCATGCATTCCCCTCACTCTCTCTTAGGTCACCTCATGACGTCTTTAAAGTACAATTAGTCTCTTTACCTTGTAATGATCATTAACGGCCACAGTGACTCAGCATCAGTTCCACAGTCTCACTTGAAAGAAAGTTCTACTGTGTTGGCAAAATTCTGATCCTCCAAACCAATCTCGGATGATTTTGTTTAAAAAGCACGCCATGCAACCATTTCATGCAGCCATTGGTTTCTATTTATTTCTTTAACAATGTGAACACTTTACTTGAAGAATTTGCTTGCCATGATGCAACCCAGTAAACATTATGTGGAATTATTTTTGCATATCACAGTGATCGTTTTGTAAATTCATTTGAGCAGTTTTATAATGGACCATAAACAGATTTGTTGTCCTGCACAGGATCAACAGTCATCGTACTGTGTAACAGTCATGGTGACTGGTCAGAATGTGTTGGGGTTTGTGTTTGATCATGTGATAAGATCAATGAGGTTATAACAGCTGCTGTCTGCTGTCGATGGAAACGTTGGTTGAGGATGTTGATGTACTGCAGAACCCATGAGCCTCTGCAGCTGGCCCTATGGAGAGGTGGCCATGACATCAGAGGAGGACGCTGCAGTCGAGAACTAAACAATGCAAAGTAGTTGAGAACGAGCTCTGTCCTCACCCCACTGAGACCAAACCAAAGCTGATGTTAAAAAGTTTGATGGCAAGCGAGAAACTGAGTCTCTGCTGAACATCCCAGCAGGGTGACAGTGATGATGTCAGTTCTCGATGGAGGGCAGGGAGGTGACAGGCACCCAGCGGGAAAAGAAGCTGGATCCTCTGTAGAGCTGACCCTGACAGGGACAGGGGAGGGGTATTGATTATTATTATTGAACATTGATAAGTCTCAACTCTAAACCTGGTCAAAGGGACTTCATAGAAACAATGATTTTAAATGAGGAGTATATTTATTAATATCATTTTAAACATAGGTCTTTCCACAGGATGAGTGGGAGTGACAGAGTGGGCGTACCTTGTGGCTCAGGTGACTCCAGCAGTGCAGCCAGGACTTGAAGATGGGAGAGCGAGGAGGAAGACCTGCAGCCAGACTGACACAAAGCCCAACCAATCACACTTCAACATCTTCGCCGGGATTTTACAAATACCAATGACTATGTTGTTGCCCATTCAAAGAAGACAAGGTAATAGTTTGTGATATAGCTGCTGCTACAACCTACAACCTTGGAATTTGCTGAAAGCTCCAAGTTCACAAGGTTTGACGTGTTTGCTCCTGTTTTCAGAAATAGTGGAGGCCAATAGTGTCACGATCTAACCAATACAAGTCGGCTGTGCACACTTGTTGTCACCATGAGCTCTGCAGCAAGCAGCAAGTCACTCAACACTGCATCATCAAAGCAACATGAGGTCACTGCTGATGTCACCATTGTGCACAGGAAGTGCAGTCTAGGGTTAGGGTCTCAGGAGGTAGAGCATGAAGGTCAGCGGTACTAATGATACTGAGTGACGACTACACGTTGAATCCCATCATATTGTCATTGAAGAGTGAAATGATTTTCCATGTGAGAATATAATCATGTCGGAAGAATCGACTCACCCACAGTTGTTGACTGCCATAAGATCAGCCACCAACATGAATGGATATGTGAGAATACTCACTGCAATCTAGAAAACAACACTGCATTAATCTGAAGTCATGACAAATAGGAGGAATAGTTCAAATAACAATGGAACTGCTGAACTTACCCCCATCACAAACTTAGTATAG
The DNA here is from genome assembly GCA_026259375.1 of Verasper variegatus. Classification (NCBI taxonomy): domain Eukaryota; kingdom Metazoa; phylum Chordata; class Actinopteri; order Pleuronectiformes; family Pleuronectidae; genus Verasper; species Verasper variegatus. The sequence goes on along the minus strand of CM048045.1, from coordinate 1,272,638 downwards.
CTTCTGAATACTGAGGCCTGACTGAACTGCAACACAAAAAGAGAGGCCACAGTGTACTGGCTTTATATGGAACAGGAACTTTGATTTAATTTGGAAGTTGAAAGCTGGAGGAAATTGCTAAATCAAATGAAAGTCTGAAACATAAAAGTGGAGTACATTAGGCGAAGAAGCCGAGTGTTGAAACATGTTGTTTAACATCAGGTAGTGAGGTCACCCTCTCCAAACTTTTTTTGGGGCAATTTCTCTATCATTGTAATTATCATTACTGCTACCTTCAAACATTAATACACCTCTTTATTTATGTTGGACACTGTCTTTTCTCATGAATGTTGTAAATATTATTATTTTGCTGACATGTTCTGCGACACATAGTATCTATTGCACTTCTCTATTGCATATAAATTTGATTTTATGATTATGTGCTATACAAATATAATTTGTAGATTGTTTTTATAATGGTCAACGTCGACTCTCAGCGTCTTCATGTGATGCACTTTAGCTCAAAGCTAACAGTTGTTGCAGAAGGTGTAGACTAGTTTCTTTTACATGCGAGTGATTCAGATATTCCAGTCTTCCATTGGAACTTTGTTTATAGTTTTTTGTAAATGTATGTGCATAACAAACTGTCTTATTCGTTACTTTTCATCAATATTTAATGTATTGTGTAGTTATAAAATAATAGTGCTTGTCATCACGGATAGAGATACTTACACTGTCGTCTACAGCATAGGTATTAATAAGGTGAGAGAGGAGGTTACAACACCACAGGAAGATAACCTCTCCCAGCATGTGGGGTATGAGACCTCTGCAAACACACAAATCACTGCTCAGACTGGTGGAGGTCAAAGATCTAATCAACATGTCGGAAGTATATTATTAAAAATAACTGTAAAATGATTTAATTACTCACACATAGAATCCAGCCACTCCTTCCTCCTTAAATATGTTGGTAATACAACTGATCATCCCACTGTAAATATGACATCAAATCCATGAACAATGTAAAAATCTTCAATGAAAATGGGTTTCTTGTTTTCAGCTTTTAAATGGCAGCTTCATGACTCAGCTATTGTCTAGTGTCTAAGCTGGTGAAAATGAAGCAGCTCTGAGTCTGTTCTTCCCAATGCTCCTCGCAGCAGTTTGAAGTAGATGGGATGATGCTGTCATACTTATGTGATCAAATCCCACCTACAGTGTCCTGATTAGGCAGATTAGCTAAATTTCCAAATATGAATCAACTAATAATAATAATAATAATAATAATGATAATGATGGTTGTGACAAAAGCACCTGAAAAATATGAATATCTGAAAGTTAAAACAAATCTGACACCAACTTATTAACCTCTGAATTTAGTGACCTTCATTAATAGTGGACTAGTCCGCCATTCGTAACCTGAATTCAAATTGCGTACCCATGTACAGGGATTAAAGTGAAGAAAAATCTTCCCAGTTTACACAGAAACATCGTAGAACAGCTGCGTGTACACACTGTCCTGCATTGGGTTGTTTATCTGTCATTACAAGTTCACTCAGTATGACCCACACTCAGTCCTTACAACTCATTCTGCAGTCTTACCTGTACTTGACCTCTCTGCCAACAAACTGGGCCATGCAACGTACTGACATAACTGCCAAAAGGAAACAAAACAGGTGATCAGCAAAGATATGTCATTTGTTCTGACAGCAATTTTCTGCTCCTCTATTTTATGTAAAAACAAACATTTTTCATCATAGCCGGTCGAACAAAAGAAGACATTTGAAGAAATCATGGGACTCAGAATTTGTAACATGAATTTTCACAATAGTCTAACAATTATTAGACTAAAGGATTAATTGAGAAAATAACTATAAAAATAACTTCACAACTATTCAATAATGAAAATAATACAGCTGCTTTTGTATATCGAGCATAAGCTTTATATGATGGAATAAAGTTTGACAGCCTTAATGAGGACATACCATGAAAAGGATGAGTGGCTACTCTGGACAGGCACTGGATGATCATCTCATGTGTGGTCTGAAGACATGAAAACAATGCAAAGAGAGTTTGATAAAAGGATGAAAAGATGTGAAATGAAATGTTGGCTATAAGCCAAAATATCTGTTCATTTTCTGCTGGATAAATGTGTTTTGAGTAGGACTAGTGTCTTTCTGGTAAAAACTCCAAAAAATGTCCAAATGAGCCAATGTGAGAAGGAGATCCTCCGCAGGATTCACCACCATTGATGGCATTTCTAAAATGTACGCAAAAATGTAAATAAAAAAAACTAAAAAGAAAACATATCTGAGGATGAAAAAGACACAGACAAAAATGTGAGGAGAGATTGTGGTGATAAGGACCAATGCCGGTGTCGATGTGCTAAACAAAAACACGTGATCTCTGCAGCGGAGTTAATAGGTTAGATCCTTCCACTGCCTGCTGCACCACCCCTCACCTGAACACTCCTGTACTTTGTGTTCTTGTGAACTTTGTGAATATGTGAAAGGGAAACCACGGGAAAAGTGCAGATCCAATTGTGTGGACATTCTCCGGAGTTCATATCTGACCTTACTTTCTAAACATATTTTCACCACATCTCTTTTTGTAGTTTAACAAAAGAAGCCTTGAACAAACATGAATCAACACAGTGATCATATACAGAAAGTCTGGCCTAACAAAATGTTGTCTATTATTGAGATATTATAGTCTGAAACTGTCTGATTAAAGAATGAGAAGAGTTATTATGAGTAATACGAGTATAATTTGCTGTACACTTTTGGTATTTGCCAATTTCCTATACTCTGTGCACTGGTCTTGAACATTTTTAAGAACTACTTTGACGGATTCATTTTACACTGGAACAAAACTACCAACATGACAAACAGAAAGTAGGCAGTGAGTATAACAACACAATGCAATTACATCTCAGCAGTTAGCCTCCACATGAATTGAGCCAGGGATGATCCCAAAGTCGGAAGCAGGGTGACATCTCACCTCTTTAACCACTTTCTTGAGTGAGGTCTGAAGGTCTCTCTTGGCTAGAAGCTCCACCTGCTGAATAAACAAGTTAATTACTCTGACAACTCTTTATAATACCGATACCTTTCGATTATTTAACACCCTCGACAAGGGCGATCATGTGTTTGCCGTCACTGCTCAAAAGCTTTGGAAGAATTTAGCGTGTTCTAATTCTACAACTGAAGCCCCACATATTTTCTCATGCTTTTGGGTATTCTTACGTTTTTTTTCACTTTTAGCATATTACTTTTTGTTTTAATTTCCATCTGGAGCTAAAACATTCTGCTTTTATAACCCGGCTAGTTCAATAATCGGCATGTGTGAATCCACTCTAGGTGAGGCCCTTGCAAGTAACACTACGAGTTAGTAATACTGACTGACTTGTGGTGTCTCCAATTTAGCATTTCTGGTGTGATCATTGTTCCTGAACGAGTCTTTAACTGAAGTCACAACAACTGGAAGCTGGTTGAGCAAGGTATTTTTTCCTTCTATTGTGGTTTTGGGCTATAATCAGAGGTATATTGGCGGTCATTTGATTGATTTTGCCTGTGGGTTTCTTTGTTTGGATAAGAAATCCCCAGTTTGAACATCTTCTCTGTTGTCATTCAAAGTCTCTAATAGTAATCTTGTCTTTTGTTTGGGCTGGTAAAAATCCCCAAATTCATAAATCTGTGCTTCAAAGGCTGCAGTTTAACTTTGCCCAATCCACTCTAAAGATCTGGCTTCAGTTTCGGCCTTCAGTCAGCTTTCTGCCCCAATACAAGGCCCCATAAGCAACAACCATAACACGGTCATGATATCTGTGCAGTCTTATTCTCAGAAGTTGCTTACCTGTTTAACGTTGCTCCTGACCATGGTGGAGATGGCACTGTTTACGAAACGAGGTGAGAAGCCACGGAAGAGTCCCCTCTTTCCATCCACCTTCACAATGTGCTGTGCTGAAAACGTTGGCACGAAAGCCAGATATGTTGTGTGTATGTTGTGAGTGCTCAGTAAGATCTGGTATAAACATTCATCCTGAATGATCCAACACAAGTGGACAGCTCTTTGTACAGGTGTGAACACACCTGAATAAATCCTCAATGCGTCTTGAGATCCTGTCACTCAGATCTCTCTCTCGCACCGACTCAAACCCATTGACAACAGGCACATTTATAAAGTCAGACTGGGTAAAAGCATAATTTGGTCTTCAGGAACAGAAATGACTGTGCATGATTATTTGCATATAGCGCGGGGAAGTGAGATCTGATCCCAGTGGTCACAGGAAGCATTTTAACAGCAGGTGTGAACGGACAAACTTAGAGCTCTCCACTTCGGATCGGATCTAGGACAGATTATGAAACCAGGTCTGAACAGGGCATAAGACAATAAATATTCACACCTCACTCACCATAGGAGAAGAAGCCAGGTAAGTATAAGACTCTTCTTCCAAACATTGTTGTGCCCACAGTTGGAGGAAGAGGTTCATGTCCCACCTGGAAACAACAATAGCAGAGATCAAACACAGCTTCTCTGCTTCGTGGGAATGAAGGGAACTCTGACAACTATTGTAATGACCAACTAGAATTACTGCATCAGAGTTGTATGCAGTCAAGTTGCAGGAAATATGGTCACAATCCCCCGTCTGTTCCTGAGTTGTGGCGTTGAATAATGACCAGAAAGTTGTCTTGAAGTAATCCTTCACATTTTTGTGTGTGATAACATAGTGCCACATAAATCTTAAAGGGAAAAGATTTGAACTCCAAACAATGCAACCGCGTTTAGCTGCTCAACAAAATCTTAGTTTCATTTCTGCAGAAAAGTTGTGGAGACGTTAACAAATAGTTTTCCATGGAACACCAAAAGGTTCATGAAGTGCCTTTTTCAGTTTACGGAAGCGCCACCTGATATAGGCCAGGTGTTCTGATATACGCCAGGTGTTCTGCCTTAAGGTGCTTGTTAAACATGGTCAGTTTAACACTATAACTCCTTCCTCTCAAAAAGGCACCATCCACTGGCCTCTGTGGCACCTCAGATTTATCAGAATTTCTATTACATGTGACGGAGAGGAATTTTTAGGGGTTTAAATCAATGCCACGAGAGGAACTTTAATTATATGTATTCAGTTTGGACGTTTGTGGTATTAAATGGCACTGTTGTCTGTAATGCTCTCTTATCTGGTCTACCCAAAACAGTTATAAATTGTAAATGGTTTGTATTTATATTTTTCTAGTCTTAATGACCACTCAGTACAGTTCACCATTCACACACAGTCATACATCTATGGGTGGCACTTTTTCTATATGGGGGTTTTCTGGGTTCAGCATTTTGCCCAAGAACACTTCGGCATGCAGATGGGAAGACTGGGATCGAACTGCCAACCTTCTGGTTGGAGGACGACCGCTCTACCCCTCAGCCACTGCCGCCCACCTGCAATACAATTAATCCAGGACTCTGAACAGGACTAGAAGGAGAGAACATATTACACCGGTCCTAAAGTCCCTACATTGGCTGCCTGTTCGTTTCCGCATTGATTTTAAGGTTTTTTGCTTGTTTTTAAAGCACTTCATGGTCTTGCCCCAGCATATATGACTCACATGCTGAAAATGTATGAACCAGCTCAGCCTCTCAGGTTCTCTGGTACAAGTCTTCTAATTGTTCCAAAGTGCCGGATGAAAACTTGTTAAGGTGTGCATTAGTCTCAATTTATTTATAACTGTTTATTTTCTTTGCTCTTGTTTTTTTTCTTCTTCTTATGTCTGTCAAACAATCATATTGTCAATCATAATGTGAAGCACTGATTGATTTTTACTGCCATTGGAAAAGATATTACGCACAATCTATCAATAAAACTGTATTTGTATAGCCCATATTCACAAATTCCAATAATTCTCATAAGGCTTTAACATGGTGTGACATCCTCTGCCCTTAACCCTCAACAAGAGTAAAGAAAAACTACTAAAACAACCCCATTAACAGGGGGAAAAAAACCACAGAGAGCCACATGTGAGGGATCCCTCTCCCAGGACGGACAAAAGTGCAGTAAATGCTGTGTCCAGCTGAACACATCAACAAAATAACAATATTAATAAAATATAATAACATTGGATAGAAGAGTATAAATTCAAACTCTGTCTTATCATCAAGTATTTCACTGTTACTACATAAACCAATTTATGTGATATAATCTACGTGTTGAGTGCTTCTGGATCCAAATGGCTCCCATAATTAGAATCGTATAGATATGTATGTCCCTAATGCGACAGCTATAAAAACCAGACATGTCCATAATATCTCTGGCATTGTTTTTCTTTGGGATTGTTTTGAAACCTTTCTGCCATGAACACAAGAAAACGATTTATGCAGCTCCAAAGAAAAATATCTTCTCCGACATTTCAACATTTCTCTAAGCATCAGCTCTCCTAAGCATGTTTTGTGTCAAAGTTAGCAGCATTCTCTCCACTCATCAACCCTGTTCAGACCTGGTATTTACCTCCGTTCTGAATCCGATCACGAGTGGTTACAGCTCAGGTCTGAACACACGTAAATGCCTGGTCAAAGTGTCCACACTGAGATGCTCTGGGACACATGTGGTCACACTCTGTTTGTTGTGTAAACACAAATGCATCCTGAGCTAAGTCTACTCAGCTGACCTCTGGCCTGTTACAGTTTCACAATGAACCAAAATATTTCTACCCTTCTCGGTGAAGAATTTAATTAGAAAAAAATTATAATTAATTTGTTCCCGATATTAAAGAACAACTTCATGCACCCATTTTATATACATTCCATATTAGGGATGAAACGGTTACCGGTTTCTACTGTGGTAAAATTCCTGACGGTTTGGAGTACCATTTCATCTTTAATTACTATAGTGATTTAGTTGATAATGTCTAGCATCAACCAAAGTTAGCAATTCTCCAAGACACGGGCGCAGCAAGCAACGTGCATTAGTTGTGTGTTGTGCTTGTGTGAATATGAGAATGTGTCTTTTTATTTACCAGCCATCCATCTATCCATTTTTCTGATAAACTGGGGTCAGGTTGAGTAGACAGTCACTTAAGAAGGTATTGTAGACATTTCTCTCATCAGCAATGTCTTCCAGCTGCTACTGGAAAATTCTAACTTCATTACACCAAGTGCAGATTTGTTTGATTGATGCTCAAAAGTTCCAGTGCAGTCAAACTATTGTTGAGAAAGCAGAGCAGAGGTAAAGGTCTTAAAAACAACTCAAAACGTCAACATGGACAGGCAGGAAGGCAGCCATGAAAATATAGAATAAAATATATAATATATAATAAAAAAACAGCTGAAGGTAAGGGTCTCATGGCACAAGACAGCTAAGATGGTGTGCTGAGGTTTAGGAAAGCATCATTTATTAATATTGAACATATTGCATGTCTGAATCACATTAAGGTTTGCACTAGACTTTCTCAAGCATGTTACAATCGACCTTCCATTTGTGAAGTGGATTAGATGAACGGCTCACAATTCATGCAGGTGGAATTAGTAGGTGAACCTGTCTGTCTACACCAGGGTTCAATCATCAGAGCAAGTCACGGTAGACACTGTCAGTCAAAACTAGGAGAATATTTGACATATGACATCATTATGTAAATGTATTTGAAAAAGAAACTGCGGACTGACTTGTTCCTGGATGTTTGATAAAACACAGAATAGTCCAAACTCTTCTTTTATGACGTCACTGCTCTGGACCTCAGTCCCAGCTGCTCGGTCCCCGCTGGCAGCTCAGGTGAATGAGCGCACTGCATCATGGGACATGTGAAGGAGTCGGTCCCCACCATAGACTGTATATAAACAGGTGGTTTATGTCTGACTGTCTTTCTCCGATTAGCTACATTAGCTACCTGTATTAGCAGCTTCACGTACAGCAGCGGGTGTGTGACGGCTGTCACTCCCGCTCCCAGCAGCAGCACTGCGGTGTCCAGAGCCACGGGGGTCGGTGTAGCATCCGGGTCCACACCGACTGACAGGTTTTCTGACGGCTCCATCTTTAGCTACCGTGACAGGAGGACACCTCTCATCCCCGCTGAGCCCAACTGAAGGCTAGAAAGATAACTTCCGCTTACAACTTTCAAAATAAAACGCGGTGCTTCAGAGGCGATAGAGGTCCTGTGCATCGAACACACGCAGTATAAACACATCGTAGTTTCTACACGACACGAGGGCACAGAGTGGGTTTGATTTGATTAGCCTGCTGTTTGTCACACGTGGGCGAAGCTTCGTTCGTTTGGGACGGATTGACAGTTGACCTTTAAACGTGAGCTGCCGGAAACTGCAGCGGTTATATATCTATGATGAGATTATAAAGACAGGATATAAGGATGGAGTTAATAAAAACAGAGTCAAACTATAAAAAAACATATACAACATATGGGTGTGAACTAGTCAGACACATTGTATTTACTGGAACGTGAGTGAGCTCATAACAATCAGTTATAGTTATAGTTATAGTTTTTATCATGGACTTTATATAGTTTGAATTATGGACTGTATCTATGGTCCGTACCATTGACTGTATACAAATCATTGGCTGAATCTATGGTCTGTACTTTGGACTGTATATAGACCATGGACTGTATGTATGGTCTCTACCATGCACTGTATACAGACTATGGGCTATTTTATCTGTGGTCTATACAGTAAATAAAGTCTTTTATTTAACTGCAAAATTGTGTCACCAATCAGCAAAATACATTTTTTGTTATTTCTACCTTTTTTTCACCAACTCACCAGAAAAGAAGACAATGTCGACCATATTATTATTATTATTGCTGTTGTTGTTGTTGTTATTATTATTATTATTATTATAAACTTAACATGCAACACATTATGCACCCTTGTTTCTGCAGCAGGTTGACTGCAACTCTGTAGAAAAGGGTTAAATTCAGCTCAGAGTCACTTCAGGATCTGCAAAGCAAAGAGCACATACTCAATTGTATGCATACAGTCAGCTCATGTGAAATGTTGAAGATTGTCTAAATAATCTGATGTGAACAAAGAAAACAGATGAGGAGGCCACAAAGACCCATCTACTCTTAACCACACCCTCAAGTGACACGATGCCTTAATTCCAGCAGGTGGTGCTATGGGCCTGACAATGGTCTTCAAGTAAGGCCCAAACAACAGTGGCTCGATTTTAATTCCATCGTGTGTGTGTGTGTGTGTGTGTGTGTGTGTGTGTGTGTGTGTGTGTGTGTGTGTGTGTGTGTGTGTGTGTGTGTGTGTGTGTGTGTGTGTGTGTGTGTGTGTGTGTGTGTGTGTGTGTGAGAGAGTGAGAGAGTTTGTTAGTTTCTTTGTGTGAAGGCTACCAAACTTGTATTAATTATTATTGATTATTATTTTATTTTTTGACTCACCTCCTGTCAGCAGTTAGTTCTCCTTCTCCTTCCACCCACCACCCTCACTAGCTAAGCTAGTGAGGGTGGTGGTGGGTGGAAGGAGAACGTATAGACCTGATGTTAATTGTTAATAAAAAATAGATGTAGTAATTATATTTATAACCAAAATTTGAAGAAACAACAAATAAGCTCCTTGAAGCTCTGTGTAATAAACAGGGTGACACTAGACTCAGGGTTAGGGTGAAACCAAAGCTTTGGCATCCTTGTCTCACTTCTCATTCAGTGAATTTAAGGACTGTATTATGAATCGAGGGGACATAGGATGATAATCTATCTCCCATCTTCATGATTCTTTGTCATATGTTGTGTCTTGGATATGTCTTCATCCATAGATTCTCTCTGGACTACATCAACAGGCAACCCACCCCCCACCTCTAAACAACAATAACTGTTACTGAATCCTTTCAATGCAAACATGCACCTATCACTTTTTGTAGTAATTTCACCTGTTTACTTTAAATGCTTATATCATACGACAACTGCTGCTATCTTGAAAGGCTATTTACTTTATCCTGTGAATGTACATTACATTACTTCCCATGAAGTATTTTTGCACTCTCAATCAATTTAAGCACTACAGTCCCAGTAGAACCTGACAGAGCTGGAGAGGATCTGCAGGGAAGAATGAATTAGATATATATAGTTAGTTTGATATGTAACGTTTTCCATTTCTAATAAATTTGCAAACGATTCTGAAAGTCAGTTTTCAATTTGTCATTGTGGACTACTGAGTGTAGATTGATGTTGATTGGAAAAAAGAATTGTTATTGTTTTAATATAAGGTCTGAGTACTTTGTGAATGTGAGATGTCTCTTCTGTTACAGATGAGTGGCAGCAGAGACATCCTTTTTCAATTACAGTCTAAACATAACACTGATTCAATCATGAAATACAACATTCATTCCCTGATTGAATTCCCTGGTTAAAGCTTGAATTGTATAAATGTCAACAGGCCACTTTCATTTACATATCATCTTGTGTCTTTGTTTGTGCATAGCATCGTCACAATGTCATTCATGGAAACATATTTAACATCAGTTTATATGCGAGATTTAGAGCCACTCTTGCCACATACAATGTCAAACTGAAAAGTTTAGGATGAACAATATGATTGGTAGAAGTATTGGAGCAAGCACACACATCCACATCCACATACACACACCTCACAAACAAGTGTAATTTAACGAGCAGACGCACTGGGATCAGTTGATTTACGATTATTATGACAGATGCTGGTTTCAGCCCACTGATCGCTTCCATTCACACTGACAGACAAATGGATACATCAGTTATTTCAAAGTGCTGCAGTCTGAGCAATAATGCAGTGGCAGTAAAAATGAGGCTTTAAGAGCCAATCACTTCTTTCATCACAACACACTATCCTCATGTATTGTACCCAAGCCTGATACTGCTTATACTGGAAAATCGGATTTGAATTCAGGTCACAGATGAAAACTAAGGTGAAAAATCTGTTTTTTTAAATTAATTTTATATTAATTATGGTTGTAATGGCTATGTGATATGTGTGATGATGATTAGATGGATTTTATTACCTATTCTGCAGTTCCCTGTAGCTCTTTTAGAAACTTAGCAAATGGTTCTGGTTTTAAAGCCCATAACTTTACTGTTTTGGTTGTGTCTCTGTGCTCCCATCAGCCTAGTCAGCAGACAGCTGTTTTCAGTGAAAGCACTTTAAAACCACTTTAAACCTCCTCCTCTGCACCAAACAGCAGAAACTATACCTGGTGAACACAATGGAGCATTTAGCAGTTCAAGAAAGATTTGTCTCAGGAGGTTGAAGGGACCAACATTCATCAGGTGAACACCTTTGCTTTGAGGATTTGCTGGGAGTGCCAATAGGGAAATGTTTGCTAACATGTAATAACATAATAATCATGTTCATTGGTGCTGTATTTTCAACTCCCTCTGCTGCATCCATTGCAACCAACGGTTAGTATTCAAATACCAAACACTTTTAGACCATCACGCATTAAAGGGGACATATTATGCCCATTTTACCACAAGTTGATATGGTTCCTTGGAGTCTTAATGAAATGTCTGTAACATACTTTGGTCAAAATACCACAAGCTCCCCCCTCCCCCCTCGCTGTTTATTAACACACAGCGGTACACCGGAATATGTAGCATATGGTCATCTGTGGTCTGCAGACAAAGCTGATTCCTGTCATCGGGACACGACTCGTGTGAGTGGGAGACATCAGAGCTGCCGGGGACCTGGCTGCATCTCCATCACTGTAACAACCTGTTGCTAACGTTAGCACAGCTTCCTCTGACAGCCGGACACACGAATGAATGACTGCCACTGGCCTGTGTCGGATCATGTAAATAAAAGGCTGGAAAGCAACCCCCTGAGTCGTCCGTTCCTGTGGCCAATTGAGATCCGTTACATGTGCATGTACGAGTATGTAACAAATACAGTGTGTTTATGTAAGTTACTGTTTGCGACGGATCTTGTTGCGAGTCCAGATTTATATTGGCCCAGGTTGGTAAAACAGTTCAATTCAAAATGGTTTGCGCACACAAACAGACTCAATCCATTTCACTCTTGTGTCTTCTGAGGCTGGAAAGTGATGTATAACAGAGGCTGACCCTATTGAAATGAGCTGATTTCAATCACCTGTCAACTGTCTAAGGGTTTACTACCTCATGAAGGAATTGAGGATTCGGCTACAGTAACTGTCACCTCAATCTTCCACCTCAAGCCCCTCAAGCACCATTCACTTACAGACAAAGCACTGACCATTTTGGCACAACACATTGCCAAGAGACATAATGTTTTATGGAAGAAACCTGAGGTCTGCCCGCTTAATAGGTTCATAAATGGCTTGAGTCAGTGATCACAATAGCAAGGGGCAACCCCATGAAGGAGCTCTCAGTCTGCTCCTTAGGTGCAGTCGGTATGAACCATTAAAGAAGTGGGATACCAAGGGTTGTCTCCCAACTGCCACTCCTGCTGCCACCTCATTAAAGCAGGAGGGGGTCAACGGGTCTTAATAATGCTGGATGGTCTATCTGAGTCCAGGAGTGACAGGTGGAGGCGTGAAACCATGTTAATTGCAACACTAGTCAGAGAACACACTCCCTCTATGGTCGTAGGTAACTCTAGTGGAGGGAGCATTTGCACTATGCATGGTCTGTATTACAGCGTCTCTAACAGATGAGTGGGGGGCTGTGCTGTGGCCATGCCCACAGCCTGGCACGTGCACACGTAGACATCAAAGGCGGCTTGAGCCTTGGCCCTTTTTCTGAGGTGCTTTTCAAAATTTTGTATTAATATTATACTCCTGTTTGTGCACACCTTCCCTGTCAAACAAATGTATTGATTGAATAAACACTCAAAATATCAGGTTGGGAGACCGCATAATCGAATCATGTTGTTTTTAGCGATGTCCAGTCGCTGAATAATTATAACACCGCTGCTTCAAGACAGACGCACAGTGCCAGACGAATGTCATTCTCCACTTGCAGACATGCTCTGTACTTTGTTTTCAATACCTTCAATGTAGAACAGCCAGACTCGCAGAGGTATGTGGTGGCAAATGGAAGAAGAGATTTCATACCTCAGAGTTTTAGATGCCAAGGTGGCATTCCGTGGTTGTGGCAGTTTTGCAGCTGAGTCATCTTCAGTCTGGTTGTCTGATGGTCTTTTCTTTTTAAAAATGTGTACATTTTTACCTTTAGCAGGAGGTAGCTAGCTATTTTTCAGGCACATAGCAACTCTCTGATGCAGCGTCTGCTCGATTCTGATTGGCTTGAGCGGGTTGTGTTTTTTTTTATTAAAAGATTGGCATTAGAAGAAAAAAAAGATTGGACAAGGACACATATATTTCGATATGCAATGATTAATAACATCTAAAAAACATTTAATTTTTATTGTCACATTGCCCCCCCCCCTTTCACCTTACAGTTTCTCCGACCCCCTTGGCGACCCCTGGCGACCCCCACTTTGAAAAGTAGTGCTCTAGAGTTTATGAGACACATGCTAGTGAAGATGAACGAGTGAGCACACAGTCATCACAGTCATGTCAGACAGGCAGCACGTCCCACCTCCTGCTCAAGTTGTGGTGGTTTTTCTTTGCTTGTGTGGAGCTGAGTGGTGATGAACAAATTAAGCTACCAGTGCCTCCAGTTTACAGCTAATTAGCCCAAAGACAAAAACAAATATAGTTAACTTGTGTCTTGCTAGCAAACAGACAGAGGGTACAACAAACACCGTCTAAATGTATATTTTGGGAAGTTTTCTTTCCATTACATTTTTTTTAATAAATAATTATGAAAAGAGCCCTTTTTCTCACTTGAAACCACCCTGCCCCCCAAAATGTCTGTGCACGTCCCTGCCCACAGCTGTATAGTTGCTGGTTTGAGGTGTCAAATCTGACCTCCCACCTGGGAGAGGAGATCTGGGGCCACGGGTGGTTGCGGAGTAGATGGAGGGGAACAGGAAACCAGTGCCTCCTGAGCCAGGTGAGAGTTATTAGCAGGCCCTTGTTATATGGCATTTCTGGGTAAAACAGGAAATGCAGAATAAACAAAGAAGGTGGATGTTACAACAACATGCAGGTGTTGTTTTCTATGCTATCTATATACAGTACAGCTGAGGAGGATGGAAATGTCATTAGTTTTTTTGTTAGTTTTGCAGTTATTTAGTCCAAAGTATTTAATGAATGTCACCCAAGTCCATCCTCCGAATACTTACTACATTTCACAGCAATCAATACAATTGTCAATGAGATATTTCGGTTTTGACCAAAGTGATGGAACTGTGCTGCCGTCCACCCTGCTAGCATGGCTAATCAGAAAAAAAGTGTTTGTCTCATGCTGAAACCTTGTAGTAACTGTTGTTGAGGCAAGACATATTTAAATTGATTGCAGTTTAATAGGCTTAATAAATTCCTATATGAGAATGAGGAAACAGATGTGGGAATAGGCATTTCTCTTTCACCCTTTCAGACTTTATAAAGATAATATGTTTATAATAAATCTTGGTGCCTGTCAGCTCATCATAAATTGAATTGATAGTCTCTAGTGCTGGTTCCTATCTGCAGAGCTGGGACAAGTACAATTCTCCACAGCTCAGTTTTTTTTAAATCACCATCCCTTTCTATCTTTTATTGATTCCAGGGAAATTATTTAGCTGCTCTTTGATATATAGCCACACAGCTTGATTGTTTTATTAGCTGGTGGTCATATGAGTTTGGATGGATTGCTGCTTTATGGATTTCAGCTTGTGGGAGGTCAGTGGGGTTGTCCCCAGGTTAAAATAGGGTCAATTTCTAAATGCAGGTCAATAATATGTATATTGGGTGACCAAATCAATTTCACATTCAATGTTGATTAAGAAATATGGGTAAAGTAATATGGGCTAATTGTTAAAATGTGCTGTAAATGTTCAAAAATAACAGATTCACAAACTATAGTAATTTCACCAAGTTTATATTGAAATAATATATAAATCAGTAAAATGATGATAACATTTTCATTATTTATCAAAGGTTGACAACTTGTTCGGTTAAATGCAGATGTCGACCCCAAATGTTAGAGTCGGGACCAAACGCACACAATGTGGCGACAGTGGATTTTAGCATTTGAGCCAGAGATTACTTACACTTCTCCTGCTGTTACAGCCCCAACCTGCCTGCTGCGCCTTCTGACATATTTTTATAGCACACAACAAATGCTGCACTTGCTGTGCCTGTATTTTGGAGACTCGCTTACTTTGGTTAATGCTGGACAGTATCAACCAAGTCATTACGTTAATTATGGTAATTAAAGATTAAATGGTACAAGTACAAGGGTTATTGTTTCATCCCTACTGCAAACTCCAGACGATGCAGCCATGTCATGCTTTCTGGACTGAAGTGAAAAGGTCTGAAGCACAAATTGACAAAAAACAGCCTGAACAACTGCCCCTTGTTCAAATGTATCTGGTCATGAACAGGCATTTTTCATGAGATGACATTTGTTCAAACATTTGTAAAGAAAAGTATGAAATAAAAGAAGTTCAATCTGAACTTCTTTTATTTCATACTTTTCTCTATAACTTTTAATAGAAATCAATAGATTTGCTTGCACACAAACAATACATTTCACAGAAGCAGCTTTGTCACATGCTGCATTACTTTGACGTACTGTGCTATGCAACACCCAATATGAATTTATGTTCCATAATTTTCTGTCTATGATGAAAAGTTAACTAGTAAAAAAACCACAAAATTGCATTAATATATCTTTAGTTTTCTGTGCATTAAAGAATCAGCTTTCCCCATTGTTGCAGTTTTCAACATTTACTTTGTTTTCCCTTATTAAGTCCTAAGATTATAATTCACCAGTGTCTCATGGTGATACTACAAATGCAAACTAATTAGGGCTCCACATCCAGATCATTAAAATAAAAAAATCCCTGCCAACAACTGGAAAACATTTCCTGTGGTACTGCAGGAAAAACGACTTCCTTTTACACTAATGATCCTGATGATAATAATGTTTGGTGGAGGTAAAAACCTTGCATACTGGAGCTGCAGAGGATGAAGCACCAAAACTGTAGATTGTTGTCGAAGAGTTGGAAATGTGTGGTCATCTCCTAACTGTAATCTTGAGCGGGCAGGCAGACAGACAGTCAGATTACCTTATTGATCCCCGGAGGAAAGTTAAATAAATGACTAAATAAAATAAAAAAAATCACCAACCATACATCTTAATGGTTGTCGTCATCTCATATCATCATATAGGTACCCTATAGCCTACTCTAGCCTACTCCTACTATACCCTATACTGTATAAAAGTTGTTACAGAAATGATAAAAAGACTCACTGCAACCATACAGATTGTTCTATAGGTCTCATTTATTCTAGGTAGACTAGGGACATGACTCCTTTACATTTTGAAATGGACAAGTCTGTCCACGTCACAAACTAAAAGCATTATTTGTTAAATGGAATGTTAAAAATCTTGACATAATGACACTAATGCTGCAACAAACATGTTAGGAGGGCTGTTTCTCTGGCTGTTACTATGGCTGTTAGAGTTGAAAACACACTGGTAGCACAGCGACTGTGTTGGAGTTGGTCCTGTCATGGTTCTTCTGTTAAACCAGTTTAATGAGAGTTAGACTTGAGATTGTACACAGCTGCACAGAGTTAGAAAATTTACCCAACCCTGCATGGCAAATGCTGGCTTTCAACTGCTTCTATGTACTTTCAGTAAATTAAAAAGACATTGTGAAATAAACAAAAACATATGAATACTGTGTTTAATATATAAATGGCTTTCATTGAATATCACTTTTATTTATTTTTTCTTGCTTGCTTTCAGACTTACCACTAGCATTTTAAGTCTCACTATCACCAACAGACAAACAGCTGTGAGAATAAATTCATATAATTTTTTCCTAAAGTTCTGTGTCAACATAAGTTCTGTATTGTTACATCTCATATAATGGCGGCAGTGGACAATGAATGTGGACTATAGTGGCATCCGATCTTGATGGTGGATCATGATTTTGCTGGCAGCTGACCATAGACTATGATTGCAGCAGGACTGCTTGATACATAGTATTTCTCCTCAGATACTTGACCATTAATGACATTAATCCACCAATTCACTGACCTTCAGCTATGCTTCAAAAATGTTTACCCTTATCAATGCTGCTAAAACCTTTATCTTTCTGATGTTCTCCTTTACAAGTGGCATCTATCTCTCTCTCTCTCTCTCTGAGGTTTCTACGTTCTTTTTACCCTGTTAAAGGGTTTTTTAGTAGTTTTTCCTCACTCTTGTTGAGGGTTAAGGGCAGAGGATGTCACACCATGTTAAAGCCCTATGAGACAAATTGTGATTTGTGAATATGGGCTATAAAAATAAAATTTGATTTATTGATTGATTGATATTATAATTTAGGTTAGGGTATAGGAAACCATCCATTATCAGTGTACTTACATATTTAAGAAGAGAAGAAAATTAGAGGGATGACTGTATAGTACTTTTATTGTGTTATAGAAATACACTAAAAATTTGCTTTTAATTTATAATGACTTTTTAATTTCATGTTACCACCTTGACAGTTTTCATGACAGTGGTGCCAGCTGCAGCCTCATTATGATCATACCCTTCTTAAGTTACCAAGTTCCACGACTGCTACCTGATTTCAGCAGTTTGCCAGAGCAACAGCAATCATAAGTGACAACAACACATATGAGCAGTATTGAGGTAAAAGACTTACACAAGACTAATATACACTACCGTTCAAAAGTTTGGGGTCACTTAGAAATGTCCTTATTTTTCAAAGAAAAGCACTGTTTTTTTCAATGAAGATAACATTAAATTAATCAGAAATACACTCTATACATTGTTAATGTGGTAAATGACTATTCTAGGTGGAAACGTCTGGTTTTTAATGAAATATCTACATAGGTGTATAGAGGCCCATTTCCAGCAACTATCACTCCAGTGTTCTAATGGTACATTGTGTTTGCTAATCACCTTAGAAGACTAATGGATGATTAGAAAACCCTTGTGCAATTATGTTAGCACAGCTGAAAACTGTTTTGCTGGTGAGAGAAGCTATAAAACTGGCCTTCCTTTGAGCTAGTTGAGTATCTGGAGCATCACATCTGTGGGTTTGATTATACTCTCAAAATGGCCAGAAAAAGAGAACTTTCATGTGAAACTTGCCGTCTATTCTTATTCTTAGAAATGAAGGCTATTCCATGCAAGAAATTGCGAAGAAACTGAAAAATTCCTACAACGGTGTGTACTACTCCCTTCAGAGAACAGCACAAACAGGATCTAACCAGAGTAGAAAGAGAAGTGGGAGGCCCCGGTGCACAACTCAGCAAGAAGACAAGTATATTAGAGTCTCTAGTTTGAGAAATAGACGCCTCACAGGTCCTCAACTGGCAGCTTCTTTAAATGGTACCCGCAAAACGCCAGTGTCAATGTCTACAGTGAAGAGGCGACTCCGGGATACTGGCCTTCTAGGCAGAGTGGCAAAGAAAAAGCCATATCTGAGACTGGCCAATAAAAAGAAAAGATTGATATGGGCAAAAGAACACAGACATTGGACAGAGGAAGATTGGAAAAAAGTGTTATGGACAGACGAATCACACAGAAGAACATTTGTGAGACGCAGAACAGGTGAAAAGATGCTGGAAGAGTGCCTGACGCCATCTGTCAAGCATGGTGGAGGTAATGTGATGGTCTGGGGCTGCTTTGGTGCTGGTAAAGTGGGAGATTTGTACAAGGTAAAAGGGATTTTAAATAAGAAAGGCTATCACTCCATTTTGCAACGCCATGCCATACCCTGTGGACAGCGCTTGATTGGAGTCAATTTCCTCCTACAACAGGACAATGACCCAAAGCACACCTCCAAATTATGCAAGAACTATTTAGGGAAGAAGCAGGCAGCTGGTATGCTGTCTGTAATGGAGTGGCCAGCGCAGTCACCAGATCTCAACCCCATTGAGCTGTTGTGGGAGCAGCTTGACCGTATGGTACGTAAGAAGTGCCCATCAAGCCAATCCAACTTGTGGGAGGTGCTTCAGGAAGCGTGGGGTGAAATTTCTACAGATTACCTCAACAAATTAACAGCTAGAATGCCAAAGGTCTGCAATGCTGTAATTGCTGCAAATGGAGCATTCTTTGACGAAAGCAAAGTATCTATTCATTTTGCAACTCATTTGATAAATAAAAGTGTGAGTTTTCATGGAAAACACAAAATTGTCTGGGTGACCCCAAACTTTTGAACGGTAGTGTAGGGAATAAAGGTAGTTTTGATAAGAGGATGATATCAGGTGTTTAATTGAAAGCATCTCACATCATGATTGAAAGAACTTAAGATGAAATAATTTTCTTATCCACAGTTCTCAGTACAAGGCAGATGAAGCATCATCACCAGATGCTGTTGTTGTCCCTGCTATCCCCACTCTCCTCAGGAGCTTGGACTATTCAGTCTACATTTGTTATCAAGACTCAAGTTCTACTTCTTCTAGAATCCAGAGAAAATCAGTTCAACTTAAAATAATCAGGCATTACGCTTAAAACAAAATTGTTTCCAAGAATATGTTGTGAAACCAAGCTCCCAGTCTGGGCCTTTTGCTGGCTAACAACCTGCCTCTGACTTGCACCTCAGCAAAGCTGCAACTGTGTGGTGTGTGGTGCATCGATCTGTTATGCCTTAATCCTGGAGCAGAAATGCTGCATCCTCCCATGATATTGCACATTTTACTGGCTGACAAAGTTGTGTTGAGTGAATCATGTAACATCCCATGAGACAAGATCGGGTTGGATCCTGTTGTCACTGTCCATGAGCACAATGAGTCACAATATGAACACTGTAGAAGGAGTTGGAATAACACATGATTACATCGCCTCAAGATGAGCTACAGCCTACATTTTATATGAAATACCTGAGATTAAACCTTAACTTTATTGAACAGTAAAACAAATGACAGTTAATCCAATCAGAACAGTCGAATGTCATAAACATATGTCAGAGTAATTTCTCTTTATCCCTTGGCTCAAGGATAAAGCATATCCAGCAGTGGGAGCTGTCAGAGCCCTGCAGAGATTAGCCACATCCTAAATCAAACAGGCTCATCGTCTCTCCAGTTGAATCTAAAGCATTATTTTTATTTGCTGTGGAGATAAAGACCAATACATCAAGGATTAGAACAGGAAGACTCACCCTGTCCAATTTATACAGGCCTATAAACTACTCTTGACAATCCAACATCCTGCTCTGAACTACATACATTTATCCATAAAGGTCTATTTGCACAATACTCTTATACAGAGCTCCTGTCCTGTTTGTTTTGTTCACCTGTGTGAGTCATAACCTATCACTAGTGACTGTGATGTTATTATGTATATGAACCATTATATAGATGAAACGGAAAAAAGGTGATTTTATTGTTTTAGCTGTAAGAATATATAGATTATTAGTACTATATATAGATGTATAGAGGAGTTACCACTTACTAAGTCAGTACAGTGCACAACTGCACGCACATGTGTTGTGTGTTGTTGCATTATGTTACCACTTAGTGGATGGAATCACAGCACCTGCTTCTGTTCTGCTGTTGATCTGATCATATAAAGCTAATATACAAATCAATGGATCATGTTTACTGAAGGAAGTGTTGCTTGTGGTGAAGTATTATCACTGATAGTAGTTACAGAGCTGACTGAACATAATGAAGCTTTAAGCAGCTTTAGAAACGTGGTAGAAACCAAAACAGAGCTAAAATAGGGTTAATACTACACTTATAAAAATAAGTAGCAGTTTGCTAACATAAAGCACCCGGAATATTTTAAAGGAACAAATAGGCTCCTATACGGTCGATAATTAAAAAATGATGTGGTGTTTGGTGAATTTTTTTTGTTGCGTATTCTACAAATGGAGTTTTGACCTGCAGGGCCATAGTACTGCAGGCTTAAACCCAGAAAGATTAGACAAAACAGACTGCTGATGTCGGCTATGAACAACCGACAGTAAAAACATGCTGTTCCACTCCAGACCAGCAGGCAGTGGTAATGCCATAGCAAAGATGACGCCATAAAAAATAAAAAAAAGGGATAATTGTATCAATTCTGTGTTGACACAACTATCGTCAAGCATCTGAGGAATGTGAGTCAGTTCACTTCTGTTGAATTGTCGACATATGTCAAAAGTGGCTTCCATATTTTTAGGAAGACATTTTTCTTTTTGCATGTTCATATTGAAGGCTCTACATGTGAATCACATTGCCAAGCTCCCTCAGCCATTGATGCTCTGTGAATTGTATAAGACGGTGTATAACATTTATGGAGCTGTTGTATATCTTAATAAGAATTGCCTTGTGTCATCAGTGATTGCAGTACCTCTCTTCTGCCCAAGCAGAATGAATAATAAAACATAAAATAAACATAACTTTAGGAGCCCGACGAGATGTGACAGAAGTTTCTTTCAAAGGTTCCTGTAGGGAAAGTTGAGACAAATGCAGTTTATTAGATTCTTATCATTGTTATTTTGACCTCTCGCTGCACTAAAGGTGGCTGAAACAAAAATTTTGCAAGTGTATGAAACAACTAAAACAACATGGCACTTTTTAAAAACTGTATTTGTATCCAGGACAGGGGGCTGGCTATAGTGTTGGGGTTAGGGTAAGCACTGCAGTCATGAGACTTGCTTCCCACACTCTGGGAAGTGTATGTTGATATTTTAATGATATTATATTTTGATAGTATTTCTGATATCAACTAATAATTTATGTGGTCTTCAATATCCTTCATTCGGAATTTATTTTTTTATCACAAAACAATGCAAAGTGACTCAAACAGACCACAGTAAAAAAAAAGGAATAAATTATTTTTCATTAACATAAAAACACATGGAAATATTTAATAACCTGCCTGACTGACTCCTTCCTCGTCCATTTGTTGCTCTGTCAGTTAAGAACAATTAATAGGACCAGTGTTTGATTGTGACGATGACCTCAATCACAGCTCAAGAAGTTCATCTTAATCACATATTGATCCATGTTCCAGATGAGTGTACAGTAAGCAGTGTGATGATCATTGGCCACTAGGGGACAGTCTTTGACTGTGATGACAGAAGGTTTTGTTTCATTAAACTCCTGTGCATCTAACTGATGAAACATGAAACCCCTGAAAATGGATATAAATTAACAAAATAAATCAAATTAAAATGCTCTATACTTTACTACACTTTATATTCCTTACTATTAAAGCAAAACTTGCACAGTACTGCCCATGTATATACACTCTTAAAAAAAGGTTCTAGTTAGAACCAAAAGTGGTTCTCCGCTGCAAGGCCACAGGGGAACGTTGGAAAGGAGAAACAGTGAGGGAAGGGAAAACACAGAGCAAAAAAGAGGTGGAGAACCTGGTCCTAACACAAACACTAAATATATAGTAAATAGTATCGGTGATACTATCAGTTATTGTGTTAAATTAATCATACACTTATCCTTAAACATGGAAAAAGCTACAAATTCAGTATACTTTATTATTTGTTGAATTGATTATGGCCCTCGAATGGTGGCTAGTTGGTAATGTTAGCTAACACAGTTAACACTAACGTAGCTAATGTTAACGCGGCTAATGCTAACTAGCAAGCTAATGCATAGTTCGCTCTTTAATGAAACGATGTGAGACAAAAAAACATTACAATCAGGTAAAACTGTGATTCTGTGTGAAATTTAATCACAGTTAACTAAGACACAGATACATGATTTCACCACATTGTTTGGCTAAATTTACCATGACTAGAGGGCAGGAAACAGACAAAATGGCGACGTTACATTCTTCTTCTCTCCAAAAGAGTGATTTAACATGAAAAGGTTCTACGTTCTTTTTACCCTCTTAAAAGGGTTTTTTAGTAGTTTTTCCTTACTCTTGTTGAGGGTTAAGGGCAGAGGATGTCACACCTTGTTAAAGCCCTATGAGACAAATTGTGATTTGTGAATATGGGCTATACAAATACAATTTGATTGATTGATTGATTGATTGATTGATTGATTGATTGATTGATTGATTGATTGAAGCACCAAAAGTGGAGTTAGGTGTGTTTTGAGTAACTCTTCTCTTGAATTCAGCTCCACAAAGAACCATAAACAGCAAGAAAAGGTTCTTTTGCGAGAAAAGGTTCCCCAGTTTTTCTTAGAGTGCATATAGTATTTAATTTCTTGTATTAAAGACATACAAGTTAATACCACAAATGTTTTTGCCTGCAAAGTTAATGTGTGTGGGTGAACATTCATCAATGACATTTTAGTTAAAAATACTCTGGACCAGACACCAAATATGTCCCCACAACATTCAAGTTGGAGGTTTTCTACGCTTTACAATTACAATTGACCCGTGTTTCCTGAGGGGTTATTAAAGTAATTCAGTGTCCTTGCCCTAAATGACATGTGGGTGAAACAGTTTGTTCTCTCAGGACTCTTTGAACATAATAGAAGCAGCAGCAGAGTCGCTGTTACTCCCTAATGAACCACTTCCAAGAACATTTGGTAACTGATACATTACGTGTGAACCGAATTTCAGTGCAATCTATTCAATTAGAAAGATTTCAGCCTGGACTGAGGTGATTTAAGACCAAGAGAGCAGCCTCAACAAGCTGCCAGCACGGCTAAAATGGACAAAGATTCGTGGAAAGGCTGAAAACATAAATGTAATTTAGTACAGCATAAGTTTCTGCTTTCCTGTGGACTTAATCATCAACTATTAATAACATGGCGTATCTGATGAGTAAGCACTATATGGAAGTGAACCCTGAAACACTCTCATATGTTTTCTGGTCTTGAGCAGGTAAATCTCTCTCACCTCTTTTCCTCTCCCCTCTCTCCCCCATTTTTCCAGTCGAGGCAGATGGCCCTCTGACATTGAGTCTGGTTCTAGAGGTTTCTTCCAGTTGTCTGTGAAGATTCTCAGTCATCTAGGTCATGGTATCTTCCAAGAGGATATGTTGTTGTTCCTTTGCAACATCCTCAGACCTTGTGGGTATGTTTTGAGCGTGGTGGTGTAAGGTTATGATCACCCCTTGTGTTCCAGTGGGTGATTAGGGTTTTCTCCTAGTTAATGATGGAATTTTCTTCTCTCCACAGCCACAAAAGTGTTTGCTCGTTGTGGAAACTTTCAGTTTCTCTATTATTTTTTTAAGGTCTTGACTTTACTATGAGATACTGTATGTCATGATTTATGATTTATTTTTGCTCGGTTGTCATCACGTGAAGTTTGGTTATGTTATAGCAGGAAGATAAAAAACCTGTCACTGTTCAAAATCTGTGAGGTCTTTGATGTTCATCTGATGGTCACATAAAACCAGTCCCCAACCTTTCTCCCACTTGACTGCAGAGGTCATGCGGTCTTGAAGGTCATGTGATGACACCTGGGTCAGCTCCATTTCAGCTAAAGGAGTTTGTCCTTGGACCTCTCCTGTTTACATGTTCCCCCTGGCGTGTGTCATCCACAAACAAAATCTCAACTTCCATTCATATACCGATTACACACAACTGTACTTCTCTTTTAACCCCCATAACTCTGATCAAATTAGTGTTCTCAATGACTGTATCCTGGATATAAATTATGGATGGCCCAAAAGTTCTTGCACCTTAAAAGGGATAGTTTACTTAAAAAGGAAAATCCACTCATTATCTTCTCAACACTATGCCGATGGAGGGGTGGGTGAAGTGTTTGAGTCCACAAAACACTTTTTAGTCTCAGGGATGGTGAGCACACACAGGATCTATCTGCCACAGTGAGTCACCACACGGTGTGGCTTCCGTGCGAATGTGAGGATATCGGAGGACATTTAGGCTAAAACACGGTGAATGTCGGGGCTTCCGGACACTTGGATGACACCACACAAGCAGTATGGAGGCTTGTTATGGTTTTTTTCCTGTGTTTTTTTTACATAATGAATAAGGAGTCACCAGTTACTTCAGTTGTATTGGATTTGCCCGCAACTCTGTCTACCCCTGAAACTGTTTTGTGAACTTCACCCACCCCTTGTATTGAGTAGATAATGAGTGAATTTTCATTACTCTGAACTATCCCTTATCCCTTGACAAGACTGAGGTAATGACTACTGGTGCTGACAATCAATACCTCCACCTTCAAGCACCTGGGGTCTCTGCCCCCAAACATGGGTGCAAATGTAAAAATCTAGGTGTCACCTTTTATAATGACCTCTCCCTAAATAATCATGTCAACACAATCCAGTCATTTTCTCTGCAGCTCAGGAAACTTTCAAAGATCAGCATGTTTTAATCCAGAGGAAACAGTTGATTGTCATTTTCTTGTTTGGATTATTACAATTCTCATCTTACATAAAGGTCAGCACATTCTAAATGTAGCACCCTGACTCTTCACCAAATCTGCCACAACAGAGCATATGACTCCAATTTTAGCTTCTCTTCATTGGCTTCCAGGAAACTTTAGAACTTTTAGTGTGTGTGCGTGCGTGTGTGTGCGCGCTGATCTTAGCGGGAGCCTCTACAACCGGGGGCCCGAAGTGACCGTGGACGAGCAACTGGTTCCGTTCAGAGGTTAGTCTTTTTTTTCATTATGTAGATAGCGGCTGTTCGTCCTCATCTCATCTCTTCTCCTCCTGTTTTTCTCCCTAGGCCGGTGTCCGTTCCGTCAGTACATGCCCAGCATGCCGGCGAAATACGGGATCAAGTCGTGGGTGTCCTGCGATTCAAAATCCAGCTACGCTTGGAAGATGCAAGTGTACACCGGAAAGCCAAGCGGCGGACACCCAGAACGGAACCAGGGGTTGTGGGTAGTGCTTGATGTAACGGAGGGCTGCTCACGGTCAAGGGAAGAGAGGTGTTCTCATCCAAGTTTGCATTCATGCCCACCACCACTCTGGTGTCCTACATCCCAAAGAAAAACAGGAACATGGTGCTCCTGAGCACACGGCACACCAAGGCCTACGTCAGCAACCGTGAGGACTGGAAACCGGTCATTGTCCTGAACTACAACCGCAACAAAGGTGGCGTGGACAACCTAGACAAGGTGATCGGAACGTACAGCTGCAGGAGGATGACTACGCGCTGGCCCCTGGTCATCTTTCACAACATGATCGACGTCTCTTCCTACAACGCCTTCGTGATATGGAGAGAGATCAACCCAGACTGGATGCCGGGCAAGCGGAACAAGCAGAGGGTGTTCCTAGAGCAGCTGGGAAAGGCTCTCGTGACTCTGTTCATCGCACGAAGGGAGCGCATCCCCCGCACGGAAGCCTCTGCCACGGTTGTGAAGGCTGTAAAAGCCACCGCCGCCGCACAGAGAACTCTTGACCACGACGACTACGACGCTCGACCCGAGAGTCCGGCCTCCTCCATAGTCCTAGCAGCAGCCCCGCTCGGGGAGAGTAAGAGGAAGAGGTGTCATATATGCCCCAGGAAGAAGGACTGTAAAACTCACATTCTTAGTGTACCTGACTTTTTAGCTTTTTCATTGATTTTAAAGTGTATTTTGATAGTTTCACTATTTTATTCCCCACTATGTAAAGCATCTTTGAGAACTTTGAAAAGCACAATTTAAATGGAATTTATTCACTTATATCACTGATATGAGATTTCATTGAAAACTCAATTAGGTAATCATTTCATATCCAACATATGGGAAGTACCTGGTCCATAGCAAGCATTAATTAATAGTTATAGTTAACAACAGTGGTAAGTTCTATTCACCACTCCAACCCTGAGCTTTCCTGAACCTTTTATCCACCAACGGCAGGAGCAGCTTGGGAGAGAAGCTGTGGTCCTTCCTGTGGTGACAGACAGAGGGCAGCACTGCTCGCTACATGCTCCCTGTGCTGCCATCAAGTTTCCAGGCTGAGGACACAGAGCTGTAATGTGGGACATCATGTACTGAACACTGTGTGCTGCCACTCAAATACACACACAGACAAAAAAACTGCTGTGCTGTGAAACACTTGTATGTCTGCACTTAAGGAATCCAGTCAAATATTGTCTAATATTACCTGTTAATTCCTTGTAAAAAGGGTTGATATAAATTACAAGTGCAAAACTCTCTTATCAAAGGCCATTGCAATTTTTATAACATCCTTTTGAGGGCCATCCAAAATTATTGAATACATGTATTTTGTTTTTGTGCATTTTTTTCAATATTATAGTTTTTATTATAATAATACATTGTATTATACTGCACCTTTCATACATAAAATGCAGCTGCAGAAGTTGTTTCTTAATACTATCAACAGAAGAAGCTTGTCTGATGTGTTGAGGGAGTTTGTGCCAAACCTTTGGTGCAAAGCAACAGAAAGCTGCTTCCCCAAACTTTTTATAGTTTGTTTTTGGGATATTGAGCAAGCCAGACGACCTGAGGGAACGGTTTGATGTATTGACAATCAGTGTAACACCCAGG
The DNA here is from genome assembly GCA_026259375.1 of Verasper variegatus. NCBI lineage: Eukaryota > Metazoa > Chordata > Actinopteri > Pleuronectiformes > Pleuronectidae > Verasper > Verasper variegatus. Next base: position 1,245,324 of record CM048045.1, on the reverse strand, counting down.
TTCTTTACTTTTGATTTGTCTTGATGCGCCAGACTTCCAAGTTTGCAAATAATCTTTTGTACAAGAATTTCTGTTTTATCTTTGTTAAATTTGAGAAAATTGTTTCTCATTTATTGTTCCACCCCGAAGAGGCAATTTATAACTTGGTTTGGAGCATCAGAGTCAACTGGCGCTACGGATAGTATCATCAGCATAACAATGAAAGTTCACACCATGATCACTAATGATTTTTCCCAGTGGTAACATAGGTAAGCAAAATAGTAAAGTACCAATGGAACCCTGTGGAATGCCAAAAAGCTTATCATGCTTTCGTGAAACATGGTCATCGAGGCTAACACAATATGTTCTGCCAGTAAGGTATGTTTTGAACCAGTTTAGAGCTTTGTCTTTAATACCAATCCAACTTTCAAGTCTGTGTAAAATAATCTTGTGATCTACTGTGTCAATGCAGCAGATAAGTTGAGGAGCATCAGGATAGATGCATTGTTGTGCGCTCACCCGAAGGTCATTTATTATTCTCACCACTGCTTATTAATAATAATAATAATAATAATAATTATAATAATTAATTACATTAATAATTTCTTCCTCAAATTGTTCTCAGCAATCCATCCAGATGTTTAAAGGCAGTGTCCCTCAGTGTTATTCAGCACTCTTCACTGTTTTTCAGTATTTGTTCCATATTATTAATCCACTTTGTGACGGTTCTTGGAGACAAACTGACACTTTAGAACAATTTGACATCGTCTGGCTTCAGAAGCTCCACAGCAGCAACAAGGCTCCTGCACTAATTCTCCTTCTGAATGAGCTTTCAGCTTTTTAGCTGTTTGTTCAATCACCACAAAACGTGTCTGTGAAACATTCTTTGTCAGAATGTGTGTTGTCAAAGCTGCTTGTTGGATGCCAAACTCTGCTGAAGAGCAAATACGAGAGCATTTGTCTTTGGAACACACACCAGTTTAAGGCTTCATGTTTCCAGTTGTAATGATGCTGAGGTTGGTGTTGGTGTTGGTGTCATTTTCTTTTAGTGTAGAAAGGGTATTTGCTGTTAGAGTATACAGTATAAGGTATGGGTATATATGCAAATTAAAGTTAAGCAAAAAAATCAAAAGGAATCAGTAAAGACTGGAGTAAATGAGTCATTCGGATGCAGAAATTCCTCACACATATGATGAGCTCCTCCTATGACCATACCTCCAATGCTGCGTTTTTGCACCCCCTTCCTCCTTCATCCGACTCCAACCATGTAGCAGACTGACAAAGACAGTCCCTTCACTTACTGTCTCCTAATATCTAAAACAATCTATCAATACCAAAACATTTTCCTAAATTATTTTTATTGTTGATCATTTTATTATCATTATCACTACCATTATTATCATAGCATTACCACATATATAACAAGATAAAAGCAACCCTAACTAGATTACCCATCCTATGTTACAGTAACTGTCTTGTCTATCATGATTTTATGATTTATTAATTTATTGTTACTTGTTTGTTTATTTTCTAGACGTTTTCTTTTCTTTTCCATTTTTTTAATTTATTTTTCTTCACCACACCACATTAATATTACTGTTATTTGTTGTATTACTGCACTAAAGTAATAAAAAAAAATGTCAAGCATGTACATGCTGACAGCCTTTTACAAACTGAAACAACTCATCCTATGCAGTATATGACTTATATGACACACACACACTTACACAAACATTTGATTAATGAATAGAACAATAATGAGCTGATGTCACCACCTTTAACAAGATGAAAGTATGTATATGTATATGAATTTGTATATGTGCAGATGTGGAGTTGGTGCATTGGTGGTGGCGATAGTGTGGACAACCATAGATTGTGTGCAGGACCTTGATGAACATGAACAAAATGGATAGATAAGGTGAAACTTACAATGGAATGCATAATTGTGTTGTGAAAAGTTACAGAAGGAAAACATCATGGAAAAGAAAGGTGACAATCATGATGACAATACAAAGAAAAAAAAGCATGCATCCTAGAAAAACAGGAGTTTGGAGGGCTGTGTAATCCGACTCTTTTTCCTGCTGTGTCATCCTCAACGGAAAGATTATCGAGGAGCATCATCCTGGCCAGGTCAGGCCAGGCGGGGCTATGTTGAGGCTGAGTGCGTCCACAGTTTGTTCTCACAGCAGATTAAAGGCCTGTGGATTAGGATTAGTCACATCTATGTATACCTGTGCACACTTCCAGCCTGAGTGTTGGTCGGACAGAGACAGGTCAGGAAGTGAAGAGTGGGTGAGAAATAATGTGGTGACCTGGATCATGAGCTGAACTGCTAGGGACGTATGGTGACACGTCAGTGACGTTTTGATCTTGTAGTTTCTAGCTCAGAGACGTTTTACACATACGGTTTAACAACACATCACTTTGAATAATACTTTGGGAAATATTTGGTCAAACTCAGAGTCACATCACATATTAGATAAAACTGACTTACAATTTTATTTTGTGTCCTTTTCTCTATACCTGGACATGTGAGTTGATATTATTGGGTATGATTTGATATGTACCTGACATTATGTTTTAATGGTTTTGTATTTATATATGGTTTTGTATTTATATAGTGCTTTTCTAGTCTTGATGACCACTCAAAGCGCTTTACAGTACAGTTTTACATTCACCCACTCACACACATTCATACAGTGCATCTATTAGCAGCACTTTGTTGTTCTATGGGGGGCAATTCAGGGTTCAGCATCTTGCCCATGGACACTTTGGCATGCAGATGGGGAAGACTGGGGATCGAACTGCAGACCTTCAGGTTGGAGGACGACCACTCTACCCCTCAGCCACAGCCACCCACGAGGGGGCATTATCAGTTCTTCAAAAGTTCATAGAACACTGTTGTCATAGCAACACGTTCTTTAACACAGGGTCTTTTCCACCAGCCTCTTTTTAATTGGATGATTGCAGAGATTCTCAAAGTAACTTCCCAGGTCGGCTCCAAATGCCCACTCACACACTTCCAGCACAGACAGATCCCGATCAACCGTCTGGTTGGTGGATGACCCACTCTACCCCATGAGGATCTCACATATAGAGTAGTCTAACTGTGTGAGAATGCATATAGAGAAAGCTTAGATATACAGTAGTTTAGAGGGTCTTTCCACATATTACACATATTAGTCATTAAATAATAAATCTTCTCAGTTTTGAGATCTTGGCCTATATGCTTCTATATGATGTTAAAACTAATGGGAAAAAACGTCCAAAATACACATCTATATATATAAATATATATATTTACAATTCACTTTGTCTATTTGTGTCTTTATTCAATTAATAAACATTTATTCAAAGGAATGATTTCACAAAATTGTTTTTTTCTCATTCCCTGACCACAGTAGCTCATAAACCAAACTGTGACAGGAGCCTATTCTCTGATTTATGAAGTGTAAATATCCAAAATCCTCTCTCCAAAACCTACCTTCTCAAATATTCAGATTTCTGTTTTCGACAGGTTTGTAATCAAACAAATATCTAAATACATACTGCCTATCTTTGTGCAGTTGTTTAGTGTGTGTCGAATCAAATTAAATATCAACCGTATCCATAAACTGAGTAAACTAAGGTGAGGTGAGGAACGTAGATCAGGCGAGGGGCCCACAGTCTCTGGTCCAATGCAAGTAAGACACCTGCTGAGCTGTGGCGACAAAAAGGAGGAAACCTCGGATGACAATTAGTGGTGTGCTGATGATGTTGTGGAGAATGTGTTGAGCTGCAAGAGATTTTAGGGGGAAAACATGAGAGCTGGTGGATTTCTCTGACCCCTCCAGGTTGAGACAACTTTGTCCAAAAGATGAATTTACATGTCTTTACACAAAGACTTGAAGAGGTCTTTTGGACTGATCTATTATTATTGTTATTATTATTATTATTATTCCTGGGTTAGATAAACTATGTTTGAATAATGAAGTGTGAACTAACAGGATATAAAATGTAAATAGGTCATTTTTTAGTTGTTAACTTGATATTTCATTTGTGCAACTTTACCTCATTTAGTAGTTTTTGTGATATGACTGAATATGCAGTTTTCTGTTGCTTATACTGATTATTGATTTTTACTTATTTACACATCAAACCAAAAACATCCCCAGTGCTTTGATCAATAAGAAGATAGCAGATATTCAGTGACAGTGTGAGTGTTTCTATGAATGGCAGCTGCTGATCTGAGGACAGAACATCTGATTTCTCAGTCAGACACACTGTGAGGAACAGACGACAGATCTCAGCGTGTCAGCCACGTGTTGCCCTGGAGGAAGTGGGTAAGCCTGGTCTGAGACAATAGCTCACTGCAGCTTGTGTGTTTGTTGTTGAGCCATGTGTTAAGCTCCTTTGCCAATTCATCTGGTATTTTCTGTCAATGTGTATCTTTCGCCATGCCCAAAGACAATTAATCAGAGTTCTGAGTGCTTCAGTGTTTCTAAAATTGTTGATCTTTAAAGGAATAGTGTCATGTCTTGGTTAATACATGCTAAATTACTTTTTTTTTTCCAAAAAGATTGATTTGTTGATTTGTAATCACTCCTGTGGTCTGTAGTGGCCATTAAAAGATCCCTTTCAAAAATATTTTTGAGTGATGGACAAAATCAAATCAAACCAATTAGATTCACTCACAACCTCTGTGAGCCAATCATCTCACAGCTGTCAAACTCCGTGTTCAGACATGAACTCCAGAGGATGTCCAGTGATCTGGGTCCAGACTTTCTTTGGGTTTTCCTTTCACACATGAACCACACAGCAGGAGATTCTTCTTCCTTCCTGCGGAGGATCTCCTGCTGTGTTCTCACCCTCTCTTCAACACCACCACTGCACAGCTCATCACACATTTCTTCAACTTTCCCTCCTTTGCACACAAAGGTAAATCAATGAATGCAATTTCTCTTTAAAGTCCTTTGTCTTTAAGGCTCTGTGAAAACTAGAACTATCATTTAGGCCTGTCAGGATTTGGTCAGAACGGAAGCTGGTGTACAACTCTGTTCAAAGGTGGAGCTGCCTACACCTAACAGGGCAACCAGACTGCTGGAGACACAAAACTCCTAACTGTGTTTGACTGCTATGTTGTTAAAAGGTTTGTTTAAGGCAAGAGAGCAGAACATGTGAGCAGACGAACAGAGACAACTGTATTTACTGAGGAGTGTGAATCCATTGTTTCATAGTTTTCATGGACAAAAACTTTCAATTACCAAACTAAAAGTAACTCAAATTTCTCACTGCTACATTAATTATAAATGTAAGTAAATTAAAAAAATTAAGTGAGGCAGATTCTCAAATGATAGTCATATGTTTTCTCTCTCTCTGTGTGTGCGTGTCTCTCCTTTCTTTCTCTCTGATACTCTGAACAGTTATTGTTATTGTTATTATTTTGTATTATTATAACTGTTGCTGCTATCATTAATAACATTTTTATTAAATAAACCAGTCTGACAAAGCCAGGTCTCTCTCTCTTCTCTCCCCTCTTTTCCACTATACCGCCCCTCTCTCCACCATTTTTCACGGGTCAAGGCAGATGGTCGCTCACATGGAGCCTGGTTGTAGAGGTGTCCTCCACAGTAGTCAGTGCTCTATAATGTTTTATAGTCTCGACCTGACTATGTAAACCTTGAGCTAATGTTGTGATTTGGTGCTATACAAATATAATTGAACTGAGTTGAATACGTTTTGAAGACTTTTTAGTATTCAGTTTGGCCAATTTTAAATATTATGCATTGCTTTATATATGAAATATGTACTTAACCATGCTGTGTAACACTCATATACAATGTGTGGACATGAGATTACTGGCCTGGGGTCATATCTTGGCTCCTGTCACCTCCTGATGATTAAATCTCTTCTTGAAGTTAAAATGAAATTTGCACTTTTAAATGTAATAGTTTGCAGATTTTACAAAGACGTCCATACTTTGTATTGTGTATGTTTAGCAGTGTTTAATCAGGAATTTGATTTAGTGTTCCAGACCCCTGTACTGTCAGGTGTCCTGCAGGCAGAACCTTGAACGATTCTTTTAATTGTCTAGGAGCTTTAAAGAACATTACCACTCTTGGTCTAATGAAGCACTTTGATAAATATAGAGAGAGCTGCACATGTACAAGGCTGTTTTTCAGTCTCATGTTTAAAGGTGATATTTTCAACAGAAACAACCTGTAAACAGAGACCTCTAAACAACATGATTAATTTCCCCATCTCTTTTCACTGAATGTGAATACTCAAGACACTTTGATGTTGCCTTTAAAGTACATGATGCTTGTTTGTGGAGATGAATCCTGAATAGAAGCAGAGAAGCCATTAGGCCCATTTAGTATCACCTAAACTATATCAAACAGCACATTAAGAACATTATTTTTGCTTTGTATAATGGTGAAGATACAAAATGTCTCACTCATCACATTAGAGAAAGCATGGTTGAAAGTACAGATCCTAATGGAATAAGTGAAGATCAATAAATCATATGATGCAGTGACTATTTTCAGCGACAGTCTCTGAACAGCCTCACAACACAGATGACCCACCAAGGAAGATGTTTGTAACCTGACATTCATAATGGATGGAAGACTTACAATCGGCTGTACGTCCTTGATCTATAGTGAGTTGATCATGATAAATGTATTAATAATTCCATTATCAGATTTAGTACGGTTTTAAGAAAGCATATTCTGATGGTGAGTTCACACCACAAACATTTCTTGCGTGATGAGATTAAATACAGTCAATGCAAAGAAGCGAATAGCTGCTTTACTTTTTTCAAGATGCGATGTTGCAAAAGCCAATCAGTGTTGAAAATGAAACTCTGAGCCAACCTAGCAGGTCATCAAACTGGTCACGTGTCAGCCTCAGGTAGTTCGGCAGTCATCTAAATGCAGCTCTCGGAGAAGACGGTAATATTCCTCAGTCTGTGTTCCTGTCTGGGGGGTCTTGTAGACACACACACAATGGTGTTGGCTTCTCCAGTGTTTCCACAACAGGTACAGTGTAGCAGAAGTCTAGTCACTTCAGACAGTAGCCCTCCTAGCCTCTTTTCTGGAGGAGAACAGGCGTATATCAGGGGCTGTGTTTTGCTCGTGCAAGTAGAGCAACACAAAAATGGTGTAACAGCATAAGGCTTTACTGCGTGAACCTGAATTAGACTCCAATGCTGCCTCCTCCCACAGTGTTTTCTGTTATCTCATTTCTGTTTGGGAGGAAGATTGTTCTGCTCCAGTTGTGACTGACCATTTCTAGTTAAAGCTGAAGAGGAACAATGTCTTTATGAAGTTATATGCTAATGTAAATAAACCAGATACCCAAAAACCGCCACAGCAGCAGGCCTGTTCCTGTTGAGTTTTCAATGTGAGGGTGATCAGTTCTTAATTCTGTACCTGGTCCAGCCCCTTCGGTAGTTTCATTAGTACCTCAGAATAACACTCACACACAGACAATGTGTGAATTTCTCTCTGGTAGACTCAGGGTCTCCCCTCAAGGTGGAAGGTGTACTTCATGATTTTAGCAGTACAAGTTGCAGTTTCAGTTTCTCCGTGGACAGTGGTACACACAGTGGGTGATTTGCTGGGATGAAGGTGGATGGCAACCGCTTTAAAACAAAAAGTGTGATGACGTTTGATATGTTAAGCAAGTGACAGCCGCTAAAATGAGAAAACTAAATGAAAAGAAATATCTCTGCATGAAAAAGAAGAGACATTACACAGAAAACACAGACGAAAATGTCAGGGTTTTGGTGATAAAGGCCGGTGTCAATGTCCATGTGATCTCCACAGCCAAATGAATATGTTACATCCTGGCTCAGCCTGCTGCACCAGCCCTCACCTGAACACTGGGGCATGATGCATCAGAGCAAAGAATCTCTGCTGCATTGTTTATGTGCCAAAGGCAAATTTGACCAATTTTACCTGCATTATTATTGACATTACATGTTCAGGCCTTCGAATAACCTGCAAATATTTTCATTTAAATCTTATATGGCTAAACTGTCACTTTGTTCTCACCCGTCTGTCTGACTGATCATGTTTCTGGAACTTTTGAACCGAGGCGATTGTGCCACGTCTCCAGATAGCTCTATAGCTGATAGATCTAATGGCCTTGAGCTACATAATAAAACATGTTTTTAAAATCCATACTGTTTTTTTGAGAGATGTTATTTCTGTAGATTGACATAGCACAGCTGCATGATGCATCACTCATCCACACGTGTTGCTCTTTGCTGAGCTAACATCTAATCAGTTAGATTGTTTTCCCAGCCAAGGGGAAATGAGGCTAAAAGTAAAAGGTCTCACATGATGTTACTTCATGCCTTTGATCTCTCTGCACAGCTCCCTCTGGAGACCAGGGCTCTGGATGTGAAGACTTGAGGTGAGTGGAGTTGAGGAGGGTCACAGGGAGTCACCTACATGACAGCTCACAGTAAGAGAGGTGATCAGAGTTCATGTTGTCCTTTGGCTGTCGGTCCTGAAAACACACCAGCATATCCTCAGAGTGCAGCGCATGTGAACGTCCATGTCTCAAATCTGCCTGAGTGCTTTCATAAACCTACTGTGAATACTGAGACAACACATATCATATTTGATCTTTTTTGTTTTCCATATATGATTTTCATTATCTTTATATATATTTGTTTATATTCAGATTATTATTATTATTATGTATAAATGAAAATCATATTTTATTTGGTTTGGAAAATAAAAAAGATAATATGTAAAATAATTTCATTTATTTCCACACAACTAAATTACAAATATAAGACCACATAAGCCCACTTAAATATACACACAAGTACACAGATAATCTGCCTGTAAGAAAGTGAGCTCTCTTATTTCCTGACAAATCCAGCATTAGAAACATCAGTCTTCCCGGGTGCAACCTGGCTTTTGACGGAAATGGGAAAGGACCATGTGATTGGTTTATTGTGTGTTATGCCCAAAACACAGCCATGATTAATAAGAGACTTAAGAGTACAACCCTTTCAAAGCATGATCCAGACACAGAGTGGATCCGATGTGGACACACCCTGAATGCACTTCACCGTGTGCATGAGACCAGTGTCTTGTTCAAGTAGAGCCTCTGATTCTCCACTATTTTCTCTGGGATTCGATGGTTCGTGCTCTCCTATTGGCTGCTTAGCGTTCGTGTCACAGCTGTTTCCAGCAGGTGCCCAATTACCCCCGCCTTTTAACTCCATTTCACCAACAATGTCTGCCGATGCCACCCCCCCACCCCCCAGCTCCTACTCACTTAGTACACAGTGTACCCATATGAACATAATGAGCACTGAGCGCTTGCGTATTGTTGTCTGCTGTGTGTGAGCTGCAGCATGTGCATATCTATAGTGTAGAAAGTATCGTTGGAGCTTTCCCTGGCCTCCACCCATCATTAATCTACACATTCTCATTAATGCAGCAGGCTAATCAGACTGTGCTGCTCAGCAGGGTTTTGTTTCTAACCAGGAGTCTCGTGAATAATGCTGCATTCACACAAAGCCGGGCCTGGAGATGAAGGCATTCACCAAAACAAAGTTTACAAGACAATGTGCTCACCTACTCAAGAACATTTTAGAGATGTAGGAAATTGGCTATGAAGATGGTGAGGTGGTGAACTGAAGCCAGATGACAGAAATTAAATATGAGAGGCATCATACATGTATAATAATAATAATAATGATGATAATAAACATTTTTATTTAGCACCTTTAAAAACAGAGTTTGCAAAGTGCTTTGACAGCAAATTAAAAAAAATAAGCAAATACAAGAGAAATAACAATTGGCAGGATGCAATGTGACAATAAAAGCCAAATAAAATAAATACATATGAGACTATGTCACATCACAAAAAAGCAGTAAAAGGACAATAAGAATAAGTAAATTACATAAAAGGTGATAAGGAAACTATAAAAACACGATAAAGAGATGACACTGGACAAATAAGAAATGCCTGTCTCATGTTTAATTCATAATAATTATGACCAAAATTAACACAATTTGTACCACATATAACTTAGTATAAAAACGAATACCAAGAGGTGAGTCTCTGTGCCTCCGCTGGTGTAAAACAAAGACTTCAAGGCTACCACCTCCATGTCAGAACATTCTGGTTTATCTCAGAATATGTTCTGTTTGCTGCATTATCAGCTGCTGCAGTCGTCAGCCCTCACACTTTGTCTGTAACACTGTCTCCATTCAGCACAGGAGCAATATCTACATGAATATTCATGAGGGATTTACAGCACCAGGCTCTCCAGAGTGTGCTTACGTGTAGGTTTTTTGCATACGCACATTGCACAAAGTACAGATCCTGTTTTATAAGTGATGCCCCAGGACTGTGACATAGCAGCACTAGTCTCCTGTGGAGCTGATTTCATACTCACCTATTATTATGGCAAGGGGTGTTACAGTCACAGTACAGGATCCCTGTCAGCTGCTGCTCCTCCTCAAATCACAAGTATTTGTATTTACAAACCATACGTTTTAAAGGGCAGTTCCAGTGATTTGGTGCTGTACTTGTTGGTGAGTTGCACGAGACATAGTCTAAATAAGAATTGGTCGGCATTAAGGCACATTCACTTTCAGTCTCTTCTATGAGGTATAAACTGGATCGTAGACTTTCCATAATGGGTCATAAAGACCCTGAGCTAAGATACCGAACCCCCAAATTGCCACTGGCAGCTATGCCAGCAGTGTATGAATGATTTGTGATGGAGAAAGTGCTGCACATATACAGATGCAATCAGAAATATTCAACCCCCTTAAGATTTTAAGGATTTATCAGTTCAAGTTTTTTCAAAGAGCAAGATTCTGCTTCGGATGACTTCTTTGTGAGTTGAGTGATACATAAAATCAACACAGAAAATGCATGATGTAGTATTTGTGTGTAACAGTATATTTTGTTAAGATAGCCATGTCACAATTATTCAACCCCTATATAATATTGTTGTTTTTAAAGCCGTCTGACAGTTTTTAATGGCCTAAAGTGGAGTTGAAACATAATTAAGCCTTTGGGAACTCTATAATGATCCTTCATTTACTTCAGCTGTGATGCATATATAAACCCCACCCATGAAGGTATTCAAGGTGAGTTTGATCAATACTTTGTTGAAGAACCTTTGGCAGCAATTACAGCCTCAAGTCTTTTTGAGTATGATGCTACAAGCTTCTACACCTATTTTTGGGCAGTTTTGCCCATCCTTCTTTGCAGGACCTCTCAAGCTCCATCAGGTTGGATGGGGAGGGTCGGTGCACAGCCATTTTCAGATCTCTCCAGAGATGTTCAATCGGGTTCAAGTCTGCGCTCTGGCTGGGCCACTCAAGAACATTCACCGAGTTGTCCCTAAGACACTCCTTTGTTACCTTGGCTGTGTGCTTAGGGTCGTTGTCCTGTTGGAAGATGAACCTTCGCCCCAGATCGCTCTGGAGCAGGTTTTCATCAAGGGTGTCTCTGTACACTGCTGCATTCATCTTTCCCTCGATCCTGACTAGTCTCCCAGTTCCTACCGCTGAAAAACATCCCCACAGCATGATGCTGCCACCACCATGCTTCACTGTAGGGATGGTATTGGCCAGATGATGAGCAGTGCCTGGTTTCCTCCAGACATGACGCTTGGCATTCAGGCCAAAGAGTTCAATCTTTGCTTCATCAGACCAGATAATGTTGTTTCTCATGGTCTGAGAGTCCTTCAGGTGCCTTTTGGCAAACTCCAGACAGGCTGTCATGAGCCTTTTACTGAGGAGTGGCTTCTGTCTGGCCACTCTACCATACAGGCCTGATTGGTGGAGTGCTGCAGAGATGGTTGTCCTTCTGGAAGGTTCTCCTCTCTTCACAGTGCAACATTGGAGCTCTGTCAGAGTGACCATCGGGTTCTTGGTCACCTTCCTGACTAAGGCCCTTCTCCCCTGATCGCTCAGTTTGGCCAGGGGCCAGCTCTAGGAAGAGTCCTGGTGGTTCCAAACTTCTTCCATTTACGGATGATGGAGGCCACTGTGCTCATTGGGACCTTCAATGCTGCAGACATTTTTCTGTACCCTTCCCCAGATCTGTGCCTCGATACAATCCTGTCTCGGAGGTCTACAGACAGTTCCTTGGACTTCATGGCTTGGTTTGTGCTCTGACATGCACTGTCAACTGTGGGACCTTATATAGACGGTGTGTGCCTTTCCAAATCACGTCCAATCAACTGAAGTCAAGTTATAGAAACATCTCAGGGATGATCAGTGGATACAGGATGCACCTGAGCTCATGGCAAAGGCTGTGAATACTTATGTACATGGGATTTTTTTCGTTTTTTATTTTTCTAAAAACCCTTTTTTCACTTTGTCATTAAGGGGTATTGTGTGTAGACTTTTGAGGAAAAAATGAATTTAATCAATTTTGGAATAAGGCTGTAACATAACAAAATGTGGAAAAAGTTAAGCACTGTGAATACTTTCCGGATGCACTGTACCATCCTCACGGTCAGGCATGGAGGTGGGTCATTGATGATGTGGGGCTGTTTTTCTGCGGCAGGAACTGGCCATCTTGATCATGTACCTGGCATCATGGATTTCCAGAAATACCAGGCCATTTTAAAGAGGAATGTGATGCCTTCTGTTGACAAATTAAACCTTGGTGATCATTGGACTTTCCAGCAAGACAATGATCCCAAGCACACCTCCAAGTCAACCAAAGCTTGGTTGAGAAAAAGATCCTGGAACGTCCTGGAGTGGCCTTCTCAGTCACCAGATTTAAATACGATTGAAAATCTTTGGTGGGATTTCAAGAAGGCAGTTGCAGTACGGAAGCCATCAAACATCACTGAGCTAAAGGCTTTTGCACGTGAAGAATGGACAAAGATTTCGATCGAGAGGTGTAAGAAGCTTGTCAGCACTTACCGAAAATGTTTGTTAGAAGTTCTAAAAGCTAAAGGATGCGCCACAAAGTACTGAAGCTGGGGGTTGAATAATACTGCACATGTACATGTGTTAAAAGAGTTACATTTTTCATATGAACTTCAAAGTTAAGTCAACTTCTGTTGTCAAAATAACATTAATATTTTTTGTTGTTTAATGAGGTTTTTTGTCATTTATTGTCATTATCTTTCATCCACATCTCTATTTTGTCTTTTGAGGTGAGGGGGTTGAATATTTCTGATTGCAACTGTATGTATGAATATGTGTGTGAATGGGTAAATGGAAAAACTGTACTGTTAAGAGCTTTGAGTGGTCATCAAGATTAGAAAAGCGCTACAGACCATTTTCCATTCAATTCAACTTCATTTGTATAGCACCAAATCATAATATACATTATCTCAATGCACTTTACATAGATGGTTGAGACCTTTAAATTTCAGAGACACCCAGCAGTTCCCACTGTTCTTGATGAGACATGTAGTGAAATAAATGTGGGGCAGAGAGACAGAAAGAAGGGGGGAAGTGCTCAGTGCATGATGGGAGTTCCCATAGCAGTCTAGACCTAGAGCAGCATAACTCAGGGATGGTTCAGGACTCACCTGAAAAAAGTGTCCAGAAGGCCTGACATTCAAATTCGACTTGAAACGAGGCCATTTAAACTTAAATGTCTGCTACCAGAAGTAGCAATGCTAGCGAAAGTACCCTCGTGTGTGGTGTGCATTCGAACATGGCTCCAAGGAGCAGTATGGAGGTATGTTATTTATTTTTTGTGTTGTTTTTTTAAGTTTGAATACGTGGTCACCAGTTACTTCAATTGTATTGGATTTGGCTGCAACACTGAGACTCCAGGGTTTTGTGGACTCAAACACATCACCCACCCCTCCATCGGCATAGTGGTGAGTAGACTCATAAATTCATTTTTGGGTGAACTATCCCTTCAATGCTGTTGCTGGAATTTCTCAAGTTTCTTTGTTTTCCTTCACTGTAGCTGTGCATTCAGATCCCAATAAGAACTAATCTACTGACACCTTATTCATCAAGTGAAATTACAGTTTTCAGGCTGTATAAAAGTATTTTTTATCAATTTTGGCAAAAACTTTACTTTATTTTACTCTGTCAATAGTTTGATTAATACTGTTTCATTTTTTTTCTGGTATTTTACTGTGTTTTATTTTATCGTTTTACACTTTTCTCATCTGTAACATATTTACTATTATTTATTTTACTTATATATATTATTATATATTGTATTATCTGTCCTCAATTGCTGTGGGATCTTCTTGTTGTTGCTTTTTAACTGTTAATAGTATTATAGTTAGGTTCATATCAAAGGATCATCAACATAGAAAATATCAGCAGTCACTAAATGTGGAGGCTGTTGTTTGGGTGGTGATCAGAGGTTGGAGCCTGCCTGGTGTCTCTGCACTGATTCAACAGAGCCTGTGGACTGATCCAGTGAGGACACAGAGGATTAGGGACAACTGTGGGAAACAGCTTCCTACAGTTGGTGCCTGCGCCTGAGTGAAAGGTGATGGGACAGAGATGCGGTAAAATAAATCAATGTACATTTTACTGAGCTTACATGAGCAGCACTGTGGCCACAGAAATCCATAGTCCCACTCCACTACTGCTGTTGAACATTGTGCTCATTGCCTACTAAAGCAAAACTAGAATTTAGATTATATCCACATAATGAATAGGTAGGTACAAAAGGGCTTGAACCTGAAATAATAACTTGCAGCTTATTAGAAAATGTTTCTGTCAAGCCCATATTCAAAAACAGAGTTTGTAAACTAGAAAGTCACTCAGTAGACTTCATACCTCCACCAAGGCCCAACAGTTCCCTTAAACTAGATTTACTACATCTGAATTAAACACATTCATAAATATCAGTCCCCTAAACATGCTTGATTCTTTTCATCAAGATCCATGAATCATCTCACAATTTTTAAGACAGTGGGAAAAAAAGTTCCTGGATGTGCACTTCAATTTGATGAGTTCTTCCCTGGCCCAGCAAGTTTCATGGCAATCTGTTCAGTTGCTTTTGTGTAATATTGCTAACTATCAGACGAATAAACGAAAACCACTTCGGTGGTAATACGATTGTTTGGGGCAAGAAAACATTAGGGCAGGGTTCAGTTGGGGAATCCAGATTCAGGACCTCTGTGTGCACGCACGGACAAATATACAGAATATTCAATGATCCAGACAGTTTTAGTTTTGATCATTTATTCCAAGAAAATCTTGTCGAACATATTTACAAGTCAAAAATCATGATTGTATTATGCTTCCCCAAACATCTTATGGCTGCTGTCAGCTTCATTAACAAAAAGCAGTTCATGTTGTTCACAACATTTGAATGAAACATTTCTATACACACTGGAAATATACACTGAGAAAAAACAGCTCAAGATATTACACGACTGTTGCGGAGGGGCATGGCTCTTTACGGTGCTTACAGTGAGGCAGTGAAAGATTTGCATAGTGTGAAGTGTTTTCAAGTGGAGTATTACTAGTTAGGAGTTAAATGAACAACACATACAAAAACACAGTGGGTTAGTACTGATGATTAGGTTGTAAAGATCCTCAGTTAGCTTATGCACTATCAACATAGCAATGCCATATACAGTTATATAACCATGTTAGCTTTAACGCTTTAAACATGTATGTTTTTACACTGCTGGGCTGGTCCGTGCAACAGCAGTCCTTCTGCACAAAGTGAAAACCCAAAGTCTCATACCAAATGTTGAACAACGTTATGTGTTAGCAACAATTGTGTTAGCAGACAAAAGCTACAGCTCCCATGCGCTTAAATCCCAATCGCTCCTTTGAGCTGTGCTACACTTTAAGCACATGTGCCAGCATTTTAAAATCAGATTTACATTGAAAAGAAGCACATTCTGCTAAATTCCTACTTTTGAGACTAGGTAGGCAGTGGGGAGAAGCCACAAGGAAACTATGGTGGCAGGTTTTCTTGTCCTGCTTCTCAAGGGGAACAGCTAGCAACACCTCAGACATGGTCAGAGTATCATAAGCTGCTTTCAGTCATACACTGATCTCAGCAGATCCTCTGTATTTTATCTGGAGGAGGTGCATGTGTGAATGCAAATATCCGAGTGAGAGACTCCGCCTGGCCTCCTAGTATAAAGTCTGTAGAAATTCAGGAGAAGTCGATGTGTGAACAGAGCAGGGGATATATTCGCTGGGTTAACTGCGAGTGGGGGGGTTGCTTAAGCTTCCAAAACGTGACAGACACAAAAACGAAAAAAAACAACTAATATTTTCAGGTGAAAAAGCTGTGTCATACGCGTAGAAGACAGTGACGAAGATGTTAAGAGAAGAGACAACAAAGTGTCGGGATGTTGTAAACATGATCATCTGAGTTAATACATCACTTCCTGTGTCTGTCTGCTGCACCCGGCTGCACCACTACAACACTTCTCCGGATTTTACACGCAGGTCATGTCTGAATACGGCTATACTAATTTGTTTAAAATGCTCTGAGGCATAGACGCTAATATAACCTTATGGGAGCTGTAGCTATTGAACACAAACAGAATGATTGTGGTCTGGTCATGAGGAAGGACTACTTCTGTGCTGCAGATGAAGCCTTTATCAAGGGGAAAGCTAGATGTTCCTTGTAGTTAAGCATACACCAAAGAGTAGTCAGTCAGAGGCTGATTCAGGATTGAAGAAGTTCTGTCCCATCAAAGTGCCCCTGGTTTCAGAATGTAAGACAAGGTTATTAATGAGTCATATAGACAGGAAGTTTGCTGAGGATGAGGTAGGACCACACTACAAAACGCCTCAAAGTCTATTACAACTACTGCTGAGTCACTGAACTCGACCCAGATGCTACACAGTGTTATGAAGCCGAGAGGAGGTTCGGACCATTTGTCTCATCTGTGCTGGAGAGAGGAAGGTGGAGGTTTTCTAGGTCTTGAACATGCAAACCCTTTTATGATCCTTTTCCAGGATCACCACTGTATGCTTTTTTCTACATTAATTATTCTGTGCATTTGAACTTTGTTAAGACGTGTGGCTCAATATTTGTGTTAAACCACAGGATGTACATGTAGTTGGACGATTAGAGCAAAACTGATATTCAACACAATGCAAAAATAGTAAGCTCCAACCAACCACTGCCTGGATGTGTTCTACAGAGCTGCATGTCACTGCAAAGAGTCTGAAATAATTCAATAAAGAGGGGAGGAGGGAAGGGACAGTAAGCATGGGTATCCCATGGATACTTTTAGAGATTATTTCCAGATGGCAAATTTCCTGTGAGAGTCCTCAACTCAGATACTAAAGAAAGATTCGACCAAAGATGGCTCAATACTGCTCAGGTGTTCCCATAGAATGACCTGTTATTCATGTCACAAAAATCAGAAAGCTTAAAACTCAAAAGGTAGCATGTAGAACATCACTCCATATCTCTTAATGACACACAATTGCAAGTAACCCATTAACTTGATATCTCCAAGTCTACAGTGTTATTTCTGTTTGTGAGGAGTCATCAAATGCCACGTTAACCTCAATGTAAAAAAAATTAAATAAAATAAAACATTCAGTACAAAATGACCATTAGTTCACCAAATTATCCCAATTGTATCTTGGTCATAAATCAATTTTGAAAACATGTTCATACTAAGTTTTGCAGTGATGATAAACACAATTGGATGTTCTTTGGATTCAACGGAAACAAATGCCCCAGAAAACCAGTCGGATTCTCTGCTGGACATTGTCTGACTAACAACTGCACAGTACTGATTGGAGTCGATACAGGCCTGCTACTTCTGATGTGTGAATTCTATAGTACCCCTTCAAAACAACACAATAACCATATTAATATTCACAGTTAATTTGCCTCCAGAGTGTGGCACAGATTTGTGAAATCCTTGTAACCTTCTTTACATGAGCAAACATGTGACACTGAAACAACGATATCTTCATTTTAGTTAAAGCTGAACTCCGCTTCAGCATTATGGTTGCACTCGAGCTTTAGGGTAGAGCAAAGACACCAGATTATCACATTCCAACTTCACATTATTGCTGCCCAGAATATTGTTGAATAGTATGACATGATTGAAAGCAAAAGAGTTAATTGGTTGATTGACAGAAACCTGCATATGACGAAAGGAATTCCTGACTCATAGAGTTTGTCTAGGTATGTGCACTTCCACTTAAACTCATTCAATTATTATATTTAAAATTCCAAATCGCACTTGGTGTGAATCACGTTTAAGGCACGAGGATGTACGGGGCAGTGTCGTCTGCTGTCGATACCATCATATCTAGTAACATGTGGCCAAGCCCATGCTTTGACTTCAGAACACTCATACAATCCAATAAGGTAACCTGTGCCACAGCTCAATACATTACAAATGTTAGGGAAGAGCAGGCCTATACTGAGACTGTGGGGGACAAATATCAACAAATATAAAACAACACATGGCTGTCACATCTAATCCGCTCTTGGATACATTATCCTCCAGTGAAACATCCTCAGCATCATGGTGACAGTGACTGCTGTGGTCTGATTTACGTCATGTACCTGTCCCAGAGTTTCGGAATCATCAGCTCGTCCATCACTTCCAAGTCAAATTATGATCATGGATTGTTCACAGTTCAGTGTGTCAGTCCCTTTTTCCATCAGAGTCCATGTCCGTGTGGTAAACAAAGCTGCAGAGACACAAAGAATGATCAGGTCAGCATGGAGAAACACAGAAACAATGTTTATACAAGAAAACCACAACTTTAGGCATTAATATCATCATTAATCACTAGGCATTTGTTGTGTTTACAGCATGATGTGTTGGATATGCAATATGTTGCTTGTGGTTTGTTATCTGCTACCTAGTGGTCCGTTGATTTGACTGAATCTGCAGGAAAACTGAGATACATTACACTAGGAATAAGGTATTGCTTTTAGAGAAGCTTCAAAATGCATCTACATCTTTAAGTTGGGAAATGTTTAAAAGGTGATAGGGTGCAAACAATATTGTTCAAACATTTGTGTATGTGATGCATATTTATGTCCGGAAGCCTTTTACATTCTATGCACCACCATTGAAAAATAATGGATAAATATATGGCTGTTTGCTGGATTAGCTTGTTGTTCAAGTGAGGCAGCAGAGACACTGAAAACAATCTGACCAAGTTAATTAAGCTGTTGTCCTCCTTTATAAATTCCATCTAAGTAAATATAAGCATTTAGACTTGTAGCATATGCAGCCACCAGCAACAACATTATGACATGTAGCTAGTTTTAATATTGTTGCTGATCAGTGTCTTTCAACTTCTACAGGCCATGAAGCCATGTAAAACACCGGAATGAAGTATTTCTGAACAGGCCACACATATAACATGACCTGCCACAACTAGGGTTGTCAAAAAAAACGATACTCAGATATTAAATCGATACAAAACATTCGATACTCATTTGCAACAGTATAGATACCAGCAGTGCTTCTTTGCCTGTTTCAGTTGACATAAAACTTCACACAGCACCGCTGCAGACAGGCAGACACACAAACCCTGCCCTCACTAGCAGCTGAACACATGAACTAGTTGACGTTCACAAAACTGATCGTGTGTCGCCAGCATAAAACTAACTTAACATGGCAAGTGGTGCTGCTGAAGGGCCTTCGCAACCAGTTGAAGTTGAAAATGAAAAAAGCTGCCAGGTGCCGGTTGGACGCATTTTAGATACAAGGTAAACGACCAGGGAAGGCTAAGGATGTTGCTTAGCAAATAATACAACAAAGTGGTGGCAACAAAGTCGAGTAGCACAACAAACTTGGCGAAGCATCTTAAAGACCAACATCCTGGTCTTTATGATGCATTTCAAGAGGTCAGTAATGCTCCAGTTTCAACAAATAAAGTTAAAGTATTAGACAGTTATTATAAATGTAAACCTGGCCAGCGGCACACTTTAACATTAGCCGTTAACTATTAGCAATTAGCCGTCTGTTAAGTTATCAATAAGCTAGCGGCTATGGCTAATAATAAAACGACTAATCATTCCTGCCTGTAACGTTAATAGTGTTCATTAAACAGGAAAACGCAACTGTTTGTGTCTAAAAAGTGTCTTTAAGTCCTAGATTGCAGCGGAGAAAAGTCAACCAGCAACTGGACATACACAGTGATGTTGATGTTATTGTCTGTATTGTTCTAATCTTTATTTAAAAAAAATGTATGCCTCTTAATTTTTTGGTATCGAGTATTTTTCTGGGTATTCGTATCAAGTTTGAAATTCTAGTATCGTGACAGCCCAGAGCAGGTAACTAGTTTTAATGTTGTGTCTGATCTGTGTATATTTCTGTACTTCTATATAATTCTGCTAAAAGCATCAGATGAATCTCTTATAAAATCAAACCATGATTAATGAAATAGTATTTAATTTTGCTCAGGCACCTAGAAAGGAACTTCCAACACTAAAATGTCCCCACAGCTCAGCTTCACAATAAAAACAACGAATTTAAAGTCACAGGCTGCGTCACAGTATTAATATGCAGTATTTCTACAATTACCTGCAAAAAAAGGTCAACAGCACTTGACACCTGAGAGTATTACTGCAGATGTGGCCAGGTTTAGTTCAGTGCTGTACTCTAATAATAGCCCAGCCTCTGACATGCCACAAGCTCAGGCAAGCAGCAGTTTGTTCCTGTTTTTATGTGTTGCATAAGCCCACAGCACATGGTATGAACACAAATGGGTCAGCTTAGTGAGATGCACGCATGTTGGAGATCTTCGTAAATACACTGCAAGGATATGCATTGTTTTGATATGCTGAATAGAAAGTGCATTTGTCACTGCTGAAGAAGAACACACACACACACACACACACACACACACACACACACACACACACACACACACACACACACACACACACACACACACACACACACACACACACACACACACACACACACACACACACACACACACACACACACACAGGTTCTGTACCTTATTGCCACAGCAGGGCTGTCTGGCAATGCACCATCCAGTTAAAAGCCTGGCACTATGGACCTGTTTTCTGGATGAGGGGTTGACAGAGGCTGCTGGTGGCTCATTGAACCTCCTTTGTTCATCTCTAAGCTTTGGACAAGCAAAAGGAATTCCATTTCTGACATGAACCTGTTTTCCTGTCATTTATTGACATACTCATTGAGTCAACAGTACTGTGATGCCTGCTTGAACTCAGCAGCCTGACAGTAATTCTTCAGCATTCAGACTTTTTGTTTGTCATCTCTTGGTTTTACAGCAGCAGCTTTGAGCATCCTCGCGGAGAAACTGTTGTCCCTGTGTGTGAACACTCTGAACTGACTGACCTGAGGCACCCGACAACTCTCATCAAGCGCTTACATGATCAGAGACAAAATTATAGTTTCTTTAAGATGTTCTACAAGGAGCAGCACACCTCGATCAGAAAAGATTTGACAAAGAGGGAGCTCTCTTTCTTTCAAAGTGAAGCCGGTATGAAGAAGGTGAAAAGAAGATACTCTGATATGGGACTCTCTCTAGTTACTAATGGTCCTATTTGGTTGAGAATGTATAGAAACAGTAAAACTAATAGTAAAAGTATGAGGGATCTGTTGAGGCACAGAGACACAGAGTACAGGCTCAGAATGCTTCAGATTTGCTCATACAAGTGCTCAGACATGTGGGAAGGATAAGGATGTTTTCTGTCCAATGATCAGATTGGATCACCTGTCCTTGACCGGCTGAGAGCAAACCCCTGTCAGTTCCAAAGGTTTTGTCTAGTACAGGAACCTGAGCTCTGACCTCTCTGCAGTGGCATGATTACAACCATTTTCTCTATTGCACTACACAAACCAAATTGACATACCGTTGGACAGAAGCTAATAAGGCTGTCACATAAGAGTTAGGCCTAACTCAATTCATCAGCATAAACAAGTAATTTAAATTTTTTGCTCATGTCCACAAAGACATCCATGTGCAGCCCAAAACTGATGTGTGACAGGTTGCCAGGTTGCAGAAACTAAATGTGGAAGCAAGAGAAATTCAATCTCTGTTTTCAAGTTGTCAGGGTCTTTAAGGAAAGATAAACAAGCAGGAATGTGCCTACTCCTCTTGTCGATTCATATTAATATTCTTTTTTAAACAAAGACCGGTCAGTCACTTTGTGTTCTGTGGTCTAAATGCTACTGAATGCTGACCCCTGGTAAAACTGTCATGGTGCATCATGTAAACATTTGAAACCCCCTCTGGGGTCAGACCCATGGGGAAGTCAGTGTATCATTTTTCTGTGCACTGCTCTGTTGGAGGTATTACTGCTACATAAATAAACAAAACAAAGCAGAGGTCAAAACCGAGCAAATATTAAACAAACTTGGACCTGCTGCCTCCTTAGCCATCCTGCCGACTATTTATTGTTGAATAACCCAAAGCAGACACACTTATTAAAAACAGCAAAGAGTTTAGGGAAGTGGTTGGGGCTGGTTTCTTGTTATCCTGGGACGCTGTGGCAGCTCTCCATGATTACGAGAGGGAAAACTGGTTATTTACAAGCTCATAGTGGTATTGTGGGTGTGCGGCATGCAAAGCAACACATTCCTCATGGCTGGCACTCACGAACACTATTCATCATGTAAGTTTAGGTGTGTGCCTTTCCCTTGATGCCAACCTGACAAAGTATTTCGAGAAGGTTGTACACCTTAGATAATGAGTGGGAAAATTCAACAATGTGGCATTTCAAGGGCTCGTATGGCATTCAGTCAAATGGGTATGTTCTTTCAAATAACACAGAGCTGCAGATGAAAAGAGATGTGTCACTTTGTCGTGATAAACTCCAGAACAGCAGCAGTCTGGCTCTTTCAGAATTGATGGTTACTACTCATCAAATCCAGTAAATCAATGTCAACAGAACTTCATTGGGAAAACTGCCAAAGAAAGAGGGAGACAAAAAACTACAGAAACGGGTGAAAATTAAAAAAGAACAACAACCATCTCCCAGGATGCAAGGCAGACATCGGGAAAAACACAATTATCATCTGAATGCCACAAAATGGGAGTAGGACCCCCACTTTTGTTTACTCAATGAACTGCTTGGTCAATAATATGTCAGTGTCCTATGATTCCTGGTGATGTCATCAAATTCCGGGAATTACCATGGAAGAACAATATTATTTGTCCAAATTCTGGATACTTTCTCTCAAATCAAGCCTAAAGATTAGAAATATTTGCCAATTGGGAGGGAAGACTGGTCCTGAAAAAGCTTGTCACAAACGTCCTCAAAGTTTGTGTAGTTAGAAAACAGCTGACATTGGTCAAAAGTTTGTTTGACTGTTAACCATCTGCAGCTCTCAGGTAATCCCCCCATCTTGAACTTCTCACACTCTCATTTTGTCAGAGGACAGAGCGTGCAGTCGACAACAGCAGTGACACAGCAAATCCAAATCTTTGCTTTCTGCAACAGATGCTGACCACACCTCTTTTCATCTATTATTTACAGGCCAAAATGAGCCAGGACAGCTTTGTTAGAGCCATCAAACAATATGAACCGTCAGCAGTGAAAACACACAAGCACCAAAAAGAATCCAGCCAAAGTATTATCACGTACAGCACCTGCAGTGAGCTGTGAGGGTGTGATAGACGCTGCACTGACTATGAGGAGATTAACACAGTGTAAAGAGCTTACAAACCATTAGATCCACCACAGCCACCATGAATGGGGACATTGGACTGGAAAAAATGTGGATCAATGTTATTCCTGAACCCCGTGGGATCACAGGGTTTCCAGGACGCTGGAAGGTGCATCCTAAATTGTTTTTGGTTTTTTTTTTTAAATGGGAAGGTTTTGTAAAAAATGAAATTAAAGTGGTTACACTATACTGAACTTGCGTTTTACTTTTCATTTTACTCTCTAACCCTCAGCCTTTGTATAATAATACTAACAAGAACACAAAGAGGTGCTTCACCAGAATCATTTGTGTAAGAACTGTTTGCAGTTGTTGCTCTGAACCCTGAGGGCCCTGAGGACATTTTAACAAGCTCTACAGCCAGTGAAACCAGACGTTTAAACCAGGTTGCATAAGAAAACCAATGCACTCATCACACCCGCTCCCAAATCTCATAAAAGGTAGCCTTCCTTTGGCATATCTCAGGCCTTCTATAATACCCCCACTGACTGAGCCAACAGAGAACATACTGTACCATGGCTTCAAACTGCTGTCCAAATAACCTAATTTCCTTTAGAGGAGCGGGATCAGCATTCTCTCTGACCATACTGCCTTTGTTTGAAATGTACACTGCTTTGGAATACAGAGATAAGGATTGAAGACATGCAAAGAGAAAAACATCAAACCAGCTTGAAGGCAACAGCATAGTCATTATGGTGCAGGAGGTATTCATAGGTGCAGCACAAGGACAACACCCTGAAAATGCCTCAACTTGTAAAAGCCTGATCAGGCTGTCAATGGAATCAACAAGGATTCCTAAAATACAGGGTGTACACGTGGGGAGGGCTAGAGCTTACAGTGCTCTGTCCTGGTTTAAACTGAGGCAGCACACGGCTGGCAGGCTGTGAGAGGACAAAATGTTCCCGACACAAGCCTCCATAAGCCCTGAACTAGGAGCAGCATTCTCATTGTCCAGCTCAGGAGAGGGAGGCAGGGAGGAGGGAGGGATGATGGGGCGTGTACCAAACAGAGATACTCGTGGTAGTGTTAAGATGTTGACAAGATGTTTGATGTCATTTAATATTCACAGTCTCAGATGTTATTTTTCTTTCAAATTACCACCACTGCGGGGCTTCTCTCATTTGAGAGCTTCATTTTCAGTGCATGGGAATTTTGGGCAGTGCCTTGCAAATGTAGTTGTGGATAATCTCTGTTCATCACAAACACTTGACAGCTGCGTAGGCGGAGCACAGAGCAGTGAGGTCAACATAGAATTGACAAATGATTAGGCTGAAATATAGCCAACACCATCACTGTAAGAAAGCTTTGATGAAATCAGGAAATTCCTACATACCCATGCTACATCACTCAATATTATTGAGTTACTGGTCCATATGTCAGCTGATAAGTAACAGCAGACAGCAGGATAGAAATGTAAATAAAGTTTGAGCTAATGTAAGAACAGTAACTTTTAGAGCTGAAGCAATTGGTCTCTTATGATGAACAGTTTAAGTCACTTTTTAAGAAATGATGCTATCAAACTCTGTGTAGTTGCAGCTTCTTCAATTGGAGTATTTGTTGCTTTTCTCTGTTGTATTGTTTTTTTATTGTTTGATTTTAAAGTGGAAAACTGTTTGGATTTTGTACAGTTTGCCAGAACAACCAGTTTTTGCATCTCAATCTGTGGAGTAAGGTATGGAACAGTTAGAATGAGTTATAACAAAGTCCAAACATAACCCAGTTTAGAATAAAGTACAAAGATATGTTGTTCACGAGGTACATGGATGAAGAGGGGATTTGAGGGGAACTTGCAGGGGTACTGTTTCAATATTTGGTCACTTAATATTTATTGTTCCTTTATCTTCCTCTCCTTTTGCAAAATCGTTTTTTGATTTTGCGTATGTAGGTGTACGAGTTTGTATAACTGTATATAGCCATATTTGTACTATTTATATTGCATTTATTATTGCATATATTGTGTTATATTATATACAATATATGGCACAGATATCTGCTAAATGAAATGAAATGTAAATCATTGAGAAGGGGTGAGATTAAATAAATTTGTACTTCTTCTGACTCCTTTTCAAATGTGTAGCTTTAAAAGGGTGAAATGTTTGAACAATACTTTTTCCCCCACTTGTTTGTATAAATTAGCTTTTTTATGTATACATGTTCGAAATAAAATAAAAATGAATGAAGATTAAACAAAATATCTGACTATGTCAAACTAACTTAATATTATCATGAGCATATGACAGTGTGTAAAGTGAAATACTGGGATGCTGGATGGCATCGGGGTAATATACAGGTATACTAAGCTCTGATGCTAATAATCATAAGTAAACATCATTAGCATAAACAATACAGTGTAATACATTTAGCTGCAGTGGTGTGTGTGTGTGTGTGTGTGTGTGTGTGTGTGTGTGTGTGTGTGTGTGTGTGTGTGTGTGTGTTCAGGTGAGTGGGGATGAGCATATCAGATGCATGGTGCCATAAGATCGTCCTCTCTCCTCCTCATGAATGGAAGGGTTATCTAACCCTAACCCTTTAACATTAAAAGCATTATTAGAACAACTAGAATGGCCCTCAGTAGAGTACATATTCCACCAAGACCAAACGAATCTGTCTAGCTCTTAAACATAGGACAAGAAATACCACTTTCGCCAACCACTAAGGAAATTTACAATGCGCCCTTCTGTTCTTGAGTTATGGTCAGAAAAATGTTTTCCAGAACATTAAGATGTTACTGTGAAATTGACTTCTGACCTTTTGGATAAAAATGTCATATCATCCAGATCAAGACTTTACTTCCTGAGAAATTGATTGAAATGTGAAAATCTCTTGCAATGTTGAGGTAAGGAAACAAAGTGGTGAAAGCACAGAATTGTCAGGTTGTTTAAACATCTGGTGTTGAGGAATGGTAACTTCTGTTTCTCGTTTCAACAGAATTAAATAATAGCTTTGGGTACTATAATGTTGGTCACACTGAACAAACTTCATCTTTATAGATTTAAAAGTGATCAATAAGTTGTGACTGGAGCAGATCACTGAGAAATAACATCAGTCAAATATATGTCCCATCAGACTATAGATAGTTTCTGTTTATCTATTGGTGCTAAATCTGCATCAGTGATTTGAGTATCGTCATGCTGACGTTGTCAGCGCCCCCCCCCCCCTTTGCAGCACTAATCCCTCTCTCTCTCCTTTAGATGACAGCCTCTCTCATTGAACTGGAGCAGGGATCTGGGCCTGTTGTGTAACTCGCCATCCTATCATGCCACAAGAGAACAAGGCCAATCTGCTGCGATGGACTAACACGCAATGGCATCTTCAGAGCCATCGTCGGCCGACAGGTGTTACGTCACAAAGTGTGTGTGTGTGTGTGTGTGTGTGTGTGTGTGTGTGTGTGTGTGTGTGTGTGTGTGTGTGATATCTCTGGGCATGAGTTTACAATGAGGGGTTAACAGAGAGTGGTACAGGATTGGATGGCTAATTGTCAAACAAATGAACAAATGCTGGGATTAGTCTTTGTGAATGCAGGGTTCAGGTTCAAACAAACAGACGGACAGTTCAGGTCACTAAGCATCCAATCAGCAGCTGAATGATGTGCTACAAGGAGTTTCTGCTCTAAATAGCAAACTCAGACAATTACCATCTTAAGGGACACTTCCTACACTGCAGTAGTTACTTGCACACTACCTACTGAGTGTGCATGTTTGTTTTGGGGGAGGGGTGGGAGATGGCATTTCTCTAATAGTCACACAAAAGTAGTAAAATCCGTGAGGTTGTCAGGATTAAGTAAATGTTTTGATCATCCCCCCCCCCACATACCATGTTAGCTGACTTTCTGAATGAATATTCTCAAAAACTATTATAAAAGGTATAAGAAAAAATATAGTATATTTTTATATCTCCATGCACAAAAGGTGATGAGTACTTTTTAGTGGAATAATTAGAGGTGTTCCAATACAGAAAATGCCTTTGGGTTGGGCATTAGTGAGTATGAGAATCTATGTACCACATCTGTAAAGTATATTAGTTTCACCCAGATAAAACTACCATTTTCATTATCCTTATATCACTTCTTCTTAACAGCTCCAAGACAGCAGCTGTACTACCCCTGGCAAGTACTTATTTTAAAGCAGCAAAGTTGTAGTGATTTCAGGTAGTGAAGTAAAACGGCGATATGTACCATATATATAGGACCTCAGTTTCAAGGGGGTCACTAGTGTCACCAATTACAAGACAAGTAATAACAATTGTTATTTATTCCCTAAATGTTTTTAGTTTTGTAGGTGCTGTTGCACTGTTTTGTACTTTTGTTGTACAGTTTAAAACTCTTCTATTTTAATAACTGTGGGTAGACTTTGGCAGCTATTTAAACAAAGTATTTGTTGTGTATTCCCAGATTTACTCGTTTGTTTGTTTGTTTTCCTTTATAACAGTCAAACTCGATAATAAAAGATGTTCTATGTTCTTTATTATTTTTCTCAACGGGTTTAACCTCAGCCAGACCATACAACAATGATAGCAATCATCAATTGCAGACATGGTTAGTAACATATAGCTGTTAGAACACGTTATACAAGTTATTTTCTAAATGCACTAGTTTCAGATCAGTATCATCCAATATGCAAAATCAAGGTTTAGGAATCGGTATCAGGGAGGGACAATTGTATTGGAAGATCTGTAGTATCAAAACTTCCAGAACTCTTTATTTGTACCCATCCATCAATTTCCCATAGCTTTGAGGCTTGCATGTTTAAATACACACCAATAATCCAATCGTAATGCGATTAATAAAGTTACTGTGAACACCATACTGTGATTATGTAAAGTGATTATGTTCATATTCCTGTTTTAGCCTCATTATTATAAGACAAATGAAAATATTTACACATTCACCTAAATCAACTTTTACCCACATATATTTTTATATAGACATAAAAATAAACAACACTGCTTCATCGTTGATGTTTTGGAAAGTGGTCTGAGTCTGAGGTTTCAGCTAAATTAAATTATGGAAATAAATATCATGCTAACACAGATGTGTTACAGGCATCCCAGTTCCCTACAGCAACAAGTCATCTCTCACAATCCACAGTGGTAGGAATAAAGAGGCTTCAGGTAACTGGGTACATGGGCAGTTCCATCGAGGAAACATGCAAATCACTGAGTAAGGAGCTACAGGTAGTGATGCAGTTGTAAGGATATTCTCATCAGCCAGTAACAGTAAGTAATTCGATGAAAACAGAAGTCAGAATAAGGTGATGTCTGGTGGGATGTGATCCACTGCCAGGTTTGAATATGAATCAGATGAAGCACAAGTCCTGTGGACAGGACACGTACACAGGTTAATACCAAACAAAAACTTTCACTGTTAGTGCGTCTCTGCCAGTAACTCATTGCTTTCTGCCTCACACTCTCATACACACACCCTGACTGTGTATTTAGTCAAACCCAGGCTGTTTGCCCTGAGGCCCAGGGTGTTCCAATCTCTTACATCAACCTCTCCACCTACTAACAGGCCATCAGCACACCTCTTGTTACCTCATTTCAGCTTTAACTGCACTGAAGTATTTGTTCAATCAGTCAAGGAAGATTCCTGAACAACTTGTCCACAGTCAGTTAGTTAACACCAGTAATCTTGAGGCTCAGGTTTGTGTCTTGACGTCAGTGCTCTGCAGTAGATACTTTCACTCTTGTTAATCCTTTGACAGTCATGTAATAAGCCAACATGTGCCAAAGGATCCACACTTGTGGCTCAATAATGGTAAACGGACTGTTAAGCATTTTTCTAGTCTTATCAACCACTCAAAGCTCTGTAGTTATGTCAGCCTGGTTACTGACAGTGATAAAATAGCTTCTCGTTTCATTGTAAGGCAGAGCAGTGAAGAGGTATTATTGAAATATGCACTAAAATAAGTAAACCACAACACCCAGTGCTTTCAAAAGGTGATTGGATTAACAGTTACACTAATAACTTATGAAGGAGGTTGAGCCTACCTGGGAAGGAGAGAGGTTCCTTCGTTGACTGGTTAGGGTAAAAAAAAAGAGAGGTTCGGAAAGGTGGGGGCTGTCATGCAGCACATGTGACTTGGTCCATCCGCACCTCCAGCTGGAAGGCGTCTGGTCTGTCCTGAGGGTTGACTGCGAGCATGTCTTGAAGGAGTTTTTTCACGCCTTCAGACATGGAGCTCCTGGCCCTCTGAGGGATATGGAGAACCATCTTGGGATTCTCCAACAGGGCCTCCCCAACAGGTACAATCTCTGTGCCCTGCCGTATGTAGGTGCCTAACAGTTCACGCTTGGACTCTGCATCAATGAAAGTGATCCGCTCAACCATTGCCCAGATGATGATGCCCAGGGCGAAGATATCAGCCTTGGCAGTGTAGTGGCCCTCCCACACCTCCGGGGCCATGTAGAAGTCTGACCCACAAGCTGATGACAACCAGAACTTGTTAATGTTGATGATGTTATTCTGGTTACTGCCTCTGCCACTTGCTGCTGTGGCTGATGAAGGGTGTTCTTCACTGTTCTTAGAGTTTAGGCCAGCACAAACTTTACTGAGGCCAAAGTCTGCGACTTTGAGAACAGGTGAACCAGATTTCTGTGAGATGAGAATGTTATCTGGTTTCAGATCACGATGGACAATGTTGTTCTTGTGTAAGAAAGCTACTGCACTCGTCAACTGCCGCATAAAGCTCCTGTTGGTGTGGGGGTCGGGCCGACGGGACAAGATGTACTGGTTGAGGTCTCCACCCTCACAAAACTCCATGACAAACCAGAGATAGCACGGCTCCTCTGGGTAACCCAGGATGCGTTCCCCTGCAGCAAGCAGATTGGAAAGGGACAAATACATGATCAGTGAGATAACAGCATTCAAACTGTGACACAACATTCATTATATACTTAAAACACCACACCAATCAATAATACACAAGTAAAGTCCCACATGACTACAGCGCCACTTTCACTACCATTTCTTTGGTATTTGACATTGTCCTTGCGGTTCAACTGCAGGGACAATGGTTCCTGTATTTAGACAAGGGTCTCACTAGAGTTGCAGGGTAATCTTTTTCCCCCCGCAATACATCAGCAGGCTAATTTGCCTCATCACCCCTGGATTTTAGACTGCACTGGAAACACAGACAAACTACGGTCTGCAGGAACCTTTGAGTTCCTGGACAAACGTTCTGCATACTTTTGGTCAAAACATGGATTGATATTTGTTTTGTTAAATTAAAAACACATTTCCCCATTTATTTGTTATTAAAATAATTGTGACCAAGATATTTCTTCAGCTGTACACTTTCTCGAGTGTAAGATTATCATGGGTGTCACAAACAAACTGATAAAATGTTTTAAAATAACTTCAAACAAGTCTAAGAAGATATATTTGTTATTTATCAGTCAATATATTGCATCTTAATAAGAACCTTCTGATATATCTGTCTCTAATAGACAATAGTGATATTTTTACATATCACTTCTTTAGTCCACTCCCTAATCAGATTTATCCAATAAACCATCATCCCATAGTCTTGGACTAAAAATGTTGGCACTTCTTGATTTGACTTTCTCTTCCTCCAGCTTTCAAAAGTGTGAAGAAGCAGTGAAATAGGTTTACACAACATCCAAACAGCACTGCTCCCCCACACGACCTCCCCTAATGATCACTGTGGGCTGTTGTGCCATAGCTGCTGACTACTTGGCTTTACACTTTAAAAACTAGGTTAAGTGGACTGAGACAAAACACAAGTGGGTATACAAGTCATTTAAGCCATGTATTCAAATCCTAAAAACATTAGGACTAGATGACAAGATGTCAGCTCAAGATGAATATTTTATTTCAAAAGCCTGAATGGCAGCACTTACATAACAGCCTGGCTATTATAATAAAAGAAGCAAACACTATAGCCCTTTTCAGTTGGGAACAAGGTTATTTGAAAACAGATCAGGCTGTTGGTATTTCAATGCAAAAATGTATTCATATAAAAGATACATTGAACAGTTTGGATCAATTTCTCCTAGGGCATGCTGAGCAATAACAAAGGAAATGGAAAGTAGGTCAAACTGCAGCATAATATAGACATACCATATAAATGTAGCTGTCAGATGATAAAGCTGCAGTATTTCATTCTAATATACCACATTTAATTGTGACATCATTGTTTAGTGTCTGAAATCCCAGTCATCATGCAATGGGTTAACATGTTGCCAAGTAGTACACTGTGTTCTCTTATGAGATGAGGGCTACACAGTGTACTCTATGTGCCTGCTATAGGAAACCTATAGAGTTGTCACTGACAGATAGGAGACAAATGCCTGTGAACGATTTTTTGTAATCCTTTAAACAGACTGAGCCTTACATTACACATACACTTTAGAGTTTATGGCCCATGCTGTATTTCCACATTATTTAGCTTAAGTACTGATATACATATATATTTCTGGATTACTTTTCACAGCAGGACATGAATGTAAATACTCTGAGTAGTACACCGGTCAATAATATGCAAAAAGCTCAAGTTAAATTTTTTAATTGATTTAATTGGAAACCCAGGGCAATGGTGTTGTTTACACAAGTTAAAACACAACAACCATTTTGTTAATAATCTTTCTAATAAAATACTTACTGAACTTTTATTAAAACATGAGACTAGTGCACCTTTAATAGAGGTGATCCTGAAGTTTGGATTGAGAGCTTCAGATAATTATCCCCTTGTTAACAACTTAGTAAGACTAGCATGAATTTGTGCTTATAGAGCGAGGACTTCACCTCTTAGCTCCATGTTACTGACTGGATGTCTTCTTTCCTTACGAGAGCTTCTGGTGCTAATAACACGTGAGTAGTAAACATGGCAGCAGCTTTACCTTTGAGGGACGTCTCCACCAGGCGCAGGTACTGTCTGGACCTCTTGTTTCCGTGGCTCATCTTTTGGGCCAGGCCGTTCTTCTGCAGGACGCACTCGTCCAGCTGGACCACATTCTGGTGCCGGTTCTCCAGGCTGGTCAGGGCCCAAAACTCGGCCAGAGCCAGCTCCACGTTTTCTGGGGCGTCGCAGTGGAGCCTC
Source organism: Verasper variegatus (assembly GCA_026259375.1). Classification (NCBI taxonomy): domain Eukaryota; kingdom Metazoa; phylum Chordata; class Actinopteri; order Pleuronectiformes; family Pleuronectidae; genus Verasper; species Verasper variegatus. Next base: position 1,212,693 of record CM048045.1, on the reverse strand, counting down.
TTCACCGCCACCCGGGCCCCTGTTTTCCGGGATACAGCCTCATAAACCACCCCGTAGCTGCCCCGGCCGACCTCCCGCAGGAGATTGTACCGGGGAGACACCACCGTGCCGGGATGCGGCCGCTCGCTCCGCAGGAAGCCGATTGAGAAGCAGTCGTCGTCCTCTTCCTCCACCATTGGCTCCGTGTGGTTGTTGTTCTCCACCGTGAGGGAGCGAAGGACCATGCCGGCCTCCCTCTTCATCTTGGCGGCCACACTCCGCCTGCAGCCCCGCACAACGCCGCTTACCTTTCTCCTCTTCTTCCCGTCGCAAATATCCATAGCTTCTTTTTTGTTGAAAGTAAGCATGAAGGGAGGACGTGTTTATCTTTCATTACTTTAAATCTAAACTAATAGTTGGACGTCCTGACGCCTGCCTGCTTGTTGTTCGCAGAGGTTCAGCGCCAGCCTGCCGACAGTCTGGTGTGTTTCAGCCGCGAACAAGAGGAAGAGCCGCTGATCTTCATAAACACACAGTTCCAGCTGCTGTGAGTGAGAGGAGGAGCCGTGATGAAGAGGAGCAGCTGGAACACGGCGCTGAGCTTCATAAACAAAATGTTCCAGAGGACCGGGAACGGAACAGAGGGCGTGGCCTCCGCTGCAGCTCCCACACGCTGATTGGTGGAGAGAGAGAAGGAACTCCTGTAGAAGAGGTGGGGGGATACAGTGAGCACGCGACGTTTGTTTTCGTTTTGAAACACTAAACCAACCGTGGGGAGGATCCATGATTATTTTTATTATTATTATTCATTGTCTTCAGCATTTTAAATGTTCTGTGGCGCTATATACAGACACATCCGGGTCCTCAGGAGAGTGGCCGCGGCACTTGTACACAGGCATGTCCACAGCCTCACACTGACTGTACAGAAACCACATGAGCCCTCATTTATACACACTCTTATATTTACTTATTCTGTGAAACAGATTGACTGCAGCTTCATCTTTAATACTTTGTAAGGTTCTGTTCTTTTGGCCTGTGTTGATCAATCAATCAGTCAATCAATCAACTTTAATTTGTATAGCCCATATTCACAAATCACAATTTGTCTCATAGGGCTTTAACAAGGTGTGACATCCTCTGCCCTTAACCCTCAACAAGAGTAAGGAAAAACTACTATAAAATAACCTTTTAACAGGGTAAAAAGAACGTAGAAACCTCAGAGAGAGCCACATGTGAGGGATCCCTCTCCCGGGACGGACAGAAGTGCAATAGATGTCCATATCTTCCTGATGTTCTCAGGAAGATATGGGTATTTGCAGCATTGATTAGAATAAACACTTTGTAGCATAACTGAAGGACAATGAATTGATGGCTTATTGTAAGTAATTGTCGAGGATCTGAGGAGAAATACTATGTATCAAGCAGTCTTGTTGTAATAATAGTCCATGGTCAGCAGCCACCACGATCATGATCCACCATCAAGATCGGATGCCACTATAGTCCACAGTCATTGTCCACTGCCGCCATCAGGATCCACCATCAGCTGCCACCTCAATTGTGGTCCACCACCATTATCAGATGCCAACACAATACAGGATCCACCATTACGATTACGATCTCTGATTCACGATCCACCATCATAATCCACGATGTGGCCATAGCCGCGGCCCTGGATCTGTGGACGATAAGGCAAAGGGACACCGGGGAAGAAGTCAAGTCAGTAACATTGATGTGATAAGGATGGTGAAGAGGAAGGAGAAGCTGGAAAGAGAAGCTCCGTGTGTCATGTGTCCCCCGACATTCTAGACCTATAGCAGCATAACTAAGAGCAGGTCTAAGACAAGCCTGGACCGGCTCTAACTATAAGCTTTATCAAAAAGGAAGGTTTTAAGCCTACTCTTAAATATACAGGTGGTGTCTGCCTCCCGACCTGAAAGTGGGAGATGATTCCACAGGAGAGGAGCTTGATAGCTGAAAGCTCTGGCTCCTACTCTACTTTTAGAGACTTTAGGGACGACAAGTAAGCCTAAATTCTGGGAGCGCAGTGCTCTAGTGGGTTGATAAGGTACCATCAGCTCTTTAAGGTGTAATGGTGCCATATTATTAAGGGCCTTGAAGGTGAGGAGGAGAATTTTAAATTCTATTCTAGATTTAACTGGAAGCCAGTGTAGCGAAGCTAATAGTGAAGAAATGTGGTATCTTTTCTTTGTTCTTTGTCAGGACACGTGCGGCAGCATTTTGGACAAGCTGCAGAGTCTTTAACGACTTACTGCTGGAGCCTGATAATAAGGAATTACAATAATCCAGTCTGGATGTAACAAAGGCGTGGACTAGTTATTCTGCATCTTTTTGAGAAAGGACATGTCTGATTTTTGAGATATTATGCAAGTGGAAGAAGGCGGTCCTAGAAATTTGTTTTAAGTGAGAATTAAAGGACAAATTGGGATCGAAGATCACTCCCAAGTTCCTGACTGTTTCATTGGAAGCAAAGGCAATGTCGTCTATATCATTAGACAGGGGTGTCCAAACTCCGGCCCGTGGGCCAACTGCGGCCCGGGGACCATTTTTTATTGGCCCGCGGCAAATTCTAAAAATATAATGGAATGTGGCCCGCTAGCACTGTCAAAAGGAATAAATAAATCATATATTTTTAAAATGTAATTCCTCTTTTCACCACATTGTGGCAGCATCACTTTAATGCTATCTGGCTCTGCTTCCTTGCCGCGCCCCCTTCTCCGCTCATTTCTACCATGGCGACTGCACAGAAAAAGAGGAAAGCAACTTTTCCAAAGACACTTGTCCCAAACCGAGCCCTGCACCGCGCACTTCACAGCTTTGAAAGAGGTAATTGAAAGTTTCCCACAGGACAACATTGGTGTGCAAATGAAGAGTTATATCGCATCTCTTTCTGTGGAATTCAACAAACGCTTTCAGGATTTTGCAGTTATTGAAAAGGACATGTTGCGTTTCTCTTCTCCCTTCTCCGTGGACCCTGATGATGCTCCTCCACAGCTGCAGCTGGAGCTCATTGAACTGCAGTGTGACGATGAGAGGCGCGCCAAACACCTGCAGCTTTCTCTTGTTGAGTTTACGGGCAGCTAGATAAAGGCAGATTTCTAGAAATGTGAACATTTGCTAAGAAAATGCTGAGCTTATTCGGCTCAACATATTTGTGTGAGCAGACATTCTCTGTCATGAACTTAAACAAGAACCGATTGAGGTCAAGACTGAGTGACTCCCACTTACGTGATATTTTACGCATCTCAACCACTGCCCTCAAACCAGACCTGCCCTCTTTAGTGAAATCCAGATCTCAACATCACCCTTCACATTAGTGTCAGCAAGTTATCGGTTTCTTGATCAATCTGAAATTTAGTGTTTTGAACTCCTGTTTAAAATGACCATGAGGCAAAGATTTTTATCTAACTCATGGAAATGTAATGGAGTTCAATGTTATCTGACTCTCCAGATATAAATGTTTTGGGCAATAAAGCGAGCTGCAGCCATTGTCTGCAGTACCTGTCATGTCGTGTCCTTCCCGTCATTGCAGTACACAAGGTACAGCACAGTGAGTCTGTATAGCATACAGAATAACATTACCATTTGAAAAATAAAGATAATTGTGAATGAATTTTTATTTATTTATTTATTGTTCTATAGCAGTGTATATTTGCATGCAACGTTTGTGGTTAAAAAACATCAGAAGGAACTATTGGCCCCCAGGCATCTTCACTTTATCAAATCTGGCCCTCTTTGCTAAAAGTTTGGACACCCCTGTCATTAGTATAACTGGGTGTCATCCGCATAGCAGTGGAAATTTACCAAGTGTGTCCTGATAATGTTTCCTAGTGAAAGCATATATAATGAGAATAAAATTGGGCCGAGCACAGAGCCCTGTGGAACACCTATGTTAACTTAATTTGCACGAATTGGAATCGATCTGAAAAATATGATTTAAACCAGTTTAGGGCAGTTCCTTTAATGCTAATTAACCGATCTAGTCTCTGTAATAAAATGTTAAGGTCAATAGTGCCGAATGCTGCACTAAGATCTAACAGAACGAGGACAGACACAAATCCCTGACCTGAAGCTATTAGAAGGTCATTAGTGACTTTTGCCAAGGCTGTCTCCGTTCTGTGATTAGCTCTAAACCCCGACTGAAAGTCTTCATATATATTACTTTCCTGGAGAAACTCACACAGCTGATTGGCTACAATCCTTTCAAGGATTTTAGACAGGAAGGGGAGGTTGGACATCGTTGTTTACTCCAGAATTATTCCCTTCATTAGTGAGTCCTCTTCAAACAGTTCTACAATATATTGTTATGTCTACAGAAACTCCGGAGGAGCCGATGTGCGAACACAGCAGGAGGTCCTCCGCAGAATTCCCCACAAGTGAGTGGGGAGGTTGATGGCACTTCTAACACACAACAGGCCCAAAAATGTAAAAGAAATTCGCTAACAAATATCTGCAGATCAAGAAGTGGTGCCATACATGTAGAAGACACCTATGAACATTTCATGTCACCTTCTCTTATTCTACCCCCAGATAATTTTGGTTTGCACGACACCCCTGGTAATCAGGGTTAATATGCTAAATTGCTGGTTTTCTGCAGAGTTGACATACATAAATAAAAAAATTTGACCCGACCATGAGAGTCCTGACAGACCTAGCAGAGCTTAAACCCAGCACTGTCAGATAAAAACAAGTCCCTCTTTTGTATTATGCCATCCCATTGTAGCATTCATTACCCTGCATACCAGACTGGCTGAACTTAGAGAGTAGACATCTATTGTCACAGCTCAGTGGCCAGCAAAGCTTTATTTGTGGCTCTAATCAAAAGGGGAATTTACTGAGGCTTAGGCCCCTGCACTGCAATCAGCTGGAATCTGAGGACACATCACTGCATATTTAGTTCATTTCAATGACACAGATGATGAAATCAAAGAAGAAAGACTTGGATACTATTCAAGGTCCATCTATGAAACATAAAGAAGTCCCCTGTCATTTACATTTATATCATTATTTTTGCACAAGGTATTACACATATAAAGTTAATTGGAATACGACAAACACTGGTTCTGTTGGGTTCCCCTGAGGTTTCGTGGCACAACAGGACAGTTGTTGACTTCACCTGGTTAGTAATCCAGCATATTTAAAGGGCAGACTGCCAACAAACCTACTGCATATTCATGGTTTTGAGAAGCTGCTTTCAGATATGCACTGAACTCCAGAGATCCTCCGGAGTTTTGTGGACTCCCCCATCTGGCCCCCTTGTAAAAAGTCTGGAGAAAGTCGAAGCTGATGTGAGAACACAGCAGATCCTCTGCAGAATTCAACACTACATATTCTAACACTCGCAGATGCAAAAATGAAAAAAAAAACAAAGAGAATACAAATGTCTCAGAATTAAAAAGTGGAGACACCCAAAAAATATCAAGAATGTCAAATGTTTTGGTGATAAGGGCCAATGCCTGTATCGATGTGCTATAAACAAAAACACATGATGTCCACAGTTGAATCAATATAGCTGCTTTCAGACATGCACTGGACTCCATATCTTCTCCAGAGGAGGTGCATGTGTCAACTGTAAATGCTTTTGTATTTATATAGCACTTTTCTGGTCTTGATGACCACTCAAAGCGCTTTACAGTACAGTTTTACATTCACCCACTCATTCATACATTGGCAGCACTTTGTTGTTCTATGAGGGGCAATTCAGGGTTCAGCATCTTGCCTCTTCGTCCACCAACACTTCGGCATGCAGATTGGGAAGACTGGGGATTGAACTGCCAACCTTCAGGTTGGAGAACAACCTCTCTACCCCTCAGCCACAGCCGCCCCGAATGCAAATGTCCAAGTGAGACACTCCACACTTTATACATACTTTATCTGCCTGACCTCCTGTTATGAGAAACATGGAAATCCAGGAGAAGTCAAAGTGTGAACACAGCAGGGGATGCCCCGCTGGATTCACCGCGAGTGAGTGTGTGGTTGATGACGCTTCTAACACGTGACAGATGCAAAAATTAAAAAGCAAAAAGAAAACAAATATCTCCCGGTTAAAAAAACAGAGCCTCACTCGTAGAAGACACCGACGAAGATGTCAAGAGAGTTGTCGGGGTGACAAAATCATGTGATCTCATGCTGTCTCTGTCTGCTGCACCTTGCTGCTCCACCCCTCGCCTGAATAATGCTGAGGATTTGATTCTGTTGTGAACACGTCTGTGCAGAGAACCTCCTACAGTGCTGTGCATGTGTGAAAGGCTCCAGATTTTACCCGGAGGTCATGTCTGAAAACGGCTTATGTCACGTCCTGCCTCTGCCTGCTGAACCACTCATCTAAATCATCCAGAGGACTTGTTGCTGTTTTGAATGTGTCTGAGTGGAGAATCTCCCGCTTTGTTGTTCATGTGTGAAAGGAAACCCCTGGAGAAAGTCCAGACTCAATTCTCCAGAGTTCCTCTGGAGGTCATGTGTGAACAAGGCTAGTTGTTTAGTGTATTGACCCAGTAGTTTTTTCTACCAGTGGTGGAAGGGTCAGTGTTTTGCTTCGAACCAAAACCGGGAAACTAGCCTACTAAACCATCAGACGTTTGGAAAACATGTTTTCCGTTTTGATGAAAAATTTAAAAGAAAATCTAATAAATTCTAATAAATGGAAATCAGGAATCAAAACACTCCTTCCACTAAAACACCAAGCACAAGATCCCTGTTAGATCATGCCAATGTTAACTTGTTAAAAATGCAATGGATCTCTGCAACAAAAATTACATCCAATTATATATCAATATAATTGTAGGCTCGATAAGTGTGATTAGGATCAATCGGATTCATCTCATCATACAACTCACGACGTAAGAGTAAGATTGATTCTATTTTGCACAGTCTCTAAAATCTCTAAAGCAGTGGTTCTCATTAAGGTCCCTTACTGTCCTCCATTTGAGCTGATGTCAGGGACCCTGCCTTACTCCAATATCAACAACATAGAAATAAAAATAATTGTCTTTACTGAATATTACTGTTGATTATGATCTGGTTTATAATCATCATCATTATTATTATTATTATTATTTATATGATAGCTATTCATTATTCACACTTAATTTATTATTTTGATAATTTTCTGTTATATCTTTAAAAAGGTATGTCATCAAATAATAGATTCAAACTCGCAAACTGCCACTTTTTGCTAAAATGTGTCGATATGATTTGCTCAACAATATTGGACAATGCAGTGCTGTTGTGTTGTTTATTTTTTTTTTTTTGGATTTCATTTATATTGACTTCATTTAGTGTTGATTTAATTAAATCAAAGGGTGGGAATAGTCAGAGATTGAACCTACATCTGTAACACAAAATCTGGATTAAAATGTAAATTAACAACAATTTCATTGATTTATACACACACACACGCTCACACACACACAGACGGTTGACATACGAGCTATAGCAAAATTGTATAATCTCTTATACTGTTGGGTTGTTTAATCAATATCATCCCCTAAAAGTAATAATCTTACTTTGTCAACTAATGAGTTACTATTGGTGTGAAATAAATGTTAAGAAAAAGGTACAATATTTCCCTTAAAAATACAAAACAAGTACAAAGCACCAGTGATTACAGCTACAATACAATACTGATGATACAAAGATACACTGTGTGCGTGACAGAGACCATCAGCACTGGAAAAGCATACACTACTGACCTCTAGTGGCTGATATGGAATCACATGATGTCAATTTCACTGGTAATGTTTCTCCTGCTGGTGCTTCAGTAAACTGAGACAAAAGAGACAAAAGCACCAATAGTATCATGATGTCCAGTAACAACACACATGCTGATTATTTGGTGGACATACTGAAATACTTTAAACATCACCAATGTCCATCTGTGTGTGTGTGTGTGTGTGTGTGTGTGTGTGTGTGTGTGTGTGTGTGTGTGTGTGTGTGTGTGTGTGTGTGTGTGTGTTCAGAGAAAGACATCAAATTGAGGAGCATGCTCCATTCACACTTGAGGTACGTGTGTGTGTGTGTGTGTGTGTGTGTGTGTGTGTATGTGTGTGTGTGTGTGTGTGCGTGTGTGTGCGGCTCTGACCTTGCTGCGTCTCTCTTTCTCTGTTTGCCTACAGAGGATTCGTGTTTGAGCCGTGTTCTGACTGTATTATTTTGCCTGTTCTGCTCCCTGATGAATATCTTTCACAAGTTTCAGGGACACTCACTTTAGCTTCTGACTCAGACACGCTCACAACCACATCTCAATGCCCGGTGTTACCAAGGCAACCTGAAGGCCAATACTGCAGTAGAACTGCATGGACGGCGATATGTTTATTGCTTTCTTTTTTCTTAAGTTCTTCTGAAACCAATGATTTAAAACATGATACAGGTCTCTGAATGCAGCACAGATAACACATGAGGCCATTTTGAGATGAGATACTCTTCATCCAGTGAGAAATGTATGATGGTTGACTATATTTAGTTTTTTTAAATATGTTCATGGTTTCATATGGTTTTCATAACCCTGGTGATGGAAATAGTAAAGTGATACAAAAGATATGACCATCCATCCACCACAGCTGTGGGAGGCTGTGGCTCTGGAGAAGAGGGACTCACGTTGAAGCGTCCTAAGGCAAGAACAAGACAATTATCCCTGTCTGTAAATGATGTGATAGAAAAGTGCTGTATATAGAAGCTCTGTATAAATATGTGTGAATGGGTGAATGTCACTTGTCATGTTAAGACATCATGGTCGTTAACACTAAAAAAGCTCAGTAAAGGTTAATTCCCTTCAAGGAGGCAAAAATATATAATAAAATAAAACACATATAGTGATATACGCCTTCTGAAATATTCAAGTTGCTACTAGTGAACAAAAGTGCTAAAAGAACTAAAAGTGAACAATAGAAAAAAGATGTAACTCGTAGTGACATCTCATTATTTAGGTTTTAAATCTAACACCTTTAGCCTTTACTGTTTAGTTTCACTCTCACTCCTCTCATCTGTCTTATTTCCAACAGCAACAGCTGTTTCCAGAGAAAACCCCTCTGTTTACTGCACCTGCTCAGCAGCACATGGACATAGACCGTAGAGCAGCTACAGAGTCTGATAGTCAGGGAACACTGACCTAAAATGAGAGGGAATATTGAACTTTCTATTAACAGTTGTAAGTCTTGTAATCTACTGCTGCCTGCCTTTCCTTGTGTTCTCCTCCTGTTCCTCCCCTGAACAGTATAAGGGGTCTCAATTCAGGGGCCGCATCCTTCAGAGGACGATCTGGTTTTCTTATTGCGTCACCAGCTTGTCCCACCCTTGTAGCCATCACCTAGCAACAGAGCTAAGAATGAAGTTCTTCTGCTAATTAAAAAATGTTAAATGTTAAAAGATGTTTTTTTAAAGTAGTGTTCTTCGGTTGAGTTGAAGACTATACTTAAATTTAAAATGAATTCTTACCTAACCAACCTTTTTTTTAATTCACAAATCACAATTTGTCTCATAGGGCTAGGGTAAAAAAACATAGAAACCTCAGAGAGCCACAGAATGGACAGAAGTGCAATAGATGCTGTGTGTAGCTGAACACATCAAAAATATTTAAAACATTGATGAGAATAAATAGTTTTTAACATAATGGAAAGGTATGACAATGTTTATTGTATTTATACATAAGAAAATGTCTGATAAAGATGAAGGGAGCAGCAATGACAATTGAAGTTAATTGCCAGTAATGTTAGAATATGTGAGTGGGCATATTGTATATCAAGCAGTCTTGTAACCATAGCCCATGATCAGCTGCCACCACGATCATGATGCACCAGCACTATCCATGATCAGGATCCACCATCCACCATTATGATCCACGATTAGTTGCAACCATGATCATGATCCACCATCACGATCTCTGATTCATCATCCACCGTCATGATCTATGGTCCATGATCACAATCTACGATCCGACATCACGATTCTCGATGTGGCCACAGCAGTGATTCTGGAAACGATAGCTCAAGCACAATTAACCCTGGGATAGGTTGAGCAGGGAAGGATCTATCCCTTGGAGCCTTTGTTTTTCATGGATTGAGGGACACATTTGTCAGCTGTATTTGAAGGAGCCTTCGAAATGGGACAGCCTTGTCATGCTGCTGCACTTTCTGCTGGCGTCCAGCTTTTCAGCTCAGTCTTTTGAGTGCGTCTCTCCTTCCCTCTGTGAGCTTCCAGCCACCTCCACATCAAGTTTAACGAGACCAAACCAAAACAATAGCTCTGCCACTTGAGCTGCTTTTAGACATGAACTGAAATCCACAGACCCTCCATATTTTTGCCAGAGTAGGTGCATGTGTGAACGCAAATGTCAGAGTGAGGCTCTCTGCAATTTTTGCAGGATTTCTCTGCCTGGCCTCCTAGTCAGTAGAAATCCAGGAAAAGCATCGGCGTAGAAATCCAGGCAAAGCATCATCAACCCCCGGGTTGATGATGCTTTGCCTGGATTTCTAGGTGAGGTGGTACTGCACATCTTCAATCTGAGTCTCAGGCTGGAGTGAGTCCCAACCATGTGGAAAACCAGTATGGTCCCGGTACCAAAGACTCCGCTCCCCAAGGAGCTAAACCACTTCAGGCCGGTAGCCTTGACATCTCAACATCTCAACAGATGTTGACCATGGAAAGGATTATACTCAAGCACCTACACACACTGGTGAGCACTGAGCTGGACCTCCTACAGTTTGCGTATCGACCAGGCATTGGTATGGATGATGCGGTCATCTAACTCTTGCACAGATTCCTTGAGCACCTGGAGAACACCGGAAGCACTGTGAGAGTCATGTTCTTTGACTTCTCCAGTGCTTTCAACACAATCCAGCCATCACTGCTCAGGGAAAACCTGGAAGGTGCTGGAGTGGACTGCAACCTGGCTGCATGGACTATCAACTACCTCACCAACAGACCACAGTACTTGAGGCTTCGTTACTATGTGTTGGATGTGGCAGTTTGCCGCACTAGAGCCCCACAGGGAACAGTGCTCCTGTTCACCATATACACATCAGACTTCAGACACAACACAGACAGCTGTCATCTCCAGAAGTTCTTTGATGGCGCACAGCCATTGTTGGTTGTGTACCGGAGGGTATCTTTGCTTCTTTACGGTTTAAAAACTGATTTTTGCAAAAGTGTGAAAGTTGAAGAATGATTCTTTACAGGAAGAAAATGACAAACACCTTACATTTTCCTTACAAGCACATTTCCCAAAATGATGAGCTACTCTTTCAAATAATGAGTTTTATTTCTTCCAACTTGTGACTTGTTGTTTGTGTACAATCTACTGAAACAAGAACTTGCAAAATGCTGAAAAGAAACTGGAGAACTTATCTAAAGGGAAAATTAAGAGTGTAATAAATCAAAGATGGCTTGTTCCTGAGAATGTTAGGGGAATGCTCAGTGTGGAGGATAATACCAGTAACATCCACAGCAACAACAGTTTCTTTCACTTTAACACGGTACAACTTGTTTTACATTGACCTTTATTGTGTGGGGTCACACTCTGAAATAGCCATCAACAAAGGTGAAGTCCCACTGTTTGGCATCCGGGAGGGATTTCTGTGTAATCTTGTCAGGATTGAATGTGCAGGGAAACTAGTCCATGTAGCAGAAGAGGAAATGGAAAATGCTTTTAGGTGCCTTGCAGGAAGTCTGAACTACATGCTGCGCCAAAGCCACACAAAGGAAACGTGGGAAGTCATGCAGGTGACTGTCTGATGCATCATTTATTAGTGGGACTCACAACAATGGAAAGTCACTGTTATCTCCTTCAAACATACAGCAGGATAAACAGGGGTGACAGATGCTAAGAAGGGATTTCCATCACGTGTCAGCTATTACACAGGAGGAGAAGTAGAAAGCAAACTGTCTTCAGTATTACATCTGCACTCTAAACTTAGCATTTTATATTCTGTACATGTAATTGTTTTGTCATGGGCAAAGATCTCTAAATAATGTACTACATTTTGGGGTTTTATTCTATCGGTCTGTCCCTTGATTTTCTTGACAACCACTCGTCCGATTCACTTCAAACTTCTGTGGACCCTGACGTTTTTTGGATGAGCAGTTGTCAAGACCCTATCTTTTCAAGACCCGCAAAATTGTTTTGCCCCAGATTTGGCTCACATCCCACATCTGGCACATGTACAGCGTGGAATTATGGCACTTGGGCAGTCCACTTGTGTTTGCCCGATGTAGGCCACAAGTAAGCCATAGTAATACTGTCTGTCAATCTAAGGTGCCAAATGTGGTCAGATTTAGTTTTGTGCCATTTGGGTCATACACCATTTACCAGATGGGCCACTTTAGGTTAACAAACTGGATTACACCTTGCAGCCAATGTTTGCCAAAAAGATCGTCATTTGTATTGGGATATTTTACAAGTGGGTAACTTTAGGCACACATCCATTTTGTTGAGGCCAGAAGAAGGCCAGAAGTGCTGCATCATTGACTGAAGTGGTCCACATCCCCATATCTTTCTTGCTATCTGTGATGGCAAGAAACATCTAAGGCATAGGGGGAAAGGGAATTCAACAGTTAGTGAATTCTTACACATTGCCCCTTTAACACGACTGAACTGAAAATAACAGCAAGCCAAGTGCACAGTTGGCAACACAAGAATGGCTCCTCCCAGTGAGCAGTAAACATGCAATACATGTGAGGTGACTGCAGGCTGAGATCACTGTG